>OX637335.1:12588999-13255999 GCA_951799405.1 Agapetus fuscipes | reverse complement strand
GAAACACAACATGGAGAAACCAAGAAAACATAGGATTTCACATGATTATTAAGTATTTTGTGGTGTTTGACAGCTCTGTAGTTGACAGATTCGGTTGACAGCTGTGCCATGTAGTATGTATCAATGCTGTAAGGTAGTTTATTCTCCATCTATAGTATAACTCAATGATTGTATGTACGTATTTCAAAAAAATGCTCTCGATTTTCAGGGATTATAGAGCTGATGCACAAAAGAACAAGATGAAATCAAACTAATTAATGGTGTTAACAAAATTATGAGATCTATACAAAAAAAAAGATATTTTACTGCATGGAAACATTTAGAAATTTTGATAACAAAGTGAAAATGACAATTTAAAAATGTGACAAATTTTAGAAACAAAATAATTAAGTAGAAACTAAATATACAACTGTGTAATTACCTAGATTTAATTTAATATTGGTGTTGTGCTTTATATTTATACATAAATAACTAACTATAAGAATTACTTAATGTATTGACTGTCCTAAAACATACATATTAGGAAACTAAGGATGTATCCGAATTCAAAACAATAAACGTTTACCTATCTACTTGTTATCTAATAGCTCTATAATCACAACATTAAGGGTGAAACCAATCTTCATCGAATAAGGTAAGGAATTATTTTTTCATACATTAGATTAAGTGTATACACTCAAAATATTTTTTTACTCAGCCCCATACAAAATATATGACTGTGAATACATGATAAGTAAAACAAAGCATTGAGTTTGTAAAATTGATTCATCTTTGTGAACATACATGTGCCTGCATTAAATATGAGCAGTGAATATATAGCATTTGTAGTAAGAAAGTTAATTGTTAGGTTTAGGTTGGAATTATGGTTGTTTGACATATTTACATGAAGGAAGGATGAGGTGGGAGGAATTGGGAACGTTGTCATGACGAAAGGATCCTTAACCAACCAGACAGGTCGTAAGTCCTGTGACTCCCATCTCATCCTGACTCCGTGCGGCGGGCCTGAGTTTGGGTCTTGGATTTTTAAAAACTAGAGACCTGACTCGGTGAGACCGTGGAAGCTCAGTTATTTCACAAATAAAAACTAGACAGTTAAATTTTTTATTAATCGGGTATTAGACGAACCGTTATAACAGAACTAACATTATTCTTCACGTTTCATTCATCCTTAATCGTCATGCAGAGAGGGTGTCTCCTGAAGACGTTAGCTACGTCGCTAACGAAACGACGAGAATAATGTAAGTTCTCTTATAACGGTTTGTCTAATATCTGATTAATTTTTTTTTACCGTATAGTTATTATTACTGTAAATAAGAAAGATAAATTAATTTTACAACATTTATTTATTTATTTCATTAGCGACAGTAGATGCTACTTAAATCATGCTACATTTTCAACTTTTAAAATAAATGTTATTAGGCTTTCACAGTCAGCTTCAGATGCTGGATATTGTTCTTATTCATGGACCTGTGAGTGACAAAGATCCCAAGAAGTTACTTATGGATTTGTAAAGAAATAGCACAAGCAAAAGACAAAAAGATAGATGACTACGACCAAAACCTGTGGTGGAAGTCTCGACGGCCACCGTTAGATTTTACTGTACCTATTTGATGATAGGACGGAATAAAACATGGTGGTGCCTGAACAGTTGATCGTTGTTTCATATAAAATGAATCAGCTCGCCAGGTTTTACTTCGTCCTATCTTCAAATAGATACAGTAAGATCCATCGAAGGTCGTCGAGACTTCCACCCTTGGAAGAACGATATCCAGCATTTTGAAATAAGGTTTTTGGAATATTCATGTATCTTTCTAATGAAACGAGACATATTTTTGTTAGTTTATAGAATTAAAATATATATTTTGCCTGTATGTTATCTCATAATAATACTATAGCCATAAACATGACACTGAAGGCTGTACTTTATATAATATTCCACATATCCAACTCTCTTACAGCTTACATCATATCAGTCGAGTACATAATCCTCACCGTATTTCTTTACCTAATAATTTCAATCAATATATAATATTATTACTTTATCTGTACAACTTTTGGGACAACACAACATATAGTTATTTATTGAACAATAATTAAATAAAGCCTACTTACAAATAATACTCTAAAGTGACTGTTGCAATACTAATAATACAAGATGGATTGCCATGAAGTAGAAGAAAATGGATATCAACGGTTAAAAGGAAGTAGGGCATAAGCGACGTTTTGGTCAAAAATGAGTTATGAATGCTATCCTACTTAAAAATTTCTGCTCGTTCTAATGCGCTAACTCCCATGGATCTACGATCATTTTAATGTTGTTTATGCCCAAGCAAACTGCGTTTTCGAAGTATGGTTTTGGTGTAACCGACAAGATTTTGGCCTTTTTTTGTCCTAAAGGTGCTTGTGACATATAAAAATCGTAAAACATTGTAATAGGAATGCCAATAAATGCCTTTATTTTTTTAATTTTAGAGCTGTTTTGATTTTAACGATATGATAACAAATAAAAAAGTTATGACATTTTTCTGCCATCTCAAACGTTAAACTTCTCTCCTGAACAATTTAGTTTTTGTCGCTTATGCCCTATTACCTTTTACCGTCGATATACACTAAAGAAGGTGCTCTGGCCGAGCAGTCAAGGGTACGGCGTATGCTTGAAATATAACAGTGCCAGTTTGACCCCCATCTAATCTGTTGAATGATAATTTTGATCCTGACGTAACAGATGACATTGCGCTGCCTTAGTTCTTGTTTATCGTATACGCCATTGAGAAAAATTTACATGAGCAATGTTTGCATGTGTACTGAACCAATGTGTCTTATGAAAACAAGAAATTTATTTAAAAAATATTTAAAAGAACTCTCACATTATCGAGTTTTATGGTTTTTCTTAGCTCAGATTGTGTAGAATTTGATTCATAAGACAACTGCATGACAAAGTCATATTTGACAAGATTGACGTATACGATAAACAAGAACTGGGGGAGCGATTGGGTAAATTATTAATTCATGAAAAATATTCAATAATGAATTATTGATTGTTCCTTGACTTATAGGTTGGTATGCAGCTGACCACCCATGCTGTAAAAATGGTTCACTTTGCCAATGTCACCCCTGTCTCAGGGAAGGACGGCAAGAGTTGCAGGGTGTATGTCCATTTGAGATTTGGTTTTTGTGTTGTAGGTTCACATGCGGCATGTGCAAGCGCGAACTTGTATGTGTCTGGTTGTGAAAATGCATGTAATGTGAATCTCCAATGTAACATATCTTTGCAACTTAGATTAGATTAGATTAGATCTGGCCAGGCAAAATTGGCCAATGATATTTTTTCAGACCCCAGGCACCTTCCCCCCCCCCCCCCCCCCTGTGTCTGTCATATTCATTTTTGAAACATGTCATATTATGTAACAATATTTACTTTTGTCTCCTCTACATATACAACTTCATTAAAACAAATTTAATGAAAGCAAAGTGAAAATACTTTTATCATTCAAAGAATTTGAATATTTTTGATGCACTAACGAGTGGACTAGAAGATCAGTTTCTGCACTTCATTAAAAAAATATGAAGTAATTGAATGTTTAAGGGTTTTTGTATTGACATTGTGAAGATTCTTTTTAAATTAATAGTGTAAAAATAAACTCAATAAGTTTGTCTTCACGAGTTGCTTTATTTCCTCGTCCCCCTTCACCATAGACTTGAGCCACCTAAAACTTTCTCCGGAATTCACATTTGTAATTTTAGATCTGTTAATTGTCCTCTTGATATTGGTGTGTTAACATCGAAAGCCTTTGAGGAGATAAATCAACTTTGTGTTTTATTTTTACATTATTAATTCAAGTAATTGATTTTAGTTTACAGGAGTTTCTGAATTTATTTGCCAACAATAGACACAAAAATAAGAATACAAGTTGGTTAACCAAATATTTGATTTTAGGGAATCAGTTTGAATCCGAAATGACACATTTCTATTGTTGGGCATTCTATTGTATAGACAATTTGCTTCTCAACATTATTTTAAATTGAAAAAAGGAGAATGCTTAGAAGTCAGTCAAATAATAAAATCAACAATTTAATAAATAAATGCAAGCTTTTGAACACAAACTCGTTTCTTAACCAATTATTCCAATTCTTACACATGTGGACTTGTAATCAGTAGTGTTTTATATTGCTCGGAAGCGAAAGAAATGGATTAGAGCATTGTTACAGCCGTTGGATGAGTGCTGCCCCAAACGACTCCCTGAAAACAACAAATGTCAAATTAAACTATAAAGAATCTTGCTCAAAAAGAAATGCTTAATTATTGGTCTATTTTATAATATCTGAGTTGAAGCATCAGGTCAAAACATGAGTGCAAAAAATAATGATGCATTTTAATTTTCCTTTTAATTGGCCTTTTCAAGATAACAAATAATTCTATCAACTTGATATAACTTCTTCCACAGAGCTCAATATTCAGGAGAAAAAACCACATCGAAATGCATCATTGCACGGTGCAAAATTTCAAATTGGTGCGACTCAAAAATTATCATATCATCGCAACTAAGCTACACATATAGTGTAACTACTTGCCGCGTTATCCCCGAAGGGTTTACATCATGTGTGTGAAAATAATTATATCGGATGTTTGAGTGGATTGTGGGTAGGTATTTTGTCTATGGTTGCAGGCCGTAAAATTCCTTACTTCTGCAACTATTTCTTAGCCCTGTTTATCCTTACCTAATCACCGTGTTACAATAAAATTGTGAAGTACAGTACTTGTTAATACTCGAGTGAGAAGAGACGTGTCTTGTCTCTTCGGCTGCATCAAAAAATGTGCACGGTCGACAGGGAGAACCATATAAATCATTTGAGAGTGAGGTGAATCCTTTCTGATCAGTCCAAGTCTTCTATCCTTGTTCCTTGATGGTCTGTGACTCTGGCAGGTTTGCCTCAGTTTGCGCAAACGCTCAATTCAATTAAGAAACAACACTCAATCTCTTCTCTCCTGACGCACATGGTGGAGTCAAGCTTGGCTCCATTATCGGGAAAAGATGCACTCATTATTTATGCACTAGCTTTGAGGAGAACAACATTGTACCAACTTATACAAGTTTGAGCATATGCAATGTCTTTACCTGTCAGTTGTCGAGCCTTCCCGACAGCCCTCCTTATCAAGAAAATCAGCATCAGTGTGGCAATCATCAAGCTGTACAGACCACACACAAAGCACATGGCAATACTGAAACACAAATAATACCTACTTGTTAGTTCAAAATGGATAAAAAGCAAGCAATATACAAATAAATAACAATTTCTAATGTTGTCTTCGTTTGTTCACCTTCCCAAAACTGTGCCGGCAAATATTATGTATGTTAAAGAGGCTGGTCTGTAGTCTAGTGGTTAGCGCTTCGAACTCGTAAATACAAAAGTGGTGGGTTCAAATCCCGGCGGAGCACAAAAATATACCATTTTGATTTTCAAATATGCTCTTCGCTAGGTGGAAAAATTCATATACCTTTACCAAAGACCGGTCACCGAAGGTCCATCCAGACTTCCAAAAAACGGGTCTTGATTGAGAATTGGCGCTTTCTATAGCGACCGCTCTGGAGGTGTGATTCACACGAAAACCGCGATCATTAAATAAATCATTTTAATATTATTATTTTGAGTGTCATTTGTCGTAAAATGTAGGTTTTTTGATTCCTTAAAAGTTAATCAGGGTGGGATAGCAATGGATTGAGCAGCTATTTCATTTTTTTAGCCATTTTTTAAATTAAAATTGTTAAAATAAATAAATGGAAGCTTACCTGAATTCATAATAAACGTCACTGCAGTCGTCGGGAAGTAGAATAGTCTTGTACAAAATGAATGGATGGCAAACAGTTGTTAGGGTGAGGTTAGAGCCGTAGAATAAAGCCGACATTCCCAGGAATATTCCACAGAGGAAGAGACGGTGGTTGTTGGAGCCGATGCAGCAGTCAAGCCTGGAATGTTACAACTAAATTATAATCTATAATAATCTATAATCTAAGTTGCAAGCATATATTCATTTAAAGCTCTCAGATGTATGCCCACAAACAAACACGTGTAGTTCGCGCTTACAAATGCTGAATGTGTACTTACAAATAAAATCCAAACTCAAATGAACATAAGCCCTGCAACTCCTGCCGACATTCCCTGAAACAGGGGTGACATTGGCAAAGTGAACCATTTTTTACAGCATGGGTGTCACATGGTAATCACATGATAAAATAAGGTTAGGCTAGGTTAAGTGTCAGGACATTTATAACTTTGCCAAAATGTGTGAGTAAATCAATCATGAAATTGTAAGAAACCTCATCCATAAGTGATTGTTAGTTGACCGGTCCGTAGTCTAGTGGTTAACACTTCTGACTCATAAATGGAAGGTAGCGGGTTTGAATTCCGGCAAAGCACAAAAAATACCATATATATTTTCAAATTTGCTCTTCGCTAGGTTGAAAAATTCATAAACCTTTATCAAAAATCGGTCATCAAAAGGTTCATCCAGCCTTACAACTAGGTTTTGCGTGAGTATTGGCGCTTTGTAGCAACCACCCTGCTCGTAAAAAACACGACTGTGGCACTACAACAAGTGTCATAGATTCCTAGAGTCTCTGAAATCTAGGGAATCTCCCGCCCAGGATTTCTTAAAATATCATAGTTGCTTTTTTTTTAATTTTTTTAATACATTTATTAGGAAAACCAACAATTAAAAACAGGATTAAAAGCAAGAGTAGACACAAGAAGCCAATTACAGGTCCTCACGTACAAAGACAGTTTAAATTAAACAAAGGAGAAGAGTATTAGAAGAGATTATACAAAAAAAAAAAAAATAATAATGAGAGACACAACCTAGGATACAAAAAAGTTCTGCGTCATCCGCTGTCTTGCCAACGTCGGTTTAGAATTGAAGAGGTCAAAATCAAAATGTTCTGAGTTATGATTGAAACTGTCACTTGCACGCCACATAAATGAATTTTGTCTATAGTAAGTGTGGGAAAAAGGTAAGTTAATTGGACAGGGATTTCTTAGTGGTTTGACAGGTACGTTAATATTTATCTGGGAGAGAAGATCTGGACAGTCGATGGAACCTGAGGTGATGTTTAAAAGGAATACTATATCCGCTAGTTCACGACGGGTTGACAAAGGTAGCAAGTGATGTCTTTTGCAGAGGTCTATGTAGTTTTCAGATCTGTAATTTTTTTTTTTTTTTTTTTTTTTTTTTTTTTTTTTTTTTTTTTTTTTTTTTTTTTTAAGAAAATCCTGTGCGGGAGACTCCCTAGATTCTGAAGACTCTAGGGGTCTATGACACTTGTTGTAGTGCCGCAGAGGTGTACGAGCTTGGTCGTCGCTACAAAGCGCCAATACTCAAGCAAGACCCAGTTGCTGTAAGGCTGGATGGACCCTTGGTGACCGGTCATTGGTAAAGGCTTATGAATTCTTCAACCCAGCGAAGAGCACATTCGAAATATTAATGGTATTTTTGTGTGCTCCGCCGGGATCCGAATCCACAACCTTCCAAATATTTACGAGTCCGAAGTGTTGCCACAACGGACTACGGACCGGTCCGTAGTCCGTTGTGTTGTTCTTGATTCGAAAACAAAGATAGCGTAGAAATTTTTTTTGAACATTCTCTATTCGATTTCTATGGTTTTCGTATCTAGGATTCCAGATCTGAGAGGCATACTCAAGATTACTACGAACGTAAGTACAATAGAGAATCTTGAGAGTTTTAGCATTGGTGAATTCCACTGAGTTGCGTTTGATGAATCCTAATGCCTTTAGGGCTTTTACACATTAATCCAGTTTCATCTTTCTGACTTCCCTTTCTTCCTCCACTAATAGATTGATATGAGGCTGACCCCTAATGCTGTAAAAAATATATTCACTTTTGCCAATGCCACCGCGATTTCAGGAAAAGGTGGCAGATGTTGCAATGTTTGGTTTATTTTTCTAAGGGGGCTGGACTCACACCTACCATTTCAGTTGGAGTGGGGGCGTCCCAGCCTTTCTCATTCCTTTTGAAGTCTGAGTAAGTTATTTTATGATGATTTTGATTTGACTGATGACATTACAACTTTAACATGAACGTTAGTAATTGTCTAACTCACCAGATGCAATGGCTGTCTCTGTTTGGTACATTAGCTTGACAAAGGGAGCAGAATGTGATGGCGTCATTAGATCTGAAATCATAAATAAACATGTCGTTCATACAAATGTGAATGTGTTGCTTGTTTTCCTTATTTGTTCCCTTACTTGGTAATACGTAAAGCAGTAACAACTTATTTTCATCTGAGTCGCTTAACATTGTGACCAGTGACGATGACTGAATAACGTCGAAGCCGTTCAAACAGAAATACGTGACGTAATGGCGTTTTAGCCTGCTCCCTTGACGCAGGTTAAAAATGCTTCCTGTTTGACGAAGCCTTTAACCCTTCAATTGAGGGTGATACGCATAGGCCTCAAGTGTAAACTTGCATACAGTGTGGCTGTCAATCATGGACGCCATCCAACTTTGAACTTATTCCAATGTTCAAGAATTCAAAAGTCAGCAAGTTGAAAAATACGCTAAACCCTTGTGATTTTTGTTCTTGAATAACTAATACATGTGACAGTGCATATAGTTTGTTCACAAGTGTCGTCAATCAATTAAGGTAGGAAACAATAAACGTTTTACAAACATGCTTGAAAAAGTGGGGGTATATTTAAAGCCAGAATATTCAGAAGCGAAAAGGTTGATTGACATTGCAAATATTACACTGTATTTACAGATTTAAAAATATTTTTACCCGATGAGTTGCTGGGAGTCCTGCTCCTTGACAGCCTCCACATCACTGGCGCAGAACCTCGCCGGCAGCCCCTGGTGAGCCTTGGCTTTAGCGTTGTAGAGGCAGAGCACACTCGCAGAGGCCAGCACCACCAGCAGCAGGTTCTCCTCGGGCAGGATCTCCAGGAAGTCTATCACAAATATGTTGAAGACCACGAGGAGCCACAGGATGGAGGAGACCAGCCACATTATGAAGAAGTGGGACCTGGAAAAATGAGGATATATATATTTTATAAATAGATTTGTGAAGAGGAATGTAATTCACCAACCTACTCTGCCTGGCAGATTAGGTAGGTGGAACAGGTATTAATATCGTCAATTAATAATTCATTATTGTTTATTTTCATGAATTATAATCCATAATTAAGTAATAATTATTAATTAATAATTACCCAATTACATCTGTTGATCCAGAGTAAAAGTTATGGTCAAATGACCCAGGCGGGGATCGAACCAACGTTATTCTATTCCAAACACGCTAGAAAGATCAGCCCACTTGGCCCCCACGGCCATAACATAACATGGATATGTTAGGACGCCAAACAAACATAAAATAGACATATTTTTTCAAGAAAACATACATATTTCGTGTAATTTATTCTCGTTCCTAATTCAAAACAATATTCACTTTTGTAAAAATGTTGTTTTTCACAAAAAAAAAAAAATTCAGATGCATGCTGTAAAAAATGGTTCACTTTGCCAATGTCACACCTGTTACAGGGAAGGACGGCAAGAGTTGCAGGGTGTATGTCCATTTGAGATATGGTTTTTATGTGGGAATGCCTGTAATGTGAATCTTTAATGTAACATATCTTTGCAACTTAGATTAGATTAGATAAGATAGAAATGACTATTTTTATAACAACAAAAATGAAAAGATTGTATGCTTTTGTGGTCTGGAAAAAATCATGTCTTAAGTAGTGTCGGATAGTTTTTATTTGGAAGTAAGTCTCTATACCTGGGACAAACAGGGTTAAATAAATGTGTACCTTGACTAATAGATTAGTATGACAGTGACCACCTATACTGTATAAATTGATTTGTTTTTTCCTTAGTCACCGATGTTTCAACGAAACACAGAAAGAGTTGGAAAGTTCATGTTCATGTGGGGTTTGATTTATTTTGTATGTACACATGCAGCATGTGTAACCGCAAACTTACACGTGCCTGCTTATGGGCATGCATTAAATATGAGTCTTACACGTCAATATATATCTTTGCAACTTTGAGTATACCTAGATTATTATAACTTAGATTGTAGATAGGTTGGAAACAAATGTGTGAAGGGATGGAAAAGAATATTTTATGAAGGAATAATAGAGAAGTAGTTCATTATTACCTGGGCCGAGATTGAGGAAGGCATTTTCGTAAGTATATTAGCAATAATACCATTCCAATAAAAACTGCCAACGTCCAATACAGAGAAAACGACGCGGCGTAGATTGAAATCGGGACTATGAGAAACGGCAGAATCACATCCAAGGACACTTGAGTGGAATATCCCCGCCATGGTATCCTCATGAGCTTTTTCATTGCGCTAAACATGGTCAATTGGGTTAAAGGAAAATATTTCAAGATTGCAAATGCTTGTCAAACAGTATCAAGTAAAAGATGAAGTCAGCAGAAAGTTTCATCCTTCATACTCCTATGATGGAAATTTAAACAATATAAATTTGACTTTACAGAGTAATTTATTGGTTTTATCTGAATTAGGTCGTTTTCAAATCAATCGGTAATTTTTCTACGCTGTCAGATTTCCGCCTAACCTTAAAATGTAAACACAATTTATCGATTTCATTTCAAAAACTTTACGGCTGTACACTCTGATAGGTATTTTTAGCCTATCACGAAAACTTGATTTTAATTAAAAGCTTTTGGTTTTTCACTAAAGATGTCAGTGTCCAAATATATTTTTGAAAAAATACACTGATTCACAAAATGAGATATGTACTAAAAATGAACATTAAAAAAAAAAAAAAAATTGCACAGAATCTGCACTCGACTATCTTGCATAAATTAACCCACTGTATGACGTATGTAAAGCTAGAATCATCTACCAACTTATGCAGTTTCAATAAAAATATAATATATTCAATAATAAATCAATTTTATTACACCGCGGTGTGTGCCCGTATACTCGTAGGTACAATATGAAAATAGCCATATAAATACTTAAATGAATATAAATATTTGGATGATTTATTTAGTGAGCACCGTTTTATGTGAAACACACCTCATGTACCTCTGCGAGGTTGGTCTTCTCTAGAAAAAGCGCCAATTACACAAGAAAGATCCTTGACTTACCTATAGGTTGGTATAAAGCTGACCACCCATAGTGTAGAAAATAATTCACTTTCTCAATGTCACCCCTTTTCAAGGAAGGTCGGCAAGAGTTGCAAGGCTTATGTTCATTTGAGATTGGGTATTCATATTGTAGGTCCACATGCGGCATGTGTTAGCGCGAAATTATACATATCTGCTGGTGGGAATGCATTTAATATAAATCTTAAATGATATACATATATCTTTGCAGCTTAGATTAGATTAGATTAGAGATGATGAAGCAATGATTATTATCAGTAGATAGCACTATTTGATTAACGAATTCACAGAAAATTTGAAAAAAATCGTTGTAGCCGTTTTTGAGAAAATCTCATTTAAAATTTTCAGCTCTTCGGAAGCCATCTTGAATTTTCAAAAAAGTAAAAAATCTTTCCTTATGAATTGTAGTGACAAACTTGTTCTTTCTATTAAATCTAAAACAAATTTAAATATCTTATATCTTGTATTTTAATGGGTTTTTGTTATATTTTCGATTTAAAATTTGAGGTCGTGTAAACACTGCTTTATAATATTTTTTTCAAAATATTTATTTTTTAATTTTGTAGAAATTTATGTTGTCTATAATATTGTAGAACATTATATTTTTGTTGACCCCTTAACTTTCGAGAAAATCACGATTGTTTGTTTTTTTCATATGGCAGCCCATAAACACAGATTAGCAAGAGTGCTGCCATAAATAATTTATTAAGTTAAAAATTAATTTGTGGCAACTCTGAAAATTAAAAAAAAAATCTTTGAGCCGTTTTTGAGAAAAGTGCAATTTTATGTTTTTTTTGTATGGCAGCCATCTTGAATTTTCAAGTTGGTGTAATGCCGTGTTATTCATACTTAATACATGTCCAAAAAAATTGAAGTAGCCAAAATGTGGTATCTCTAGGTCTTATACTTTGTAAAGTGACACACATACATACACACACACACACATACAGACGGACGTTTTTGAAAGATAGTGTTTTTTGGCATGTCCTGCACCAGGACAACTCATTTCCGTGAAAACCTCGAAAACAAATTTTCACACCAAATCAATACTTTCTTTATAGCCTTCAGCTATAGCAAGAAAGTAAAAATTATGTCACTATCCGCACGCTCCTTGACTGATAGGTTGGTATGAGGCTGACCCCCTGTGCTCTAAAAAATAGTTCACTTTTACCAATGCTATTTCGTTTCAGGGATAGGTGGCAGGAGTTGCAAGGTTTATGTTCATGTGAGGTTTTTACTTCTTATTTTTTTGTATGCACAATGTGTAGCCGCGAACCTACATGTGAATTTAGAATGCGGCTATTTTTTTGTCAAATATAAAAAAATGGCGGCATTCAAAACGCTGACAGGTTTGGAATATTTTTTTTTTATGCAAAAAGCAGGCAATTAATGTGGAGCATTATTACCTCTTATTAGTCTCTGCCTGGTAGTGGATGAGGGTATTTTTTAAATTTTTTGGGCCTCTTTGAAGAGGCCTCATCCAAAATGCTCCAGGATGCGTGTTCCCATTCCTAGACCTAAAAGGAATGTTTACTCAGACAAGCACACGGAAAAAATTTAATTCATCAAGTAGTTTCAGTTTTTCCATATTTACTCAAAAACTATTGACATTATAAAAAAACGGTTTCGATACTACACAATACAATGTATAGTTCTATAAATAGAATGAAAAAAAATATTTCCAAAACATAGCACACACGAGAAAGTAGCTACAGAAGTGAAAAAAACGTATTTTTTTTAAATATTTTTTTGTGGTCGCAATTTTTAAGTTATATATTTTGTTTAAACTTTATAATTAAGATAAAAAATTAATAAACATGCTTGATTTTTTTCATTACTGTCACTTTTTTGCTAAGACCATAAAGTGTAAGAAACAATAACGGCAGATTTAGGGTATGACCGTGTGCATTTCTGAGTGAACATTCCTTTTAGGTCTAGGAATGGGAACACGCCTCCAGGATAGGGAAAGGCAGACTTATGAAAAAATCATGTGCTCGATGCAGACTACCTGCCTGAACACGTCTCTGCCTGGTAGTGGATGAGGTAAGGGTGCATACGGTGGGCTCTTGGACTTTAATGAAGTCTAATCAACGAGGTCCGCACGTGAATTGGCATATACAATATTGTGTCGGGTTACGTGACTAAGCTACACATATAGTGTAACATCTTGCCGCGTTTTCCCCGAAGGCGTCGCATGTGGCAAATGAAACTTACAGGACACAGGTAAGACCACTTCAGTTGAAGTGGCGGTTTCCCCCCTCAAGAGGGGGATGGTAGGTACCTACTCCTTTCTTGTGAAGGCTGAGTAGGTACTAAGCCTTGCCGGTATTTTATTTTGGGTTTGAAGTAAACACAGAAATGATTTCGCATTTCGGTGTTCACCCTCGTTGAGATTCGAGCCCGGATTCTCGGCATGGAATGCAAGCACTCTGAGCTATTGACCGGACTATGTAGGTTGCCAGGGAAAAAGCATACACATATTTTTTTACTGATTGCTACGGATGGTAGTCCCACACAAGGCTCACGTTTGTTCTCAGAGGAAAAAGTTCCAAATTCACAAATGTTCCGACCTCATTCTTCTGTTTTGTTATCAGTGTAACATTTGGCGCTGTTTTCGTTTACTTGCTTTGTTATTGTTGAGCGTTCAGTGGGCCTTGTGTTTTTGTTAAAAATGCAAAGTGATGTAACTCCATTGCAACGAGCAGGCAGACTCGCTGTAAGAGTTTTTACATAGCATCAAGGTTAAGAATGTAGTTCAAATATTCTGCGTTTTAAATTTATTGTCCATACGTCATATTGTGATGTTCTTATGAAACAGGTTGATCGGAAAGCACCTACCTATGTTTTTTCTCGGGACGCAAACGTCAGTCTTGAATGGGACTGCCATCTTTAGCAACCAACAAAATATTTGTATGTCTTTTGCCTAGCAATCCGGCCGGTTGACGACACAATATTGTCTATGCCAATTCCAGTACCGACTTCATTCAAAGCAGGCAAATAATGTATTATGTGCTATAATATTTCTAACTCCATCTATATGTATAGGTAACATACTTTTTCTTCAATGAAGTCGTCAGATTTCAAGTAGACCTAAAGTTGTGACTTGTTGGAGCAAAGGCTAATTAATATTTTGACATTGTTTGTTAATGCCCCTAGTAACATAGACCTGTGACGTTTGCTCGCCTACAAAAAAAGTAATTTGGAAAAGCTTTGTGCTTCTTTGGTGCTGTTTTTTTTTGTCTACTTTTGAAATCGTGGCATTATGACGTCATCATTGACAACGTCTATATTTTAAAATTAAGGAAGGAGGCAAACTTTGTCATTTATGAAATTCATCATTTATGAAAGTTTTTAAACCGTACATTTTTTTCTCACAGTGAAAAAGATAACAGCATTTTATTCACAAGGAAAAATCATGATGGGACTCGCTGATATAACCTTTAAAAATTAAATTACTACTTACGGTATTTATTTCAAAGCCAAAAATAAATACCAGCAAGATTTACTCAGACTTCACAAGAAATGACAACCAGCTCTCGAGCTGGGAAACTCTCACTTCAAAAGTGGTTGGCGAGAGGCCGGCCCCCTTTCCCGTAAAAATAAATAGATCCCGAATCGCCGCATGCGACCTCTTCGGAGATAACGCAGACAAGAAGTTACACTATATGTGTAGCTAACGTAGTGTTACGAACGTATGAGATCGTGGGGCTTGCTGTCTGTGTGTGTCCGCCTCTAGCACAGTCTATTGTGAGTTTTTTTTGTGTATATGTACATAGGCACGTAGTTTGTTAGTGTGTAACTGGAATAGTGTCGAACAGCTAGTATAATGACTATAAAGATGATAGTGGACTGTTCTGGTACAGTCCACTATAGAATATATAGAACAAGCAAGAATCGTCCCTTTTCCACCTATATATTTGAGTCGCAATTGTGTGGAGGCCTGAGTCGGTTGAAACATTGAGTGGTGAGGTCGATAAGCTAAGAGCTAGAAAAAGTGATCAGTATATTGTCAAATCGACAATGTGTAAATTATTTTTTGAAAAATAAATAAATTGCAGTTTGATTGAAAGAACCCAAATAAAATTATAACAATTATAACACAGCTTGGTGAAAATATAGCTACACCTTTAACTGTATCTGTATGCACGAGTATGAAAGTGCAAGACACCTTAAACGGATATGTAGGAACCTTCCTTATTTGGGTGGCCCAATTCAGATCAAAATAAATGGTCACATTACATATTATTATGATTATTATTTAACTGTTCACTTTTCATCAGCGTTGTGAGTTTTCCCTCACACGATTTTTTGTGGCCGTTTCATTGCAAAAAAATGCTGTAGAAAGAATAGATGAGGAAAGGCTCACAAAGTGTACATGTAGAGAAATTGTGAAAGGGAAAAGAAGAAAGGGTAGACTAACTAGAAAATGGCTGGATCAGATTGGTGACATCGTGATAGAATGGGATATACAAAGCGAATGTAAAAGAAGGAAATGTATGAATAAGGTGATGGATATGAATCAAGTGAAAGAGGTGAAAAAGTAAGGATAGGAAAAAATCTAGGCAAATCTGCAGAGGCTCTGGCATTATGTGATATTAAATTAAAAAGAAAATCTACCTACAAGATTCTCGTAGTTTCTCCTAAATGCAACTACGCAACTCAACGAAGCTACACATATAGTGTAACTTCTTGCTGCATGTGGTGAGTGGAACCTATTTATTTTTACAGGTAAGGGGGGCAGCTTTAGGGCAACCACTTCAGTTGAAGTGGAGATTTCTCAACTTCTGATGGGGCTGGTACTCATTTCTTGTGAAGGCTGAGTAAACCTTGCCGGTATTTTATTTTGGGGTTTGAAATAAACACTGAAACGGGAAATAATTTCTGACACCTTCGTCGTGATTCGAGCCCGAGCTCACGGCATGGAACGCAAGCACTCTACCAACTGACTTATCCATTCAGTATAACATCGCTTAGTTAAGCTTGAAACAGCTGGGCTTAATATGAAAAACACATGTACACCTACAGGAAGATGAGGAACAATTAGAAAGAAAAACAAGAGTTATCGAAAGAGTGTTTCTTTGACTTATAGGTTGGTATAAGGCTGACCACCCATACTGTAAAAAATGGTTCACTTTGCCAATGTCACCCCTGTTTCAGGGAAGGTCGGTAACAGTGCAGGGCTTATGTTCATTTGAGATTGGATTTTATATTGTAAGGTTCACATGCGGCACGCGAACTTAAACGTGTCTGTTTGTGGGAATACATTTAAATAAAAATCTTAATTGTAAATATATCTTTGCAACTTAGATTGTAGATGGTTTGGTTTTGGTTAATTGTTTCTTTCGTGGTTGCAGCACTCCTCAGGTCCTTGCGTGGACATTGTAAACAGAATACTAAGCGGCTATCAGTTGGTTTCTCGTATAATATTGCTTGTCGCGCCTACTCGGCCGGTACGTTTCTTTGCCACTGTTATAAATAAGCCCCAACACTGGTCGGAGGATTGTTCAAGTGAATGAGCGAGCTGGGTTGCCCGAGCTTACGCGAAACTGTTTACGTTCTAGCAGCAGTCAGTGCTTGTTGATTTTGCGAAAGGAAATTCAGTGCGCCAAAATATTAAAGATGGTCCAAGTAAGTTTCACTCTGTATTTTTTACATTTTTTAATTTAATTTGACAAGGTTTAATGGGTAGTTAAGCGAAAATGTATTGGGTTTAGGTTGGAGTTACGTTCGTTTGACATATTTACATTTTTAACTGTGTAGTTATTATTATTGTAAATAAGCGAAAATGTTTTCCAGTAGTAAAAATAATCGAATATTTAATTACTTATAAGGATTTATTTTTAATTTTTCTTAGGTTTGTGCATTTAAGCAGTGAAAATATTTTTGTAGTTTCTTATAACACATAGTTTTATTTTCACATTTTTTGAGTTACATTACCTAAGCGCTATCGGATTATATCCGGGCATCTTCAGAGGCTAACTCTAGATCTTTTTTTATGCATAAATGAATTTCAATTTATTCCTAATCATAAAAAAATGTTAATATCGTTAGTCAATGTTTAAAATACTGATTGCCAAATTATTATATTTTTCAGTAGGTATATTAGGATAATAAGTTTGTTAGGAAAATGTTTTTCAGTTGTTGTTTACATTATTATTTAAAAAAAAGGTTCCTACCATTTTGTTTTTAGCACGTTGCGAAGTTATGATCAAAGCTTTGAGATTTTTTCATGATGTTTACAAAATAAGCGGTTTTTAAAGGACTGAAGTATATGGCATATTATTATTTTGTAAGATACTTTTATTTAGTTTCATAACAATTTAATTATTCTTACAATATTTCAAATTATTTGTGTGCAAAAGCATTTACAGATAAATATAAAAACAAAAGTATATTGTAAATCATTTAAATAAGATATGCAGTACACAATTTACTACATAATTTAACTGATTCTCTAATTTTTTTTTTTTTTATTAAAAAAAATTTCCTCAATATTACTTATGTTTATTTTAAATTTACCCATTGGTCTTATCGATGTATTCAAATATTTTTTTTTCAAAATTTCACAAAAATACTTCGAATATGTTAAATAACCTATGAAGTCTTTTGTTTACATTATCCAAATAACCTCTCTTTTTATGATCCAAGTGGCAAAGATGTCCACGTTTAAGATTCATGTTTCATCTACATACTCAAGAAAACACATTTAAGTTTGCGCTTATAATCAGGCTAATTAGTATTGAGTAAGCATCTATGAATGGGATCGTTACTGTCTTTCTAACCAAATGCAAATCTACGTTTTGTTGATGTTGTATAACAACTTTCTATACATTTTCAATGCAAACAGTAAGGTGTAGGTACCGTTGGTAGGTACATAAAATACCTGCAGTAGGAGAAATTTATTTTTCAATTTTCGTACTGGCAACACACTGATCCTTACGTCACTTTCATATTTGAATTTAGAATACCTAATTCAAATGAAAATGGCTTACATTATGACCAGCTGCATAAATCATAATAGAGATAAGTACTTTATTTCATGCGATGTAATCTATATAATCAAATTTAAAACCCTACTAGAATTCGAGTTTCTTTGATGGAAATAATTATTGCTCTCTTACCTGTTTGACATTTACTTTAAACAATAGTAATACACTTTCTATTTGTAGCAAGTGCTCCAATAAGTTGTACCTACTTACCTACAAATTATGTTCTCCTGATAACAAGAACCAGCTGCAACTACCATTGCATAATAATATAGACTGATTTTACCTAACTGTTTCCTACAAGATATTATTTTTCATGGTTAGGTATGAAAGTTACAGCCACATATTTTTAAATTAGGTACTAAAGTATCTGTCAAAATAATTTTAAAATGGAACGATTATATTATTTTGGTCAGGTTGGTTTGATCAGGTAGGTAAATAAAATATTCTTTGATTTTACTTTCTTCCAAGATAAACTCGGCTCAAATATCGAAATAATATTTTTTTCTCGGTAAGCGAACGTCAAAGAGCTGTGCAACTAGAGTCCTTAGCAACCAATAACATAAAGTGTGTTTGCTTTTGCTCTAGCAACCTGGCCGTGAGACATCACAATATTTTTGTCGATAGGAATGAGGTCGAAACATTTTGAATTTGGAACTTTTTTCTCGGCGAGCAAATGTCAGTCTTGTATGGGACTGCCGTTCTTAGCAACCAATAATAAAGTATAAAATGCCATTTCCCTAGCAACCCGGCGGGGTGAAGACACAATATTTTCTATGGAAATTCACGTGCGGACCTCATTATCATCGTTTCAAATATTCTCTGGAATGTGCAAAATTACAAAGCGATAAAATGAATGAATGAAAAATGTACAACAAAGTCAACGGTTTACTTTTCAAAAATAAACAATCTTATCTAATCTATGTTGCAAAGATATGTAACATTGGGGATTCACATTACATGCATTCTCACAAGCAGACACGTAAAAGTTCGCGCTTGAGCATGCCGCATGTGAACCTACAACATAAAAATTAAATCTCAGATGGACATACACCCTGCAACTCCTGCTGGGACATTGGCAAAGTGAACCATTGTCTACAGCATGGGTGGTCAGCCGCATACCAACCTATAAGTCAAGGAACAACATTCTGGAAAAATGGATAGGGGTGAATTTGTCCATTTGAAAATACGTACCTACCTTATTTATTTTGTAAATAATCTGAACAAATATTTAGGTATGCAACAATATCAATGGCCAATCGTATTTGCATACACTTATAAAATGACTGGACACGTAATGTCCACCCAAACGAAAGGAAAACCGGCGCAATGAGTATTGAACAATAGTTCCGACATATTTTGAAATATAATATTTTAAGCAAGTGTAGGGTACGCACTTGTCTACTTATCCACGAATCTAGGTTGTATATACATTTAGTACAGCCTTGTGTTTAAGTGACATAATGCAGAATGGAATTTGGTTGCGGCCATTTTGCGCCGATTTGTTTTTACGTATTTATAATCGATTAACAAATATGGCGGCTTTGTAGCGCGTGAGGTTTTCACGAACGCGTTGGGAAAAGTTAAAATTTATTCGCATAATTTCAATTTGTTAATTTATTTCACGCGCGCAATTTTGTAACGATTGCAATTAATTAATTTGAATATTTGAAATGTGGAACGTTTTGCTTCTTGCATGTAACTACAAAAATGTTTCTCAATGGACTAAGAAGTAATATTTGTTTCTCGGTGGGGGAACGTCAAAGATCTATGAAACTAGGATCCTCAGCAAGCAATAACGAGATAGTAGTTTGGTTTTGCCCTAGCAACCTGGCAGTGAGTCACAACACTTTTATCAAGATAAATGAATTCCGAACATTTTTAATTTGTAACTTTCTTTTCATCTAGCATTGTATTTTTATTTGAATCTAGCTGTACCCTGCCACCCCTTGTGGTGGCTCGTCAGGTTACTGTTACCATATCATACTGCTTTGGCTCACTTTTGCCAATGCCACATCGGTCCAGGGAAAGGCTGAGTTGGAAAGTTTATTGTTTATGTGGGGTTTTGTTTATTTTGTAAGTACATATGCAGCATTTATAAGCGCTAACTTAAATGCTCCAGTTTTCTTATACAGAAGACCAAGTTGGCATGTAAAGAATTACTCATGTAGGTTTCATCACAAGCTGTTCAGTAGTTTAGGAGTCCATACAGGACGAACATATACATCCGTTTGATTGGATATAATAGACGAGACATACATCCGTTTGATTTTATACATGTATAAATTTTTTTAAATAACTTTTCACAAAGTTATTCTCGAAATACTACATAATAGATTTATAATGTTACTTATTTGCTCGTCTCTTCTGTTTTCCAGTCTTCACTCCTCGCCTTGTCCTGCCTGGCTTTCGTCTGCTTGGCTGCAGGACAGGTGAAGCAGCGGCCTGAGCCGGTTCCCATCCTGAAGCAGATCAGCAGACAAAACGACGATGGCTCCTACAGCTTCGGATACGAAAACGGAGACGGATCTTATAAGATCGAGACCAAATATCCTAACGGAGAGGTCCAGGGAAAATATGGATACGTCGATGATTCAGGATCGCTGAGAGAAGTTGAATATGGAGCCAGCAGTAACCGAGGATTTGAGCCCAGCGGTAAGCTTCAAATATTTCTTGGATTTTTTTTCTACAATGTCTTCTTCATTTTTCTTCTTCTTCTTAACGAATTCCCGCGGAGGGCAGAGACGCCAGTGTCAATTTGACCTATAATGTTTTCATTCCATGCTCTTAGCTTCATACATTGTTATTCACACGCAGCAAATCCATGGCTTATCCACTACCTAAAGTGAATATCTGATCTGAACAAAATTCTGATCCATGGATTACCTATGTATCAGCTGTTGTGAATAAACATGAAAGAAAATGCAAGCTTACACGAGTAGTAAATAAACAGTACTTAAATAATAATATAATAATAATTTAAATATCGAATAAAGTTCCATTTTACATGTTGTCTGTTTTACAAATAGAATAAAATTCTATTTAAGATTTTTATTGTTGGTTGGTATACAGAAATATTTAAGTTTAACAACTTAACATTACCAGGGCTAGAAATGAATGAAGTTACAAAATCATTAAATATTTGAAACAAAACAAATGAAACACAATAACTCTCAGATAGTTTTTTTTTAAATGGAATAATATTTGTAGAAAAGTGAGTAGGTATAAATGTAAACATTTGGCAATACCTCCTTTCATTCTTTTAAATGTACAAGGTTGGCTTTATTTATGCTCAATAGCCACTCCTTTTTTAAAACGAAACAATTGAAAAGTAAAGAGAAAAGAACAAAAACCATTTGAAAATGGAATACTAATTGTAAAGAGAATCGAAGCGTCCATTTCTGATTTAGTTTAAAATTGAATTAGGTGTACGAAATTGTTGTTCTATCAAATTGAATCTAGATTAGAACACACTCAAAATGGTAATAAATATTTTAACCTTTAATTGGATTTATTATGTTACGTCAAATATAATACAGTTTATTGCCATATGCAAATTAAATCCGAGCTATTTTTGTGTTCTGGTCATTTCCCATAAAAATGGGTATTTTAAGATCAGAATGCTACACATCCATAATAATTAGAAGAAAATGTTCACTCCTACGTAACGCAGATATTTTCAAGAATGACTCAACCGCTCCAAATGTCAGCCTGTCATTATAAAATATAAATAACGAGCGACATGCATTATTTATAACGTAGGAATTTCAAGAGTTATTATAATTCAAAGGGTTTTTTTTAAATGAAGCCCGTATCTAAATTAATGAAGGCACAAAGGCTTTATGATAATTGTGCCCTGCAATCTATCTAAGAGCTTTTAATCTTGAGGTCTCATAAGGTCTTCAAAAGAATGATTTGATAATGTGTTTGAGTGACTTGCAATATTAAGCATGTCAGGGCGTACCTACATATGAAAACGTAGGTATGAGTTAGCTTGGCTTTTTGATGTGGGATCAGTGTAAAAGGGTTATGACGTCTTGCCTTCTGATACACACACGCGCAACGCAACTAAGCTACACATATAGTGTAACTTCTCGCCTGCATTATCCCCGAAGGGATCGCAGGCAAGAAGTTCGCATGTGGTGATTCGGGACCTATTTCTTTTACGGGAAAGGGGGCTGGCCTCACACCAACCACTTTCAGTTGAAGTGGGGGTTTTCCAGCTCCCGGGGGGGCTAGTTCTCATTTCTTCTGAAGGCTGAGTAAACCTTGAGATCGACCCTTGCTCTCGGCATGGAATGCAAGCATTCTACCAATTGAGCCATCGGTCTTTTTACGAGCTTGGTCGTCGTCGCTACAAAGCGCCAATTCTCAAGCAAGACCCAGTTGCTGTAAGGCTAAACGGATCTTTGGTAACCGGTCATTGGCAAAGGTTTATGAGCTTTTCAACCCAGCGAAGAGCAAATTTGAAAATATTTGCCATACACCCAATAATGGACATAGGTACACCCTGCAACTCTTGCCGTCCTTCCCTGAAACAGGGGTGACATTGGCAAAGTGAACCATTTTTACAGCTTGGGTGGTCAGCCGCATACCAACCTATAAGTCAAGGAACTAAATGGTGATTCTAAAGACAATTTCATTGAAATGTCACTTTTGAATCAAATGGTGGATAAGCCAAAAAAAGCACTGGGGCTGAGCATAATATGTGACTTTAGAATGATGGACAAAAGCTACCCACACGACTGATATGAGTGCGTCCTTATCATTCAGTATAAACTCGCTATGCTAACGTTGAAAATACCGGGCCTAAGACTCAATTTGAAGGATGTTATGTGTACAAAATCTGCATAAAACTCGGCCTTTTTTTTTTTTAAATGAAAAGTGTAATGACGCGTGCTGTCGCATTGGCGTCGTCTAAGGAAACAGCTGCCCGCGGCGCTAACATGGCTGCCCTTGAAAAGACACGCATTACATGCTCAAGAAGGTCCGAGCTCGCGATCTGGAACTAGTTTGGTGAGATCCAGATTTACATATGGCGATACGTGATACACTTATACGCAACGCAACTCAGCTACGCATATAGTTTAACTTCTTGCCGCGTTTTCCCCGGAAGGGATTCTTTATTATTATAATCTAAGTGGCAAAGATATATAAGCAATCAAAGCTCATATCTAATGAAAATGCAATGTCCACAAACAATTGCGCTTACAAATGCTGAATGTGTAATCACAAATTGAAATCCAAACCTCAAATGAACATAAGCCCTGAAATTTTTACCGACCTTCCCTGAAACAGGGATGACATTGGCAAAGTGAACCATTTTTTACAGTATGGGTGGTCAGCCTCATACCAACCTATGAGGTATGGTATGAGGCTGACCACCCATACTGTAAAAAAATGTTCACTTTGCCAATGTCGCCTCTGTTTCAGGGAAGGTCGGCGAGAGTTGCAGGGCTTTTGTCATTTGAGATTAGCTTTTTATGTTTTAAGTCCACATGCGCGAACGTAACGTGTCTGCTTGTGGGCGTGTATTAAAATAATACCAATGTATCTTTGCAACTTAGATTAGATAAGACTAAGTGAAACTTATGTGCCTACACTATGTCATATTGGTTTTACATAATGTAATTGTAATGCGTATTGAAAAGACAGTATGGTAATTCAGTTATTGGAAACACTGAAATATTTCAGTGGGCGCATGCTCGCTATTTCAATGCAGAATAATTTTAAACAGTTATTGCATCTGTGGGGTTCACACTCATATAAGCCAAAGCCATAACTTTAAGCTTTCGTAAGTTAAAAAAAATGACGTATTTTATGACGGACAAGCTCCTTGACTTATAGGTTGGCATGTGGCTTAGCACCCATGCTGTAGAAAATTGTTCACTTTGCCAATGTCACCCCTATTTCAGAGAAGGTCGGCAAGAGATTCAGGGTGTATGTTTATTTGAGATTTGGGTTTTTATATTGTAAGTCCACATGCAGAATGTTAAAGCGCGAACTTATACGTGTCTGCTTGTGAAAATGCATATAGTGTGAATCCTTAATGTTATATAGGTATATTTGCAACTTAGATTAGATTATGCATTCATATAATTAGCTAAAGCAAAATAAAGTAAAGTAGAAAATATCTTCCCAAATTTGTTACGGGGATATTTTCCAAGGAAAACGCAACGCAAAACGTGACTAAGCTACACGTATAGTGTATATACTTACCGCGTTCTCTCGTGGTGGGTGAACCTTTTATTTTTACAGGTAAGGGGGTTAGACTTACGCCAACTCCTTCAGTTGAAGTGGGGGTTTGCCAGCTCCCGAGGCGGTTGGTAGTAAATTCTTGTGAAGGCTGAGTAAAACTTGCCGGTATTTTATTTTGGGGTTGAAATAAACACTGAAACGGGGAATCATTTCTGACACCCTCAGTGGGATTTGAAACCGAACTCTCGGCATGGAATGCAAGCACTCTACCAACTGAGCTATAGACCGATCAAATCCAATGGATTAAAAATATACTTCTGAATAAATATGAATGCTTCCCTTTTTATGATTATTTTTTTAATTCCTTACATATAAGCAGAATTAATTACATTTTTTTCTTTATTTCAACAATCTCTTAATAAGTTTTTTTACAAATGCACACATGTTTTGTTTGTTTGTTATTGAACAAACATATCATCACCTTAAATGTAAAACTCAATAAGTGCTGATTCACTGATTTGAGCTATCGTGGATAAAACATTTTGTTGCTTGTTACTTCTTATAGTAAGTAAACTAATTTTAAGGCAGTGATCATGACAAACTTCTTAGCTACAGGCTTTTCCCACTTCTTTCGTGTTCGGAAAAAGGTGCATTTATCTGAGAAACCCATGTTAGCTTAATATGCCTTTAATATCAATACATCCTTGAATCTTGGATCAGAGGTTATAGACTAATTGTTATGCAGATTGCCAAAAAATGATGAAAATACAATGGCAATTAAAATGAAGGTTTGAAAAAAAAAATTGTGATTTTTCAATCGATCGAATTCGTTGACTTATAGGTTGGTATGAAGCTGACCACCCATACTGTAAAAAAATGGTTCACTCTGCCAATCTCACCCCTGTTCCAGGAAAGGTCGGCAAAAGTTGCAGGGTTGATGGTCATTTCAGGTTTAGATTTTAATTTGTAAGTACATATTCAGCATTTGTAAGCGCGAACTTACACGTGTTTGTTTGTGGGCATGCATTTGATATGACCTTTGAATGTTAATACATCCTTACAACTTAGATTATAGATCGATGACTCAATGCATCGATCATCTAGTAGTCACTTATTTAGTTCCACCTTCGTGGTGTGGATATTAATGAATAGTATTAGGCGATGGTGTTTCGGACACCTAATATTTAAAATCAGGCTGTGTGTGTGTTTTTGTTGCTGCACATTTTTGAGTTGTGGCAGGTGTGTTGCTGAAGGCTTTGCGACAATGCCACCAACCTTGGAATACTTGAACTGGTTATCGACAGTAAAGAAGGCGGTACTAACCAACTTATGGCATACCTTAACTGATAAAACTGCGTATATATTTATTACTTATATATTTTAAATATATTGCAATGTCCATATATCTTGGAACGTTTTGGTTACAAATATGGTGGTCACTATATCACTAATAAAGCCCTTAGTGCTTTTTGTATTATGCCTATCAGAGATAATTTCACATGAACAATGTTTGTATGTGTACTGTGTCTTATGAAAACTAGAAATTGATTTGAAAAACATTTAAAACAACTCTCACGTTATCGTGTTTTACATTTTTTTCATAGTTCAGATTGCGTAGAATGTGATTCTTAAGACAATTTTGTTTAAAGGTCATCTTTGAACTAAATAGTAGATAAGCCAAACAAGCACTGCGGGGACGAATTACTAAAGTATTACGTTGATCTAATACAAACTGAACCAGCAATACAAAAATCCATAATCATAAAATTTTCCCCGTTATTCGAGAAGCATTATCTTTTAATCCGTCATGTAGTTTATTTTTTCCTACTGAAAAGTAATGCAGTTTGTCTGAATCGAAGCGTTTCAGAATAGACTAGAATCTGAAGTACAGAGGAGCTTTCATAGACTCACTTCAAATAGAAATGACCTGATCGTTCTACGATGTATAATCTAAGTTGCTAAGATATATAAACATTTGAAATTCATATCAAATGCATGCCCACAAACAGACTCGTGTTAGTTCGCGCTTACAAATGTTACATGTGATGTGCACTTAAAAATTAAAATCAAAACCTAAAATGAACATTAACAGCCTATGTTATGGCCGTGGGGTCAAGTTGCTTGTTCGACTAGCATAATTGTAACAGAATATCGTTGGTTCGAATCACGTCTGGTCCATTTGACCATAACTTCGACCATGGTTCAACAGATGCTATTGCATGCACACAAGCTTCTGCTTTCGCATGAAGACAACTGGTCATGAAAAATAGGTTGGTGAATTGCATTCCTCTCTCTGGTCCGGTCAATAGCTCAGTTGGTAGAGTACTTGCATTCCATGCCGTGAGCTCGGGCTCGAATCCTACCGAGGGTGTCAGAAATGATTTCCCGTTTCGGTGTTTATTTCAAACCCCAAAATAAAATACTGGCAAGGTTTACTCAGCCTTCACAAGGAATGAGTACTAGCCCTCTCGGGAGCTGGGAAACCCCCACTTAAACTGAAGTGGTTGGCATAAGGCCGGCCCCCTTACCTGTAAAAATAAATAGGTTCAACTCGCCACATGCGAGCCCTTCGGGGATAACGCGGCAAGAAGTTACACTATATGTGTAGCTCCAGTTTGTTTTTCACAAATCTATTTTAAAAAACATACACCCTGCAGCTGTTGCACGTTCTTCCCTGATACAGTGTTGACATTGGCAATGTGAATCATTTTTAACAGTATGGGTGGTCAGGCTCATACCAACCTATAAGTCAAGGAATATTCGTAAGGGTAATGGTGACAAATTGTTGGTGAAGTAATTCTTCATCTCTATATCTACATGCACCCACTATGCTTTCCTCGAGTCCTAAATTCGCACACTGTGTTCGTTGAGCGTCATTCATTTTTATGTGCCCGAGTAATTTTGCTGTCCGTTGAGCATGAAGCAATAATAATAATTAAATTTTAAACCCGATTAAATTATAATATGAACATGGACAATCAAATATTCTGTTTAAGGCTTCGAAAAAAATCTGTCTTAGTAATTATAAATGTAAGGCTGCTGCGATTATGCCATGAAATAAAAAAAACGTTTTGAATTTATAAACAGAAAAATCAGTACAAGGGTACAAATTAGATTAAAATATCTAAAACTCATTCACCGTGGCTAAATTATCTAATGAATAAATTCATATAGATTGATTTTGATCTACACTTGACCTTGTGGGAACATTTATTCGTACGCTGTTTTTTTTCTTCTTTGGTTTTCAACCCTCTGATTAGAAGTCTCTAGAATATATTTTTTATTTCAACCTTGTGTCAATAGCGTCCATGGATCATGATGATTATGAATTCTGTTTAAATATCATTTTCACTTCCTTATTTTATGGCTTGGCAGCTTTTTAAATGTTGTAAAATTATTTGTTATTTTATTTTATTGACGGATGTAAATGCTCATGAATAGGTACGAGTACTTATGCATAATAAATTACAAAATGTTTATAAATGAATGGAATAAATGTAAAAGTTTGCAAAAATATAAGATAACAGAGTCTAAACAAGAGAAGTATTAAACAGAATTAGGAGAAGCATTGAAAGTATACATTTTTCTCAACAAAGAAAAGCTCTTCGGAAATCTAACGGACTTATAAGACCGTTAGATTTCACACATTCAACACAGAAATCCATATGAGATGAAAAGTTCACGAGAGGAGACATTCTGTTGATTAGAGAATAATAATTAATCTATGTTAGAAGCATGAATATTTAGGAGAAGCAATTCATAAGCTCTCAGTCTACGGGAATCATTCACGAGATCCAGGGGCTTACATAGGATCATCATCATCTTTAGGTGGATCTTAGCTTCCTCTGAGAACTGTCACCATTTGCCTTTATCGATCGCTGCTACCTTCCGATTTCTCTCGCCTAGTGTTCCAAAGTCCACCATCACCCCATTAAGCCATTGTACTTTTGATCTTCCTTTACATAGGACCTTCCTGTTAAAACTGACTTTGGCTTACGTTGATAGTTCAAGAATCAAACCACTGTCATATCGATAGTTTTGAAAAGGCGTATATCATTAACAAATGGTTAGGAAATACTTTTTTGCAAGCTAAAAGTTAAATGTTTTCGAAAACAATTGAGTTTTTTAGTATCACAAATGAATTAAATGGATATAAGTATTTTTATTGTAATGTGCAAATGTACGCTGAAAACGTTACTAAGCTACAGATATAGTGAAATTTCTTGCCGCGTTTGTCCCAAAAGGATCGCATGGGGCGAGTGGAACATATTTTTTTACAGGTAACAGGATCGGCCTTACGTCAATCAATCCAGTGGAAGTAGGGGTTTCTCAGCTTCTTTATTTTGGATTTGAAATAACAAACAAAGGTAAATACGTTTTTTTTCTTGTCTTTCCAGGAAGCGACATCAACGTGCCTCCTCCAACCCTGAACGAAGTCAAGCCCGGACCTCTCGCCGACGGTGAAGAGGATGACGGTCAATACAGGGAAGACCCCAGCATCTATGACACCAAGGAATACAAGAACTCCAGACCTGCCGCTGCAGCTCGTCGTCCGGCCGCCATACAGCACAGCTTCCAGTCCGCCCCAACTTACCAGCAACCAGCCAAGAACTACCAGCGACCGGCAGCAACCTACCAGAACACGGCTCCCCAGACCTTCCAATACGAAGAACCAGCGCAGTACCAGGCTCCTGTCGCGCAAACTTTCCAATATAGACAGCAGCCACAGCAACAGACCTTTGCTGAATACCAGCAGCCAAGATACCAGACCTTCCAGCAGCCCGCTGGGAGAAGTCTCCAGAGCTATCAGCCCCAGTACTCCAACTACAACACGCAGCCTTACTCAGCTTTCTACAACGGACACCCTTCAGTCAACAACTTCGATATTGGCACAGGGTCTTACAGCATATCTTATTAAATCATTTGTGATTGATTGAAGCCCATTTTCATCAACAACTCTTAAATCTGAACCGTTATTCTGCTAAATTCCTGACACTTTGGATATCAACCCAAGTCGCTAGCGCTTGCGAAAGAACACCATGCATAAAAAATCACAATACACTTTATTTTTGGACACGAATCGCTATCTCGTCGCCTTAAGGTCATAACGAATTTAGTAGAATAGTGCTTCTAAATCGACCTCTTGAAAGACCTATATGGTAAGAGGAAAAATTCTTGAATAGATCCGAGATCGTGAAGTTTGAATAAAAATGGTCATTAAACGAAGTATTCTTGTAGAATTTTATCCTTGATAGAACGTAAATGTGTTTGAAACCTCTTTATTTTCACAGTTAAATTGTCAACTATACTATACACTTTTATTATAAGTAGAGGGTTTCATGTTGCAGAAGCAGCAGGGTGTCAAAATTGTGTCATTTTTTTTTTTATAAAGGCTACAAGATATTACCAGCATTCTTCCGTATTTAAAAACAGCTGAAAAAGGAAGACAAATGTGTGCTGTTTGTACAAAATGGGTTATCAACCTCATACAAATCTGTTAACTAAGAAAGCTGTTAAGAGTTGTTGGTGCAGCTGTGCGTCGCCTTTACAATCGAACTGTCAAAAGGGAGGATGTGATTTTCGCTGTCTGGCCATAAAACATCCTAAAATTATTTTGAGGAAGTTTTGGTCCTTTTATATAAATGAGTTATGCCTTCTACATTATTAAATAACTTATGCGAAAAAGGAAACTTTAATTAATTGTATGTCAACAGGTCACAAGAAATGCGTCAATAACATTTTGAAATATATTTTCGCGACAGTTTTACTGTCGTTTAATTGAGTCTCGTTTATCAAATAACTGATTTAATAATACTGAAGGCTCTTAATAAGTTAATCGTTTGTTTGCACAGAAACTTCTTTAAAAAAATGATAGTTGAACGTCAGGCAGCGAAACTCACAGCCTTCTTTTTGGGGTCTTAATTGTAAAGGCGCAGTCGGGTGATTATTATTGTGTAGTTTTGTATTTTTAGCAGAGTCAGGTCCTTAGAGTGGAGCGCCAATGTAAAGCCAATGATTAAAGACTAATATTGAATATTGTAAAGTATAATATAAGGTTGCTCAATGTGAAATCAATGCGATTGGGTAACAACCAGTAACAACTCTCTGTGCTGTGGTACATGTGTGGACTAATAAAGTGTGGACGCGAAGAACACCGTGTGACAGTATCACAAACTGCGCGGGTTCACTGCTACACAAAACCACATTCAACTGTCAAAAATACTTGTTTTATTTATCTTTTATACTTTCAGTGAACCTTCTTCATAGCGCCACCTTAAAGGTAAAATTGAATAAGGGCTGATTCATTGATTTGAGAAATCGTGGAAAATTTTTTTTTGGGGGTAACTTCTCATAGTAAATGAACTAATTAATCCATGTAAACTTAATATGTCACTTATTCAGTTTTACCTTTAAGGTATCGGTATATCGAATTGAAAACTGCTACAAACCCTGATGAAGTGAAGGTCGGATTTCTCAACGTTTCGTCGTTGTTGCATCCTTTTTTGGTTCCTTAAACTTGGTATCAGGTCACGGATCTTGTGATGGAGAAGACCAAACCATCTTTTAGGAGTTGAGCTTACAGATATCCTGTTGGCTTTCCAGCTCTCACATTAATGTGTTTTACGTCTTTTTCTTAGCTCAGATTGTGTAAGCTGTGATTCTTAAGACAATTTCATTGAAAGGTTATCTTTCCAAAAACACTGAGAGACCGATTGAGAAACTCAGAAATCAGAAGAAAGTGCGATACTGAAGACATCGTCAGATGGAGCAGGAAGAGGAGACGGTTGATGGGGCCATGTAGACCGCATGAACGAAGGAAGGTTAGCTCGAGTCGTGGCACAGGAGATACTGGACGGCCAGCGTCTAACAGGTCGCCCCCCAAAAGATGGAAGAACAGCTGGTCTTCTGCATCACAGGAGGGAGTCCCACAATAAACAGATCATAAATCCATAATAATAATAAGAAGAAAAAGTTATCTTTGTATCAAATGGTAGATAAGCTAAGCAAGTACTGGAGGGAAAACCGTGCCCCATATTATGTACTAATGCCGTAAGTCAGTTTCTACTCCTTTATATTATTATGCTCAATGATTAAAATAAACGTTAAATGTGTGCCTGCCTTTTATTTCACAAAGATTTATTCCTTCTAACGCGCTGCTACCCAAAACATATCAGTTGAAAGTTGCCGAAATTATAAGCCAGTTTGCATATAAATACTGACTGAGCTTTCTTTAAGTTAACTAGAAAATGTCAACGAAAAAGTGAAGACAACAAAATAGACTGATTTAATAAACATAGTGAACATCTAGATTACACATAAATCGACACGATTTTATTTATTTTATCCATCATTCCTTGACTTATAGGTTGGTATTAGGCTGACCTCCTGTACCAGGGATGGCGAACCTTTTTGAGACTGAGAGCCATTTTTTTTTTTCAATAAAATAATATGTCGCATGCCAAATGCCATGGAAATAAAAATGCATCAAATGTTTGTGTAACTTCAGATTTTTAGTAAAAACAAAAATTAATACACCGAGGAAAATAATTAAGTAGATTAATTAAGAAAAAAATACACGTCGCTATTTAAATATTTTTTTAATACTATTTCTATAACTTTTTTATTTTTTCTTATCCACTTTTATTTTTTCTCTTCATTCGCGTGCCACGCAAAATCGTCTCGCGTGCCACCTGTGGCACGCGTGCCATAGGTTCGCCATCCCTGTCCTATACGGTAAAAAATATTTCACGTTACCAATGCCCCCCATGTTTCAGGAAAGGTCGGTAAGAGTTTCGTATGTTCATTTGAGATTGGTTTTGGGTTTATGTTGTAGGTCCACATGCGGCATTTATAAGCTCTAACTTATACGTGTCTGCTTGTGGGAATGCATGTAGTATGAATCTTAAATGTAATATATCTTTGCAAATAGATAATAGATACTCCTATAAACGTTGCAAAAATATATTCACACATGAGCAGAATTTCCAGAAAAGAAAAAAATTAATAAAAAATAATTAAACACAGCCTCTGCAAATATTGCAGCCTTTACTTGATAAAAAAATGCAAAGGAGTTTTACTCTGTTTAGTGTCGTAAAAGTTTGAATGCTTTTGTGATCATAAAAACAAAGTTCGTACCTGCAATGAAAACAATTTAAAGAATTGCAAGATTCAATATTTCGAAATACATCAATTATTATCTGCCAATTTGCAATTAAATAAATAAAATGTGTACAGCATATCCTGCGATCAACGTATTGACTTTCAAAAGTGAATGACGTAACGATTGGGCAACAAGAGAAAATATGTGTAAGGAGGTACCTGCTGGTAAAACTGTGGCATTAAGAATATCTGCACGTATTAGAAATGTTAGTTGGATTGCTCTATATCCGCTATGACATATCATCACTAATATAATCTAAGTTGCAAAGATATGTAACATTAGGGATTCGCATTATATACATTCTCACAAGTAGACACGTACAAGTTCGCGCTTGCGCATGCCGCATGTGAACTTACAACATAAAAACTCAAATCTCTAATGGAAATACACCCTGCAACTCCTGCCGAGCTTCCCTGAAACAGGGGTGACATTGACAAAGTGAACCATTTTCTACAGCATGGGTGGTCAGCCGCATACCAACCTATAAGTTAAAGAAACCTATGAACCTTAAAGGTTAAACTGGATAAGTGCCGATCCATAGATTTGATAAATCGTGGATGCAAAACGAACCTTCTTCATAGCGCCACCTTAAAGGCAAACCTGAAGGGCTGATGTCCGGTCGAAAGCTCAGTTGGTAGAGTGCTTGCATTCCATGCCATGGGCTCGGGTTCGAATCCCACCGAGGGTGTCAGAAATGATTCCCCGTTTCGGTGTTTATTTCAAACCCCAAAATAAAATACCGGCAAGGTTTACTCAGCCTTCACAAGAAATGAGTACCAGCCCTTTTGGGAGCTAGGAAACCCCCACTTCAACTGAAGTGGTTGGCATAAGGCCTTACCTTGTAAAAATAAATAGGTTCAACTCGCCACATGCGACCCCTTCGGGGATAACGCGGCAATAAGTAACACTGTATGTGTAGCTTAGTTACGTTTTTTTAGGTGCGTTGCGTTGCTGAGAAATCGTGGATAAAAGATTTTATTGAGAGTAACTTCTGATAGTAAGTAAGTGGAACTAATTATAAGGCCGTGCTCATGAAAAAAAAATCACACTTTATCTCTCGTAGCAAATAGGAAAAAACGGTGCATTTATCTGAGAAATTCATGTTGGCTTAATATGTCACTTATTCAGTTTTACCTTCATGGTGTCGATATGAAGGTGTCGATACATGGTGTCGATATGAAGGTGTCGATACATGGTGTCGATATGAAGGTGTCGATACATGGTGTCGATATGAAGGTGTCGATACATGGTGTCGATAAACCCAAATCTTAAATGGACATACAGCCCTGCAACTTTTGCCGACCTTCCCTGAAACAGAGGTGACATTCCAAAAATTAACCATTAACCAAAAGTTAACCATTTTTTACAGTATGGGTAGTCAGCCTCGTGAACCTACCTATAAAAATGCAACTTAGCTACACATATAGTGTAACTTCTTGCCGCGTTATCCCCGAAGGGGTCGCATGTGGCGAGTTGAACCTATTTATTTTTACAGGTAAGGGAGACGGCCTTACGCCAACCCCTTCAGTTGAAGTGGGGATTTCCCAGCTCTCGAGGGGGCTGGAACTCATTTCTTGTGAAGGCTGAGTAAACCTTGCCGGTATTTTTATTATGCGGTTTGAAATAAACACCGAAATAGGAAATCATTTCTGACACCCTCCTCGGTGGGATTGGAACCCGAGCTCACGGGGTAGAATGCAAGCACTCTACCAACTGAGCTATCGACCGGACCCATAATCCAAGGAATTATTATTCTACCTAGAATCTTAGGAATCTTATATTCATTGGAAAGTACTAGTACACAGCACACCTGATCGAATCGTTGAAGGTTCTCTGGTAAAGGATGTACCCCCTGAGCGGCGAGGAAAATGTGATTATGTATGCTGGCCGGGCTGATCAACGAGGAAAACAATGGGAAAGTCGCATGGTTGTTACGCTCACAGGCAAGGTTAGAGTTCCTCGATATTTAATGAAACAACTAATATTTACACAAGTCGAAATTTTGCATTTTACTTATAATAAAGAGATCGCAACATTTTTGAATTTCATTTTTTTTCCTTGACTTATAGGTTGGTGTGCGGCTGACCACCCATGCTGTAGAAGATGGTTCTCTTTGTCAATGTCGATTTGGCAACGACGATACCATTTTGAAAGCACCAAAGCAGCAGTTAAGCAACATTGGGCGCGGATGCTACTTGGATGGGTGACAGCTAGGTACACCGCGTGTTGTTGGTATTTCTTGAAACGGTCCGTAGTCCACTGGCAACACTTTGGAATCGTAAATGGAAGGTTGTGGATTCGAATCCCGACGGAACACAAAAATATACCATTTATATTTCCAAATGTGCTCTTCGCTGTGTTGAAAAATTCATAAGCCTTTACCAAAGACCGGTCACTGAAACGTCCATCCAGCCTTACAACAACTGGGACTTGCTTGAGAATTGGCGCTTTCTACAGCGACGACCAAGCTCGCAGAGAGCCCTTGAGGTGTGATACACACAAAAACAGCGCTCACCAAATAAATCATCCTAATATTATTATTATTAATGTCACCCCTGTTTCAGGGAAGGTCGGCGAGAGTTGCAGGGTGTATGTTCATTTGAGATTCAGGTTGTTATACAACAAGTCCACATGCGGCAACTTTTGCCGAACTTTCCCGAAACAGGTGTGATATTGTCAAAATGAACCATTTTTTACAGCATGGGTGGTCTGTCTAATATTAACGTATAAGTCAAGAAATCAGTGATTGAACTGAGTAAAGTGAATCATTCTAAACACTTCGAAACTAGTTAGTAGGTACTGAAGTAGGAAATAAAGCTGACAGCAGTTAGTTAGTGTGTCCTAGCAACCGCTTAGACGACTTTCAATTCCTGCCGGCTACCACATAATCGCAGCCTTAAATGTTAATCGATTCTAAAAAATAAATAGAGTGATACAGTTCGAGGACAAATCTACATTCTTGTAGGCGGAGTCAGCAACATGGCTGCTCAGAGTGATATCCTGAACCTCAAGTACAAAACAAAGACGTCCAATCTCTATAATAGTGTTTCACCAACAAAATAAGTATGGAAAATTTAACAGCGCCTCTAGTGAATGCCGTAGTTTCTATACACTTTTTTGAAAGCTATGGTTGAGACTTGAGTTCAATCGTTATATTTTATGCATGGGTTATTCTAATGAAATTTAAACAAATATTTGAAATTATAACAGCGCCTCTAGTGAATGCTGAAGTTTATTTACATTATTTTGAAGTTATATTTGAGTTTGATCGTTAAGTTTTTTATTAGGGTGTTTCCAATGGAATTAGTTTTGGTATGAGGCTGAACACCCATGCTGTTGAAAATGGTTTACTTTGCTAATGTCACCCCTGTTCCAGGGAAGGTCGGCAAGAGTTGCAGGGTGTATGTTCATTTTCGATTTGGGTTTTTATATTGCAAATCAATATGCGGCATCTTTAAGCGCGAACTCTTACGTGTCTGCTTGTGAAAATGCAATTAATGTGAATCCCCAATGATACATATCTTTGCAACTTAGATTAGATTAGATTTAAAAAATGTATGAAATTAAAATAGCGCCTCTAGTGGATGTTTAGTTTCAATACACTTTATTTTAAAACTATGGTTGATTTTGAGCGTTATGTTTTTTACTTGAGTTCTGACCGATTGCAAGACAAGTTTATGGAAAAGACAAATGGATAATTACCATGGAGCAGTGTGTGGTCGTGACCTCGAGTTGTATTCATCAGTTATGATAAATTAAATTAAAAAGCTTCCTATTTAAAGACATGTACCTATACAATAACATAGTATATTTCTTTCTTGTATTTTTCTTTTTATAATAATTAATCAAATATTGGAATGTTATAAGTTTTAAAATACATAGTTTACAGTTGTGTTTTCTCCGGCCCAGGGTACGCAGTGATTTGAGTCTATTTTTGTTATTAAAAAATCAATTCATCCTCAGTCGTCGTGCAGAGAGGGTGTCTCCTGAAGATGTTGGCCTAGTCCCAAACAAAACATCGAGAATGATTTAAGTTCCCCCATATCGGTTCGTTTAATATTCGATGTTTAAGTAAATTTGAAACTGTTGAGTGCTTGGGATCATCTTAGTTGTGAAAATAAATAGGTTCTCCACGTTTCTACAACTGTAAATATATTCATCACCTGGCATCGATTTTTTTTATGAGGTCGGAACATTTTTGAATTTGCTATTTTCTTCTAGGCGAACTTTTTTCAGCCAGTCTTATATTATGGGGCTGCCGTTCTTTATGCGAATGAAAATACTGTTTTGGTGTTACTATAGCATATCTCGGGCGTAAAATATATAAACTACTTTAGCTTAAAATGTGAAAATACCGGCCCTTAGTAACCAAAAACAAAGTTTGATACCTGAAGATGACCTACTAGGTCGAAAACGTTCGTAATTTGTTTAAAGATTTTAATCTTTTTGAATAAATTTATCCGTGAAAATAAACAGTGTTTTTAATTCATCAAAAAATTATAAAATTAAACAAAAACAAAGTATTTGTAAGCATTTTCGCTAGGAACCTGGTCGTGTGGCAAAATAGTATTATCTATGTCAATTCACGTACGGTCCTCATTCTTTTTTTACTTTTTTAAATAAGCGAGATTACAGTTATTTCAAAATAACAATTTATTTCATCCAAAATCAACATTACTTAATTTATGTAAAAAAAAAATGTAAATAAATTATCAAGGTTAAGCTTTCTATTCAACCTCAAGTTGCTCGTTGAAGAAATACCACAAATAAAAAAAAGTCGTATTCGTATTTCTTATTTGAAGGTTGCCCTGCCTTGGTAGAGCGAGCATATTAAATTTATTTTACTGTGCATATCGATACTTTAGAGTTAATACTGAATAATTATAAGCTAACATGGGTTTCTCAGATACATGCACCTTTTTCCCTATTTTCTACGAGAGGAAACACTAGAAATTGTGAAAATCCTGTAGTGTAGAAGTTTGTCATGAGCACTTCCTTATAATCAGTTCACTTACTATGAGAAGTTATTCTCAATAAAATGTTTTATCTACAATTCCTCAAATCAGTGAATCAGCACTTTCTCAGTTTTAGCTTTAAGGTGGCAGCGCAAAACGCAGCGAAGCTACATATAAAGTGTAACTTCTTGCCTGAGTCGGGATCTTTTTATTTTTACGGGTAAGGGGGCCGGCCTCACACCAACTACTTTGACTTTAAGTGGTAATATTATAAAGTCGTTCACTTACAAACCTACAAGGGTTCGATTGCTTTTTGGTCGTACTCTATATAAGGATATATTAACATTCAAAGCTCATATCAAATGCATGCCCACAAACACGTGTAAGTGCTCAATGTGTACTTACAAATTAAAACCAAACCTCAAATGAACATACACCCTGCAACCTTTGCCGACCTTCCCTGGAGCAGGGGTGACATTGGCAAAATGAGCCATTTTTTACAGTATCGGGGGTCAGCCTCATACCAACCTATAAGTCAAAGAAAAGGATACAAAAATATTTTGTAGCTCAGTCATAGCAGTTACCAAAAAAATAGTATGGAAACTATCACAGCACATCTAGTGAAAGTTTTCAGTCTACATGCATTTTTGATAAACGCTCTTGTTAATGTTTTACTTGCAGCTGTATAGCACAGGTAAGTTCTCGCTTTGCCCACAAATTGAATGCAACTGGTTCACGCTGGCTGGTATTGGGTCAGTCACACAGGCGGTTTGGAAGGGGCGGCGCCGCGCCGGACAGGGGCGTCTTTGGTATAATGGGCAAAAAAACTGCACACATGAAAAAAAAAAAAAAATTCTAAGATCTTTTTTTTTTCAAAGATGTTGGTAACAGTTTTAGAGAGGAATTCTTAAATTATTATTTGTTTATTTATAAAATGTTATTTGTTGTGTATGTTCCTTGACTTGATTTCTGATGTTGTTATCCTGAGCAGGATGAACAAAAAGAGTTCGTTTTTTTTACTTGAGATGTACGTCTTTGTTGGATGATCTTGTGGTCTATTAAAGTTAAAGAAGACGTTACAACGATACTGCTTTCTTGCCTTTATCTTAAGAAAGTCTGTGAAAATGATCTAGCCATCTACCTGTAAATAAGATGCAAACCTACATACATTATTATGTTATTTTTGATTTTCGCGGGTTCAATTTTAATAAAACTGCGGTGATTTATTTCAGATATCTACGGTCCACATACAGAGACACTTTAAACCTTCACTATAAAACAGTCGGTTGACTTCTAAAGATACAGAGAGCTTTGTTCCATATTAAGACAGAATAAGGGCTATTCTCGAATCATTGAGAATTGTAACATGTGAGGCTTTACTAGAACATCCAAACAATCTAGCATTCTCGAACAATACAAATACAACATCAATTATAATTTTGGAATTACCGAACATATATTTATTTCTAGAGATAGGTACTTCACAGACTGTATCACAGACCAACAAAATACACAATTACATATTCGTAACATTTGGATACGAGTAGATTTTTTTCTTAGAATACAAAACCATTGCTAAAAATGAATGAAAATAAACAATATAATACCTGTTTCAATCCACTTATGAAAATGGTAATTCGTAAGAAAGAGAACAAAGAACTTCACAGTTGCATTTCCATGTGTACAAAAAAACCCAGGCGAATGTTTCAAGAAAGGTGGCAGCATTGCTGCGTGCGTTCTATGCCCGGAGCAGACCGAACATAGACGCATGCGGTATAAATCTTGTTATCAATAAAATTGAGATATTATTTTAAGACATTATGGCATGAGTTTTAATTGGGTGTCAAATAACAAAATGGAGAAAGCAAGTAAACATAAAATTTGACACGTTAAAACGTCCTTTGGATGACTACACAACTGCAACGTTTGACAGGACTGAGACAAAAGCGGTGGGCAGGTTGTATCAATGCAGTAATTTACCTTCAGCTCCTCTATGTAATTATTCAATGCACTATATCGATTTTTAATTGAGAAATAAGTTGTGGATTTTTTTTGTCGCCTGACGCCCTTGCCTAGTTTATCTCTGCCCCTTGCTCCTGCCCTGGTGCGTTGGGCGCGCCCAGGAAAGGCCTTGTGAATTCCGCGTCACGCGAGGCCACTGCCCAGGAGTGGACCCCAAGTAGAAACTCTACCACTAACTAGACCAAAACGTTTTACCAAATATGCGCGGAAAATAAAGTGCTCACAAATTGCGCTGTTGTAGTTTTCGTTCAATATTTGGTAAACGCCGTGGGGAAGTTTAAGCTTGCAGTTTTATCGACTCTAACAGTGACGGTTCTGTCACGCAGACATTTCTGCACACACACAAGTCATCCCCTCAGTGCATGTTTGTCTTATGTCCAACAGAGGAAGTGTGAAAGAAAAAATACGTAAGAGATGACCGAGAAAAGAATATAGGGATCAGATTGAGGAGATTGTGAAAGAATGGGATATAGTACTAAGTTAGTGTAAAACAAGAAAATGTATGAAAAAGGTGATGAATATGAATAAGTTGACAGAGGTATGCAAGGATTGGAAGATATGTAGGCTGCTCTGAAGAGGCTCTGGCCACCCTCAGCGGAATAGCGACAGAGGAACAGTTACTGAGGTAATTTCACCTAAACAATGCTTGTATGTGTACCAGTGGCGAAGGGTCCGAATAACACGATTCCCATCGGCTTCCCTTTTGAAATTCGCTAAAAGTTATGTATAAAAGTATTTATTTCATCTATTTTTTTCAAACCGCGCGAAATTTATTCGATCGTGTAAAATAAAGCTGCAGACTCACGAGCACTCCCGAGTATATCCTCCCGAGTCTTGATTCCCGATGCGATCACCGGCTTGTAGTTTCGGCAGACTATGGTATCAGAGAGAACAAGTCGGAGGCACATGCCGCATGTGGACCTACAATATAAAAACCCATTCTCATTTGAACATAAGTCCTTCAACTCTTGCCGACCTTCCCTGAAACAGGGGTGGCATTGGCAAAGTGAACCATTTTTTACAGTATGGGTGGTCAGCCTCATACCAACCTATAAGTCAAGAAAAAGTCAAGGTCTTATGAAAACCGTAAATTGATTTCTTAAGTATTTAAAACAACTCTCACATTAACTTTTTTTAACGTTTTTTCTAAGTTCAGATTGTGTAGACTGTGATTGTTACGGGCCTGCTGCACCAGCCTCCAATCAATATTTGATTGACACATCAAATTTGATTGCTTGATTCTGGTAAGGACCTCGGTTAAATATTTGTCAGAAGGAAAGAATTTGTCAATTTAAACAGGAAAGATGATTTACATCAGCTGACTTGCAACATGATATGGAACAGAATTTTCGATTTGTTGGGAGAAATCACTCTTAATTTTGTTTTTTGTCTGATTGGAGCTTAATGCAACAGGCCCTCAATGTCTGTATCCACGTAATTAAATCGTGCTAAGCTTTTTAGGATGGAAGTGTCTGAAGTTAGATGATGAAGACGTGAGTTGGAAGACTAGTTCACCTTTCCTTCGGCGTCCGTGTTTCATATTTCCCTCTGACTTCTCCGTTGGCCACTTTGGTCCCTATCTTGAAGGGCCCATCAGCGGCTTCAAAACGAAACGTGTAGTATCCGTCTTTGTTGTGTCTGAAATGATCGAAAATAAAGGTTGAAAATAAATTGTATTTTAGGTAAAATGCTGTGGACTAAGTCATAAGAAAGGGTAGAAATCTGATTTTCAATATATTTTTTATTTGTTCGGAGAAATGACACTTAATTTTGATTTTTGTCTGATTGGAGTTTAGTGCAACAGGCCCTGAGAAAATTCCATTTTAAGGTCATCTTTGAATCAAATGGTAGATAAGCCAAACAAGCACTGGAGAGCCGAGTTGCTGCAGCTAATTATCAAGAAATAAGAACATTTATTATTCATCTCTTTTACCTCCAGGTGGTAAATGAAAAATTCATACAAAGTAGGAATGTGAAGGAGAAAAGGCAAATGAAAAGAAAATGATAGAAAAAAATATTGAGCGGTGACCGGTCCGTAGTCTAGTGGCAGCATTTCGGACTCGTAAATGGAAGGTTGTGGGTTTGAATCCCGGTGGAGCACAAATAATATATATATATATATATATAAGGATAATTTATTTAATGTACACATAATTAAAGAGCGCCGTTTTTGTGTGTGTCACACCTCAAGGGCCCTCTCAAATCACGGATAAGATTTCTTGTAAAGATGTGTCTTTAGTGCTCCTTTAAAGACACCAACAGTCTCTGCCTTCCTCACATTAGGTGGCAGTCTGTTCCACTCCATTGGTCCCGCAAACCGGAAAGCACGGTCCCCAAAATTAGTGCGTGTCTGACGGTGTGGCTGAACCAAGTCCACCACGCCATCCCCTGCAGATCTGAGCGTTTGGCGCCTCAAATCCCTCTCAACGGGTGTAAACATGTCAGCCAAATATGAAGGAGCTGTACCATTTACAGCCTTATACACCATCAGACAAACACGGTAGACCACCCTCTCCGGAAAACGAAGCCAATGCAGTTTCCCTAACAATGGAGTAATGCGAGTAAATTTAGACATCCCGAATATGAGTCTTGCCGCTGAATTCAGCACAGACTGAAGACGGTTGAACTGCTTATCATTTATATTTTCAATCCAGCCTTTTCACTAAGCCTTTACCAAAGACCGGTCACTAAAGGTCCATCAAGTCTTACAGTAACTGGGTTTTGCTTGAGTATTGGCGCATTGTAGTGCAGGCAATACAACAAGTGTCATAGACCCGCAGAGTCTCTGAAATCTAGGGAGCCTCCCGCACAGGATTTCTTATAAAATAGTCACTTTTCCAATGTCAGCCCTGCTTCAGGAAGATCGGCATAAGTTGCCGGGCTTACCTTAATTTGAGATTTGGGTATTTATGTGATAAGTTTTTAAGATACTTAGTTTAAATTTAATTTGTGTATTTTTTACCTATTCCTTGACTTATAGGTTGGTATGCGGCTGACATCCCATGCTGTAAAAATGGTTCACTTTGCCAATGTCACCCCTGTTTCAGGGAGGGACGGCAAGAGTTGCAGGGTGTATGTCCATTTGGGATTTGGGTTTTTATGTTGTAGATTCACATGCGGCATGCGCGAGCGCGAACTTGTACGTGTTTGCTTGTGAGAATGCATATAATGTGAATCCGCAATATAACATTTCTTTGCAACTTGGATTAGACTAGATTACCAATAAAAAGCTTGTTCACAAGTGTCAAGTACTAAGTTAAAATGGCAGTGATTGTGTTCTATCAAGTTTTTATAACAAAAGAATGATTGGACCAGTTATTCTACAAACCGGTTGCTGAGCCATACAACCATATTATTTACCTTATACCTGATATGCACTTCGCAAACGCAACGCAACTAAGCTACACGCACAGTGTAACTTCTTGCATGTGCCGAGTGAACCTATTTATTTTTGCAAGTAAGTGGACCGTCCTAACGCAAAGAACTTAGTTGAAGTGGAGGTTTCCCAGTTGCTGAGGAAGCTGGCACCTATCTCTTGTGAAGGCCGAGTAAGCCTTGCCGGTATTTTATTTTGGGGCTTTACAGTTCATCTATAATCTATAATTTCAGTTGCAAAGATACATCAACATTTTTTTAAATTTATTAAATGCATGCCCACAAACAGACACGTGTAAGTTCACGCTCACAAAGTAATGCTGCATGTGCACTTACAAATTAAAATCAAAATTTCAAATGAACATACACCCTGCAACTTTTGCCAATCTACCTTGAAGCAGGAGTTGTTATCGGCAAAGTGAACCATTTTTACAGTATGGGTGGTCAGCCTCAAACCTAAAGCGAACCAATCATAAAGTAAAAATATATCCATGTTATAATTTCCATAGTGTATAACACTGGTAATCCATTTAAGATTTAAAAAAAACATAAATTATAATTTCAATAAAACTCCCACATTATTAACTGTTTTATTTTCCTTGTATTTTAGGTGAGTGTATGTATGAGAATGCGTGTATACTTAGGTTTATCGGAAAGTAAAAGTAAATAAGTAATTTGTTCAATTTACGCAATTTTTTCTGTGTATGAAGGTGACGCTATATTACCCCATTGGTTGCACCAGGTGTCGATACATTATTGTTATCTGTGAACTGGTTACAGGGTAGAATTGCGCAGTGACAAAACGACACGTGACATAACGACACACGACAGAACAAACCATGACAGAAAGACACATGACAGAACATCACAATGCCAATACAGCCCACGAAAAAACATCATTATGACGAAACAACACAAAAAAAACATCACTACGACAAAACATTACATGACAATGTTTTGTCAGATAATATTTTTTCATGTGCCGTTTATGGTATGTTCTGTTTTGGGTACTTATGTGATGTGATGTTTTGTGATGTGATGTTTTATCTTGTGATGCGTTGTCATTGAAATGTACTTTCCTGTGATGTTTTGTCATAGTAATGCTTTATCATGGGATGTACTGTCATGTGATGTTCTGTCATGTGTTGTTCTGTCATACATCGATCTGTCATGTGTTGTGCTGTCATGTGCTCTTCTGTCATGTGTCGTTTTATCACTGTGTCGCTCTACAATGGAACCCTGTAAAGGGGTGTACCCCAGGGCTCACACCTAGGTCCCATTATTTTTAATATTTACATATATGACATACAATTTTGCTTCCAATCCTCACACTTTTCAGGTTTCGCTGATGATATGAAAATTTACGCAACAATTAACAATATAAATGACTGCATTAATTTACAAAATGACATCAATAGACTAACCCCCGTATTCACGATCAAAACTGATTTAAGTGCCTTACTCAAGCGCTACACTTACTCAAGGGTCGACATTCTGGAGCGTTTTGTTTCACAAAGAACACTCAAGCAGTAATCAACGTAGTGCCCAACCCCCAGGAGACGCACGGGTTTGTCATTGGCTCTCGAAAAAACCCAGCTCTGTAATTGGTCAGTACCTTCCGACCGATATTCGGCGTACTTCACTCTTATCATTGCCGCCTCTTTCAAATTTCAATGTCATATCAGCTTTGCATAAAACTTGACAACAAATAAGTACGTATAACGCAATTACTAATTTAAGTAAACCGTAAGTACGAATTTGTTTGTGTACGATTTCTATTAGTTTTTTAAAATACATTTATGTAATATCCAATGTAAAGTGTTTTGATCGATTTCAGCGCCAAAAAGATGTTGTTTTCTCCAGCGGAAAAGGAGCTGCTGGTGGCTCTGATTAAAGAAAAACCTGTAATAAAAGATAAAATAACAGATCGAAGAAATCGTTGGCTTTGCAACCCTCAATGAGCAACGGCAAAACTGTATACAGAACGACGCATTTTTTCAATCAAAAACGTCTTCTAAATTCTTCCTCTTCGTAATACGTAAATGGGTCTTTACAGTCTCTGATATATTTTCTTGGGACACTATTTTTGAACAAAACAATGTTATTATTCTCGTTGAAGTCAACTGTATCGAAAGAATTCATTATTTTATGTAAATAATTCACAACCAAACAAAAAATGTGCTGATGAAATGCGGCGGAATATTTTGACAGTTCATCTGTCATTGCAGTATGGTCCTAGACCATACCGGAGAACAAACCCAATTCTGATGGTCAAGCAATGTAAATGAACTCGTCAAAACAATGTTAATACACTCGTAAAAATCATGTTTATAGAAAGAATTCATTTTTTCATGTAAATTCACAATCAAACAAAAAATGTGATAACAATGAAATATGACGGAATATTTTGACAGCGCTTAATGCCCGCTTTCCACTGCGAGCGGGAAATAGCTGAGCGGGAGCGGGAAATAGCTGAGCGGAGCGTAGTGAAATAGTTTTGGCCTTCCATTGCGAAAGAGTTTTAAAAAATAATGGTATTTGCCTTCCACAGCTAACGAGCTCGGCGGAGTGAGCTAGGCGGGAAATGAGATGAGTCAGATGAAAGAGTTGTTTGCCTTCCATCTACAGCTGGCTTAGCGGAGCCAACTAGTGTGTGACAGCTCGTTGCAGCCTACGCCCAGATCAAACGTTTTAATTATTAGTAAAAAAAGTTTTTTTTTTTGTTTCGAAAAATAAAAAGTAATATATTATTTTGCTTTAATACATAAAAAGTAGATGTTTGAAATAAAACATACATTTTAATATTTTCAAATTTATAAAATAATGTATGATGTGCAGTGTGTGACAGCTCGTTGCAGCCTACGCCCAGATCAAACGTTTTAATTATTAATAAAAGATTTTTTTTTTGTTTCGAAACATAAAAAGTAATGTATTATTTTGCTTTTAACATAAAATGTAGATGTTTGAAATAAAACATACATTTTAATATTTTCAAATTAATACAATAATGTATGATGTGTCTTTGTAAATCATGTATGATGTGTTTTATCGCTGTCACGCAACTACGCGGGTTGGCGCGGGGGGCACGGGGGAGCGAAGTCAGTTGAAAACTAGCGGCCGAGACCATGACACAGCGGAGTCATTTTTACTCGCTCAGCCTGCTCCGCTCACTCCGCTGTCGGTGGAAGCACTTCTATGAAATTTACTGTTGCTAGTCGAGCGGAGTCCGTACGGAGTCCGCTGGAAACTCGCTCAACTCTGCGACCACTTTCGTAACTCTTTGTACTCGCTCAGTCCGCTCCGCTGACTCGCTGTCGGTGGAAGCACTTCTATGAAATTTACTGTTGCTAGTCGAACGGAGTCCGTACGGAGTCAGCTCCGCTCGCAGTGGAAAGCGGGCATAAGCGTTGGTTAATATACGTGTCGACCTTACTTACCTGAGTGCTAGTTTTTGGAGCGCTTAAGCGCTAATTTTACCTTAAGTATTGTTCTTGAAATGAATTTCCCCAATCTAAGCGCTGGTTTGCCCTTAAGGAAGTGCCAGTTTTGATCGTGAATACGGGGTAAGTGTGTATTGCTATAAAAATAAAATCGACATCAATGTGTCCAAATGTGCTTTTTTAACATTTTCTCGCAAAAACACCCTTATAACACACTCTTATTCCATAAATGGTTTGTTATTGAAAAAGGTTGATAGTGTGAGAGATCTGGGAGTTTTATTGGATTCCAAATTGACGTATGACAAGCATATTGACTCAATTACCTCCAAAGCTTACCGAATGTTGGGTTTTATCATCCGCACCGGTAAACAATTTAATAATATCAACACTTTAAAAACACTTACCCCCGTATTCACGATCAAAACTGATTTAAGTGCCTTACTCAAGCGCTACACTTACTCAAGGGTCGACATTCTGGAGCGTTTTGTTTCACAAAGAACACTCAAGCAGTAATCAACGTAGTGCCCAACCCCCAGGAGACGCACGGGTTTGTCATTGGCTCTCGAAAAAACCCAGCTCTGTAATTGGTCAGTACCTTCCGACGGATATTCGGCGTACTTCACTCTTATCATTGCCGCCTCTTTCAAATTTCAATGTCATATCAGCTTTGCATAAAACTTGACAACAAATAAGTACGTATAACGCAATTACTAATTTAAGTAAACCGTAAGTACGAATTTGTTTGTGTACGATTTCTATTAGTTTTTTAAAATACATTTATGTAATATCCAATGTAAAGTGTTTTGATCGATTTCAGCGCCAAAAAGATGTTGTTTTCTCCAGCGGAAAAGGAGCTGCTGGTGGCTCTGATTGAAGAAAAACCTGTAATAGAAGATAAAATAACAGATCGAAGAAATCGTTGGCTTTGCAACCCTCAATGAGCAACGGCAAAACTGTATACAGAACGACGCATTTTTTCAATCAAAAACGTATTCTAAATTCTTCCTCTTCGTAATACGTAAATGGGTCTTTACAGTCTCTGATATATTTTCTTGGGACACTATTTTTGAACAAAACAATGTTATTATTCTCGTTGAAGTCAACTGTATCGAAAGAATTCATTATTTTATGTAAATAATTCACAACAAAACAAAAAATGTGCTGATGAAATGCGGCGGAATATTTTGACAGTTCATCTGTCATTGCAGTATGGTCCTAGACCATACCGGAGAACAAACCCAATTCTGATGGTCAAGCAATGTAAATAAACTCGTCAAAACAATGTTAATACACTCGTAAAAATCATGTTTATAGAAAGAATTCATTTTTTCATGTAAATTCACAATCAAACAAAAAATGTGATAACAATGAAATATGACGGAATATTTTGACAGCGCTTAAGCGTTGGTTAATATACGTGTCGACCTTACTTACCTGAGTGCTAGTTTTTGGAGCGCTTAAGCGCTAATTTTACCTTAAGTATTGTTCTTGAAATGAATTTCCCCAATCTAAGCGCTGGTTTGCCCTTAAGGAAGTGCCAGTTTTGATCGTGAATACGGGGGATACACCTTTCACATATACGCCCTCATTTAGAATTTTGTACTCCAATATGGAATCCACACTACAAAATTCACACTAACCGTATTGAAAATATTCAAAAGATTTTTGTTAAATATTTAGAGAAACGACAATACATTGAACACAGCGATTACAAATCTTCCATAGAATTTTTCAATATTAACACACTACAAGATAGAAGGACTTACTTTTTGAACAATTACTTTTGTACAAAATATGCAATAATGCAATTGACTCCCCTGATTTATTATGTAACATATCATTTCTTATACCAAACAGACATACCCGCTCGCAAAATTTATTTCACCTACCCATCTGTCATACCAATTACCGATACCACTCAACTTTATTCAGAATACAGCGTGACTATAACCAAAATTTCAAAAATCTAGATATTTTCCATGACTCATTAACAACCTTTCGCAATAAATTGAGATATTTTTCAACTCTGTCCCCTAACTCCCTCAATCAAGCTCCTTCACTTACGTAATAATCCTTCCTTTTCCTCATTCCTTTCCACTTTACTTTTACTTTTAATTTTATTTTTTTACACCTTGTTTCTTTTTTTTCTTTTCTGTTGCTTGTCAACTTGTGTCTTTTTGCTTTTTGTTTTTTGTTTTGCTCTCTTTTTCTTTTTATTTTCTTGTCTTCTCAATTTTCTATTATATGTCAATACTAGCTCAGCATACTGATCAAATTATTATTCTATCTCTATAATTTTAAATAGAAGAAACAATTTTGGCTTATATTAATTTTAAGAACACCATTGTAATTACTTTTTATAAAGCTGTAGTTTTCTCAAATAAATAAATAAATAAATAAATAAATAAACTGTTTCCCAACGCTGCGTTAATTGCGTGAGATATGAAACAACTGTTCTTGAAGTATTGTTTAAATTCAATCTTGGCGTTAGAAAAATGTGTCAAAACTAAAACGCGCACTAGAAGCGCTGTTTATGCTTTGTATACATGTTTGATTTACGTTATGATTGAGCTTAAATTAAAAGGTTTATACTTGTGGCTCTATGACGTAAGCCGTCGGGGCGTTAAGCGTTCTACTTTGAGCGGTATAAAGTTTCGTTCAAACTGAACTTTTCACCAAAAAATATATGGAATCTTATACGCTCACTAGACGTGTTATTTCAGTTTTCATACATTTTTTGGTAAGTGCTGTTATCGAGTTTACGTGTAATGATTTACACTTGGGGTACTGCGTTTCGTAATGAATTATATCGATACCTGAAAGGTAAAACTGAATAAGTTACATATTAAGCTAACATGGGTTACTCAGATAAATACACATATTTTCCTATTATCCACGAAATAAAACACTAAAATAGTGCGAAAATCCCGTAGCTTAGAAGTTTGTCATGGATAGTCTGGGGCGATATCTCAGTTGGTAGTTCTTGCATTCCATGCCGAGAGCTCGGGTTCGAATCCCACCCGAGAGGGTCAGAAATGATTTCTCGTTTTGGTGTTTATTTCAAAACCCAAAATAAAATACCGGCAAGGTTTACTCAGTCTTCACAAGAAATGAGTACCAGCCCCATCAGAAGTTGAGAAATCTCCACCTCAAATGAAGTGGTTGGCGTAACGCCGACCCCCTTAGCTGTTAAAATAAATAGCTTCCACTCTCCACATGCGAAACCCTTCGATGATAACGCGGCAAGAAGTTTCACTATATGTGTAGCTTAGTAGTTTTAATGTATTGAAAACAACATAATTAAGATAACATGACAGTCGATACCATATAGTTATAATGTCGACAAAAGGATGTAATAAAAGTATTATAAAAATAAATCAATATTTTAAACAAAAAATCAAAACAATAGTAAAACAATATATGGGTATTATTCTACATTCGTCTTTCTAGCAGAACCTTCCATTCACGCATCAGTCCATTCATTCTATGTTAAGTTCTTATTTTTTTTTTCCTATTGTGGTAGATCTATGATCTGTTTATTATGGAACTCCCTCCTGTGAAGCAGAAGACCAGCTGTTCTTCCATCTTTTGGGAGGGCGACCTGGTAGACGCTTTGCGAATTTACTCCCAATAAAATGTTTGATCCACGATTGCTCACATCAGTGAATCAGCACTTGTTTAGTTTTACTCTTGAGGTGGCGATACGCTATCCAGCAACCTTCTTGCGGAGTACGGACCACGCTGGTTGGAGACTGAGAAGTAGCCGACGCCCAAAGGAGCCATAATAAGGTTTGTAAAGCATGCTGTAACCAGTAACAGACAAGTATATTGAAGCGCTGCCCTGCAGTCGGATCACTTAAAAATAACTAATCAAGGGCATCTATAATCTAAGTTGCAAAGATATATTAACATTCAAACTCATATCAAATGCATGCCACACAAAAACAGACACGTTTAAGTTCGCGCTTACAAATACTGAATGTGTACCTACTTACAAATTACAATCAAACCTCAAATGAACATAAGCCCTTCAACTTTTGCCGACCTTCCCTGAAACAGGGGTGACAATAATAATATAATAATAACATTTGGATGCTTTATTTGGTGAGCGCTGTTCTTGTATGTATCACACCTCAAGAGAGCTTTTGTCATTTGAGGTTTTGATTTTAAATTGTAGGTACACATGCAGCATTTGAAAGTGTGAACTTACACGTGACTATTTGTGAGCATGCGCTTAATATGAATTTTTAATGTTGATATATCTTTGCAAGTTAGATTATAGATTTAGATGAACTGTAAATCGTAGACCTTGATATGATTTTAACCTTGGTGATGATGATTTAAATGTTTTTCTTTATAATTTAGGTTTTTATTTAAGTAAGGCTGCATTCCAAGCTACCCGGACCACGATTCCGTCGTTTTACTTTCGCCGTGAGCTTGGTCCAGCCCACCCCCTCCCCCCTCCCTGCGACCTTGCCTCCCCGCCCCTCCCTCCCAGACACACGGAGGCTGTGGTAAGCACTGCGCCCAAAGCCTTATCAGTCACTCAGTAACGATATGCAAATCATGGCGCTGCAGACAGCTGACGCGAACAGACAGATATAGTGCGCAACCCGTAAGTGGTAAGTTTAAGGAAGTGTTCTGTGTTCCTGACCCTAAGGCCTGGGCTGGAAGTCTCATCACCACGGTAATTCTTACCTACCGAATATCGGTAATATCTGTATGAAGACCTGTCAATCCAAGATGGCCGCAAGTGAACTAGACGCCGTATTTCTAACATACTTGTATTTATTTGTAGTTGCTATTACAAATAAATAGACGTCGTATTTCATACAAGCTTCAGAATCGAGCAGAGCTCCGAAAAAGTCACACACAGAGGTGACGAAACGGCAGCTGAAGTCTTCAAGAAGTATCAAGAAGAAGAAAAAGAAAAAAGAAGCAAAAACTATGGACCACAGTCAAAGCTCGGAAACACAAAATCAAGCTTTCGGTGCTATCACACCATTACCAAGAGAGCAACTTTCTGATTTACTTTTAAATTAATTATTAATATCTTTTGTAACCAATGTTTCAAAAAAAATATTTTAGCCCAACACATCCAGTCTTTTGGACTCAATGGCGCTCATAAAATTAATCATCCTAATTTATTATTCATTATATCCAGACTACTCACAGAGAGCTCTTGAGGTGTGATACACACAAAAAAAGCGCTCACTAAATAAATCATCCTAATATTATTTTATCACTGTCCATTTCTTACTGGCTTGGTTTGAATCTGCCTAAGCTACTACTAACTACAATTGAAACAAGTTTTTTTTTAATGTAGAACAAATTTTAATATAGTAGAAATTTTGATGGCCGCTTCAAACGTTCCAAATCTTATTAGCCGTACAATAAAAATATGTAATTGCAAACGTTTTATTAAAATTAAATTCATTATTGACTACCACGCTCAAGGATATTTTTTTCCGACTTGAAATTTCTAAATGACAATTTTTTAATTTGAAAAGTCGAAATGTCACCTTTATGTCACTTTAAATGGAAATTGTGTCGAGGTCGTTACAGAAAGAAACAACAACTTCTAGCAGTTGTTTTTTTTTTCAAATAGATTTGCGAGCGAAATCACACTCATCAGACAATTTGGCTGGCCAAAAATAGGTATAAGCATTGTATGGTTTGTGTAATTCAATCCAGTCTAATCTAAGTTGCAAAGATATGTTACATTGGGGAATCACATTATATGCATTCTCACAAGCAGACACTTGCGCAAGTATGCTAATACGTTCAGTTACATCGAAAAACTTTCTTTTAGGGTCATGAGCACGCCTCTGACCTAGGGATTCTTGTTTTGTGATGCCGTTGCTTTTACTTTACGAGAAGGTCTTCCACCACTTGAGAAAATATATAGTTTTGCTTGAGCGTCCATGTGATGTGGGTCCTACAAACAGGACGTGTATGAAGAGGATTTGAGCATGCTTTGGGATAGAAGTGCCTGCTTGTGGGTATGCATTAAATATGAGCTTTAAATGTCAATATATCTTTGCAACTCAGATTATTGGTTATCATACGGGTATCCCATGTACTCGTATACCATGCTGTAGAAAATGGTTCACTTTGCCAATGTCACCCCTGTTTCAGGTAAGGTCGGCAAGAGTTGCAGGGCTTATGTTCATTTTCAGATTGGGTTTTTATACTGTAGGTCCACATGCGACATGTGTTAGCGCGAAATGATGCGTGTCGGCTTGTGGGAATGCATTTAATATGAATCTCAAATGAGATACATCCTTGCAACTTAGATTTAGATATCAATAAAAAATCAAAGCAGTTTTCTCAGCATCACGCTGAAGAAGCCTATCACAAATATGGGTGAACCGTCCTGATGCCTCAGCTCAAACAGACCTCGGCAAGAGATCCCGAAAAGCAGCCCTTCAGAGTCAATCAACGGTAGGGAAAGCCTAAAACCTCTAATTTACCTCTTCAGTAAAAAAAATATTAAGGGATAAATTTTAACCGATCGCTTGAATTATCCAGGTAATGACCACGCTACGCTACTACCTTACGCTAAATGCTACTAAGCTGCACATATAGAGTAACTTCTTTCCGCGTTTCCCTGAAGAGGTCGCATTTGGCGAGTGGAACCTATTTATACATCTACCACTTCAGTTGAAGTGGGGATTTTTCAGCTCCCAAGTTGTTGGTACTCAGTTCTTGTTAAGGCTGAGTAAACCTGAGTCGACTAGTAAATGGAATCTAAATCTAAATTTAAGCTGCAAAGATATGTATCATTTGAGATTCATATTAAATGCATTCCCACAAGCTGACACGCATAATTTCGCGCTCACACATGCCGCATGTGGACCTACAATATAAAAAACCCAATCTCAAATGAAAATAAGCCCTGCAACTCTTGTCGACCTTTCCTGTTGTGTCAAATAGTATATAAGCCAAACAAGCACTGGAGGGACGATATTATCAAATAAGTTACACTTATTAAAGAGCCTTATATCCTTATAAAGTTATGAGTAATGCTCGCAGTTTTTTACCCGGATGGGTGATCCAATTTGTATGGAAAAACTTTGAAGGTCGCTGCAAAAAATCTAATGGAATTCGTTTCTGGTTGTAGGTTGTAAATATTTGGAACTCTTTAGCCACGTCTGATGGGATCGTAAAATAAATTATACAGCTGTACACGTGTATTATCTAAGTTGTCAGGATATATTACATTTCAGTATGAGGCTGACCACCCGTGCTGTAAAAATCGGTTCACTTTTGCCAATGCCACCCCGGTTCAGGGAACGGCGGCAGGAGTTGCAAGGCTTATGTTCATGTGAGGTTTTGCTTATTTGTATGCACACATGCAGAATGTGTGGGCGCGAACCTACATGTGCCTGTCTGTGGGCATGCATTTAATATAAGCCTTAAATTTAACATGTCTTTGCAGCTTGGATTATATATTATAGATTCATACGACATGCATTCCCATAAGCAGACACGTATTAGTTCACGCTTACACATGCCACATGTGGACTTACAGCATAAAAAAACAAACTTAAATGAACATAAGTCCTGCAACTTTTGCCAACTCTCTGACAAAGGGTTGACATTGGCAAAGTGAACCAAGATTGTACAGCACGGAGGTCAGCCTCATACCAAGCTTTGAATAATAATATTATTAATCAGATTTATTTGAGAATTATTTTATAGAAACAGATCTAGTTTGTGAGCGCTGTTTTTATGTGAATTACCCCTCAAGAGTCCTCTGCGAGCTTAGTCGTCGCTATAGAAAGCGCCAATTCTCAACCAAGATCCTGTTGCTGTGAGGCTGGATGCATCTTTGATGACCGGTCTTTGGTAAAAGTATATGAATTTTTCACCCAGCGGAGAGCACATTATTTGAAAATAAAAATGGTACATTTTTTGTGATTTGCTGGAATTTGAACTTACGACCTTCTATTTACGAGTCCGAAGCGTTACCACTACAAACTATGGACCGGCCAAAAGTTAATAGTCAAGAAATTTTCGAAAACGTAAAAAGATGATCATCAAAAGATTATACAAATGTTAATATTTGATATACAGAGTTAGTATAAATAAATAATTTATAATAAAGGTTTTGTAGGTGCATCTACAACAAAATGTCAGATATAATGTCATTCCTTGATAGAACATGTTATTTATTTTAATAATAGTGTTAAATGAGGGCACAACATTTTATCCTCTGTCCGTGGATTTCTCACGCACACCTACTATTTCATAGACCAGACCTTCTAAGTATGTATTTCTCAACTCAACTCAATTTAGAAGTGTATTTTCCTTGACTTATAGGTTGATATGAGGCTGACCATCCATACTGTAAAAAATGGTTCACTTTGCCAATGTCACCCCTGTGTCAAGGAAGGTCGGCAAAATTTGTAGGGCTTATGTTCATTTTAGGTTTGGATTTTATTTGTAAGTACACATTCAGCATTTGTAATCGCGAACTACATGTGTTTGTGGGCATGCATTTGAAAGCTTTACATGTTAATATATCCTTGCAACTTAGATTATAGATTATAGAAATGAAATTAGATTATTAAAACTGTAAAATAAACCTTAGGAAGACAAAAGGGTGCCCTGTAACAGGGATTTCCTAAAACAGGGGTAACATGGGTTTCCTGAAACAGGGGTAACATGGGTTTCCTGAAACAGGGGTAATATGGGTTTCCTGAAACAGGGGTAACATGGGTTTCCTGAAACAGGGGTAATATGGGTTTCCTGAAACAGGGGTAACATGGGTTTCCTGAAACAGGGGTAACATGGTTTTCCTGAAACAGGGGTAACATAGGTTTCCTGAAACATGGGGTAACATGGGTTTCCTGAAACAGGGATAACATGGGTTTCCTGAAGCAGGGGAAACCGGGGTTTCCTGAAGCAGGGGAAACCGGGGTTTCCTGAAGCAGGGGAAACCGGGGTTTCCTGAAGCAGGGGAATCCGGGGTTTCCTGAACTAGGGGTAATTTGTTGTGCACAAAAAACATTCAACAGTAAATTAGAAAACGTGGATATATTTGTATAACATTGATCTCACGTACATGGCAGTTGATACTGCAATGATTTTCAGATTTAATAAAAACTTCGGTTACTTTATTTCACACAATGTATTTTAAGATTTCGTTCACATTTGGTTCATTCACAGAGTTAACTTTTGTACTGTATTGCTCGACAGCTCTGAAACAAGTCTTCCGCTACAGACAGCTTTGACCCTTTTTAAAGCATGACATGAAAGCGATAAAATCTCTGATCTGAGATATTGTCGCTAAAGAAAACTAAAAACAAAACATTCGCTCTCCTTTACAGTTGTTTATTTTGTTGTTGTGCTCTATACCAGTGCTAAAATATCGTTTTCCCTAGATTTCGTAATTAATTTTGGTAGGCCATTTTCGGGATTTCTCTGTGATTGTTGGACACACAACAATGGGAGTGTGTGCGCAAAATGCATTTGTGTTAGTAAAAATCTAAATGGATGGCTTAAATTCTGCTACTAGGTGTGCTAGAAAAAAATGGGCTACACGCGATTTTGCCCCTCTGCAATCTGAGATGTTTTCTATGAAAAAAAAGCTGTAAAATAACATACTTGCCGCCTCTCATTTCATGGCCGAAATCTTATATTTTACGAGCAAGTACTGTGCTATAAACTATTGGGAAATCCTTTAAATAGGTCATACTTTTATAATCTTTCATCGGAGTTTCAAAATGAATGTATATGGACAATCAGCTGCATGTCAACCGATTAAGCTTTTCTGATATGCATACAATTTTCAGGGGGGAAAAGTAAAAAATAAATACATGAGATAAAAATCTTTAATTTGATTATTAAAATGTATTGTTACATTTTCAAAGAGCCAATATATCTCAGCGTTTGGTCCTTCCATGCGAGTTGACGTCGAAGTGAAAGGGATACCAGCTCTGTAGGCACCCCGAGTAAAAAACAAAGCGTTTAAACTCCACCACAGCGTATATCAAATATTGTATGGAAATTAAAAGAGAGTCTTTTGGTGAGCGTTTAATTTTCCGTACATTTTTGGGTGTAAACGTAGAGACGTATGTATGGGGTCTATATGGCAAGAGTTGCTAAACGTTGGTCAGTATAAAACTCGTGGTTGTTAGCGGCCCGCACTGATAATGGCTTACACTCGCAGCATGATTGGATTTATATTACTGGTTGGTTGTGCAATTTGCTTCTTTGTTCTTTATCGGCCACGAGGTCCGAGCTCTCTCACAGTGTGCCGCGATGGGTAAACGGCAGTTCATCAGCTGATTATTGTAATTTGTGAATATACAGTGATCGGTTGCCATAAGTTTTTGTGCTCTTTTTCTTTAAAATTTTTGATGTGTGCCATGGAATATATTGTTAAGGCTATGACGGGAAAACGACATTTATGAATATGGCTATTTTGTGAATACACAGTGATTGGTTGCCATAAGTTTGTGCGCTCTTTTTCTATTTACTTTTTGATGTGAGCTATAAAATTTCATGGTAGGGTTTTTGTTCTTTTTAATAAAGGAAAACTGGATTTATGAATACGGTTATTCCTTAAATATCTAGTGATTGGTTGCCACAAGTTTTTGTACTATTTTTTTTATTGTGATGAGTAAATTCTAGTCTTCAGTAATGTGTACTATAAAGCCATGTGATCGATTTTTCTTTTTGTGAGCTAAGCTACACGGACAGACAATCAGACATTCGTAACCTCTTATACAAATCTACATCTAATATCTATAATCTATAATCTAAGTTGCAAGGATATATTCATTTAAAGCTCTCAGATGTATGCCCACAAACCAACAAGTGTAGTTCGCGCTTACAAATGCTGAATGTGTACTTACAAATAAAATCCAAACCTCAAATGAACATAAGCCCCACAACTTTTGCCGACCTTCCCTGAAACAGGGGTGACATTGGCAAAGTGAACCATTTTTTACAGTATGGGTGGTCAGCCTCATACCAACCTATAAGTCAAGGAATAACATATATAATATACATACCTATGTTAATTAAATAAATACACTGTTTTAATTCACTTATTATTTTATTTTAAATATGTCAAACGTTTTCGCCTAAAAAGGCATCCTCAGGACAATGACAATGACAAATCAAAATCAAATTCTCTTCATTTTTTTCATTCTTTTGGCGAAAACGTTTGACATATTTAAAATAAAATAATAAGTGAATTAAAACTTTGTTTATTTAATTAATATACAATGGACTTTCACTGTGTGAACCACCAAACCCTGAAAAATATTTACTACATACCTATATTTATTTTGTATATCTATCAGTGATCGGTTGCCTTAAGTTTTTGTGTCCTTTTTATTATCGTTTAAGTCTTTAATAATAGTAAAATCTCTCAGCAAAAGCCCAAATGGCAATTTTAAAGCCATGATGATAGCCATTTCGTTATGGAAAAAGTGCAAAAGAAGAAAAATAATCTGTGTTGTGAAATATTGTGCGTGTGCTTTGAGAACTAACTGGGGGCCATACATTACGTGTTTCTTTTACTATCACAATTAAGTTTTTGCCAGCATTACTTATGCTTTAAAAAAGAGCTAATGATTATAATTATTCAGTGATAAGTTGCCATAAGTTTTATCCGTAAATTCTTGTGTTGAAAGGTGCTGTAAAATATTGTGATTCACTATCTCAAAAAAAATATTGTTCTGCAGTAATTGGCATCAGTCTACGTGCTCTTATTCCTTGTTGTATCATGTAAACTTCATATATACGTGACATGAGTTATTGTGAGTCACACCCCTAAAAAGGTTATCGTAGTAAAACTGCAATACACCAATGATTAATATTTATATGTGACCTAGTGGGGAGAAGAACTTCTCGGGTTTTTTAAATTTATTTATCATTTGAGTCTCTTCTAGTTGGGTTTTTAAAATATCATGGTTGAAGTGAACTAATTTTGGTACCATCAAGCTTTGACAAATGACGAGCTTTCAATACTTCAAGCACTGAAGTTACAAAATCATCAATCAAAATCAGTCTTTCTTTTTAAACCAACATGTTTTTGTATGGCCTACTAAGGCAAATAAATGTGCCTTTCGAGGTCATGTATAAATGTTTTTTGGGATAACATATTAATAGATATGTTTTACAATATTTGGTAATTTCAATAGTAAGGGTAAACACTTGAATTGAATTGAGTAGATCATGTTTCAAAGAATCAGCTTATTCTAATCTAATCTAAGTTGCAAAGATATGTAGCATTAAGGAGTCACATTATTCGCATTTTCACAAGCAAACCCGCACAGTTCGTACTTGTATATGCAGCATGTGTACCTACAACATAAAAACCCAAAACTCAAATGAACATACACCCTGCAACTCTTACCAACCTTCCCTGAAACAGGTGTGACATTGGCAAAGTGAAGCATTTTTTACAGTATGAGTAGTAGTGGTCAGTCTCATACCAACCTATAAGTCAAAGAAGTAGATTAGTAGATGATACTTAAAAGAATTAGTTTTTTTTTTAATTTAGGACTATTCATACTTACGCAAGGCTTTCAGCTTCTTCTAGTTTTGAACCTGTAAGTTTTGGTGTTGCCTGTTGCAGGGGGCGGCCCTTTTGTCCCCCATCGGGGCTCAGGAGTACATCAGGGAGGCGCGCCCTTCCAGGACGTCGTTCTCTGATCTGGAGGACGACGTGCGATATGAGAAGCCCACCACGCCCATCCCGATCCTGAAGCAAATCGACAAGTAAGTGACCTCAATTTCCCTTTAAAAATTTGTACAAATGGTCGTTTTTTGTACTTTTTTGTACAACTTTTTTACTTTACTTATTTGTTATTAATGTTTATGCATGGTATTATTTGTTTATTTCAAAAATCTAACTTGTTGTGTATGTTCCTTGACTTATAGGTTGGTATGCGGCTGACCACCCATGCTGTAAAAAATGGTTCACTTTGCCAATGTCACCCCTGTTTCAGGGAAGGACGGCAAGAGTAGCAGGGTGTATGCCTATTTGAGATTTGGGTTTTTATGTTGTAGACTCACATGTGGCATGCGCGAGCGCGAACTTGTACGTGTCTGCTTGTGAGAATGCATATAATGTGAATCCCCAATGTAATATATCTTTGCAACTTAGATTAGATTAGATGAGATTAGACAGAGATGCAAAAGTATTTACTCAAAATACAAACAGTTCACAAAAAGAGAGACAGAAAAGAGTAAGTGCTACGCCTGAAAACTCGTGTGGGAGCTGTCATGCAAGAATGCCGACTGCGACGTGATGGTTGGCAGGGGCTGTAAGCTTGCACAACGCTCTGATAACAGTAACTTATGTGGGGGCATTCGGACTGCGAACTGACATAATTTTTCATAAGCTGTATTTCAGGTTTTGTGCTCTACTGTCCAACGAGACAAGAATAATCTAGTGTAAGCTTTATGAACAAATTCATGTTAAAAAAATGTTGCTAAGTTTTTATATCTAATCTAATCTAAGTCGCAAAGATATGTAACATTGGGGATTCACATTATATGAATTTTCACAAGTAAACACGTACAAGTTCGCGCTTACGCATGCCGTATGTGAACCTACAACATGAAAACGAAAGTGGGCGTAAAAAAATAATATGTTTGAAAAAGGTGGTGGATATGAATGAGTTGAAAGAGGTATGTAAGCAACCCTCCAAAAATCACCGAACGAGTTCGCGGTTGTGCGTACCGCGTGTGACCCTACAACCTAAAAACCCAAATCTCAAATGGACATACACCCTGCAACTCTTGCCGACCTTCTCTGAAATAGGGGTGACATTGGCAAAGTGAACCATTTTCTATAGCATGGGGTGGTCAGCCACATCCCAACCTAAGTCAAGTCAAGTCCGGTCGACAGCTCAATTGGTAGAGTGCTTCCATTGCACGCCGAGAGGTTTGGCTGGAATCCCACCAAGGGTGTCAGAAATGATTTCCCCTTTCCGACTTGAGTTAATGTGAAACAAACATTATTTTTGTCTTGAAATATCGTTGTCCACTGTCGTTCATTACATTATACGAGTGGATATCTATATACAGGTACATATTAGCATAAAGTTGCAAGTGCGGCAGAAAGTGCATTTCTATCTTAGACCACGCTGCATTGCGTCAGCTGATATCATTTTATAGTATTGGACTTCATTATGTACCGGTCCGTAATCCAGTGGTTACACTTCGGTCTCGTAAATAGAAGGTTGTGGGTTCGAACCCCGGCGGAGCACAATAAATATACCATTTATATTTTCAAATTTGCCCTTCGCTGGGTTGAAAAATTCATATACCTCTACGAAAGATCGGTCATCAAAAGGTCCAACAGCAACTGGGTCTTTCTTGAGATTTGGCGATTTGTAGCGACGACCAAGCTCGTAAAAAGTCCGGTTGGTAGAATGCTTGCATTCCATGCCGAGAGCAAGAGTTCGATATCAAAGTGTACAGCCCCCCCGGCAGCTGGGAAACCTCCCCTTTAACTGAAAGTGGTTGATGTGAGGCCGGCGCCCTTACCCATATAAATAAATAGGTCCTGAATCCCAGAAAGTTCACTATATATGTAGCTTAGTTGCATGTACAGGTCCTTAGTCTATAATCTTAGTTGCTAAGATATAATCGCATTTTAACAATGAAATATTTTTATTTTAACGGCTGTACATGGAAATTAAGAGTTCCTGCTTATTTCTTAACTGGTTGAGCATAAAATACACCCATGAGAAAAATTGTATCTTTTTTTTAAATTAATTTTCACAAAGTTACTGCCGAAAGTTTGAATGTTGTACAAATTTCAGGATACGAATTTGGCTTTAAATTTCCTCATTGGGTCAATATTTGTTGCGACAGAATAAAATATAGATTTTTCTACACGCAGTACATGCCCATTGTTTCCTAGTCATGGACTTGATAACCCACATTGCCTCTCACCAACCATTTCATTGGTTCTGCTTGATATCCCCAAGGTCGACATTCCATTATCCAAAGCCGGACTAGCATTTCTGATCACACTTATTGGTCAGATACATACAATTTTTGCAATATTGAAATCGTGGTTTAAACATTTTATTAGAGGTAACTTCTCAAAGTAATATAACTAACTATAAGACAGCGCTCATGACAAACTTCTACAATACAGGATTTTCACACTTTTGTAGTGTTTTCTCTCGTAGAAAATAGGAAAAAATGTTTAAAGATTTTAAATTATGGTTATAGTCGTTCGGCATTTTTTGGAATGAAAAAAAAACGGATGTTACTGACGGTGGAAAGAGAAGAACGATTTTCTCTACGTTTCGTCAGAGTCATATCCGACGTCAAGCAATCGAAATACACAGGCACTCCAACTTCAACAGAGATACAACCCTTACACAGCTACACCCTTCTGTACAAGTGGAGCTATTGCGTCATCTATGAATGCATTACCGAAGGTCAATAAATGTACCTACAACCTTCGACCTCGAGCAGACAACAATCATTCAACAGTTCGTGTTTCTTCCTTGTAGAAGACACACGCCTCCTGAAGACGTCGGATGTGACTCTGATAAACCGTAGAGAAAATCGTTCGTCTCTTTCCACCGTCAGTAACATCCGTTTTTTCATTCCAAAAAAAGGAAAAAATGTGTATTTATCTGAGAAAACCATACGCCACTTATTCAGTGTTACCTTTAAGGTATCGAAATATAGAAAATCTGATTTCTACCCTTTCTTATGACGTAGTTCACAGCATTTTACCTAAAATAAAAATTATTTTCAACCTGTATTATCATTTCAGACACAACGAAGACGGATCCTACACTTTTGGTTTTGAAGCCGCTGATGGATCCTTCAAGATTGAGACCAAAGAGGCCAACGGAGAAGTCAGAGGGAAATATGGCTACACGGACGCCGACGGAAAGGTGAACTAGTCTTCCAACTCACGTCTTCATCATCCAACTTCAGACACTTCTATCCTAAAAAGCTCGACTTAATTACGTGGATACAGACACTGTTGCAATAAGCTCCAATCAATATTTGATTGACACATCAAATTTGATTGCTGAATTCTGGTACGGACGTCGGTTAAGTATTTTTCGGAAGTGAGTAATAATATGATGGAATTTGAACAGGAAAGATGATGTATATCAGCTTATTTACGTATATGCAACTAAATTTTTGATTTGACGGGGGAAATCACACTTAATTTTGATTTTTGTCTGATTGGAGTTTGGTACAATAAGCCCTAAGATTTTTTACCGGTCCGTAGTCTAGTGGTAATGCTTTGGACTTGTAAATGTAAGGTCGTGGGTTCGAATCCCGTCGGAGCACAAAAAACATACCATTTATATTTTCAAATATGCTCTTCGCTCGGTTAAAAAATTCATACACCTTTACAAAAGACCGATCACCAAAGGTCCATCCAACTTTACAGAAACATGGTCTTGCATGATTATTGGCGCTTTCTACAGTGACGACCAAGCTTTTGAGGCGTGATTCACACAAAAAAAGCGCTCACCAAATAAATCATCCTAATATTATTATTATTAAGGATTTTGGATTTAATAGTTCATTTTTGTTTCCAAATCGTCTCCTTAGTGCTTGTTTGTCCTATGTTAATCACAGGTAACTTCACATTGACAATATTTGTATGCGTACTGGACCAATGTGTCTTATAAAAATTGGAAACAGATTTAAAGAACATGTTTAAAGCAACTCTCACATTATCGTGTTTTAAGTTTTTTCTTAGCTCAGATTGTGTAGAGTGTGATTCGTAAGATAATTTCGTTTAAAAGCCATCTTTGAATCAAATGGTAGATAAGCCAAACAAGCACTGGGGGGCGAAATGCTGCCCAACCCAGGAAAAAATATGTCTCACTAATGACATGTCTACGAAAAACCGGAATTTCTAGTCTGAAGTCGTGATACAGTTTTTATGCGTCATGACAATACACGTTTATTATATATTTTTACTTTCAGTGACAGAGATAAGTGTTTTACAATTTTAAATAATTAATAATATATTCACGTATGGCCTTTGTGGATTTTTTATTACAATCATGTAGTGTCTGATACTATCAGTTATTATAAAATTAATACATCGGTAAGCAATAATAATAATATTAGGATGAAGAAGAAAATAAATCGATATTTGTGAAAACAAACAATGTTTCATGAGAATTTGAATGCTTCGTCGCATTCTCGGACCTATATTTGAAGATGACAGGTGGCGTATCTGGACCAACGCGGAGCTGATGTCCTAGTTTCAAGATACAAACATAGTGTCGGTAATGAAATCAAGAAGACTCCAGTGGGCCGGACATGTAGCACGTGCAAAGGACTCCAGGATCATCAGAGCTGTCTTGGATGGTGCCCCTTCAGATGTAAGACCACTCGGACGTCCCAGGATGCGGTGGGAAGACAACGTCAAAGTTCTGGGAGTGAGGGGACCATGGAGGGAAGCAGCACAAGACAGAGAGTCCTGGAAGATTGTGGTGCGAGAGGCCCTTAGCCTTCAAGGCTTATGAGCCGAAGAATTAAAATAAAAAGTAAATAACCGATAACTGTTTTAATTTCCAGCTCCACGTGGTAGAATATGGCGCCAACAAGTACGGCTTCCAGCCCTCTGGGGAAGGCATCACTGTTCCTCCACTCAACATCGGGCCTGACGAGCCTGAAGAGGAACTAGAGGAAGCTCCCAGGCCTGCTCCAGTATGTATAATAAGCCCTAGAATCATTCCCTGTTCCCTTCCCTCAACATAGGAACTGACTCCATTACATTTTTGAAAAGAAAAAAGAAAAATGGAAGTTGACAAGGCCATAAAAATACGGAAATTTTCGCCAAAAAAAAATTCAATAATAGGTCTTTATCATTGGTGTTTCATGTTATGTGTTGTGATGTTTCAGCGCCCCCGCCCCCCGCAGCCCCGCCCCCAGGCCACCCGGCCCGCCCCTCCCCCCGCTCAGTGGCAGCAGGTGTCCCGCCCTGCCCCTCCCCCCGCCCCCCGGCCCCGCCCCCAGGAGCCTCACATCATCTACTCACAGCCCGCGCAGGTCCCTGCTCCTAGAAGGGTGAGGGTGGAAACCATTCACTTATAATATTTGTAAAGACTTAGAAAGAATAAGAGATTAAGAATATGCAAGAATGATCCCTTTTGTACCTATATATACGGACTGCAAAGAGCATCAGTGGATTAGTCGCTCAAAGCATTTTGCCGTGAAGACCAATAAGCAGAGTTTATCAATTGTTGTAAATTGTGAACCAAACCGTTTAAAATAAAATTATGTTCCTTTTTAATTATATTTACTTGACTTATAGGTTGGTATGAGGCTGACCACCCATAATGTAAAAAGATGGTTCACTTTGCCAATGTCACCCCTGTTTCAGGGAAGGTCGGCAAGAGTTGCAGGGCTTATATTCATTTCAGATTGGATTTTCATGTTGTATGTCCACATGCGGCATGTGTTAGCGCGAAATTATGAGTGTCTGCTTGTGGGAATGAATTAAATATGAATCTCAAATGATACATATCTTTGCAACTAAGATTAAGATTTAGATGTTAAAATAGTTAATTGCAGTTTATAAAACGACAGGTTTGAGGGTATACACCACTCTAAAGTTATCTTACAGACGATGGAATTTATCGTTTAAAATAAATTTAGACTTGACCCAAAAATATACTTGCATAATGTTCTGTGTCAAATTACAAAATAAAAGTACAAAAATATAATAACTTAATCCGTTAAAACTGCTGAGTGACTCACCTTCATAAAACTGTTGGTTAAACAGTGCTTTATCAAAAATGTATGGAAAATAAAGCATCACCTCCAAGTGAGTGATTGAGTTTTAATTCAGTTTTTGGTTAACGCTAAGGTGTAGTTTATAGTCTTGTACTTGCGGTGTAGGTTGTGGTTTAAAATATCATTAACAGATTTACATACTAGTCTCTGCGACAAAACGAGGTTCGGATGTAATACTTCTTTTATCTAATGCCACGTCCTCAGGTTGAAGAGGAAATGGCAGTTTACGATTCGTGTCCGACATTTTGTCGTGTCAAAATTAGAATTATGATTGTCAATGCTGCTATTTTAAGCTTTGATAAGATGAGACGTTAAAAATATATTCAATGGCGTATTCAGATATAAGATATCTTTGAATTTGATCTATTAAGATCGCATTTACATATCGCCACATTAAAGCTAAAACTGAATACGTGCAGATTCATAGACTCGCGGATTTAACATTTTATTGGGTGTAACTTCTCATAGTAATTGAACTTATTATTATTAGAAGTACTCATGAAAAACTTTTTTCACACATTTTCAGTGTTTTCTCTCGTGGAAAATAGGAAAAAAGGTGCATTTACGAGTATCTGAGAAACCCATGTTAGTTTCATATGCCACTTATACAGTTTTACCTCAAAAGCATCGATATGGAAAAAAATATTTATCTAAAAAATAACACATTTATAATACTAATTAGTGGTCAAAAAATAAAAATAAAATTGTTAGTGAATTTAAACTGTTATTTTTTTAAATAAATTCAATGGACTTTCACTGTGTGAACCACTAAACCCTAACAAATATAATTATAAGTTATTTTTTTAATTAAATTAATTTAAAAGCTTTTCTTCACGAATTGGTTTATTTTCTCTTAATGGTGTGATAACAAGCAAGCCCTTGACAAAATAAAGCAGCTCGTGAAGAAAACCGTTGTTTTTTTTTTATGATCATTAATAGATTTTTAGTTTTAAGTATCAAAAAAATGGCAATGTGCAAAAATATTTTGATTTTTTTTCGATTCTAATGAATGATTCACAAAAAGCATCTCGAAAAGTTAATATTTACAATATGGCCATTCTGCTTACATTTATGAATTTCAATTGTTTCTAGGGCATTTAGTTGCCTGTATTTACAAATTACATTAATTTTATTGTGAAAATTAAACTACGTTAAAGAAAAAATAATTTTATTTGAAATAAAATGAATTTTCACTGTGTGAGTATTCACACAGTGAAAATTCATTTTATTTCAAATAAAATTATTTTTTCTTTAACCCTACAAAATCCATTAATGTAATTTTTCCATTGAAAAATCATGTATTAAACAATTCATTTTACTTGTAAATTAATCTAAATATTCGAGACTAATTTGTCCGAGTACCTACTTGACTCTGTTACATTCTTTACTTGTAACTTGTCACAAAAATTAACTCTAACTATAATTGCTATTTTTTGTATTTTATCTAATTTTTTCCACCTTCACCTACTTGCAAACAATAAATAAGTTATAAAGTTATTGCTTGCAAATTTGGAAAAAAAAACTCCTTAAAATAATGTGAGCCATTAAAAAAACACTCACAGTTTCGTTAGTCGATGCATTATTTTGATATGTCAAAGTTTTAAAGATGTGATTTGAAAATGAGAACACAAATTGCATACAGTTTCTATGATCCAAAACCGTGGGTTCTTAAATATAAATACTTGTATGCTTATTAATGCCGATCTTTAAATGATTATAAAAGGTGACATATATAAAAAACTACTAATTTATTCAATCAAAATTTAAATTACCAAATTAAAATAAATCAATGTTAATTAGGAAAACTAATACTAATCCGTTCAAAAAACGTTTAAATACTACGCAGTTATTTTGTAAAATTTTATATACAGGTATAAAATAATATTCAGATAAAAATTTACCATATTTAAAGGCAGCCCTTTGATAACCCTTTGGCTTAATTAAAGTCCCACCCTGTTGGAGAGCTACAGGTTGTATGTGCCTGGCGATTACACACGAGAGCGAGGACATGACTTATTTCATGTACCAAAAATCCGTATTAATGTCGCAACGCAACACCCTTTGACTCGGAGTATAATAATAAAAATAATAATAATATTAGGATGATTTATTTGGTGAGCGCTCTAAAAGAGCGCTATAAAGCTCTTAAATTAGTCCAACACAGACATTTTTAAGTGTAATTTATTAAGGTTTACAATTCTAGAAAAAGAGTTCCTCCCAGCGTGTTGTAGAGTTCCTGCAACTGTGAGGGTGCACTGTAAATAAAATATATACTGACTTACCGTTCTGTGAATTTCAGCCCATCTTCGTCGCTGGCGCTCAACCAGTAGCCGAGGAATCTTACGACTACGATGACAGTCCTCCGGCTCGTCCTGCTGCTCCCAGACCAGCTCCCAGACCAGCACCAGTTCCGGCCAGGCCTCAAGTTCAACCTTACGCCCTCCCACCGCCACAGGAAAGATTCGCCCTCCCGCCCCAACCAACCAGAGCCCAGTACGCCTCCCCAAAACCAGCCCAAGACGCCTTCATTCCATCAGCGGAGTTCAGACAAGCCATCAACTTTGCTCAACCAAATTCGAGACCAGAACTAAGCTTTGCCCAACCAAGACCAGAGGCCAGTTTTGCTCAACCTAGACCAGCGAAGCCGATCCAATTCGAACAAGAAGAACAGCAATTCTTCAGACCTGAACCTGTGCGGGCTCAGATCAACCAGTTTGCTAATACTCAAGCTTCTTTCCCTCAGCAAGCTGCGCCGAGACCTAAACCTAAAGCAACCAAGCCGAGAGGAGGCTTCTTGGACCAGCTGGAGGAGCAGTACTCCTTGCCCCAAGGTGGACAACCAACGCACGACATCTCTTTTGGATTTTATTAAAGTAAAATTAGATTGTGAAGTTTGCGTTCAATTTGTGTGATTCGTTGTTCCTTAATATTATGAAGAATGTGAAACCCTGCCGTTAATAAATTGATTTTTATTAAGCCCAAAGGATGTTTTATTACTTGCTTCTAATCTGATCTAAGTTGCAAAGATATGTTACATTGGAGATTCACATTACATGCATTTCAACAACAAGACACGTAAAAGTTCGCGCTTGCACATGCTTCATGTGAACCTACAACATAAAAACCAAATTTCAAATGGACATACACCCTGCAACTCTTGCCGTCCTTCCCTGAAATAGGGGTGACATTGGCAAAGTGACCCATTTTAACAGCATGGGTGGTCAGCCGCATACCAACCTATGAGTCAAGGAAGAAGCTTGACAAAATAAATGGAAGAAACCGGTCGATAGCTCAGTTGGTAGAGTGCTTGCATTCCATGCCTTGAGTTCCGGTTCGAATGCCACCGAGGGTGTCAGAAATGATTTCCTGTTTCGGTGTTTATTTCAAACCCCAAATAAAATGCTGGCAAGGTTTACTCAGCCTTCACAAGAAATGAGTTCCAGCCCCCTCGGGAGCTGGGAAACCCCCACTCCCAAGAGGTTGGCGTAAGGCTGGCCTCCTTACCTGTAAAAATAAACAGGTTCCACTCGTCACAAGCGAAATTCTTCGGGGATAACGTGGCAAGAAGTTACACTGTGTGTGTAGCTTAGTTGCGTATTTTGCGAACATAGGAAGTGACTGTCTCGTTTGTTCAGAATGAACCATAAAATGATTGCGAGATGCCAATCGACTAAGCCCAGCCCAGCTGGAGCACTTCCAAAAACAAGAAACGGTAGCTGTTCATCATCAACTGAAGATCCACGAGCGGATTCAAAGTTTTCTGTAAAGTGTAGGTACATAGTTCTTAAGCTCAGTATCATAAGCAAGAAAAAAGGAAGAAAGTGGATGACGTACCTAACTGCATTTCCTGGGATACTAAAAAGGTTCCACGTGACTGTAACTGTATCCCGCTAGGAGTGGCCAAAGCCTCTGCTGTTTTATCTTCGTGACGGTGTGGACATTCCTATGTTTGGATGAAGCTACTTTGGATATCTTGTATTTCTTGGTAACTAGAATTCAAAATGATTTGTGTTTATTTATTTACATAACTGTGCCAAAATTGCAGTTTTTTTCCTCTATTGTTATTTTGTGCAAATACTTTTCTTGTTATCTCAAAATAATTCATTCGAATGAACGCTTACGGTCAATTATTGATCGTTTCATTTTTTCAAACACAAAAAAAGAGGTAGGTAGAGAGAAAAAATTCGACCTCGTCCTGCACAGAGATCAGTTACAGCTGATATGCAAAAAAATAAGTATACCACGCCATTAATTGTCGATAAAATAATTGGCGCTATTTTGCTCCGTCATTAAGAAAAAAAATTGAAAGTTTTACTTGCAGGAAAACAATTGAAAAATATTACATTATAACGCTCGCGCTGTGATGAAACCGCTCACAATGGAGCGACACACGAGCGTGGGTTGCCAACTATGTTTTTTCTCAGTGCACAGTTCTGCTTTTGCAAGCCCCTGGGAACCGTACACATATGAGGTAAAACTTATTCCATTCAACGGAACGAGATCAGAGCAGAAAGATAAGCTGTGGGTTTCTCACGGATGTGATGGAGCGTGTATGGAAATATCATTGGCGAGAATTTGACAAAAAACTGCTTTCGATTTCTCAGATTCAAAGCGGATTTTGCCAACTGCATCGCCATTGTTATTTTTCCGTCTTGCACTGAGAAAACTTTCGTTTAGATTTGTTTTTAAATGCACACATGTAACTGCTGTTTACGTTGTAGATTTAAAATCTTGACGTCATTTACATAAACACATTATTATCCAACATTTCAAGTTGTGTGATTTTCTGTTTGTGTGAGAAGATTAAATGCCACTTATTGTGTGAAAGGAAATTCATTATAAAAGTTATGGATACTCGTGTGAAGAAATCGAAAGGAAAAATAGTATAAAAAATAGTGGAGACAACGCTACAGAGACTGATAAACTTTTGAGTCAAAAAATTAAAAAATCAAAATTAATCTTTCGAGCAAAATTTAACTTTTTAAAAACTATTTTAAAAAATGCTAAAAATAATACATTTCAAGTTCTTACTTATTAATTTATTAACAATAATATACAGTTGCTACCCCAGGTATTTTTTTTACATCAGTATAATAATTTTGGATTTAATCTCAATACTTCAAAATATGGTATTTCTAATCGTTAACATTAATAATTAAATCCCACTCTGTAGCTTCATCAACCTCTCGTTTCTCTTGGCAGCATCTTCCTTCACTGCTTCTTCTTCCCCCAGGATCTGCACATTCCTCACTTTCTTCCTGAAGTCAGGGGCTGGTGTTGTCATGGCAATCTGCTGTTCCATCGGGGTGGGAGTAAAGTCTGGATGGATTGCCAGCATCAGCATTTTAAGGAGTAGCGCTTCTCTTACATCTGGTGGTAGAAACTCTTGCTCCTCTGGATCTGGTGTACTAGAGACTTCTTCATACCTTGGATCAAATCTCGGTCTGTAGAACCGTCTTCTTGGGATGTATCTTTGGCTTTCGTATGGAAGTGATGGATCAAAGTTCGTTATTTCATTTCTGTATCCATCGTCTTGTGCTCTGTAGTCGTTTCTGTTTGGGAATTGGTTTTGTTGGTTTGGGTATGGAGGAGGTGGAGGCTGATAAGTTTGGTAGTTATTCTGGTTAAAGTTTGGAGGTCTAGTGAATCCATATGCTCTTGGATCTTGCTGATATTGCTGGGGGTACACTGATCTAGGTCCGTACCCAGATTTCTGACCGTAGTCAGGTTCGAACAGTGGCTGTGGGTTATATTGTTGATTTTGAAAAGGTTGATTAGGGAAATCTTCTCGTATATCCATGATTGCTTGTATCCTGTTCTGTCTTACCAGAAGTTGATGTAATAACCTTCTTAAATCTTTGGTACTGACTGGTGCAGCAATTTGTCTGTATTCGTTTTGTGGAGGAGGGATGTTCGGTGGGGGTGGCGGTGGGGGAGGAACGTTTGGTGGGATGTCTTCTCGTCCTGTTGTGTACGGGTTAAATATTTGATAGCGCCCTGGTGGAATGTTGGCTCCGTGTACTGGAATAGCGATGATGTTCGGTTTCTCTTGCTGGTTTATTTCTTGAGGAGAGTTGATATGATTTGACACGGGTAAAATATCTTGTTGCGGTATCTGTTGAGGAAACACTTGTCTTACGAATTGTCCATTTTCATCAACCTGATAGTTAGGATTATATCTGAACAAAACTCTTTGATTTCCAATAGGGATCGGTGCACCGGGGTTGTCTCTAAGGAACTCTCTTGTCCTGAATTGCGTCACTGGTATTCCTGGTGTGTGTTTGATAAATGGTCTCTCAATGACTCGTTGCTCTAAATTTTCTTGAGGAACTGGAATTCTGAGAAGTGGAACTGGATTCGATGTAACATAGTTTCCCCCATCAATTTTGTTGGTTGTTGCTTCAAGAGTGGATTCCTGTTGATCTTCATGCACTTGAGGAGGATTGGTTGTAAACTTTTCATTTAACTTTTGTCTGTTTGAAATGACTGTGTGTATTGGAACCAGTCTTGGTCTTCCGGTGCTTGTAGTGAAAAGTGGTCGTGGTGTACTGACTGCAATTGAGCCACCATATACATCAGTTGTGTCATCTCTGGCAGGCTGTTGAAATACATACACGTTGCTGTTTTGTTCATTCTCGTAATGAGTTGGACTTAGTTGTCTTCTAAATGTGTTTGCTCTTAGTGGTTTGGGACCTTCTTTGATCCTTTCAACTGGCACTTTATCATAAATAATAGTTGTTCTAAGATAGCTTGGTGTTGTAACTTGAGCAGTGTCATTGACAACAGCAGGGATTCGTCTGTAAATTTTTGGCTCGGTTATGGGAGCATTGTTTTCAATTGGAACCGGTCTCATTGAATGTGATCCCCGTGGAGTAAATATCGGGAACTGTTTTGTATTTTTGTTTGCATTTGATGCGTCTGATGAATTTAAATTCAAGAAATTTCCAGTTACAACTCTGTACGACTCAGTTGTGGTAACTAAGGGATTTTGTTTATCAGTAGCTGTTGGTCGTCTCCTAGGAATCGCTTGGATCACAGTTGGTCTGGTTGGATTGCTGCTTGTTTTAGGGTAAATTATGGTTGGTTGTGGCCTTCTTGTTGTTGAACCATCCCTCGTTCTATTGATCAGTAACCTGGTAGCTTGCACCACCGGCAGAATGGGGGGAGAAACAGAACTGTTGCTTGTTGAATACGAGACCCGTTTGATTTCTCCATCATTGTCCACGTAGCCGAATGTTCCCTTGATGTTGCCCAAGACGTCTCTGCTTTCTATTTTGAATGTTCCGTCTCCCGCTTCATATCCGACTGTGTAAGAGCCATCTTCGTTTAATCTTCTAATTTGTTTGACTATATCTATTTTCTTTGGGTCTGCTGTTTCAGATGCTTGTAAATCTTTGGTTGCGTTTGTTTTTGGTGTGGATGTCGTGGTTGTTATTGTTGGGGCGGCAGTCACTGCCACTAGGGTGGTGGCGTTAACTGTTTCTGTTGTGGTTGATGTTAAAGTTTCCATTGTCGCTTCCTCCGATGCTCCTGTCAGGTGAGACAGGCACAGTATCGCGAAAATCAACCATGTTGATTTCTGGAACAAAGTAAATTATATTACAAACAAATAATTGCATCAAAAGCTACTCACATCAGAAAGAAGATCCCGGAGCATTTTTTTTTTATCATAATCAATTATTTTATTTCGCGAGAGTTTGAGTTTTTAGTAAGAAATTAGAAAAGTTAAAAATAAATGAAAGCTTATATGAGTATAAATATTTAAAAATATAAATGGTACAACATTGTTTTAATTCACTTTATTCTTTTTTTTTTTTTGCTCGAATATTTTCGCCTAATGAGGCATCTTCAAGAGCAGAATGGTTACCATTCTGCTCTTGAAGATGCCTCATTAGGCGAAAATATTCGAGCAAAAAAAAAAAGAATAAAGTGAATTAAAACAATGTTTTACCATTTATATTTTTAAATATTTATAAAAATGGACTTTCACTGTGTTAACAGATCAACACTAAAAAGCTTATATGAGTAGTTTTTTTCACAAAGCAACGCCAATGAAATGAAACTTTTTGGTGTTCAGCATTTGTATTCTTTTGAATTACTATGATGTCAACAAAGCGCACTGCACATGATGTTATTTTTTTATTATTCAAAAAAAAAAAATGATTCCTTGACTTATACGTTGATATAAGGCTGACCACTGTAAAATATGGTTTACTGTACCAATGTCACCCCTGTTTCAGGGAAGGTCAGCAAAAGTTGCAGGGTTTATGTTCATTTGAAGATTGGATTTTAATTTGGAATTACACATGTTGTAAACGCGAAGTTACACGTGTTTGTTTGTGGACCTACATTTAATATAATTTTAAATGTCCGTACATCTTTGCAACTTAGATTATAGATTTTTATAGATCCTCTCTATTTAAGTCACATTCCATCCCATTTCACTTTCCATGAACATTGTCATCATTAAAAAAAAACACTTTAGAAAGGTTGTTTTCAAAAACACACAAAATGTCACTTCACATCACAAAGATGAGTTGGGTAATCACTGCGACTGCTGTATGGGCAATTAGGCAAGAACAATCCAGAATAAGTCAGCGGACCATACCAACCTCAGTGTGAGGGCTCATCATTACATCGGACTACATGTAAAGAGATCAAAATGAAAACTGAGCGCTCCTCCAGCACAGGGGTCCCTATATAGCGTCTCTACAGGCTCCGCGTGACCTTGGGCCCCCGCTCAGCGAGCGCTGTGTTGGGACACGGTGGGAAACTTTACCATTCGTGGGATCCAACGCTTGCGTAACTAGTACTTCACGTTTACACTCAACCACAGCGTCAACCAAGATGAATGGAAAACTAAGCTCTTAAAAGCGCTGCTTGTTTTTTTTTGGTGAAACGCTAAGGTTGAGTTTGGACGTTGTGTTTTATACTCTGACCATTATTTTGGTCGCGTTACACCGCAATTCTCATACGGACCGCGTCCCACTGAAATTATTATTGTGCATTTTTGTTTTCGTTACGTTGAGTCACATTTGACACGGGTCAGAGTTGGCACTTGCAGAATGGTGGCTGGCAGGGTCGCCAGTGAAACAAAAAAAGAATTAAAATTAAACAAGAAAATGATGAAGGAAAAATCGGGCACCTAATAAATGGGTGTTCTGCATATGACGTCATTGGGCAAGGAACCTAAAGCTTACCTTGCCTTTTCTTCCCTGTGGAATATGTTCTTGCTATTCCTATGTACAATTTACATGTATTCTCTTTCCTTTCGATTTTATCTGTTTAATTAGATTTTATGTTTTTCTCATATATTTCTGCTTTTGTGTATTTTTGGATTTTTGTATTTTCTGCATTTTTGTATATTTCTTCCATTTACTTTTCTATTGCTGTATTCCTTTATGGCTGGGCATTTATTGCACCCTTCACATGACTAAGCTGGAATAAATATTTATTATTATTAATAAAAACCAAAAAGTAAAAATGTAAATCAAATTAACGGGTGGAAGTCTCGACGACCGTCGATAGATCTTACCACATCTATTTAAAGATAGGACGGAAAAAAACATGAAACCTCAACAACGGATTAATTTTATATCGATCAAAAATCAATCGTTCAGGTACCGACATATTTAATTGCGTCCTATCTTCAAATAGGTACGGTAAGATCTATTAACGGTCGTCGAGACTTCCACCCCTGGTTAATTTGATGTTTTTAAGGAATCCTGTACGGGACTCTCCCCAATTCTTGAAAGTCCTGGGGGTCTATGTCACCCTGGAAGGGTGCCGAGGTGTTGCTTGAGTTGTTGCTTCTGTCGTGAGTGTGGCATAGTTGTTGGTGATTGATGTTGGTTTTGAATAAAACTGGATTAAATTGGGAAGGGAACACAGATACTGGTAGATCATTCGATAAACGGGCAGTTTGGCAAAGGAATGAGTCATGAAAACGCCAAGTTCTCATAGTTTTGAGATCGACTGCAAATAGATGAATGAGAGTCGTACTACGAGTTTCCCTTTCTGAAATGCGAGGGGGAGGGACTTATTTCCTTTCATCCAGAGTCGTAACCTTTTCTTGCATTCCTCTTCCCAAGCCTACTAAAAAAAAAAGTTAAAATGTTATCTGCGGCTGTTATGTTATGCCGTCCCTGCACCTTGTATGGAGCAAGTGAACGTAGCGCTGTCCCGGCGGCGTGTTGAGCACATATTTCGGAAGTCCAGCAGACAATGTGGTGCAGGTACTTGCAGTAGGCACTACTGGGGAGCTGGCGCAACACAGATGAGATCCCAGAGCAGATAGTAGCGAGCTCCTTACCTTATGAGCGCTAATGCGAAATAATTACCCGCTCTGATGTGGCTGCCAAACTGTGAAGTAAAAATATGAAAAGTGCAACGGATTCTACTTTCTTCGTTTGGTGCTACTTTTACGGAAATATGGCGATCATCATGGCTATTTTCACTTTGGATGGATGTCTATGGATGGGATATCTAATCTTATCTAATCTAAGTTGCACAGATATGTTACATCGGAGATTCACATTACATGCATTTTCACAAGCAGATACGTACAAGTTCGCGCTTGCACATGCCGCATTTGAACCTACAACATAAAAACCAACTCTCAAATGGACATACACCCTGCAACTCTTGCCGTCCTTCCCTGAAAAAGGCGTGACATTGGCAAAGTTGACCATTTTTACAGAATGGGTGGTCAGCCGAATACCAACCTATAAGTCAAGGAACAGTCATAATATAAATATCCAGAGTCATAATAAAAGGAGGGCTTGTATGACGAAGGTTATAAAAGAATTATGTAAGGACAGGAAGAAATGGCGGTTGTTCAGTAATGTTGGCGGCTAGGACTAGGGTTTTTATTTTAGAACTTTGTATTATATTTCATTTTTGACGTCCATACATATTATTATTTGTTGATTTTAAAAATGTTATTTGTTGTGTACGTTCCTTGACTTATAGGTTGGTATGCGGCTGAACACCCATACTGTAGAAAATGGTTCACTTTTACCAATGCCACCCCAGTTTCAGGGAAGGTCGGCAAAAGTTGCAGTTTATTTGAGGTTTGGTTTTAATTTGTAAGTACACATTTGTAAGCTCGAACTTACACGTGTCTGTTTGTGGGCATGCATTTGATATGAGTTTTGAATGTTAATATATCTTTGCACCTTAGATTATAGAATTTACAAGTTATTAAGATGTATAAATAAAGGAAAAATCAATTCCCATTCACTAGTGTAGACTAGTAGTAGACTGAGATGGGAGGATGAGGTGAGGAAGGACGCAAACAAACTACTGCAGGTGACAGACTGGAAAGCCGCAGCGGTAGACAAGTGGAGTTCGAGGTGAAGGCTGATGGAAGCCAAGGGGAGATATGAGCTGCAGGGACATCGAAGAAGAAGTGTGCCATGAATTGGAAAAGTTTGACAGTCGCTGCATCTAAAATTAGAGAAGTGATTATTTTAATATAATGTAATCTAATCTGCGTGAAGCCAGATTGAATCATTCAATGAACCAACTAAACAGTGAGCCCACTCATTATGAAATGCACAATTTTCAGACAATATTTGTATAATAATGGCTTGCGAAAATACATAAGAAACAATTGAGACATTTTTGTTTAAAGAATAACGTAACGCTGTGTTGAAAAGTAAGCCATCTTCAGTTTGTATAACTCTGTGTTATTCCATCCCATTGTCTTTGTTTACTATGAATTAAAAATAATGCGTAACTGGAGGCTTCATTATTGCGTGGACTTTATGCCTGCAGACTTGAGGTGCCAAAATTTTAAGTGTATAATGTTGAAACTATGGCGCTTCTTTTTCTGATTTTTCTGATCCTCAAGAAAGTAGATCTATTTTATATATACTGTAGGCGGCTAAGGCAAATGCTCGATTTTCATTTTTACAGATATTTTGTAGATTTTTTAGTGTTTGTTTGTTTTTTTATAACTGGATGTTTTTAATTGCTTGTAATTTTGTAGTTCTTACTTTTTTTCTATAATTGTTTAGTGATTGTTTGTTTTTTATACTTAAATTTAATTGATTGCTTGTATTCCTTGACTTATACATAGGTTGGTATGAGGCTGACCACCCATACTGTAAAAAGATGGTTCACTTTGCCAATGTCACCCCTGTTTCAAGGAAGGTCGGCAAGAGTTGCAGGGGTTATGTTCATTTGAGATTGGGCTTTTATATTGAAGGTCCACATGCGACATGTGTAGGCGCGAGCTCATACGTGTATGCTTGTGGGAATGCATTTAATATGAACCTTAAATGATATATATCTTTGCAACTTAGATTTAGATTTAGATAGTAGAAAGTGGATTCAACAGCTGACCGATAAGGATCGTCCAGATGCGGTTCAGAATGCCCAAGCGGGGAGCAGGGAGACCCCAACTGATATATAATGGAAGGTTTCGGTCTAAGTAGATCGTAATTCTTTGTTTTCTTACTTTCACAGTGGGCTTAACTATTAGGATGACCTTTCTTATTTCCAAGAAGCATTAAATATTAACATGCAAAACTCATATCAAATGCATGCCCACAAACAGTAAGTTCACGCGTTCAAATGCTGAATGTGTTCTTATAAATTAAAATCCAAACCTCAAATGAACAACCCTGCAATTTTTGCCGACTTTCCCTGAAACAGAGGTTACATTTCGCCCCGGGAGTGACTACCTACATCACAAAACGGCGCAATAAAGAAATCATCAACTTATCATCATTGCCAAAGTGAACCAATTTTTACAGTACGTATGGGTGGTCAGCCTCATACCGACCCATAAGTCAAGGAATACAAATATTAATTAATAGCATTCAGGTATATAAAAACAACAAAACCTTTAAAAAGCTAACCTACATATACCTACTAAAGCTAACCCATACAAAAAAGTCAATATATATACAAAAATAAAACATAAAATTATGAATGAAGAAGTCGCCAACATTACAAATCAACATTACAGATTAGACGAAGTAAAATAAATTAAAGCGTTTCCATAGGCTCACAATCTTAATTCTTTCTATAATAATTCATTGTTCAGTTTCTCTAGTGTTTTCCTGTTTATTTTTTAAGGAAATAAGATCTCTGCTTACACAGATGCTCAAGATATAATAACTCTTGCAACACTACCAGCCAGCGGTTGTTAATTAAATGAATATCTCTTCTTATGTCAGATTTGTTGGATAACAAACAAACAGATGAGTAAAGGCTTTTCGCTAACAATCAACTCTAACTATCTATGCAGCTGTTTCTTCTTACTCTTCATGTCAGAATAATGAATTTTGCGGCCATTTTCTTAACGAAACAACAAAATGACTAAAAATAGAAGACTCAACCACTTCCAAGATTTTTTTCCATTGTTTGTCTTTATTTTTTTCCGTTGCAATTAATAATAAAAAATTCCGAAAAGTGTTAGTGAGTTTTTAGGAAAATTACGTCCCAAATAAAAAGGGGATTCCTAATAGATCTGCAATGTTGGCGGCTAAGACAATAATTTTAATTAAGTTTATATTTAAACCGGAAGATGGGAAGTACTGCTTCTCCCGAAACTGGTTGTGTTTTAAAAATAAGACTCATGTGAATTAATACGAAGTTACTCTTATTTTAATCTATATTTTAATTGTTTTAAAGTTATATTTGTTTGTAATTAGTTAGCGTATTTCATAATTTTTAATACAGTATTATTTTTGTTACGTGACTTACGAGTATAGGTTGATATGAGACTGACCACCAATACTGTAAAAAAAATGTTTACGTTGCCAATGCTGCTCCTAATTCTGGAAAAGTCGGCAAGAGTTGCAGTGCTTGTGTTCATTTAAGATTGAGTTTTTATGTTCTCTACGTGTGGCCTATGTTAACACGAACTTACACGTGTCAGCTTGATGGAATGCATGTAATATGAATTTTAAACGTCTATATATCTTTGCAACTTAGATGATAGATTATAGGCTCTTTAGTTTAGAACATAAATCCAGAACACCCAACCACGTACTTTTTAACTGACGAAAAATTAGTCTTCATTACGATTTTGCATTTCATTTTTATTTACAGGGAAATGAGCTCTGAGTAAAGAATATTTGTTTCAGTTTAATATAATATATTACAGTTTTTGTTGTTCACCATGCGTTGAATACATTTTACCTTCATATTCTTCTGAATTTTTAATTATAATATTAGGATGATTTATTTGGTGAGCGCTGTTTTTGTGTGTATCACACCTCAAGAGCCCTCTGTGAGCTTGGTCGTCGCTGTAGAAAGCGCCAATTCTCCAGCAAGACTTAGTTGCTGTAAGGCTGGATGGACCTTTAGTGACCGGTCTTTGGTAAAGTTATATGAATTTTTCACCCAGCGCGCAGAGAAGAGCGTATTTGAAAATATAAATGGTATTTTTTTATGAGTGTTTATGAGTAAGACTTTCTGTTCTTCACCATGCGTTGAATACATTTTACCTGCATATTTTTCTTATTTAAGGGCCACTTCTAACGAATATAAGCGAGCGTCATGGCTATTTCCCTTCGGATGCTGCGGCTCGAAATAGGGCATTGGTGCTTTTGCCAAACAACTGTCGCAGGTTTTTCGGCCACGATGTCCTTCAGCGTCCTGGACTTCTTCCCCCCTTAATCTTTCCTTGTATCATAGGATGGACCTGCTTTACATATTTACATGTAGGTATAATATATCATATGGTTTTGTTTATTTATTCGGATAACTTTACTTTTTCCTCTTTTCGTTCTGAAAAGTATCAAAAATACTTTTAACATTTTTATTTCCAACTTATTTTTGAGTACAATATGTTATTGTTTATAAGCAACTAAAAATAAGTAAGTACATAAATGAAAAATGAAAAATGAATAAGCCACCAACATACATAACAGCTCAACCGCAATTTTTTTTGTCTTTACAAACGTCTTTCATTTCATCCAGAGTCATAACCTGTTTCATGCAAGCTTTCCTTCTATCATGGCTCTGGATATCCCATTCATTCGCTATTTCAGAAATTTGGTTGAAGTCTTAATCCAAATCTAAGTTGCAATGCTATGTATCATTTGAAATTCATATTAAATGCATTCCCACAAGCAGACACGTATAATTTCGTGTTCACACATGCCGCATGTGGACCTACAATATACTCGTAAAAACCCAACCTCAAATGAACATAAGCCCCGCAACTCTTGCCGACCTTTCGTGAAACAGGGGTGACATTGGCAAAGTGAACCATTTTTTACAGTATGGGTGGTCAACTTCATACCAACTTATAAGTCAAGGAGTCATGAAAATAAAATATTGCTCAATAAATAGCCAGCAAAAGGTTGTTATATATTTTTTCTGAATTGGCGTACATACATACATGAAGTAATAGTAACTAACCATAAATAATATTGATGCGCGTTCATAATAATGAAATAATTGTGAGATATCTGTGCGAGATCTTCCGCTACAGTTAAAACAAAGCATTGTTAACAACAATAATAAAAATAACTGCAATAATTTCATCTTGTTACCTATGCATTACGTATTTATAATTTTATTTCAGGTAGGTATAATATCGTGGGCAGACGGCTTGATAAGCGTGGAACGAACGCCGTTTAAATTTTAGTTACAGAAACCACCGCTTGGGATGCTATCCAAGATGGCGCCTCGATGATTCATAACATAATGGCGTCGTGAACTCAAATTTCTCTCACACACAAATAATTGCTGCTTTAATTGTGGATGCCATGTTTAGCCATGGAAGGCATGAAGACGAAAATGGAAAATGAGAACTCTGGAGTAGGTACCTATAGCTATAATTTTTCCAAGTTTGTATGGAATTCTCACGGTTTCATGAAATTCACACAAATGAAAATGACATAGGTAAGAGTTGTGATGTCAAACGATCGTCCTGCTAGGAAAGAAGCAAACATAAGTTGTGGTATCGTTTGTTAAGGACCATAGTAACATAGACCTTAATCGTTTTCCTGCAAGAAAAATAAAATAAAACATTATTTTCCGCTATTGGGCTGCACATAATGAATGCAACTGTTTTGATTTGTTGTCTCTTAAACATCACATTATTGAGGCGAACGAAATTTATTTATTTTCACAGCTTAGATGATCCTCATTACGGATATATATAGGTTTGCCTCCTACCGAAGGATCAAGTTCTCATTTCTTTTGAAGCTGCGCAAACCTGGCCGGTTCTAAGATTTGTGCTTGAAGGAAATACCAAAACGGGATATCATGAATAAATATCTGACCTCTGGCTTTGAAGGCAAGCGTTCTACCAATTCCACTATCATGCGTTCCTAAAGTGTGATTATTTAATATTTATTGTGAGTACGTACCTATTTTTTATTTGGATTATTATTTTTTACGTTCGCTATCACCGAACACTATAAAACAATGGATTGTTTCATGTACAGTGTGGGACATTAAATCGCTAATGAGGTCCGCCAGTGAATTGGCATAGACCATATTGCGTCGTCACCAGGCCGGGTTGCTAGGGAATAGGCGTACAAATAAATTGTTATTGGTTGAAAGGACGAAAGTCCCATATAAGACTGACGAGTTAAGTTCGTCGAGAAAAAAGTTCAAAATTGAAAAATGTTCCAACCTCATTCTGTACCTACGCCAAATATAAAACTCAAGGTTTATATCTATACCAAGGCGTCTAACACAAACAATATTGAAAGTAAAACAGCGTATTTGTTTACATGAATTTATGTTAAAACGTAATGGTTCCGTTGAGGAGTTAAGTTTTATACTTGAAGAATTCCTGAAAAGCGCCAACTCACCTCCCAGTGCTTGTTTGTCTTATATTCATCAGAGGTAGTTTCACATGAGCAATGTTTGTATGTGTACTGGACCAATGTGCCTTCTGAAAACTAAAAATTGATTTTGAAAATACTAAAAACAGCCCTCACATTATCGTGTTTTACGTTTCTTTCTTAGCTCAGATTGTGTAGAATGTGATTCTTAAGACAATTTCATTTCTTAAGAAAGGTCACTTTTGAATCAAAGGGTAGATAGGTCAAACAAGCACTGCGGGAATGAATGGTCGAGTTTTTCTGAAAAAAAAAACTTTTTGTAGCATGAGTGATGCAACTTCAGTAGCCGCATATGGAAATACAAAAATAGTAAAATGTCAGATGAATTTGAAACTGTGTAATTATAATAATTTAAAACGTGAAAATTGTCTGTCATTATGATAATTGATCTCCATCGTGGGATGAGACATTAATTTTGATGATTAACGTTGCCATCCTTAAACGTTTGACAGAATGAAACTGTAGCTCTGTTGCCATTCCGCTAGGAGGTGTCAGAGCCTCTACAGATTTGCCTTCATTTTTTTCCTACCCTTGCACTCCTCTTTTAATTCATTCATATCCATTTTACCGGTCCGTAGTCTAGGAGTAAGCGCTTCGGACTCGTGAATTGAAGGTTGTAGGTTCGAATCCCGGCAGAGCACAAAAAAAAATTATGTTTATTTTGAGATATGCTCTTCGCTTGGTTGAAAAAATCATGTACCTTTGCCAAAGACCGGTCACCAAAGGTCCTTCCAGCCTCACAGCCATTATTGGGTCTTGCTTGAGAATTTGCGCTTTCTATCTAATCTTATCTAAGTTGCAAAGATATGTAACATTAAGGATTCATATTATATGCATTCTCATATACACTTAAAAGTTCGCGCATGCACATGTCGCATGTGAACCTAAAACATAAAACCAAATTTTAAATGAACATACCTACTTATATATACCCTGCATCTCTTGCCGACCTTTCCTGAAACAGTTGTGAAATTGGTAAAGTGATCCATTTTCTTCAGCATGGGTGGTCAGCCGCATATCAATCTATAAGTCAAGGAATTTATATCAATAAAGCTAACCTATAGCGACGACTAAGCTTGCAGAGGACTCTCGAGGTGTGCTCACCAAATAAAGCTTCGTAGTATTATATTTATTAACATATTTACTAATTATTATTAATTTTACGACAGCGTAGAGTACATCGTAACCATTAATATTAAATACTTACTATTATTACTTTCATTAAATCCAGAAGAATCTGAGTTGAATCAATACAGAAGTCAGATGTAGGCGGCGCTCAACCACACAGCCATGAGAAATCATAAACCTCCTCTACAGTTGATGTAACGATGCTTATAATGCGAGCTATAGACGAGCAGTAGTGTTTGTGATTCCAAAATGTAACTTGTTGTATATGTTCCTTGGACCGGTCCGTAGTCTGTAGTGGCAACACTTCGGACTCGTAAATGGAAGGTTGTGGATTTGGATCCCGGCGAAGCACAAAAATATACCATTTATATTTCCAAATGTGCTCTTCGCTGAGTTGAAAAATTCATAAACCTTTACCAAAGACCGGTCACTGAAAGGTCCATCCAACCTTACAACAACTGGGTCTTGCTTGAGAATTGGCGCTTTCTACAGCGACGACCAAGCTCGCAGAGGGCTCTTGAGGTGTGATACACACAAAAACAGCGCTCACCAAATAAATCATCCTAATATTATTATTATTATTCCTTGACTTATAGGTTGGTATGTATAGCTTTACAATAGATAAACATTTTTTAAGTAGATGAAAGTGAAAAACTGTGTGATGACCTCATGACAGCCGATAAGTTTATTTGTTTCTCTTGTTTTTAAAAACCTAAATGTTATTATTATTATTTTAAGAAATCTAAGAAATTTAAGAAATCCTGTGCGGGAGACTCCCTAGATATCAGAGACTCTAGGGGTCTATGACACTTGTTGTAGTGCCATGGAGGTGTTTACGAGCTTGGTCGTAGCTACAAAGCGCCAATACTCAAGCAAGACCCTGTTGCTATAAGGCTAGATGGACCTTCAGTGACCGGTCTTTGGCAAAGGAATATGAATTTTTCACCCAGTGAAGAGCGTATTTGAAAATATAAATGGTGTATTTGTTTATGTGCTCCACCGGGATTCGAACCCACAACATTCCATTTACGAGTCAGACGTGTTAACCACTAGACTACGGACCGGTTAATCACAAGACTACGGATTTATTATTTGTGTTCCTTGACTGATAGATTGATATGAGGCTTACCACACATACTGTAAAAAATGGTTCACTTTGCCAATGCCACCCCTGTTTCAGGGAAGGCCGACAAAAGTTGCAGGGTTCATTTTCATTTGAGGTTTGGATTTTAATTTGTAAGTACACATGCAGCATTTGTAAGCTCAAACTTATACGTGTCTGTTTGTGGGCATGCATTTAATAAGAATTTGAAATGTTAATATGTCTTTACAGCTTAGATTATAAACATACATGAGTAAACATGCTAAAATGACAATCCTGAATGACAAAACATGCATCGGAAGCAAGCAAGTCTGGAGGGATGGTAAAATAGCCTTAATCACATTTGAAATAAGGTTTTGTTCTGCATGTATTGTAATCTATCACGATTGACTAATTTGTAGGAACATGCTCTATCTACTGACCCGCGTTTAAACTCAACTTTATCGTTTACCAAAACATTAGGTACATATGAATCTAAAACCGCCTAGTGAGCTTCTTAGTTTCCTTACATTTTTTGCAAACGCTATGTTTTTATTTAAACGTAAAGTTAATACTTGCGGTACTGTTTTACCAATTTCTATTTACGTGGTAATTCATCTCCTTAGTGCTTGTTTACCATATGTCCATCAGAGGTAATGTCACATGAGCAATTCTTGTATGTGTAGGTACTGAAGCAATGTGTTGTAGGAAAACTTTTTTTTAAATAGATTTATGGAAAGGAATGCAATTCACCAAACCTATTTTGCCTGGCCAGTTGTCTTAATGCCAAAGCAAAAGCTTGTATACATGCAATGGCATCTGTTGAATCAGGGTCGAAGTTATGGTCAAGTGGGCCAGACGCGGATTCTAACCAACGTTATTTTGCTCCAAATACTCTAGTCGAACACTCGCCTCTACCCCACGGCCATAACACCGACGAATTAATTTTAAAAATATTTCAAACAGCTCTGACATTATCGTTTATAGCCTTTATTTCTTCGATCAGATTGGGAAGAATGTGATTCTTAAGACAATTTCATAGAAAGGTTATCTTTGAATCAAATGGCAGATAAGCCAAACAAGCACTGGGGGGACAAGTTGTTAATGATATTACCACCGAGATCCGTGAACCCACGTGGGCTTGTTTATTCGCAGAAACATTTTGGGTCGTGAGTTCATCAAGTTCCTTGACTAATAGGTTGGTGTAAGGCTGACCCCCGATGCTGTACAAACTTGGTTCACTCTGCCAATGTCACCCCGGTTTCAGTGAAAAGCGGCAGGAGTTGGAAAGTGTATGTTTATGTGAGGTTTGGTTGATATTGTGTGTACACACGCAGCATGTGTAAGCGCAAACTATGCCTGATTGTGAGCATGCATTAAATATGAGCCTTTAATGTCAATATATCTTTGAAAATGCAACTATAATTATTTATACAGCTGTAAGAAACACAAATCTTTGATGCAAAGCGTTCAGGCGTATTTTTAAAACCATCTGGCTTACATACGTATATATCCATTTAAAAATGGAAGATTTTTTGTTCAATTCATCTTTTGGCACAACCTTTATTTCGTAAATGAAATTTTCTCAGAGAATACAATGATTGGATACGAATTCTTCTCAAAGCTAACACCGAAAGCGCTCGAGAAAATAAATCAGTTTCTCAAAGAAAAACTTCGTCTAATATTTTCACGCATCTGTAGTATAATGTACTGTATTGAATCCTGCCGCCGCGCGCCGTTCCACTAAGGGTGGCCGGTACCTCCACAGATGCGCCTCCACTTTTTCCTGTCCTGGCATATCTCTTTTTAACATTCATCACTTTCCTCGTAGATACTCTTCTCTTTTTCTCACACAGTTACAAAATGTATTAATAAATAATGGTTTAATTAATTTTTAATGGATAAGCACTCACATTAAAATCAATGTGTAATGTGCAATATATTTATACCAGTTTTCTCATGATTTTCATTGTCATAAGAAAAGTGTTTTTTTTTAACGTAATTTTGTATGAAAGAAATACAGAGCCATCTGTCTTTTACGGCATCAACTTGTTCGTATAAGCGTTTAAAAACTAGATCACATTCTTTAGGAAAATATCGATCAACTTCAAGCAACAGACGTTGCGCTCGATTTCTTTAGAATAAAGCAGACATCTACGTAATGTTTAATCTAAATATAAATCTAACTTGCAAAGATAAATCTAAGTGTCAAGGAATAGGAACCTATAAGTCAAGGTAAAACTGAATAAGTGACATATGAAGCTAACATGGGTTTCTCTGATAAATGCACCCTTTTCCCCGTTTTCTACGAAAGAAAACACTAAAACAGTGAGAAAATCCTGTAGTTTAGACGTTTATCATGAGCACTGCCTTAGATTTAATTCTAATCTAAGTTGCAAAGATATGTTACATTGGAGATTCACATTACATGCATTCCCACAACCAGACACGTACAAGTTTGCGCTTGCAGATGCCTCATGTGAATCTAAAACATAAAAACCAAATCTCAAATGGACATACACCCTGCAACTCTTGCCGTCCTTCCCTGTAACAGGGTAACATTGGCAAAATGAACCATTTTTAAAGCATGGGTGGTCAGCCGCATACCAACAATTCGCTGGCAATAAGGAGTTACCTACGCCCATAGTAAAATATTTTATCCACGATTTCTCAAATCAGTAAATCAGCACTTATTCAGTTTTGCATTTAAGGTATCGATATTATGGAGAAGAGATTGAACAAGGGATATAATACTTTTGATGAAGCTCACTCATAAATTGGCAGAAAAAATATATCGTCACACGGCCGAGTTGCTTGGGGAAAAACATAGTTTAGTTGGAACAACTAGTTTATTAAATAAGAGTTTAAGTTGTATTTTTTATGGTTTGTGTATTAAGAGTTTTAGGCTTACACGGCCGGCTGATGATGCTGAAGAGTTGCTTTCCGGGATCTGTTCCAGTAGTATGTCGGAGCTGGAGCTTCCGGACATTTCGCCCATATCTACGATGAGCTTCTTCAGCGTGAAGGTGAAGCGATGAAGATGATGTCGATTAGACTGTGAAACAGTTAAAGTAGGCATAGGTGAAACGCCCGGAAGCTCCAGCTCCCACAGACCATAGCAACAGATCCCAGAAAGCAACTATTTTGTTATTGGTTGCTAAGAATCGATGTCCCATGCAAGTGCTGTGGAATGCCCTACCCCATGATCTTAGAGTGGTAGAAAGTGCAAGTGCATTGAGGTCGGGATTGAAGACATGTTTGTTTCGGAGATGTTACAGTTGAATAGTGCCCTTACAGTGATTTATCACAAAACGGCACTATAAATATTGTCTTATTATTATTTTATTTTTTATTAAGTTTGACGTTTGCTCTTAGACAAAAAAGTTTTAAATTCAAATTGGCGCAGAGTCCATTCATATGTATTTTATAAAACGAACAGTTATCGAGAGTGGATTGAACCTTGATTCAGCACGTGTAGGTACGTGCGTACACAATATGGCTGTACAGAAATGAGAATAAAGCTCGTATCTCCATTGTTGTGGAAATTATGATAATTATTATTGCTGTTTATTTGAGTACGCGCTAATACAATACAAATATAATAATACCTACAATGCCTCCCACAAGTCAATCAATCAGAATATTATAACAACGCACAGCTAACAATATACTTAGGTACGACTTTTGTTTTCATTTCTTATTGCTGTTTTATGCGACTATGCTCGTACCATTTTACAATTATAATAACAATACAGTTAAGTAATTTATGTAACTTTTCCGATATGAGACGAACCGTTGGGATAAATTATTCTCGACGTTTTGTTGGTGAGTTAGCCCACGTCTTCAGGAGACACCCTTTCTGTACGACCTGGAACAAGCCCAGCTACACAGTTAGGTAATTAAACTTTTCGGATATTAGACGAAATGTTATGAACAAAGTGCAGCCATATCTTATTGTTTTTTTTAATTTTTAGCAATGAGGTTATAATATTCCTTGACTTATAGGTTAGTATGAGGCTGACCACCCATACTGTAAAAAATGGTTCACTTTGCCAATGTCACCCCTGTGTCAGGGAAGGTTGGCAAAAGTTGTGAGGCTTATGTTCATTTGAGGATTGGATTTTATTTGTAAGTACACATTAAGCATTTGTAAGCGCGAACTACACGTGTTGGTTTGTGGGCATACATCTGGGAGCTTTAAATGAATATATCCTTGCAACTTATATTATAGATTATTATAGATTATAGGTCTGCAGGTAAATTGGCATGGACAATTTTGTGTCATAACTCGGTCAGGTTGCTAAGAAAAGGCATGCAAATAGTTTGTTATTGGTCCTTAGACGGCAGTGCCATACAAGACTAACTGATGTCTCCTCGCTGAGGAAAACGTTCCAAATTTAAATACGTTTGAACCTCATTCGCACGTTCGGAATTACACCCTTAAGTTTTTATTGATTTGTATTTGTGACGTTGCGACGCTGATTTTTGGCAACGTCGCAAAAATACATTTAAAAAATATATATTCATAATATACGACCATTCTGCTGATCTCCAGTTGAGAGCCACTGGTTTATTAGGTCCAAAATTGGCAATCTCAGTGTAGCGCTTTTTTACCATGAACACAACACAATTGTGGGTAGACTAACACAGTAGAGGCGAATTGCGCAACCACACGGGCGGCGTAATTTCCTAATGCATATAATTCCATACTTCATATCGCCTCCTTAAAGGTAAAACTAAATAGTGCTGATTCACTGATGTGAGACATCGTGGATTAAACATTTATTGTGTGTAACTTCTCATGGTAAGTGATGTTATTATGAGGTAGTGCTTATGACAAGCTTCTATTTAAACTACACTCGCAGAAAATAGGAAAAACGGTGCATTTATCTGAGAAATCTATGTTAGCTTAATATGTCACTTATTCAGTTTTACCTTTAAGTTGTCGATATACTTGTGTCTCTTCAAGCTATAATCTAAGTTGCAAGGATATATCAGCATTTATGGCTCACATTCAATGCATGCCCACAAGCAGGCTCATCTAAGTTCGCGCTTGCACATGCTGCATTTGTCTAATCTAAATCTAAATCCAAGTTGCAAAGACATGTTTCATTTGAGATTCACATTAAATGTATTCCCACAAGCAAACACGCATAATTTTGCGCTCACACATGCCGCATGTGGACCTACAATATAAAAACCCAATCGCAAATGAACATAAGCCCTGCAACTCTTGCCGACCTTCCCTGAAACAGGGGTGACATTGGCAAAGTGAAACATTTTTTATAGTATGGGTGGTCAGCCTCATACCAACCTATAAGTCAAGGAATGTGTAAATAAAAATAAACCAAACCTCACATGAACATAAACTTTGCAATTCCTGCCGCGTTTCCTATAAACGGAGGGTGGCATTGGCAAAGGTGAACCAAGTTGCTGGAGAGATGTTTTCTGGGATCTGTTGCAATGGTCTGTGGTAGCTGCAGCTTCCGAACGTTTCGCCCATGTCTACGATGAACTTCTTCAGCATGAAAGTGAAATGATGAAGATGATCTTGATGAAACTGTGATGAAAGTGTGAGTACAATCGGGATATAAGTATAAAAAAATATGCCACTCTGCGTATGTGTTGATAACATTGGGGATTCATATAATATGCATTTTTAAAAGCAAACAAGTATAAGCTCGCGCTTGTACATGCCGCATTAGAACCTACAACATAAAAACCCAAATCTTAAAGGAACATACACCCTGCAACTCTTGCCGACCTTCCCTGAAACAGGGGTGACATTCGAAAAGTGAACCGTTTTCTACAGCATGAGTGGTCTACCGCATACCAACCTATAAGTCAAGAAACACATACATTTTTAAATCACATGGATGGATGGTTTTAGATAAATTAAGTTGAAGTTGAAGTCGAACTAAAGCAATTATAAGAGTGTACTTAGTTTTGTAGGTACATATTCTGACATTTAAGTTCGTACTGGAGGTTGTTTGGTAGCTGCATCTGTCCATTGTGCTTTTGGGTTCAACGAAGGGTCAAGACAAAAACTAACTAACGAACCTGAGGTCAAAAATCGAGCACAATAAAATGTGTTCATTGCCATCTTATTTACCTCCCAATAGCACCACACACTCGTACTTTCATATAAGTAACTTCACCTATTATGTCCGGTATATATATATCTATTATAGCTCGGTTGGTAGAGTGCTTGCATTCCATGCCATGAGCTCGGGTTCGAATCCCACCGAGGGTACCAGAAATGATTTTTCGATGTTTCTGTGTTGTTTTTCAAACCCCAAAATAAAATACCGGCAAGGTTTTCTCAGCCTTGACCAGAAATGAGTACCAGCCTCCTCGGGAGCTGGGAAACCCCCACTTCAACTGAAGTGGTTGGCGTAAGGTCGGCCCCTTACCTGTAAAAATAAATAGGTTCTACTCGCCACATGCGAAACCCTTTGGGGATAACGCGGTAAAAAGTTTCAAAATTTCTCAAATCGTTTATTCAGCACTCATTCAGTTTTACTTTTGAGGTGGCGATATGTGTGTACATTATACATACGCATGTTTTTTGTCTGCAACTTAAATTTGTTGTATTATCTGTATAATAATGTCGGTGAGAATTTGTATTTCAAGATTTAAAAATGCAAATTGGTTATATTTTTTTACACCAAAAAATACCATCAAACTCACACTTACACCAAAAACAACACTTTTATTTATTTATTAACGGTGTTATTCTCAAACAGCAAAGTCATGGCTCATCCGCAGCCTACAATGAATTTTCCAAACAAAAAATCGATGATCCGTAGATCAGCTATGAATCAAATACTTGTGAATAGCCCTGTCAGTGTTTAACCTTTAAATGTGAATGAATTTAAATTAGATCATTTCGCTTCACCTTCCACTGCTTGGTACATTTTCATTTTTTGTGATCTAGATTTTATGGACCACAAAAATTTGTAAAATGGCACCAAACCGTCCCTTTAGTGCTTGTTTGTCTTATGCCCATCAAAAGTAATTTCACATGAGCAATGTTTGCACGTGTACAGTACTTATGTGTCTTATGAAAACTGGAAATTGATATAAAGTATTTAAAATAACTCTCACATTATGGTATTTTTAAGGGTTTGGTGGTTTACAGAGTGAAAGTTTATTGTATATTAATTAATTAAAACACAGTTTAAATTCATTTTTATATTCTTTTAAATTTAGTCTAACGTTTTCACTTACAAGGCATCATCAGGACAATGACCAAATGCCTTGTAGGCGAAAACGTTAGACTAAATTTAAAAGAATATAAAAGTGAATTTAAACTGTGTTGTAATTAATTAATAAATAATAAAAACTCACATTATGGTTTTGTATGTTTTCTTCTTAGCGCAAATTGTGTAGAATGTGATTCTTAAGACAATTTCATTGAAAGGTCATCATTGAATCAAATGGTAGATAAGCTAAACAAGCACTGAGGGGACTGAATGCTAATTCAGTTTACCTCGCTCAGGCGGATCTAAGATCAGGGAAATCCAAAGTTGTAAAAATCTAGAAAAATAAATAAAAACACTTTTTGAGTTAATCGTACAATAAATTAGTTCTGGCTATTATTTATCAAAATGCCTGTCGAGTTGCAGATAGTTTAACCCACGTAGTTTTAGTGTAAAAAAATGTATATCGTCCATTTTTAATGATTCCGCCTTTGCAATATTTTTTTTTGTATAATTCGGCCTCCTTCGATGTCAAAGGCATTTCTAAAAGAAATAAAAATACAAATTTACAAGGTCAAATCTAAATGTAAAATTTTGTTGTTATGTGATAGTAATTTTCCGGAACATTAATTTTTTATTTGTATTCAAATCGGTGCTTTTGTTCATTTGTAGATATTAATGTATTGTCTTATCTAATCTCAATCTAAATCTAAGCTGCAAAGATACATATCATTTAAGATTCATATTAAACGCATTCCCACAAGCAGACATGTATAATTTCGCGCTAACGCATGCCGCATGTGGACATACAATATAAAAACCCAATCTCTAATGAACATAATCCCTGCAACTCTTGCCGACCTTCCCTGCAACAGGGGTGACATTGGAAAAGAGGATTGGGATTTGTGAAAAATATGAAAAGTTGTGAAAGCGTATTTTCCTTGTTTATTTGAGCAATTTTTAGAAGAAAATATAAGAAAAGTGTGCATATAAGAAAAAACTTTACATATTATTTGTGTTAAATTTTTGTTAAATGTTTAACTAGGTAATGGTTAAAACGATTTCATCATCTATCGGTGCAATTCACACACAGCAAGCCCATGGCTCAACTGACTCCTAAAGTGATTTTTTCTCACATAAAAAAAGATGACCTGTGGATCAGCTATGGATAATTTTTTTGTGAATAACACTGTATAAATCCAGAATGAGAATAAAAATCTTTAAAAAATGTTGTATCTAGCAAATTCACCAAATTGTAGTGAAAAGAAAATCTTAGTAATTAAGTAAAAAAACGCAGAATGCAACTAACCTACACAAATAGTGTAACTTTTTGTCGCGTTTTCCCGAAGAATTTCGCATGTGGCGAGTGGAACCTTTATATTTTACAGGTAAGGTGGCTGGCCTTACTCCAACCACTTCAGTTGAAGTGGAGGTTTCCCAGCTCCCGAGGGGGCTGGTACTCATTTCTCGTTAAGGCTGAGTAAACCTTGCCGGTATTTTATTTTGATTTGAAATAAACACCGAAACGAAAAGGAAGAAAGAATGCAAGCACTGAGCTATCGACAGGATTTTTTTGAAGTCGTTTTACAATAGGAAAAAAAAATCTTATTTTAAAATGGCTCTCTTTTTTCAGCAGTATTTTTTTCTCTTTCCCGAAATTCGTTTTTAATTTCTTGACTTGACACATGAAATTTATAAGTTTTCAGTTAATTAACCTAACCTAGTTTATAAGTGTTAAAGCGTTCACGCAGAAGTTGTCATAACGAATATGCGTCCGTTCTCTGTGGCCAAGAAGAATGTTTTCATTGTAAGCATTATTCATTTAAAGTGTTCCGTAAGTGCATTCATGTAATGGCGCTATTGTCAACTACTGTTCTAAACGTTAAAGAGGACGGACAAGAAGAACACCTTAAGGGATAGATAAAAAAATACGGCATTCCTTTCTTCATATTGAAATTTCAACGCCATAACCTTTTTTCCTTGACTTATAGGTTGGTTTGAGGCGGACCAGTGACCAATCATACTGTAAAATAATGGTTCACTTTGCCAAGGTCACCCGTATTTCAGGAAAGGTCAGCAAAAGTTGCAAAGTGTATGCTCATTTGAGGTTTGGATTTTTATTTGTAAGTACACAGTCAAAATTTGTAAGTGCGAACTTAAACGTGTCTATTTGTGGGCATGCACTTAATATGAATCTTAAATGTTGCCCATAAACAGCCACTGTTGTTGTCCTGCAGTCGCACGAGTACCTACGTGTGATTGTACATGCATACATAGAACAGTCTGGCACTAGCATGATGATGATGAAGTGGTACGAACTATGAAATAAAATTACCTACGCGCACCTATACATGTACGATAGTGTGGGTAGAACCATCTGGGAGTATAATCCATGATGGTAGTATTAGTGCACAATCCTTATCACGCTGGTGGAACGCTCTGGTATTAGAATCATCCACTATGTTCGAGAACAGTCGAGAACCGTCCGTATGAACGAGTATAAATGTGGGTAGCAATCGTGTGCAGGGGAGAGTGTCCAATAAGACATTGAGCTGTGAAGTTCGAAAGCCAGAGCTGGAAAGCAATTGTTGTAATTTGTGAACTAAATTGTGTAAAATAAATTCTGCGAAAATAAATAATTGCAGCTTAATTAAAGGAGAATCCAGTAAAAACGTAACAATATTTTAGTTTTACATGCATACATTTCTAAGTCAGTGGTTTTACACCTGAGGAGGCAATGGTGACAGTATGCCTGGTTACATACACGTGTCTTACGTCATCAAATTCCATGAGGACAGACTCGCGTGTGCACATTCTTCGTGTTTGTAAAATTTAATGTAGACTGCTAAAATACACCATACATATATTGACACAAGAAATGGCAAAAAATGGGTACCTACAATTTATTTTTCAGATATTATAGCAATTAAAATAAATATCGTCCCCTTAAGACAATGTATACTTCGGAACAAAAAAATATTTATATTTTTGCGTTTTTACCCGATAATTAAATATTGCAAAAAATACAATTGCCAATAATCAAAATGTAAAGAAAAATAAGTTGGCATTATTTTTAGTTCTACCGGGGATCGGACTCGATACCTTCATGTAACAAGTTCAAGACATTGACCACTCGACTGCGAGCGGCTGCTTTGAGATACATTCGATGGATTGATTTCATTGTCCGGTGACCACACCAGAATGTCCCTTGACTTTTGTCTTGTAGCTTCATCGAGGCGTTGCTGATTGGTTTCTCATGAAACAAAGAGTCTCGGATCAGTTCCGCCTGGCTGCCCAAGTGCCCAAGCCACAATAAGATCCATACTATACCCACGCCTCACCAAGTAGGACATCTAGTCCAGTCTAACTACAGTTCAAGGTCTTGTTCTAAGGTGACTCAGATCATGAACCTTTTCCCATTCTGTATATTCCTCTTTATATATAGTTGGATGATTTAATTTCTCTCGTATAGTGGCCCCAGGCTTCCAGCTACCCCAAACTGCCCATCCTTCGCTCACTTCCTGGAAAACGTGTAGCTCTTCAACTTCTTCTTGAAGCGTTTTTCACTGGTCTCCATCCTCAGTTTCAGAGGTAGCTGGTTCCAGCACAACGCTCCTGTTGAGCCAAACGCCCTATCCCCAAAGTCCGTTCCGCTCCGTCGAGGTGACATTTTCAGCCTATTGAAAGCATCACTTCTCGCTGAGCGGTGCACCGCTTACCAACAATCTCCTCAATCTCACATAGTTCAGTCAAAGAAGACGGGACCGCTTCTCTGAGAAAGTTGAACACCATAAGGCACACTTTGAGCCTCCTTTCTCTTTTAAGGCTCCACTCTCTCCGGTACACGCAGCCTTACTACACCATATACTGCTGCTCTTTACACCCCGTTTAGGTTTTGTCAAACAGGAAGGGTTATTAACGCGTGTCAAGGCGTCAGTATTAAAACGCCGTAACGTCGCGGTGGTACACAATGGCATATTGTTACCAGCTTTGATGTGTGGAAGTGAAGCATGGACAGTGAGTGCGTAAAGTATGCAAGGTGGAAATGGAAAGGAAGTACTGAGGCGCTGGGTAAGATGGTCTGGTAGAGCCATTCCAAGTCTACTGGCTGAGGATCTCCATTGGGAGCAACGGAGACTGCGGCATTCTGACGTCAGTCCACAAATAAGCCCACAAATGGAGCATTTGAGAAGCATGACAAGTAAAACTTTGAAGGGTAGAGCTAGGAATGAATGGGTAAAGAAAGAATGTAAGTTGAAAGAGGATGTGAAAGTTAATGTACAAAAGAATGTGATGCGATGGTTTGGGCATGTGGAAAAATGAATGATGATAGACTGACGAAATATACACACAAAGGAAGTGTGAAGGGAAAAAGAGGTAAGGGGCGACTGAGAAAAGTATGGAGTGATCAGATTGAGGAGATTGTGATCTTTCCCATTTTAATGAGATATATAAAGTGAGGGCAAAACAAGAAAAAAACTCTAGACATTTACTCGTGTTTGCTTGTGGGAATGCATGTAATATGAATCTTTAATGTAATATTTCTTTGCAATTTAGATTATAGATTATACATCTAAATATTTCAAGGGCTACCATCATTAAGCAAAGATTTAAATTTATTTTCACATTAGTACTGCTTAAAACACATTTTCCTTTGGCATTAAACTGCGTCTGACATCTCGCTGGACTTATGGCGGTATTCTCCAAGCTGTTCTCCCAAGGCTTAACTTAACTTAAATGTTAGTTCTCACAGACAATGCCTGTGGATACACTACATTACAATTATTAGCTTTATCCTTACAGCTCATTGCGATCAAATTCACATAGAGGTGACGTGTAGTTAAGGTTATGTCGGGCGGTGCAGTTTACGTTTTCGTTCCTGCTTTATTTCAAACATACAATTCTTAAAGCCCAATCTTATCCAAAGAAATCAGTGTGTAATTTTTTCACTTATGTGGATCAAACAAAACATAGTTTTCCCAATATGAGAAAAGTATTTTTTTTAGTGTGTACATTTACAGAGTGAAAATTTCTTCTTAAATATGCATTAAAAATTAAAGCATAATTCTTTTTGTACAGTTTATTGAGTTTAATTGCCCAAGCGCTTTCGGACTTTATTCGTCCAACTTCAGAGACTAACTGAGGTAAAAACAAAATGATCAAAATTCAAGATAGGGCAGAGAATGGGTGGGGTTTTTTTTGGGCAGGTACTATTGTAGGGGAGAAGGACTAGGTATTTTATTATATGCAAATAATATGATATGATGAAATGTTTAACCGAGGTCCTTACCAGAATTAAGCAATCAAATTTGATGTGTCAATCTAATATTGATTGGAGGTTGATGCAACCGACCCCTATTCTAATATATATAATATCTAGAGCTCTTCCTTGCATTCACAAAAACCAAGAAAAGCGTTAGATTAATATAATTTAGGAATGCAAATATTTACAGAGAATGTGTGAAAGGAAAAAGAGGTAAGAGACGGCCGAGAAAAGTATGGAGTGATCATATTGAGGAGATTGTGAAAGATTTAAGAAAATGTATAAAAGAGGTGATGGATATGAATGAATTGAAAAAGGTATGTAAGGATAGGAACAAAATGAGGCAATTCTGCAGGGGCTCTGACCCCCCCTAGCCGACAGACAGTTACATTTTTAATGCAAATTATCTTATCATTTTGAACTAAGGATGCAAAAATAAAAGCAAACAACAGAGAACTGTCTTGAATTGGCATTTTAAAATGATCCTTCACCCAAATACAATAATGTCATTGAGAGTAACAGGTTCTCACCTGAATTAACGATAATTGTCCTAATACAAAGCCGAGTGTATGGCGGACATACCTTTGTGGTTTTTATTATTTTCCCACTGCGGTCATTTAAAAATGTATTTGTTTTTATTTTGGTTTAATTGTCTTCATGCTTTGTCACAGACCTCCATTCAGGTGTCTGGGACTTGAGCATTTGTCAAAATTTTAATGACATCAAAATATTGTGCAATTTCAAAAGCAAAATAAACAAATTTACGCAAATATATTGTTATATTAATTTAGCTTCTAGCAAGGATACAACTGTAATGAGGTACGTTTTTCAATGTTACTTATAATTACGTTTTATTCTTAAAGCCATTACAAAAAAAAGATTAAAGGGTTTGTATAAATATTTTTTTGTAAGAAGTCCTGTGCGCGAGACTTTCTATATTTCAGAGACTCTAGCGGTCTATGACACTTGTTGTAGTGCTGCAGAGGTGTTTACGAGCATGGTCGTCGCTGCAAAGCGCCAATACTCAAGCAATACCCAATTGCTGTAAGGCTGGATGGACCTTTCAGTGACCGGTCTTTGTAAAGGTTTTATGAATTTTTCAACCCAGTGAAGAGCAAATTTGAAAATATGAATGGTATATTTTTTGTTCTCCGCGGGGATTCGAACCCAAAACCTTCCACTTACGAGTCCGAAGTGTTGCCACTGAACTATGGACCGGATTGTGAAGATTTATTTTAAATTAATAATGTAAAAATAATATCAAAAAGTTTTTCTACCCTAGTTCTTTTATTTTCTCGAGCGCTTTCAGTGTTATCACACCATTACCCCTAGTTGTGCTCTTGATAATGGGGTGGTAATACCACGAGCGTTTGAGAAAATCAATCAACTGACATTTTTTTCAGTTGATCTGCAATGTTGGCATTATTTTCTTTATCTCACCGATAAAAATGTTTTGTTTGGATGTACTCGTAGGATCGAATCATGTATATCCTGAACAGTATTGTAATGAGTTGGTTTGGACGCGGATAAAGACTAGATGATGAAAAATGTAGAAAATGTATCTACAGAGGAAGTGTGAAAGCGTAAAACGAGAAAGGTGTAGCTGAATCAGATTGGTGAAATTTTGAAAGAACGGGATCTATAAAGCTAATGTAAAAGAAGGTGATGGATGTGAATTAATTGAAGGAGGTGTGCAAGGATAGGAAAAAAATTAATGCAAATCTGCAGAGGCTCTGGCCACCTCTAGCATAATGGCGAAAGAGTAACAGTTACAATTAATCAGTTTCCTCAGCCACTGCACTAAGACCAGTGAAATTATCACGTAAAGCTGAAAGTGTTATGTTCTTTTTTTAATTACTGTATCACATGAACATTTCTGTCAATAAAAACTCTGCTCCACTTGAATTAAGTTTTCAAACAAGTTTCCCAACTCTTCCTAAATGGATGACGTCATCACAACAACAACTTTTTTGTTTGTGCTTAATTTAATAAAAGCCTGAGCTTGGTGCAATGATGCGTTCCAACAGAGACACTATACAAGTTGTTTAGGACAGCCTGTAAGTAGTATGCCTAAAGTGCCTAGGCATAGACTAGTAGCAACGGTGGACCTGTAATAAGAATGTTTAGTCCGGTCGATAGTTGAGTTAGTAGAGTGCTTGCGTTCCATGCCGAGAGCTCGCCAGAAATGATTTCCCGTTTCGGTGTTTATTTCAAACTCAAAATTAAATACCAGCAAGGTTTACTCAGCCTTCACAAAAGATGAGTACCAGCCCCCTCAGGAGATGGGAAATACCCACTTCAACTGAAGTGGCCGGCATACAGCCTGCCCTCTTACCTGTATATATTTTTGCATTAACACAATATGTGCTTGCTTGCGGGAATATATTAGATATGAGCTTTATATGTCAATATGTCATTGCAGCTCAGATTATAGATAGATGATTATTATGTGAGATAGTGGAATAACGACCGATCCGTAGTCCAGTGGTAACACTTCTGACTCGTAAATGGAAGGTTGTGGGCTCGAATCCCGGCGGAGCACAAAAAAATACCATTCATATTTTCAAATTTGCTCTTCGCTGGGTTGAAAAATTTATAAACCTTTACCAATGACTGGTCATCAAAAGGTCCATCCAGCCTTACATTAACTGAGTCTTGCTTGAGAATTGGCGCTTTCTACAGCGACGGCCAAGCTCGCAGAAGGCTCTTGAGGTGTAATACACACAAAAATAGCGCTCACCAAATAAAATAGACCTTTTTTTTTTTAACGTCATACAATACTGTGTTTGTTCTGCGACTCGTGCATTATTCTACTGTCCCCGTCTGAGCAGCCTTTAACGAGATAGGAATGCGACGAATGCTCCGCTTATGTAATGCATAATCGAAATGTAAATGAGCGGGTAAGTGGAGTGGCTGTGCTACTAAGTACTTGTTGCGTTATGTGCTCGGGAGCAAGTTGCGCGAGGCGTTACATAAAGCGGATTCTAGATCACTTCCTCACCGAAATGTATCAACCTGTGTAACGTAACTCTGAATAGATGTGCTAGCGATTTCTAACCAGTGTTCCGCATGTGAGACTTGGGGTAGAACACATTATTAAGATCATTCCCGAAACATGCAGAATTGTTTCACGCCAACTTGCTAGATTTCACCACAATATTCGATTCAACACTTTATTTAGCTAGAACTAATATAAATTATTATTAGGTGCCTACCTAATTATCTGCTCACTAGAGATTTCATTGATTTTTTTTTAAAATAACACAAACTAACCAAATATAACTACTAGCATCTTGTATATTCGTAACATCATAATATAAATAGCTTAAAAAACGTGTTTGAGAGAAAAACCGCCCTCAGTTGACTTTTTCGCTACTTGCTAAAATCAAAAATGAAAATGTTGCCGAACGCCGGCCAATCAGCGTGCAGGGCTAAGTTTTGTCAAGGAGTTCGACGGATGGCGAAATTGAGGGCCTGCACAAAAAAGGTGTGCCGTATCAATCTACTTTATAACAATTATTAAAAAAAAAAAAAAATTAGGCTGATTTATTTGGTGAGCGCTGTTTTTGTGTGTATCACACCTCAAAAGCCCTCTGCAAGTTTGGTCGTCGCTGTAGAAAGCGCCAATTCTCAAGAAGGACCCAGTTGTTGTAAGGCTGGATGGACCTTTTGATGACCGGTCTTTGGTAAAGGTTTATGAATTTTTCATCCCAGCGAAGAGCAAATTTGAAAATATAAATGGTATATTTTTGGTGCTCCGCCGGGATTCGAACCCACGACCTTCCAGTTACGAGTCCGAAGTGTTACCACATGGACTACGGACCGGTCAATTGTGTTATGAAGGATAGTAAAAAATGGAGGCAGCTCTGCAGAGGCTCTGCCCCCCTAGCAGAATAGCGACAGAGTTACAGTCACAGTCATGTGACAGAAGCAATCACTTGAGCATTGATGACTTGTATTTATGTGTATTATGTTTTATTTGTGAAAAAAAATGGCAAAGTTCTGTTGGTATCTTTCCTAAGAAATAAATAAAATATAAAGCTAGCATGGGTTTCTTAGGTAGATGCACCTTTTTCCTATTTTCTACGAGAGAAAACACCACAAAAATGTGACAATCCTGTAGTTTAGATGTTTTTGCATGAGCAACACCTTATGATTTGTTCACTTCGCAACGCAACTAAGCTACGCATATAGTGTAACTTCTTGCCTGCGTTATCCCCGAAGGGGTCGCATGTGGCGATTCGGGACATATTTATTTTTACGGGTAAGGGGCGGCCTCACACCAACCACATTCAGTTAAGGTGGGTAACTATCAAAAAATACCCCCAATCTAATATTTTTTTCTCAAATCAAAGTGGCGATGTCTTGACTAGTCCATAGTCTAGTGGTTAGCGTTTCAAACTCGTAAATGGAAGGTTGTGGGTTCGAATTCCATCGGAGCAAAAAAATGTATCATTTATATTTATATATATACTCGGTTTTTTTACATTTTAACTTACAACTTAATTTACAACTTAACCAAAGACAGGTCATCAAAGGTCCATATAGCCTTACAGCAACTGGGTCTTGCTTGAGAATTGGTACTTTCTTTAGTATCTCTAATTATTTATATGTGTTAAAGGGAAGTACTCCTTTAAAATCTGACTTATTTAAAAATATACTTATATAAAATATCTTTGCCATCCAGTATCCTATACCTTGATTGGGTTTTGTATATATTTTTTGTTTATTTTTAATTTCTCTTTTTTTTTTCTTTTTTCCTCTTATTTTCATTTCTGTTATTAATTTGATTTATTTTTGACTTAATTTATTTCTTTTATTATTTATTTTTTAACAGCTACTTTAAATTTTTTAACATATTTGTGTGATTTTTGTAGGATTATTTTATTTTATTTTTATAATATTTTATATAGTTTTTTCTCCTTAATAAAATATAATAACAATAATGTTTTCTAATGGATTTAAAATGCTGGTCGGTATTTTGATATACATTTTTGACAAGGAGTTTCATTTAATTTCTTTTTTCGTCTGACCGTATTACAAGCGTATGCATTATTTTGGTTTTACCTCGTTAATATTTAGACTGTGAGACTCAGACGACAGTGCAGCATTAATTTGTCAATTAAATTAGAAAATATTCATGATTTGAATATAAACATTTGAAGTACTAATGAGGCCATTTTTTCATTGGAAATTTTACTCTCGGTGAGCAAACATCAGTCTTGTTTGTGGTTGCCGCCCTTAGCAACCATTAGCAAAATATATGTATGAATGTTCCTGGGCAACCTGGTCGGGTGGTGAAACAAATTGTCTATGCCGATTCATATGCAGACCTCATTCCTTATTTGATTAATTGTCTACAATTTTAACCTTACTCTTATTTCTTTCCCCAAAAAGACAGTAGATTTTTTTACCAGTAGGTACAATATTGCCTAACAAGATTCTTCAACGCAAACGCAACGCAACTAAGCTACACATATAGTGTAACTTCTTGCCGCGTTATCCCCGAAGGAGTCGCATGTGGCGAGTTGAACCTATTTATTTTTACAGTTAAGGGGGCCGGCCTTACGCCAACCACTGCAGTTGAAATGGGGGTTTCCCAGCTCCCAAGGGGGCTGGTACTCATTTCTTGTGAAGGCTGAGTAAACCTTGCCGGTATTTTTATTATGGGGTTTGAGATAAACACCGAAATAGGAAATCATTTCTGACACCCTCCTCGGTGGGAGTCGAACCCGAGCTCACGGGGTAGAATGCAAGCACTCTACCAACTGAGCTATCGACCGGACAAGGTTCAAAATGGAAATAAAATTTGAAATGATAGTTCACCAAAAGAGAGCTGTTCACTACATTCATAATTTTCAAGTGTAATATGTGTCTGCTCGTAAATCGACAAAGACAGAATTGTGTCGTCACCCAGCCAGGTTGCTAGGGAAAATGTATACAAATATTTTGTTGCTGGTTGCTAAGGACGGTAGTCTCATACAAGACTGACTTTTGCTGGCCGAGAAAAAAGTTCTAAATTTAAAGAAAATTCTAGCTGCTAGCAGGACACTGCCATTTTTTCAGTGTGATATAAAAACTGAATACCTACTGAAGCAGTTAGAATATTAAATTCATTCGTTGCTATTCACACCCAGAAAATCTATATTTTTAAAAATTTATGAAAAACTTTTATTGTAATCCTACCTGAAGATGACCATATAATTCCAATAAATCAATATCTTGTGTGAAAATAAAACAATGTTTTAATCAGAAATTAGTTATTTTTAAAAAGACATAAAATCAATCAACATGAACTTTCACAGTGTTAATACACAAACCATAAAAAATATAATAAGAAAATCTATAGCTTAACCGCCACCTAACGTGAATTCTTTATACAACAATAAAAAAAAATGATCAGCTATAGATGAAATGTGTTTTGAATAACTCTGATTGAATTATGGTGTTAATTTATTTACGATATCAAAATTAAATACCTACTTACTTAAGTTGTTGGAGTACCTATTAAAGCCTATTGAATTAGCATTCAGCACAGGGAGCCAGCACCACCTGTGTTTTTGCGATGCAAGTAACGTGCAACCGAAGGCTTCACTTTCCACGGTGCACTCAGGTTTGCGCGCTCACCGGGCGTTGGTCTCTTTAGGCACGTTATGTGTATGCAGGCACACAATATCAACATATTCTTTCTACTAAACTTCCTACAAGTACATAAATACGTGAATTTTAAACATTTCGCCACCTTAGAGGTAAGACTGAATAGGTGCTGATTCAAGTTCGGTCCATAGCTCAGTTGGTAGAGTGCTTGCATTTCAAGCCGTGATCTCGGTTTCGAATCCCATCGAATGTGTAAAAAATGATTTCCCGTTTCGGTGTTTATTTTAAGCCCCAAAATAAAATACCGGCAAGATTTACTCAGCCTTCACAAGAAATAAGTAGCAACCCTCTCGGGAACTGGGAAATTCCAACTTCAACTGCAGTAGTTGGCGTAAGGCCGGCTTTCTTACCTGTAAAAAGAAATACATAGGCTCCTCTCGCCACATGCGAAACCCTTTGAGGATAACGCGGCAAGAAGTTACACATTATGTGTAGCTTAGTTGCGTCTCAATAATTTGAGAAATCTTGGATAAAACGTTTTGTTGCGTGTAACTTTTCATAGAAAGTGGACGAATTATAAGGAAGTGCTCCTGACAATCTTATACAATACAGGATTTTCACACTTTTTTAATGTTTTTTCTCATAGGAAATAGGAATAAAGGTGCATTTATCGGAGAAACCCATGTTAGTTTATTATATCACGTACAAGGTATCGATTAATACGTGGATTTCATACATTAAAAGTCGTGTGAGGGTTTTTCCTCTGTCCTGCTGATTGAAACAATTAATAATGTAACAGCCACTTTAATATGTTTACTTTTATTCCTTTCACAATGTATACACAATAAACCACAGCACAATAATATTAATTATTCTTAATTACCCATGCTTGTGGCTCTCACGCCAGGCAAGCTTCTTCCCTCATTCCGTATTCCTTTGTTTTCCTTTTTCCATTCAAATTTAAATACAATGTTCCATTCTACCAAACAAACAAACTCATCTCGTTACAATACACCTCCTTCCTCTCATAAAAAAAAAAACATTCCCAATTTTTTTTTTCTTTTTTTTCTTTTACAATGAGTAAATAATGTATCATAATGCTCAGCCGGCGCCACATATTTTGTTTTATTTTAAGGATAAATTTCAAAAATATGAAAATAAAAAAAAACCTGTTTCTGATACATTATTCAGTCATTAATACCTTTTTTAACAATACCAATTATTTTCATACTAAAATTAATATATTTTTTTTTTTAACACAAATTTCATATTCAATATTATAAACAAATATTTGTTTTTTTTTTAAATACTTAATTCAACAATTCAAAATAATCAAATAACAATACATAATAAACATTCACCAGTTTATTAATCAATTCATTAAAATAACTTTTTTTTTTTAAATACTTAATTCAACAATTCAAAATAATCAAATAACAATACATAATAAACATTCACCAGTTTATTAATCAATTCATTAAAATAACTTTTTTTTTTTAAATACTTAATTCAACAATTCAAAATAATCAAATAACAATACATAATAAACATTCACCAGTTAATTAATCAATTCATTAAAATAACTTTTTTAATATTTAAATTTATTTCAAATTTATTTTTCATTAATAAATTTATCAGTCCATCAATTTTTTTAAAAAACTTTACCTTCATATGTAATACTTTGTTTAATTTATGTTTCATACCTTCATTCATGCAATGTTTCATAATTCATTCTTTCACTGATCACTTTTATATCAACTTTCACCGTATCATGCATCACCTCAAATTTTTCATACACATGAAAGTATGTTTTTTTTTTTTTTTTTTTTTTTTAATCTAATTTGATTATGTGCTTGATGTGATATTTATTTATAACATTTGTGTCTATATCTTTTAATACATAGACTATCTTGCTAACTTTCTTTTCTATTCTGGCTTTGACAAATTTTGGAGCCAACTTTGTACAGAAGTATTTCCCTGCATTTGATTGTATGAAATTTTTACGCCATACAATATCCCCTTGATCATAGACACGATTTGATCTACCTTTATTATAATAATTTGCATTTTTATTATATGCATCCCATAAATTTTCTGTTACAATTTTGTATAATGTGTTTAATTCCTTCATTTTATCTTTATGCATATCTCTATATTTATCTAATTCTTCCTTTGATTCTATTTCATCATTTACTATTTCACCATGAATTTCACCATTTAGTACAATCTCCCTACCTCTTGCTAATACATTAGGTGTGTATCCTGTTGCTAAATTGACTGTATTATTTATTATGCTTTGTACTGAATCTAAAAAAGTATCCCATTTTCTTTGTTCATTTTCTACAAAAATAGCTAATGTGTATCCTATTGTTCTATTATATGTCTCTACATTATTGCACATGGGAGTATATAAAGTTGTATAAAATATTTTCTGTACTCCATATGAGTACATAAAATCTTTAAATGCATTAGACTTTAAATTCTTTCCATTATCTGTTATTATCGTTTGCGGTACTCCTTCTGTTAAAAATATTTTATTTTCTATTAATTTTACTATTTCTTCTGTAGTAGCTCTTCTTAAAGGAAATAACCAACAATATTTGGTAAAAACATCTATTATTGATAATATATGTATATAGCCCGTACTTGATTTTGGTAATGGTCCTATCAAATCAATACTCAGCATTTTTAACGGTCTATCCACTCTTTTTCTATTTTCCATTTTTCCTGCTGGAGGTAAATTATTCGGCTTATACATTTTACATTTTTGACATTTATTTATAAAACTTTTTATATCTGCATACATATTTTTCCAATAGTAACATCTTGATATGTATTTATAAGTTTTAAAAATACCTGCATGTCCATTATCATGATGATTCTTTATTATAGTTAATCTATTGTCTATAATAGGTATCTCTTTCCAATTATATTCCTCTGTGAAAGGATTATCATCATTTATTAGTTTAAATAATTTATTATCTACCATTTTGAATTTTTTGTATTTGTGTGGTGTTTTTGTACATCCTTCTGCGATATTATTATACCAAGTATCTGCAATATTTGAATTTATTACTTCCATTTCTTTAGTACCAGGAATCCTAGATAATACATCTGGCACTGTATGTTCTTTCCCTTTTCTATGCTCAACCTCAAATTCATACTGTGAAAGTCTCATGGCCCATCTTGCTAATCTACCTGTTGGATTTGATATTTTATTCAAGAATTTTAATGCCATATGATCAGTTATTACCTTGAATTTCATCCCATCTAGATAAGATCGAAAATGTTCAATTGACTCTACAATGGCAAGAAGCTCACGTTCTGATGTCGAATAGTTTTGTTCTCTAACTGTCAAACTTCTTGAAAAATATGCTATTGGCTTTTCGGACCCATTGATATTTTGGTTTAATACTGAAGCTACTTGATTTTTACTGGCATCAGTGTGTAAAAAAAAATCTTTTGTGAAATCCGGACATATTAATACAGGGGCTGTGCTTAAGGCTAATTTTAAATTATTAAATGCATCCTCAGATTCTTTTGACCAATTAAAATTGTTCTGACCTTTTTTACCTCTCAATAATTTATTTAGTGGATATGATATCTCACTGCAGTTTCGTATAACTTTTCTATAAAATCCTACCAAACCTAAAAACATTCGTAGTTGTTTTACATTTTTCGGTGAAGGATATTCCTCTATAATCTTGACTTTATTTGAATCTGGCCTTAATCCATTTTCATCAATAATGTATCCCAAATATTTTAAACTATCTTTGCAAAATTCACATTTTGAAAATTTTACCGTTAACCCTGCTTCTTGTAATATATTTTTAACTTGTTTTAATAAATTTAAATGTGAATTGAAATCTTCGTTAATAATAATTAAGTCATCGATATAACAAAATATGTTAGTATCAAATTTAGGTCCAAATAATTTTCTAATAAACGCTGTGTTTCAGAACTTGAATTTTTTAAACCGAACGGCATTTTTGTGAATTGAAACAACCCTGTATTTGGTACGACGAAGGCAGTTTTTTCTTTGGACGATTCTTCTAGTGGAATTTGCCAAAACGCCTTGCTTAAATCTATTGAAGAGATATATTTGGCATTTCGTAAATTTGCTAAAACTTGATTTAAATTTGGAATGGGATAGTTATCTCGTTTTGTTACTTCATTGAGTCTTCTAGAGTCCAAACAAAATCTAGGCGTTCCATCCTTTTTAATTACAATCACAACAGGACTGGACCACGAAGATTTGGATTGTTCAACTATACCTTCTTTTAACATTTTATCTAACTCTGTGTTAACCTGTCTCTGTCTTGCTGGACTGAGTGGATAATACTTTTGTTTTATTGGAGGACCTTCTGTCTGAATTCTGTGTTCAATGAGGTTTGTGCATCCTAAGCCTATTTTTTCATAAGAGATGTCCTTGAAATCATTTTCTATTGTTTTTAATTGCTGTAATTGGTTTTCTGTTAATTTAGTTCTATTTGTAATTTTACCTAATTCACTAATATTTTTGCTATTTAAATATGTAATTTTACTTATTAAACTCGGTTCTAATTCAAATTTTATCCAAAAATCTATTCCAAAAATTATGTCTTGTTGTAAACCTTGTAAAACATAAAAATCTACATGTTTTATTTGATTGTCACATTTTACCTCTAAATTTATTTTACCAAGTATTTTTATATTTTTACCATTTGCCAACGAGATACTTTCATGGGTTTTTATAATTTTGTAATTTCTTTGTAAAAAATAATCAAATGTTTTTTCATTGATTGCAGAAATAGATGCACCTGAATCTAGTAAACCTGTAAAATTTTTGTTCTCAATATTTACTGTTAAAAATGGTCTTTTATCAAATTGTTTAGCAAAAATGAGTGGTGCAATTTGATAATTTTTATTAAAAAATTTGAATGAAATTAAGCCAGCTCTTCATTTCTGATTTTTGTGTTTGTACTGAAGGCCGACTATCTACAAGTTTTTTGAATTACTATTGTATGTCGTATTTGTTCTGTTTTGTATATTTATATTTCTGTTCATTTTTGTTTTGTCTGTATAATCACTTTTTTTATTTTTAACAAAACAATCTTTTTGTACATGTCCTGTACGCTTACATGAGTAACAGATTACTGTGTGTTTTTTAAAATTTCCATTTTTTATAAAATAATTTCTTTCCACATGTCCTCTTTTATTACAAAAGTAGCATACTATATTATTTGTGAAACTTCTACATTTATTCTGTATGTAATCTAATTTTCTATTTTTAGTCCAACAATCTATTTCATCATGTCCTAATTTATTACAAAAATTGCATTTTTGCATTACATTTTTCTCTTCTGTGTCATTCATTACATTTAAATTTTTACATTCATTAAATTTTATAAATGATTCAAACTTGCTACATATTGTAGATAATTCCTCTGTATTTTTAATTTCAGATGTTGTCAGTAAAGTTGCATATTTTTCTGACAATCCATGAATTATTATGTCCATAAGTTCTTTATCATGCATTCTTTTATTTAATAAATTATTTTTGGATTTTACCTTTAAAATATAAACGGATGCATTATCATGACCTTGCACCATATTTAAAATTTCTAACTTAATATTCCTTTGAAAGTCATATTTTTCAAATTGTTGTAAGAATTTGGTTTTAAAAATTTTCCAATCAAATTCACAATTAATTGCTCTGTACCAAGTTAACGGAAAATCTGTTAAAAATATAGGCATACACTCTACCAAATAATCTAATTTTAATTTGTAGACTTTGGCTAATTCTTCTAACCTTATTATAAATTCATTTGGTTCACTTTCACCATTAAAAGATATTTTTAATTTGAGAGGATCAAAATTTATGGACTCCATTGTGTTACTTTCTAAATCCTTTTTATTATTTATTTTTTTAGATTTCGTCATTTGCTGTATATTTTCAATTTATGCAATTAAAAAAAAACATTTCATTGAAAAAAAAATTTTTCATACAAATTAAATATAACACCATTTATATATATTTATCTAAACTGATTTGAAACAAACTGGTTCATGTCCAATCTTTTTTCTTCTGGGACGTTCGATTTTTAAATCTTCATTTCTTCTGAACGTAGTGTAGGTAATTTGAATTCTCTCACCTTCAATATTTTCAAAACCGCCTTTGAAATCTTGCAATTTCTTGTTATAAATTGTATAAGTTGAGTTTTTTAAAACATTTTAAACGTGTTGATGCTTTCACAACCATAAATCTGTCCAATTTTAATTATTTCATATATTGTATTGTTTTCAATGTCATTTGTTGAAATCGACTGTCATTTGTTTTTGTTTGTGAAAAATTTTCTTCATAGGAATTTCATTTACAGATTTTTTCTTTTACGTTGGGCGCCAAAATGTGAGGGTTTTTCCTCTGTCCTGCTGATTGAAACAATTAATAATGTAACAGCCACTTTAATATGTTTACTTTTATTCCTTTCACAATGTATACACAATAAACCACAGCACAATAATATTAATTATTCTTAATTACCCATGCTTGTGGCTCTCACGCCAGGCAAGCTTCTTCCCTCATTCCGTATTCCTTTGTTTTCCTTTTTCCATTCAAATTTAAATACAATGTTCCATTCTACCAAACAAACAAACTCATCTCGTTACAGTCGCTGTACTGATTTTAAATTTTCCCTTCTTTGGGCTTAGGTTGTGTGAAACCAAGGTTGTTTTAGTATTGGAAAATTATTGTTTTTCCTTGTTTATACATTTTTTTCTGAAACCACAATAAAAATACAATGTTTTGATTTAATGAAATCATTTTATTTGGATGAACGATATGAAAAGATTGTTTCTTAATATAATATTTATGAATTACTCTTTCATCGGAGGTCGGATAGTAGGTAGTCTCATTCATTTCTTCTAATCTGCCGATCCTGAGTCACTGACGACTTGAAAAAATCGTAAAAAAATACACAAAATCTAAAAAAATATTTTATTATTTTATTTTTAAATGAATGATGAAAGATTGACGAAGAAAGTATATATAGCAAGAATAGATGGATGTCGTGGCAGAGGAAGATTGAGAAAGGTATGGATGGACCAAATTTCAGAAATGGCGAATGAATGAGATATCCAGAGTCATAATAAAAGGAGAGCTTGTATGAAGAAGGTTATGACTCTGGATGAAATGAAAGAAGTATGTAAGGACTGAAAATAATAGCGGCTGATCTGTAATGTAGGCGGCTAAGGATTAGAATCAATTTTCATACTTATAGATGTTTTGTAGATTTTTTGGTGTTTATTTGTTTTTATAACTGGATGTAATTAATTGCTTGTATTCCTTGACTTATAGTATGACTATGACCTTGACTTATGGTATGAGGCTGACCACCCATACTGTAAAAAGATTGTTCACTTTGCCAATGTCACCCCTGTTTCAGGGAAGGTCGGCAAGAGTTGCAGGGCTTATGTTCATTTGAGATTGTTTTTTTTATTGTAGGTCCACATGCGGCATGTGTAAGCGCGACATTATGCGTGTCTGATTGTGGGAATGCATTTAATAGGAATCTCAGATGAAATATATCTGACATGACACTTTATTTCATGACTTGATTGATTTATTCTGTTATTTATTCAATTGATTCTTTTGGGAACAACAAACTGCTTATAATAATGGAAAGGTGATCTTATTTCTGTCCGATGACCTCCTCACTACTGCAAGTACAAAATTTTTACGATTAAATTCGACTAAAACATTTTACCCAAAAGTATAAATAAGCTTAAACGCTTACGAGAGGCGTTGGCTTGGTTTACAAACATAATTTGATATACGCAATGTTTTAATTTAAACATTGTATCCTTATACTTGAGGAACAGTGGTCAAATAATGTCCGACACTCCGTCCATACAGTCCGCAGTGAAATGATGCTTACACTCAGCTACCATTGAGTTATATTATTGGTGGAGACGAAACTTGTTTACGGCATTGATACATACTTTGCGGCTCACCTGTCATCCTGGACCTGAACAGAGCTGTCAAACACCACAGAATAATTCATAATCCATCTTTTGTCCACACGAGATTTGACAAATTCAAAATTGTATTGTCACTCTGATTGCTGATTTAATAATAATAATAATAATAATAATAAACTAAATTTATATGCGTCTTTTTGTGATTTGTATCACTACAAAGGCGCATGTGAGCTGTAGCGGGAAAACAGAAATGATTTGAGCATCTTCCTGAAGGCTGTCTCATCGTCCTGGACTCTCAGCCTCTCTGGGAAAGCATTCCATGCCGCCGGCCTGGCAACACGGAAAGAGAAACTAGATAAGCTAGATAAACCAATAGTTTTTGCTTGGTTGCTAAGGATGACAGCCCCATACAAGACTGACGTTGTCTCGGCGAGAAAAAAGTTCGAAATTAAAAAAAATTTACGACCTAATTATAACATAATGCTGTTATGTTTGAAAATAATAGCATTTTCTTTTAAAATTGTCAAATTTAGCGATCATAATAATTGCAACTCAATGTGTTTCGCACAGTAACGGTATTTTAGTAATGCATTTATACGTTCTGCCTGTTGACAATGAGGTTAAACTCGGAGTATCATTGTTCTCTTTCAAAATAACGAAAATTTGCGTTGAGGTACGCTGAAACATATATGGTGTCTACTTGCGTTTTTGTAGTTTCGACTCCACTATGTATTAGCTCACTCGTCTCCTTACTTCTTGTTTGTCTTATGCCCACGAGAAGTAATTTCACATAAGCAAGGTGTACTGGAACAATGTGTCTTACGAAAACTTCTCACATTATCTTGTTTTACGTTTTTTTCATAGCTCAGATTGCGTAGAATGTGATTCTTAAGACTATTTCATTGACAGGTCATCTTTGGATCAACTGGTAGATAAGGCAAGCAAGCACTGAAGGGACGCTTTGGCTGTGACAGTTGTGAGGAAATTAAAACGAAAGTTGCCGCCATAAGCAGGTACTCGGTCTCATGGTAATATGGGGACGTGGAAATCAGCACTTGTTGCAGGCAGTTCTGACAAATCACTGTACGAATTGTGATGGAAGTGAATCGGAAAGGAATTAATGAAAATATGACATTTACCGATGAAAGTTGAGCAGCCTGCTCAACAGGATCATTTATATTATTTACTCTTTTTTTTTCTTTTTTCTTTGAAGAGGAATGAAATTCACCAAGCTATTTTGCCTTGCCAGAATCAGGTATTAAAAAAATCCATTATTCTTCTTCTTTTGGTGCCACTTCTATTGATGATCGGCGATTATGAAGGCTATTTTGACCTTTGATGCTGCGGCTCGAAACAGGGACTTAAACTATTAATGAATTATTAATTAGAAATTTCTCAATGACATCTGTTCAACCAGGGTCAAAACTATTGTCAATAGGACACTGCGCAGACGTGGTTCGAACTTGCGATTGTTTCAATAAAGCAAATTCGAATGCCGACTCCTTATCCCTCGACCATACTAGCGACACTCATAATTTTTGTTCCTTGACTTATACATAGGTTGGTATGAAGCTAGTTGGAAAAAAATAGTTTACTTTGCCAATATCACCCCCATTTTTAAAAAGGTCGGACAGAGTTACAGGGCTTATATTTATTTGAGATTGTTTTTTTTTTTGTTATATGTCCACATGTATAAGCGCGAAATGTCATGGTCTGATTGTGGGCATGCATTTAAAATGAATTTTAAACGTTAATATACCTTTGCAACTAACTTACTGAGCCTTGACCATAAATTGGAACCTGTTTCTTCGGGAACATGGGCGTTGAAGTAACGCTATTTTCCTTAGTATGTGCGATATTTTTTATTTAGTTTAAAAATTACGAAAAGGTTAAAAATATTGACCAAATGGGCGTGTAGTTTTCAAAAAATTATGGGTACTCTCAAATATTAAACTGCAGGAAAAAATACCCCAGAAAATAACTAAAGTCTTTCACTTTCATATTTTCTTAAATTTATTATTTCTTGAATTATAGGTTGGTATGAGGCTAACCACCCATACAATAAAAATATGACTCAATGTCACCCCTGTTTCAGGGAAGGTCGGCAAGAGTTGCAGGGCTTATGTTTACTTGAGATTGGGTTTTTATATTGTAGGTCCACATGCGGCATGTGCTAGCGCGAAATTATGCGTGTCTGCTTGTGGAAATGCATTTAATACGAATCTCAAATGTCATACATCTTTGCAACTTAGATTTAGATTTAGATTCAGATTATCTATTTGAAGTAATGAACCGGTTTAGACGGTAGTTAAATTGATAGCTTAAAAGTAAACTATTGTTGAAACCGCTATAGTTAAGTTATCTCTAATCATGCGATACAACTGACGTGTAAAATCACTATTAATATATTTCCCATATTGAGGTCAACTGCATTTTACAAGTTAACTTTTTACACATGAATAAAATAAACTAATGATATATTTAATTGCATAAAACTCGTTATTTTTCTCTTTTAACGAAGAAAACCAGTGAGTTTTCCTTGTATGACAAACCAGAGTGATTTCCTTATGACCTTATATGAGGCTGCTCACCCATAATGTTCTTATATAAAAACTACTATTTACTCAATATTGGATGGTTTTCATTTCCAGAGAAGCGCAATACTTGAAACATACTTGAAAAATGTAAGGAAAAAGTCGTATTGATATGAATTACCTTCATGCTTATGACAACGAAATAAAACAAGAAAAAAAAGTAATTAATAAAAACTAATTTATGACAAAAAAAAACAGTTTATTTATGGCATCTTGAGTTAAGAAAAGAGGATGGGTATACTATGCTTCGAAGACGTTTTTCTAACGTCCATGTTTCTGAAGAAAAAGTTTCCCAATATTGTGAAGGCTTAGTGAAGCCTTGTTGTTTATCATAATATCCAATTAGAGTATGGGCTTAAATAATTTTCCAAAGTGAGAAAACATATAGCTGACACCCATGATAGGGTTCATACCCTATCTCCTAGCTTTGAGCGCAAGCATTATACCAACTGGGCTATCGAATGAACACATGCCAGATGAAAAGTTCATTTCATCCTAGTTCAATAAACCGCCACTTTAACGGTAAAACCGAATAAGCACTGATTCGCTAATTTGAGAAATCGCGGATAAAACATTTTATTATAAAGCCTTTAATCCCTTGACTTATAGATTGGATCCCATGATTTATAGGTTGGTAAGAGACTGACCATCCATTCTGCAAAAAAATGGTTCACTTTGCCAATGTCATTCCTGTTGCAGGTAAGGTTGGCAAGAGTTGCTGAGCTTATGTTCATTTGAGTTTTGGTTTTTGAATTGTTAGTACACAAGCAGCATTTGTAAGCGAGAACTTACACGTGTCTGTTTGTGGGCATGCATTTAATATGAACTTTAAATGCTAATGTATCTTTGCAACTTAGATTAGATTAGATTAGTAATATGCATAGTAAGTGCACTGATTATAAGGAAGTTCTCATGAAAATCTTCAAAACTACAGGATATTCACACTTTTTTAATGTTTTCTCTCGTATAAAATAGGTAAAAAGGTGCATTTATCTGAGAAACCCATGTTTGCTTCGTATGTCAGTTATCTTGAAGGTATTGATATTATCATAATATGGTTTGGACACCTTTATCTTCATGATTTGGACATTCTATGATTCAGATTTGGGTTGGTCACATGACCACGTGGGAGGCTGACACACACCCGAGGTACAGTTCTGATTATAAATCATATCCCAGGTGTTGAAAGTAAATCGAAATAACTGATAATATCATATGTACCTATATTTGACACAAATGGAATGTTACGACAGATTTTATTGATTCTTTATAGGTGCGTGATACAATAAAAAAAACATATCTATTGTGTGAATATTTTTTGTACTTTTGACTGAAATATTTATTGATTAGGTACTTACCTTGTTTCGTTTTTCAATCTTTTAAATACTATTTTGTTCTTATTGTATGCATTATCGGAGGTTGGACGAAATTTCTTTATTGATTATTTTTGATTTCTTGCTTTATAAATTGTAGCCAATGTCATCTGTTACTGTATCCTGCCGCCGTTCCACTAGGGGTGGCCAGTACCTCCACTGATTCATCTCCACTTTTTTTGTCCATATCCCTTTCATCTCTTCAACATTCATCACTTTCTATATTCGTCTCTTATTCTCACTCTTCAGATTCCATTATTTCATAATCTCACCCATTCTGTCTATCCATTCCTTCCTCGGTCTTCTCCTTCCAATCTTTCCTCTTTATAAAATTGCAGAGATTATGTTATTCAAGGTCCAAATTTTCTTTTCAAGCATAACTTCTTAGGCCCGGTATATTGAACTGTAGTAATATTTTAGTTAACTATTACTTGAACTTTCATTCAAAATACTCAATCTGGAGTTAACTAAAACCGAACATTGCCGAAGTATGAAGCCACGCCCCCAAATCTTGGAAATAATTAAAATGCCATTCAAAAGCTTTAAAACAAACAACTATTCATAAAAATCATATGCCTAACCTTCATTAAGCTAGAAAACGAGACAAAAAATGTTCAGTTTGCAACAATTTTGATGTATCCTTACATTAAAAAAGAACAGCTGCTGTCAGTGAAGCGCCGCCATCTTGAAAATCGAAAGTTAAAGTTACTAAATATTTACTGCCGAAATTCGGTGAGTGAAATATTATGATGATTTAACTAAAATTGCATTTTAGTTAACTTTACGATACTTCAAAATACCGGGCCTTACAAAGGTCATAAAGAGGTCCTATAATACGAGTAAGTAGTTCAAATTTTTTTTCTGTTTTTAAAAAAGCAGCTCCTCATTTCGCGTGAAGTCTCAGATTTTTTAATTATGTATACTTACATAGGATGCGTGATTACTTACTTTGAAGAACCGTTTATTCCTAGTTGTCTCCTGTCTCAGTAAGGCGCCTCTGCAGACTGTGATGGACCTATATTGGATACATTCTTGTACTGCAAGTTTAACACTTCTTATTTGAACTTAATCAAAGCATTTTAGCAACAACAACAAAAAATACATGGAGACTTAAACAACGCCTCTAATGAGCGATTTAGTTTCTCTACACATTTCGGTCGGTCCGTTCAATACCTCAGTTTGAAGAGTGCTTCATTCCATGCCGAGAGAATCCCACCGAGCGTGTCAGAAAAGATTTCCTGTTTCGGTGTTTATTTCAAACCCAAAAAAAATACTGGCAAGGTTTACTCGGCCTTCACAAGAAATGAGAATCAGTCCCCCAAAGAGCTGAGAAACCTCCACTTCAATTGAAGTGGTAGATGTTATGCAGGCCCCTTAACCTGTTAAAATAAATAAGTTCCATTCGCTATGGGAAACGCGGCAAGAAGTTACGCTATATGTGTTGCTTAGCAGCTATGGTTGAGTTGAAACATGAAGTCGTATACTCAGAGTACGGTAAGCTTACTTACCATGCAACTTGCTGTAGCTTGTAGTTATTATAGCTCTGTACTTTCACTTGCTGTGCAACTGGAGTGAGCATTGCTTACGTGAGTTGAACTGTTAATGAAGACATTATAATTCATTTCTTTTTTACGTAACGTGAAATTCAAATTGAGTTATTGTTAACACGTTGCCATTGAACTGTTTGAATTTATGATTTTAAATTAAGATAGAATGATTAGAAATTTTGTTTCTTATTTTCACACATAACTGCGTAGTATATTTGTAAACTGCTCGACTGTTTTTTATTTAAAAAAAAAACGCGTTAAAGTCAAGGTTCTCTTTAAAAAAAATTGTCATGTTAGGGTTCCTGTTTAATTGAGTTACACCTATATATATACTCGTATATGCATATATGAGGATGATTTCTTTATTTTATTGTCTACATGAAACAAGAGCGCCATTTTTGTGTGTGTCACACCTCAAGGGCCCTGAGTTGTTTCTTTCATTTAGATTGCAATGTGATTCTGCGAGTTAGAAAATACTAGAAGTGTCTCTTAGAGTGATTGTTCTAAAACAAAACTCCCACGCACTTGTTGTTCAAGATTCAGCCTAATTAATAAGCAGAGAAAAATGGATGAAGTAACTCCGCTTACCAGATAATCTTTCAAACTTTATCATTTTAAATCTAGTTACTTAAACCTCAACAATGCGACAGTTTTTCTCTGTAACAAAGTTGCAAAAACCCGCCAACAGAAGCGCATTATTTCCATCACTGCCACAAGTGTCATCACTTTTTGTTGATGATAACATCATTAACGCAACAATGCTCAAAATGGCAGAAATACTGCTTTATTGTTGATCTAATACCTCAAGTTTTAAACTATAAGTTAACACTCAAACATAGCGTTAACAAAAAATGTATATACACTTAAATGGCAGCTCTCGTGAGTGTCTTGTTTTCCATACATTTTTAAGTTAAACGCTATGGTTTAAGTTTTAGAGTACCTACTGTTTCCCAGGGTGATAGGTTAGAACGGCACAGTGACAAAACAACACATGACATAGCGACACATGACTAAATCTCACATGACATTCCATCATAATGATAAAAAAAACACAGAAAAAACATCACTATGACAAAACAGCACAAGGACAAGCACAGAGCATCACCGGTGCTATGGCCGAGGGGGCCAAGTGGGCCGATAGTTCTAGCGTGTTTGGAATAGAATAACTTTGGTTCGATCCCCGCTTGGGTCATTTGACCATAACTTTAACCCTGGTTCAACAGATGTAATTGGGTAATTATTAATTAATAATTCGTTAAAATAAACAATAAGGAATTATTAATTGATGATATTAATACCTGTTTCTGGCCAGGAAGAATAGGTCGGTGAATTGCATTCCTCTTCGCAAATCTATTTAAAAAAAATCACGTGACAAAACATCACATGCCTAAAACAGAATGTACTATGAAAAAACATCACATGACAAAACATTTATGAGCAGCTTAGTTAAGTTTTTTTATTAACTAATAATGAAAATCGTGGGTGTCATTTTTTTTTATAAGCTTTTAGCCATTTTCTCATGTTTCACATGCCTCACATTTTTGTCATGCCGTTTATTGTGTTTTCTGTTTTAGGTATGTGATGTTTGTCTTATAATGTTTTGTCATTGTGATGTACTTTCCTGTGATGTTTTGTCATTTTAATGTTTTGTCTATCATTATGATGTGATGTCATGTGATGTTATGTCATGTGATGTTTTGTCATGCGATGTTTTGTCATGTGACGTTTTGTCATGTGATGTTTTGTCAAGTGATGTTTTTTCATGTGATGTTTTGTCATTTTAATGTTTTGTCTATCATTGTGATGTGATGTCACGTGATGTTTTTTTTTATGTGATGTTCTGTCATTGTGCCGTTCTACCATGTAACCGTTTCCCAGACAGCTCTCAGTGCATATTATGTCTCATGATTATGGTTATTTTGTGATCTCTTGGTTAGCGGTCCACACAGCCTCTCGTTCTACTTTGACATTTGAAACTGCAAGTATTATCTGAGTTTCTCGCAGCGTCTGCCAACTCTTCGATCTTCAGTGAAATTTATTGGAGCGCTAAGACGCGGACGTTCACTTTATCGACTGTCTTATTATTAGTTTTTTTTTTCATTTTGAAAAGTTTACAATCAAGTTTGAAATCGATTTTAATTTTATTTTTATCGAGTCTTGAAAGCAGATTTGAAACTTGTCTGTTGAAATGGTTTCTTTTATATTTTACAACACCTGTCTTTGGATATTTATTGGTATGCATTTATTATTATAATCTTAATTTCTGCAGCTCCTTTAATTATTTATTACAGTTTTAATATTAACAAATAAAGTCAATGCATTATGCAATACACAGTCCGTATTATCGAGTCAAGTGTCAGTAATGCTCAATTAGTAGAACGCTTGCAATCAGAGCTAGAAACTTAGAGTTCAATTCCCAACAAGGGTATCGTATATGATGTCTCGTTTCAGTCTATAATCTAAAATCTATAATCGAAGATATAAATTATAGACTGAAACGAAAAATCAATTACGATTTCTTTTTCAGTGTTTTTTGCAACCTTAAATAATAATCTTGGCTAAATAATAATCTAAATAATAAATGAGAACCTGCCCTCTTGGGAGCAGGGAAACTCCCACTTCAAGATAAGCAATTGGTATAATGCTAGCCCGCTGGGATAGTTGCTAAGAAGTTGCACTACAGGTGCACTAAAGCTACGTTTTTTTAAGGTAAGATATGTTTTAAAGATTTATAAACGCTTGAGGTGCGTTCTCAATGCATTTACAATAGCCGACAATGGTTTTTTACCCTTAAAAATATTGCCAGGGGCGAGGAACTCAAACAGGCAAATGCACCTTTAAGGTAGATAACACATGGTAAGATGTGAAGTTAACTTAAAAGTAAACATTGAGATTGAGTTCAAATTTGAAGTTTTTGAATCCCTTATTGACTTTTCGTTAAACAGGGATGGCATTAGCAAAAGTATACAGCTTATAATTAAAAAAGTAAAAATTTAAAAATAATTTGCAATGCTTTTTTAAAACCCATCTTAGATTTTTTTTAAATAAAATTGAGACTGAACATAGTGTAAAAAAATATTCACGCTAATGTCACCCTTATTTCAGGGAAGTCCGACAAGAGTTGCTTATGTTCATTTGAGATTGGGTTTGTATGTTGTAAGTGCACTTGTACGTGTCTGCTTGTGAGAATGCATAAAATGTGAATCCCCAATGTTACATATCTCTGCAACTTAGGTGCGGTATGTGTAAGCGCGAAGTACTAGGTACGAGTCTGCTTGTGAAAATGCATGTAAAATGAATCTTAAATTTTAATGTATTTTACAACTTAGATTATAGATAAAAGACAGTCTTTAAAAGGTAATTAAATTTAAATTTGAGAGCATTAGACGCCCAAGAACCATCGTGATGCGTGGGGTACTGCAAACATTCTAGCTGTCAAAATCGTGTCGGTCAAATTACGAATTTGACAGCTGATGAATCACCTTTTTGGAGATATGTATCCGAGTGTGACCTCCAAGATAAATAGCTAGAAGTGTGGCCTACATTTTAATTCATAATTCTATTGTTTCAGAAGTAACACATTATCATTTTTATTGCTTACAATAATGAAAACAGTAGCCGAAATAAATTATGCAAATTCAATACCGCGTCGTTTGATGTTTTTGAATTGATTTGACTATGAAAAAAGTGCAAAAAATGAATAGAAATTTCTAGATTTTATGTGGGATGGAAGGTAATGTTGAATGAGGTCGGAACATTTATGAATTTGTTACTTTTTTTTCGGCGAGCAAATATCAGTTTTGTATGGGACTGCCGTCCTAAGCAACCAATATCAAACTATTTGTATACCTTTTCGCTAGTAACCCGTTTGGGTGACGACACAATATTGTCTATGCTAATTCACATCGGATCTCATTGTTATGTAAAACTATTCAGTTATCATTCAAAAAGTAATATTTATGTAAGTTTTATGTAATTAAATAGACCCAAAATAAACGCAAGTAAGCTGCCCATATAGTGTATATATTTACTGAAAGTGGAACTTATTTATTTTTACATTGTAAGGACGCAGTCTACGCCAACCCACGGCTGAGTAAGCCTCCCCAGTATCTTTGGGTTCCAAATAAACGGTAATCTATTTTTTTGACACCCTTAGTAAGGATCGAACCCTAGGCCATATGCTTTGTACTTAAGCGTTCTACCAATTAAGCTATTGACCAAATATATATGAAATCAAAAGGTTTTAATTGAATGACTTCAGCATTATTTTTACAAAAGAATAAAATAAGTAAAGTGATGATGCAAATAAGCTACACATATAGTGTAACTTCTTGCCTGCGTTATCCCCGAAGGGGTCGCATGTGTCGATTCAGGACCTATTAATTTTTACAGGTGAGGGGGCCGGCTTCACACCAACCACTTTCAGTTGAAGTGGGGGTTTTCCAGCTCCCGGGGGGGCTGGTTCTCATTTCTTGTGAAGGCTGAGTAAACCTTGAGATCGAACCCTTGCTCTCGGCATAGAATGCAAGCATTCTACCAATTGAGCTATCGACCTTTTTACGAGCTTGATCGTCGTCGCTATAAAGCGCCAATTCTCAAGCAAGACCCAGTTGCTGTAAGGCTGGATGGACCTTTGTTGACCGGTCATTGGTAAAGGTTTATGAATTTTTCAACCCAGCGAAGAGCAAATTTGAAAATATAAATGGTATATTTGTTGTGCTCCGCCGGGAATCGAACCCACAACCTTCCCATTCAGAGTTGTTATTTATTTTTGCATTGTAAGGACGCAGTCTACGCCAACCCACGGCTGAGTAAACCTCCCCAGTGGATATTATTCAGTCATTCATTCTTTATTATTCAGTAGATATAAAATCAGAATATTATGTTCATGTCGTGACATTCAGTTCTAGTGTGAACACATGCATAATAAATCAAACCGTTTTAACTAAACTAAAATAAATTAAAGCGTATGAACAGTTTTAGATCAAATGATTTCTTAATGTCAGTTCACTGGAAAAATATTAAATGAATGAAATACCAGATCGTATCTTAATTATTTCTACATTGAGGAACATTTAAATCGTGCATTCATTTTTACAGCGTACGAGTTTTAAACTTCTTCTAATTATTTTTAATTAAAATCTTTTTTTTTAAAGAAATGCCAATTTGTTTTAACGAAATGTGTGTATGATTACTTAGATGTTAAATAAAATGGCATCAATGAAGTTTTTTTTTTAATTAGATTTATGTATTTTTGAAGGTTTTTTTAAATTATAATTTCTATCTCGATTAATTAAAAACGATATTTAAGAATAATTTAGATCTTCTCATTAGAGATTTTTACTTCATTTCAAGTATTACTTAATTAAAATGCAAGATAATTATTTAATAATTTTCCATTTTTTTGTAATACAAAACTATTTCTGAAATCATTATTGTAGAAGATTCAGACGAGGACAGTTTGAAAGCGGCAAGTGAACATTTAATTGCTATAACTTGCACAAACCTCATCTTTCTTAATATGTTTCGGTCAAAAGTATATCAACTGTCCTTTTTTTTAATTTCTTAATTAAAGAAAAGCTTAAGAAAAAGTTGAAAGGTAGAAATAATAAAAAAACTAATTTATTTTTTACAATCTTATCAACTATATTCAGCATTTTATACAAAGATTGACTGTTGTTTCTTAGTCTATGATATTTTGTTTTGTTCTTCGTTTACATCTCCACGCACATACAAAATATAACATTATAATTATTGTAACTTATTTGACAAATAAAAAATAATAATTATAATAATGAATGACGCTACACATTTTAGTCTTACAAAAAGAGGTAAAAACAAAATAAAATAAATATTCATATTATTGTAATATGTCGATGTCATACAAAGTAAAATGGCTTTGGCAGAAGAAATGATTCGTCGATACAATCCAATGTTTTTACAGACAGTTTTTTAATGTTGGTGATGGGGATGATGATTTTAAAGTGTCATTTTGAAAGTCTCATCATTGCAAAGGCGCTTTATAATAATTCAGTATAAAATTGCCTGTAATAAAATTGTCTATTATTTTTTTTGTTGTAATTTGGAGTCAGAAAACTGATTTAAATTAAATTTAAAATTAAATTAAAATACTTAAATAAGTAAATCAATCGTGACAGATATAAAATGAGCATTTTTCTTTTGATAATCAACAATTCCTTATTTTATAAAGAAACAAAAAAAAACATTTTTCGCACTTTTCCGATCACTTGCATCAGCGATCGTCAAATCGACCCTTCCTACATATTATACCGCACATGCAAAACCTTGATTATTATTAGAACAGAATATTTAAATGTCATTTTGATCAAAACAATTTACAATGTGTAAACTTAAAGAAAACACTTTTGGTCGTAGTCTAAGATTACTTATAAATTCCGAAACATTTACAGCTAGATGTGTGCGGTAACCCTTAGATTTGAGATTAACCTTGTTTAGTTGTTTTTACCAATGTAAGAGCCGTAATGAATTCGATTGGTATGCTGCACATTTAAATAATTTGTTCTTACAATAATGAAACTTTTGCAAATGTGATAGAAAACGTAAAAATAAATGTAAACGTTTAGAGTTACTGTTCATTTCGTTATTGTCACTCACTGTTTCTGCTAGACTAGTTAATATTGGATGCCGTGACCCCTCAGGAAAGCATCAATAGGTCCGGCTTGTTGGTCCCTGCCTGGAGCTACATAGTAGAACTGTTGCTGTGGCTGTGACTGCGGCAAGGTCTGGTAAGAAACAGCAGCCCTGGCGGCCTGTCTGTCTTGCTGAAGCTGACTGCGCTGCAGCTGTTGTTGCTGAGCAAACAGCTGCTGTGAATTCTGGTACTGCAGTTCCGACTGCTGTCTCTGATAGATCTCTTGAGGGCTACGCAGCTGTTGTTGGGTTTGCTGTGCCAGTTGTGGTCGCTGTGGTTGCTGCTGCTGCAACAGTTGTGGAGCAGGATGCTGCAAGCGGTGTCTGTACAGAGGCTGAGATGGGGTGAAGCCTTGAGGCTGCTGAGGCAGGAATTGTGGTTGGCTTGCTGTTGGAGCTACACGATGGTTCAAGGTGAAGTCACCGTTGCTTTGAGGTAAGCTTTGATACAGTTGAGTGTTGTAGTGTCCGTTAGTAGGGTCATATACTAATTGGGTCGAGTAGATCGGATTGCCTGTGGAGGTTCCAGGTTCGTTTACTTTAGATTTCGTTTTGAATGTTGAAGGTGTTGATGAGATGATTTGGTTTTCCTGCTGGAACTTGGCGAATTCAGCTGCAAAGTCGATGTGACCTCCTGGGCGGATTGATGACTGGTAAGAAGGCGCCGGAGTTGTGATGATGGAGGGAGATACACTTGTGTAGTGAGATTGTGGACGTTGAGTTATTTGAGGGCGCTGGGTGATCTGTAGGAGCTGAGGACGGAAAGTGGTCGCTGGAGGTGGGCGGGGAGTGATGGCAACAGGGGTAGAAGGAAGTCGTGCAGCATGTGTACGCGGAGGAATATCATCTTCTTCATCCTGCTCCACTTCGTGACGGTAAGTATTCTGGAACACTGTCGTAGCAGGTCTGGAAGTTGTGTGTAGAGGTCTAGCAGGGCGAGTTGGATAGTTGGCCGGCTCATCATTAGCCTCATTAGATTCTTCCTTAGATCTGTCATCGTCATCTTCAGATGGTGCATTAGGATCACAAGGGTTACCAGAGACATAACTGAATTCTCTTTTGTTTCCATCTGGATCCACGTAGCCGTACTTTCCTCTCACCACACAATCTGTTCCTCTAGTTTCCTCTTTGAAGCTTCCATCAGCTGCTTCGTAACCGAATGTGAATGATCCGTCATCGTTTACCTTGTTGTAGTTTCTGATGGTTTGTACCGGAGGCGCTTTGACTGATTCTTTAGTCCTGGATGACTTGGGCGCTGGTTGCCTCGGGATGTAGTTGCTCTGCCTTGGAGCCGCTTGCTGTCTGCCGTAGAGAGCCAGCTCGTCAGCAGGCGACACCAGCACGAGGTCTTCCTCTGCAGACCTCGGCTCGGCCTCGTAGTACTGCAGCTGCTCCTCCTCCTGTATGAGGGGTGCTGGCCGAGGGCGCAGGCGCACCCTGCGGCCTTGTGCGTGGGTGGAGGAGACCACGGCTAGCGCCACCAATGCAAGGAGCTGGAAACAAAGTTAAAAGTCATAAGTTTGATTATGTAACTATTATTTTTAAATGTTTAACACAGTTCAAGTTCTTACACTTTTAATCATCGATATAAATGATTTTTTATTTAGATCGATGCTTTTAATCAATTACTTGACAGGTTTCTCTTTTTTATGTTTTTTTTTTTAAATCATAATATTTTGGCCTCTGAACTAACAGATTTGATTAGAACCATCCGTCCTTTTTTTTTCTAAGAAATCCCATGCGGGTGAATCCCTAGATTTCAGAGACTCTAGGCGTCTATGACACTTATTGTAGTGCCGCAGAGGTAATTCCGAGTCTGGTCGTCGCTACAAAGCGCCAATACTCAAGCAAGACCAGGGTTTTTTTTTCATTGGTTTTTCGTTTGTTAGAAAATATACTATATCTGTTTGTGATTATTTAATATCCAATTTGTATTTGTTGGTAAATACAAATACGAATAACTTTAAATGTAAATATATCCTTTATTATGGCGTGGTCCAATATGTTCTTCAACAGAATAACAAACTCTCCATGCGTTTCCTAAAAAAACTAAATGTGTTTTAAAATTGAGTCTTCTTTTGAAAAACATTCAAAACTAATTAATTATTTTGCAATTCACCAATTAGTAAAAGTCAAATCTTTTCTTTCAAATAATTTATGAGAAAATAAATTAAGTTCACACATTCCCATTGTACTGGGAACACGTTAGATTAATTTATCGAAACCGAAAGTAAAGTTATTAATAATATTATTTTATTAATAATTTCTCACGCAGAGAAAAGTCTAAATAATTTCATAACTGTACGATAAGTATTACGTTTACACTCAAACATAAAGTTTTAACAAAAAATATCTGGAAACTGAATTGGCGCTGTTTTAGATTCAATACATTTTTCAGTTTGAGTTTAAAAGTAAAATTTTATACTCGGAATAATGAACGGTTTTATGATCTCACATAATAGCTTGAAAATAAAAGTGAAGTTTCGTTTTTTATTGGAACAAATGTTATTTATTGTAGGAGATGATTAAACGAAAGTAACTCGAAATATTAAGTGTTGAGCCTCCCACAGATGATTGTTTATGATCAACATTGTTGCATAAAACCAAATGCTAGAAATCACATTGAAGGCGTCTGCATACTTTTGTTTTTCATGAATGAGCCATAGTTTATGTGTTTTTTGACTTATAGGATGGTATGAGGCTGACCACCCATTTTATAAAAAAATGAATACTTTCTTAAGAATCCCTTTCAACGAGTCGAGATTTTCTTGCGTAATAATTAGGTACATATTGTGTCTTTGTTCAATAAAGTCAGTTTTTACTGCCTAAATTGTAAATAAACTTAAATATAAAAACATGAAAGTGATTTCGTTATTTCTGTTTGAATCTTTTCAAAATTAACAAAACAATCGGCTTGCGTTGTAATAACTGTAAAACTCTTCACTTAGAATTAAATTTACGCCGAAGAAAACCTTACATAATTTGCATGAGTATACACGCAAAAATGACACGCATGATTGATGGTATGGAGCGGATATAATGTGTTAACTAATTAAAGATTCACGATGTGCATAAATAAGTAGGTGATTAAGAATTTAAATATTTGTAATGGGCGATATATCAGTTTTTTTAAATATAAATCGTCTAATCTAATATAATCTAAGTTGCAAAGATATGCTACATTGGAGATTCACTTTATATGCATTCTCACAAGCAGACACATACAAGTTTGCGCTTGCACATGCCGCATGTGGACCTACAACATAAAAACCCAAATCTCAAATGGACATACACCCTGCAACTCTTGCCGTCCTTCCCTGAAGCAGGGATGACATTGGCAAAGTGAACCATTTTTACAGCATGGGTGGTCAGCCGCATACCAACCTATAAGTCAAGGAACTGTCGGCAATGAAATTAAAGCAATAGGCAGCTGTAATTAATCCAAAAAGTAATATTTTCTTTGAAATTAAGTTAAATTTAACTATTGATTATTTTTCAATAAAAAATTCAAAAATAAAAGAAATTAAAAACTTTGTTTTATTCCACTTTTATTGTTTTTGAGTATGTTACAAATATTTTCGGAATTACTTCCATCTTCGGGTAACTAACAATTACTAAATTTAAACTTAAAAATTAAGACAGTGGAGTGGGATCTATTGGTGGTAGTGGTAAGGGAGGGGGTAAAAACAAAGTTTTTAATTTATTTTATTTATTTATTTTTTTATTGAAAAATAATCAATTTTTTAAAATGAATTTCCACAGTGTTTCACAAAAATCTTTTCAAAATTAAATTAAACTGTTCCTTGACTTATAGGTTGGTATGCGGCTGACTACCCATGCTGTAGAAAATGTTTCACTTTGCCAATGTCACCCCTGTTTCAGGGAAGATTAGAAAGAGTTGCAGGATGTATGTTCATTTGAGATTTGGGTTTTTATATTGTAGGTTCACATGCGGCATGTTTAAGCGCGAACTTATACGTGCCTGCTTGTGAAAATGCATAGGTATAATGTGAGCCCTTAATGTTTCATACTTTTGCAACTTAGATTAGATTATTTATTACACAGATAAGTTATTTACACTGATTTCTGAAATTTCTTCAGCCGATTAGTTACTGTGAAGTTAACCACTCATATTGTAAAAAATCGCATCATTTTAGAGCCTTGGCTTTGCTGTTTGAGAATGACACTGGATATGTAAAGGATAATTTATTTTATTTACACATGTTCCTTGACTAATAGGTTGGTATGAGGCTGACTCTCTATGCTGTAAAAAATGGTTTACTTTTGCCAATGCCACCCCGGTTTCAGGTCGGAAAAAAGTTGTAAAGTTTATGTTCATGTGAGGTTTGGTTTGTTCTGTATATGTGCCTGCTTGTGGGCATGCATGAAATGTGAAAATTAAACGTTAATATAACTTATCAACTTAGATTATATAAAATAAGATAAGAGTTGCAGTGCTCATGTTTATCTTTTGCACACGTTTTTTTAGTATATTTGAACGAAGCTGCATGTTACGATATGTACCTACGTGTATACCTTTGCGCGAATTTTTTTGCAACTTAGATTATATTAGATAATTAAAGTATCACTATTTAATTGCATGACTTAATACACGGATTAGTATATTTCAATACACACAGGTGTATGTGGGAACAAGTTGTCACTTGCAATTTCTACCGCACGCTACAGTACTCCGACACTGCACCCAGACACGCTTCCGTGCTGGCATGTCAATGGAATGATATTAAATCGATAACTTTCTGAAGATATGCACTTCCCGCAACACTAATAAATTTCTTACTTCAATGCGGTCTTACTGGGAACGAATTCACTTTTCATTGCAATTATAAATCGCTACAAACGCAACTAAGCTACAAATACAGTGGGACTTCTTGCCGCGTTATCCCCGAAGGGTTTCGCATGTGGCGAGTAGAACCTATTTAATTTATATTTTTTATGGTTTGTGTATTAACACTGTGAAAATTCATATTGATTGATTTTTATATTTTTTAGTAACACAATTCTAGTTAAACACATACGTTTATCGATTTATTTTATTTATAAATTACAAACGTTTTCGACCATCATCAGGTAAGCTAATAAATCGATATATGGGAAAAGAAGCTAGATAATAAGCTAAAGAAGCTAGATAAAGATAAAGAAGCTAGAAATAACTAGAATTTTGTTTTTAAAAAATATCAAAATCAACCTATTTACTTTACTTACAGGTAAGGGGGCCTTACGCCAAGCACATCTGTTGAAGTGGAGGTTTCCCAGCTCCCGAGAGGACTGGTACTCATTTCTTGCGAAGTCGAAGTAAAACTTGCCGGTATTCTATTTTGGGTTTGAAATAAACATCGAAACGGGAAATCATATCTGATACCCTTGGTGTTATTTGAACCCGATCTCACGGCATGTAATGCAAGCACTCTACCAACTGAGCTACCAACCGCCACCTTAAAGGTAAAACTAATTAAGCGTTGATTCACTTATTTCAGAAATCGTGTATCAAGCCTTTTATTGGATGTAACTTTTCATAGTAAGTGAACAAGTTATAAGAAAATACTCATGAAAAAGTTTTAAACTACAGGGATTTTATACTCTTAGTATTTTCTCTTGTAGAAAATGAGAAAAATGGTGCATTTATCTGAGAAACCCATGTTAGCTTCATAGGCAACTTATTCAGTTTTACCTTAAAGATATCGATACATTCTAGAAACAGACTATTTTAAATGAACGTAACGCATTTTATTCTATGAATTTAAAATTCTGACAGATTAGATGATTAAAAAATACATATTAGTATTCGGTTTATTTACTCTCAGTCGATGGTTAAGCTGGAAGAGTATCTGGTTTCTAAATGGGAAGCTAAGATTAGAACCCAATGGACGCAGACATGATGTCTCAGTTAACCCAGGTCTGAGGTCTTGTTTTGTTTCTCGAGGTTTTGATTTTATGAAAATATAGAAAACCCTCGCACTATAAAGCTAGTGATCTTCTTCGTTTTATATTTCCATTAATATTGTTTTATACCCTAAACCTGTCGTTTTTATATCTTTAACTTTATGGTCTTTGGCGATCAAGTTTATCAAATAACTGTAAGGTTCATCTTTGACATAATCTCAACATACAAATTGCGACCGTGAGTTTAAGAAATCTACGTTTTCTTTCCGTTTTCTTTCAGCCTATAATCTATGTACGAAAATCCAAATTGCTAATTTAAAAAGTAACCTGCAAGATTGACACTATAATCTATAATCTATAATCTAAGTTGCAAGGATATATTCATTTAAAGCTCTCAGATGTAAGCCCACAAACCAACAAGTGTAGTTCGCGCTTACAAATGCTGAATGTGTACTTACAAATAAAATCCAAACCTCAAATGAACATAAGCCCCACAACTTTTGCCGACCTTCCCTGAAACAGGGGTAACATTGGCAAAGTGAACCATTTTTTACAGTATGGATGGTCAGCCTCATACCAACCTATAAGTCAAGGAATATGAATAAAAAATTACATTTAAATATATAAAAGAAAAAAACCTTACAAAGAAATCTATACAAAAAAAGTCAGAAATTTCCAATGCAAAAAATGTGGCAAATTAATACACCAACATTAGAAATCACCATTGCAGATTAGCCGCCACTTCTTCCTGTCCTTGCACACTTCTTTCATTTCATCCTGAGTCATAACCTTTTTCATGCAAGTCCTCCTTTTATTATGACTCTGGATATCCCATTCATTCGCTATTTCAGAAATTTGATCCATCCATACTTTTCTCGGTCTTCCTCTACCACGACATCCATCTATTTTAGCAACATATACTTTCTTCGTCAATCTTTCATCACTCATTCTCTCCATATGCCCGAACCATCTTAACATACTTCTTTTAATCTTCACTTTCACACTTTCCCTTACACCACATTCTTCTCTTACAAAATCATTCCTCACTCTGTCACTTCGTTTTTTCCCAATCATACTTCTTAGATAGTCCATTTCTACTGTATGGACTTTACTAATTTCCCTTTCACTCACCGTCCAGGCTTCACTTCCATACATCAAGGTTGGCACTAGTATACCACCGTGCACCGCCAATCTAACATTTTTTGAGAGATTCTGGTTCCTGGCGATGCTAGCGGTAGCACCCAGTACGCACCTGCCTTTCATTATTCTTCTTTCAAATTCACCGGTCATTCTTCCATCTTTTTCAAACTTACTTCCCAGGTATACAAACTCATTTACGACATCAACATTCATTCCATTAATTTTAAATTCATAATTCATACTTTCATCATCTCTTTCAAAAATCAATACTTTCGTCTTACTTGCATTCAACTTCAAATGGTTACCTTTCAAAGCTTCATTCAATCTAGAGAGCATTGTTTGCAATTCTACTGCTGAATCAGATACAAGAACTGCATCATCTGCATACAGTAGAACACTCACTTTGCTCTCTCCTATCATCAATCCACAATCATTAAGTCGAGCATCTCTGACACACTTGTCCATGACTATGTTAAATAGCCATGGACTCATCACACATCCACACAAAAGTGTGAATTTCATTTAGCAAGCCTCATACCAACTTTTTAATCAATGAGCAACATTTATGTATAGATTTGTATAAAAAATACAATGCACTTTGTTGCTGTCAAAAATAATTGGTTATTAAAACATCAATGGAATGTTTTCAAGGGTTTGGTGGTTTACACAGAGAAAGTCCATTGTATATTAATAAAACTTTAATATCCAATAATTTGAACTTTGAATGTGAATTTGAACTTTGAATGTGAATTTGAACTTTGTTAATTTGATTTATAATAATAATATCAATGGAATGATTCCCACACCTCTAACCTCTACAAAATAAAACTGAAATAATATTTTTCGTTATTTTCAACATAAGTTGACTCTGTGAGGTTAAATCTTTCTCAAGATCAAGTGAAGTCAGCTGAGGTTCTCGCGGCTTGCAGGAGATGGGTGAGACTGCATCACATGCTCGGAATAATGGCATTGACTTGCAATTTCTCATGTCACTCGGGCCATCTGCCCAGTCTCACCTCAGCCGTGATTTCACATTGGCGGCGGCTTATTGGCAAACCCGAGAGAAATTTTCGAAACGATTAGAAAATGTGAAAAGAGTGATTTAGTTTAGCAAGCAACTGTGTGCACTTTGTGCAGCTAAATTCAAACACCGTTATTCACAAATAACAAATCCATGGCTCAACTGCGACATAACTTGAATTTTCCATTCAACAAAAAAAGATAGTAAATATATAAGCTTTGGATCAAATGTATTGTGAATAACCCTAAACATTACATACATTTTACAAAAACTGAATGATAAGAAAATCTCTGATTTTTTTTTCATTGCTATTTCTAAACGCGATGTATAATCTTACTTGGATGGTTTAAGAAGGTATGTGTACTTACAAATTAAAATCCATATCTCAAATAAACATAAGCCCTACAACTTTTTCTGACCTTCCCTGAAACAGGGGTGACATTGGAAAAGTTAACCACTTTTTACAGCATGGGGTTTCAACCTCGCACTAAATTACTAATATGGAATGTAATGGAAAGTCAGGAATGGACAGTTGTAATTAAATGTGGAAAATGAAAAACTTACCTAACCTGATATTTAATTTATGAAAAATTCATGCGTCGATTAGTTCATTGTTTCCTAATTAAGAGTGCACTTTCATTCAGCGCTCATCTTGCGTCGCGTCGTGTATAATGTACTGGGGAGAAACTTATGCATGGATTCACGAATTTTCCACTTTCCTGATTTCTGGTTTCACTTGCGACTTAATGCCTCTCTAATTAACTAAGCGTATGGGTAGAAAATAAATGAAATTCTGACGTAAGCATGCTTAATTAAATGCTCTATTATAATGTCTGGAAAATAAATTTAAATTCAGTAGAAATTCTTTATTGTGAAATAATGCTGTGGAGGTTTTTTTTGTATGCATTTATATTTCAGGTTCTATTGTTTTTATATCCCGTAATGTTATTTATTATTTGTATTTCTTGACTTATAGGTTTGTATGAGGCTGACCACCCATACTATAAAAAATGGTTCACTTTGCCAATGTCACCTCTGTTTCTGAAAAGGTCGGCTAAAGTTGCAGGGTTTATGTTTATTGGAGGCTTAGATTTTAATTTGTAAGTACACATGCAGCATTTGTAAGTGTGAATTTGCACGTGTCTGTTTGTGGGCATTCACTTAATATGAATCTTAATATATCTTTGCCACTTAAATTATAGATTATAAGAAAGTATATTTAAAAATATATAACAACTAGCAGACTGACCGTGCTGCGCACGGCTGTGTGCTAGGCCCTTCGGGCAGTGTAAGTCTGGCTTCGCAATAATTTTTCCTTACACCTCCTTCATAGTAATTAAATGCTTTAAGAAGTAATTTGAAAAAAAATTGCGGTAAAAGGGTTATTTAGTTCTTTCATGTTCTAAGTATCTTGTATGAAGCATGAGGTATGAGTCTGACCTCCCATAGGTACCTTAAAAAAATGTTCACTGAACGAATGTTTCTCTGTTTCTGAAAAGGTCGGCAAAAGTTGTAGGGCTTATGGTCAAGAGAGGCTGAAATTTTTATTTGTAATTACACATGCAGCGTTTGTAAGCGCAAACTCACTCATGTCTGCTTGAGGGCATGCATTCAATATGAATTATAAAATGTATGTATGCAACTTAGATTTATATTCTAAAATGAAAAACATCAAGTGCCACAATTATATGTCAGCGTGAAAAAATATTTGCCAGCCTGAGCGTGTGAATTATATTTGAATTGATTTGCATTGAATATGAATTATAAAATGTATCTATGCAACTTAGATTAATATTCTAATATTAAAAACATCAAGTGCCACAATTATATGTTAGCGTGAAAAAACATTTGCCAGCTTGTGGGTGTGCATTGTATTTGAATCATCAAATCTCTTTTGTGCAACTTTAGATTATAAATTAAGATAACCGTTGTTTAAGGATTTTTCAAACTCAAATTCCTTGACTTAAGGGTTAGTATGAGGCTCACCACCCATATCGCATAAATGGGTTCACTTAACTAATGTTCCCCCTGTTTCTGAAAAGGTCGGCAAAAGTTGCAGAGCTTATGTGCATGAGAGGCCTTAATTTTAATTTGTAAGTTCACATGCAGCATTTCTAAGCGGGAACTCACTCGTGTCTCCATGGAAGCATGCATTGAATATGAATTATAAAATGTATCTATTCAACTTAGATTTATATTCTAATATTAAAAACATCAAGTGCCACAATTATATGTTAGCGTGAAATGACATTTGCCAGCTTATGGGTGTGCATTTAATTTTAATCATCATATAAGTTTTTTTGCAACTTTAGATTATAAATTAAGATTAACGTTGTTTAAGGATTTTTCAAACTCAAATCCTTGACTGATAGGTTGGTATGCGGCTCACCACCCATACTGTGAAAAATGGTTCACTTTGTTAATGTCACCCCTGTTTCAGGGAAGGATGGCAAGAGTTGCAGGGCTTATGTTCATTTGAGATTGGGTTTTATAATGTAGGTCCACATGCGGCATGTGCCAGCGCGAAATCAAACATGTCGGCTTGTGGGAATGCATTGAATATAAATCTTAAATGATATATATCCTTGCAGCTTAGATTAGATTAGAAATTCCTTGACTTATGGGTTAGTATGAGCCTAAATACCCATATCGCAAAAAATGGTTCATTTGAAAAATGTTTCCCCTGTTTTTGAAAAGGGTGGCAAAAGTTGCAGGGCTCATGTTCATTACAGGCCTTAATTTGAATTTGTAAGTTCACATACAGCATTTATAAGCGCGAATCCACTCGTGTCTCCAGGGGGGCATGCATTGAATATGAATTATAAAAGTTATTGTATCTGTGCAACTTAGATTATATATTCTAATATATTAAAAACATCAAGTGCCACAATTAAGTATATGTTAGCGTGGAATGACATTTTCCAGCTTGTGGGTGTGCATTGTATTTTAATCATCAAAACTCTTGTTTGCAACTTTAGATTATAAATTAAGATAACCGTTGTTTAATGATGTGTCAAACTCAAATTCCTTGACTTATAGGTTAGTATGAGCCTGAACACTCATATCGTAAAAAATGGCTCACTTACAAATGTTCCCCCTGTTTATGAAAATGTCGGCAAAAATTGCAGAGCTTATGTTCATTAGAGGCCTTAATAATAATTTGTAAGTTCACATGTAGCATTTCTAAGCGGGAACTCACTCGTGTCTCCATGGGGGCATGCATTGAATATGAATTATAAAAGTTATTGTATCTATGCAACTTAGATTATATATTCTAATAATATTAAAAACATCAAGTGCCACAATTATATGTTAGCGTGAAATGACATTTGCCAGCTTGTGGGTGTGCATTATATTTGAATCATCAAAACTCTTTTGTGCAACTTTAGATTATAAATTAAGATAACCGTTGTTTAAGGATTTTTCAAACTCAAATTCCTTGACTTAAGGGTTATTATGAGGCTTACCACCCATATCGCATAAATGGGTTCACTTAACAAATGTTCCCCCTGTTTCTGTAAAGGTCGGCAAAAGTTGCAGGGCTTATGGTTATGAGAGGCTGAAATTTTTATTTGTTATTACACATGCAGCATTGATAAGCGCGGACTTACTCGTGTCTCCATGGGGGCGTGCATTGAATATGAATTATAAATGTTAATGCATCTATGCAACTTAGATTATATATTGTAATATTAAAAAGATTAAATGCCGCAAAAAGTATGGTTCCATATAAAAAGTTGACCTAATCGATCGTAATTATTTCTAAAAAATACATGTAATAACTGGTTGAAGTATAATTTTGAAATAAATAAAGAATATAGGTAGGTACTCAACGGAATTCAACAGAAAAAGAATCGACTTGTATGGCAACTTTGAAGCCTATGTTGAAGTGTTGGCAATTTATTTGAAATTCGAATGTCAAAATGAGTTTTGTTTCTCGCATAGATTTTACATAAAAAGGTGTTGTGATCGATCATGTTTATTTATTTAAAAAACAACAATTTAAAATCTACTAATGATGAGGAAGCACATTCCAAGTCCTGAACAATATTTGTTGTGAATATGACGTGCATCTGTTCAGGAGTTCTTCAGTTTGAATGCCATTAACGCACAATTATTTTGTATGGGGAGGCCGTTAAATTTTATATTATAGGGGATTTGGTTTGTTTGATGTGTTGTAATTTTTAAGACTCGTAAAATAATCAAAGTATTTCTTAAGTGACTTTTATACCTTTTTATATACGAAATCACTCACAAGGTTATTGAAACACATTCGAAAACTAAATGCATAAGTTTCACTTATCTAAGTTTAAATACCATTTATAATCTCAGTTTCAAGATACATTGACATTAAAGATTTATGTGTAATGCACGCTCCAAACGAATACGTGTTAGTTCATGCTGAAACATCTGCATGTGCTACGCTAACGCTACTAAGCTACACTTATATTGTAACTTTTTGCCGCACTTTCCCTAAAGGGGTGGCATGTGGCGAGTGGAACCTATTTTTTTTACAGGTAAGGGGGCCGGATTTACGTCTACCACTTCAATTGAAGCGAGGGTTTCCCAGCTCCAGATGCAGCTGGTAGGTACTCATTTCTTGTGAGGGCTGAGTAAGCCATGAGTACCAATGTACTGAAGTATACAGAAGTATACAAAAGTATACAGGAGTATACAGCTGAGTAAGTAATGAGTACCAGCTCCCGATGCAGCTGGTACTCATTTATTGTGAGGGCTGAGTAAGCCTTGCCGGTGTGTTATTTTGGGTTTTGAAATAAATAGCGAAACGGGAAATCATTTCTGACACCCTCGGTGGGAATCGAACCCGAGCTCTCGTCATGGAATGTAAGCCCTCTACCAAGTGATCTATCGACCGGACAGTGTGTACTTAAAAAATAAAAACCAAATCTCAAAAGATCATGAACTTCAAAAAAAGAGTCTTGATGCATTTTCCTAAAAAAGGAGTGTCTTTGCAAACCTAAAAGATCTTTCACAGAATGCGTGATTAGCTCATAAAAAAATTCAAACAGCCTCAAACTGCAAAAGTAAGTGAAAAAAAATAAACTTTTGATACTTTTTATGAGGAATATTTTTTTAAAAGGCGTCGTGAGCTTATTTGTTAATGACATTCCATTAGCGTCGTAAAAAATGCCGAGGCAATAAATCGTCGAAATAATTTAAAACGAATCAAACAATACTTGATCGTAAATTAATGCTCGCATGCGTTTCACAATACGTGAAATAAGTTCAAAGTTAAACTGTAGCGCGGCCTTAATGTGCATATCCATGATTAGGCGCAAGGTCACTGTAACGAATGTTTTATATTCAAGTTGAAACAAAGTGATTAAGGAGAGAGTGTCTATCACGGTGAAATCTTAAGCGAGATGTGTTGTTAAATAAATAAACAACTGCTCGGGTGTGAATGGCCGTTGTGAATTACCGAAGCAAACCGGAAAGATGACGGAAGATTTAACTGGCGGACCGGTCAGTAAAATGCTTGTTCTGACTGAGAAAGCGTTTAGTTGTTAAAAAAATCAAGGGCCTTAAATTTGAAAGTACTATTATAAGTAGTAGCAAAAGAAAGATATATCTTTGGCCGAGACACTATTTCAATACATTATACTCCTTTTCTACAAATTCTGTACGCAATAACCTTTCGTGAAGGATTATCATTTTTGTATCTGTCTCAAATGCATCGATTCTTCTTCCTAGTGATTTATTTTAGGCGTGCTATTTATGTGACCGCACTACAATATGTTTAAATTTATAACTACACCTTAGTTTTCCGAAAAATACAAAAAAAAAAACAACCCCATTCTTTATGTAGTTATAGTACAGTGAAAACCGGGTTATATGGTGATTCAGGAATCCTTACTACTATCTATTGAAGCCTATTTTCTGTAGCGCTATTGTGTTAAATTCCTTACACTTTGGATATCCATACAAGTCTGAGACTGCTAGCGCTTGCAAAAGAACTCCATAGATAAAAAAAATACAGTATATCTTATTTTTGAACACAAATCGCGAGCTCGTCGCCTTAAGGTCTTAAGAAATTTAGCAGAATAGCGCTTCTGGTCTAAATTTCCATGCTGCATTTGCTGCCCCGGTTGAGTTACAGTGTTTTTTTTTACTGTTTCATTTTAAACTTAATCTTTTCCCTTTGTATACTGCTTACATTTGATCTGCTGTCTTTTGTCTAATGACTTGGTCAGAATTACGGCACTTAGTTTCCTTTTTTTAATGGTAAATTACTTTCATTTTTAACTGCCTTGCTCTGAACGCTGGTTGTATTTGAATAATATCGTTATACAATGCTTCTTGCTGGACTTGCAGTGCGATCTTGACCCAGGGCAGACGCGCCTGAAGGGTTGCCGACCTGCCCTACACGAGACATCTCTATACATAATAACCAGTTCTTCTTCAATTAAGTAAGCGACCTTGAAAACAAGACGCGCCAAGAGAGGTGTGGCTTTAACCGTTGTGAGTGAAAGTGAAATGAAGACATGCAATTTAAGTCCGGTAGATAGCTCAGTTGGTAGAGTGCTTGCATTCCATGCCGTGAGCTCTGGTTCGAATCCCACAGAGGGTGATGATGATGGATGATTTATTTTATAAATTTAAATATAAAATCAATTTCTAGCATTCATAAGACATATTATCTAGATTTTCAGCAGTTACTTCGTGAAAGTTCATTTTAATTCAATAAAATAAAAAATGCTTTGTTTTAATTCACATGAGTTTATTTTTGGACACGACCAGTTTCGGGAGAAGCAGTACCTCCCATCTAAATAAAATTGACCTCATGATGAAAAGTGGAGTTTATGAGATCTCTTGTGGAGATTGTGAACTGAAGTACATCGGACAAACTGCAAGAAATCTAAAAACTAGAATTCAAGAACACCGCCGTTGCCTAACGAGCAACGGTCATTCTGAATTCGCCAACCACATTATTGAATCCAACCATTCCTTCCACACTCACAAGTTAAAACTCCTTCACCCCATTCCCCACAAAGGTAAAGTTATGAACAACTTTGAAAACCTAGAAATCCAAAAAAATATCAATTCTGAAAATAATCTCCTAAACAATATCCTATTCCCTAACACTTCACCTCTACTTTCTATGTTTCCTATCACGCCCTGCCCACATACACCTTCCCCCACCCCTTCTGTAATTTAAATCCTTGCTTCGTAATTCTGTATTCTGTGTTAGTTTCTATTTACACCTGAAGATGGGAGGTACTGCTTCTCCCGAAACTGGTCGTGTCCAAAAATAAACTCATGTGAATTAAAACAAAGCATTTTTTATTTTATTGAATTCATAAGACATATTGGTCCAGAACACATCCAAAAATTGCTCATGTGAAATTACTTCAGTTGTAGATAAGACAAACAAGCACTGAAGTGACGACACGCGTGCTTGTTTTCTATACGCGTTATGTTATTTTATTCTTGATCCGCTTTTTGCAACTTTCATTATTCATTATGAATCATTTATTAATCTAGATAAACATTTATGATGCTAGTTCGACTAATATTTATGTAATTTTTTGTTGACTTGTCGCGTTTTACCTTTTCAGGGCAGCACTGTACAGTGCACATGTTTAGATATTGCCCTTAAAAGGTGAAATATATTAATTGTTTACGCGGGTTCAATTTCATAAAAAATGCGGGGATTTATTTCAGATTCGGTTCGGATACATAGTCGCTTTACACCGCAGAATACAATGGTCTAATCTAAAAATGTATAATGTGTTTATTCAAATATGCTCTTCGCTGGGTTGAAAAATTCATACACCTTTACAAAAGATTGGTCACCAAAGTTCCATCCAGCTTTATAGCAACTTAGTCTTGCTTGAGAGTTAGCGCGTTCTATGGCCACGACCAAACTATCAGAGGGTTCTTGAGGTGTGATTCACACAAAAACAGCGCTCACCAAATAAAGTATCTAATAATATTCAAATAATTACATTTATTTAAATCCGACTGATATTTTCCTTTACACTGGACCCGTTTGTCTCATAGTGAAACGAAGAAGTGAAATTCATGTAAAAGTGTAGCGAACGAAATATAATTTATGATTATTTGTAATTTTATTATCACGTGAAAAGTCTGATAACTGTAATTTTGTTTTATGGTAAGTTATCGTGATAAAATAATGTAATGAAAAAGGCTTACAGTGGAAATAATGTAATGGAAAAGGCTTACAGTGGAAATAATGTAATGGAAAAGGCTTACAGTGGAAATAATGTAATGAAAAAGGCTTACAGTGGAAATAATGTGAAAATTAAGGCACATTCAATAATCGACAAGCCATACAGTGGTTTGGAAATACTTTGGTATTAATTCATATCTTCCTATACCTTCGAGTTGAAACTAATTTTTGGGATTGATACACTCCATGGGGCACAGTTGTCCCAAGTCCTGTCAAACACTGCTGTGGTGTAGGTAGTCATAAAAAACATGTGATTTGTTGTTTTGTTTTCTTGCTTTCTCCATTTTGTGTTTCGACAGCCTATAATTACACATGTTATAATGTCTTAAATTAATGTCTTTTACGTTTATAAATTGTCAAATTTACCGATTAAAAGATTTATAACTCGTGCGCACAATGTTCGCTCAGACGAGAGACTCAAAGCTTCCAACTTTTTTGAAAGATTTCGTTGTTTCACTTGATTTTTTTTTTGTATAACATAAAATGGCACTGTGAAGATCGTTGTCTCGTTCTAACTAAGAACTATTTGCGGTTAAGTATGTTGAAATGGATATAATGTATATTTTCGTACAAATAGTTTTTAGACCACAGATATAATATCATAAGTCAATGTATAACGTATACAGTGCACGAGCCTAATAAAGTTTCAAAATATCAAATATGACCCTCGGTATTTTCTAATTTATCGTACCATTTGAATATCGAAAATTATTAGTATTTTAGAATATTTTGTGACGAAACAATATAAATCCACGGACGCCGATATCTAATGTAAACAACCGCCATTTTTTCTCTGACATTGCTTGGGATTTGAAGGTCAGTGGTGATGGTGGAGCATGATTGTCGGTTCGCGTTTTCTCTCTGAAGTCACTCAAGTGAGAAGAAGCAAGTGGACCAAGACACAAAGAAACTGCCACTGACTTTTGCTGTCAATGTCAGAATTACAACCGCAACGTGTATACTTCTTCTATTTCTTGCTTTTGATCTGCTAGACTTTCCGAGTTGCCTCTCTCTAGCAATATTGACTTACTGCAGCTTTCTTTCCATTTTTTAGTGATTTTCTGCGTTTGTATATGGCAACCTGAAGCCCAATATTGGTGGCATAGTTTAAACTTTAAGCTAGCTATATATTTAGATTTTTACTAATACAAATGAATTTTACGCAAACACACTCCCAGCACTCACATGGAAATGCCAAAAATAGCCTACCAAAATTAATTACGATAGGTGAGGAAAACGATGTAAAATGTTTTTGAACTTGTATAGGGAAAAAAATAAATAACTGTGTAGGAGAACCAATGCTTGTGATTGTTTTCTTGAAAGTCATGTTAATATTATTGCTAAGGATATTTTAGTACACTTTTCAATCTTCTTTCAATGCGCTGTCACTTTGACTTTGTCACTTTTTTGACGCGGTTGTTGTGTCAACTTGTCGTATCACTGCTGACAGCCCTCACTGTCGATGATATCTGTAACCTACAGATAATAATCTTTAGAATGTAAAAATTGATTGAGTTTTTTTTAAATATTGTGTAGTTCAAGGTCCAAGGATATATAATATTTATAGAATCGGCCATTACGAATTAAGCTTGTTTGAAGAGACACGATTGAAATTGATATTTTTTAATGTTTTATCACAAAACTACAGCAAAGTTTATAAGTAAAAAGATGCAGCTCATTGACATTTAGTGGGCAGTGTAGAAAATTTGATTAATAATTTATTGTGAAATAAATTCATGTAGGATTCTGTGGAGCGCTGCAACGCGTCATAAAAACCAAGGCGTCAAATAAGGCAATAAATGAATTATCATTCTCCGTAATAGCGTCGCGCGGTGACCTAAAATGCCTGAAATTAGTCGGAACGTATTCCACACACAGAGCGGACAACAAAAGGCAAGTTTCACTGTGACGTCACGTCTCTAGGTGGCCTGGATGCCGAAATACTTCATGCATTATGAGTGCATCATTTGCTTTCGATTTTTATTATCACCTCTTATTGACCGGTCCGTAGTCCAGTGGTAATACTTCGGACTCGTAAATGGAAGGTTGTGGGTTCGAATTCCGGCAATTCGAGCACACAAATATACCATTTATATTTTCAAATATGCTCTTCGCTGGGTTGAAAAATTAATATACGAGGACCTTTACCAAAGGCTCGGGAGCTGGGAAACCCTCACTTCAGATCAAGTGCTTGGCGTCGTAGGGCCAGCCCCCTTACCTGTAAAAATAAGTAGGTTTCTCTCGCCACATGCAAAACCCTTAAGCGTAGGGGATAACACGTCAAGCAGTTGTACTGTTATGTAAATATAAATATTGAAATAAGTATGGGTAGTTATAGTGTTATGTAAATATAAATATTGAAATAAGTATGGATAGTTATAGTTATAAGAATCCTCAAAAGTATTGGTAGGTAAGATCGATAATTATGTATAAGTGTAGAATTCTCTAGGCTAAGTAGGTATTTGTTATAATTATAGGAATACTGTATTGCATTGGTAGGTAGGATTTTGGTTGTGTCTAGGTAGTACGTGAAACATCGAGAAGTAATAATTACTCTGGAACCTTCTAGCAACTATAGGTCTAGATTATACTGCTCTAAAGAGTATAAAGGGTGCAAATGGCCTGCAGAGCGGCCAGTTTCATAGAGACTTACAAACACATCGAAGTCATCTGATCAGTGAACCAAAACCAAGTGGAATAATCGAGAAAGTAGTGTGAAAATAAATTTTGTAACTGTGTAAAATAAATAACTATTGAAGAAGACCTGTGTATTTTTAATTTGGAAAGACAATTGAACCCTAAATTCGTAACAATTGGCGTCAGGTGCGGAATTGTCAAGAAAAATTAAGATCTTCTGTCTAAAAATAAATAAAATAAATTAAATAGTGTTAAAATGAACTTTATTCAAATTGAACTTTGTGTGAACTGACTTTTGTGAAAACAAGTGTTTAAATAAATTTTTGTTAAAAGAAAAGACGCAAAAGCAAGTTGCTTATAAATTCTGGAACATCATATGGAACATAATTCTGGACATAATTCTGGACATAACATAATGACTATTTTACCGCATTGAGAAAGTCATCAAATTGGACCATAGTTTTTTTATTATTGTGTGTGATTAAAAAAATAAAATAAATAAATAAAAATCTTGAAAAAAAAAATATTACAAAAGAACGTTCCAGATTCATCGAGAAAAAGTTTTTGAATAACTGTGCTTCGTTTACAAGTGTGTGAATGTACATTAAGTACCTACCTGTGTGTTGGAGAGACTTGAGACGAAATAAATAATTATGTACTATCAGACATTATTATGTTAAAAATATTGGTGATTTAAAAATAAATATTAAAAGACAGTACCTACCAATCAGTGTAATCAGATAAATTATTATTTTGCTAAAGTACGTATTCAAAAAAATAGCTTTATATATAAAACTCAAAACTTGTATTAAATAAATTCGAAAATATTTTTGTTTTGAAGTAAATTTTGAAAAAAATGGCAACCAAAGTGAACATCAAGGACCTCAAAGTCACTGAGCTTAAAAATGAGCTTCTGGAGAGGGACCTGGAGACCTCAGGAGGGAAGGCGGCCTTACAGGCACGCCTCATGGAGGCCTTAGAACAGTCAGGCGAAGACCCGGCATATTTTGTCATGGCGTCTGGAGGGGACCGCGCCTTGGACGAGCTAAACCTCAGCATCACCGGAAACTTCACTTCCATGGAGGAAAAGCTGAAAGGGGAGATGGCTGACAACGCCAAGACCCTGAAAGTGGAGATGGCTGACAACGCCAAGACCCTGAAGGAGGACCTGACCGGGCTGGAGGAGAAGATGGCTGACAACGCCAAGACCCTGGAGGAGAAGATGGCTGACAACGCCAGGACCCTGGAGGAGAAAATGGCTGACAATTCCAAGACCCTGAGGGAAGACCTGAAGGCGGAGATGGCTGACAACGCCAGGACCCTGAAGGCGGAGATAGCGGATAGTCTCACAACCCTGAAAGGAGAAATAGAAGAGAAGATGACAACCAACCTCTCGGCCCTGAAGGGGGAAATGGAGACTCGGATGTCAAACCTGGAAGACCGTCTGCGTGCCGAGCTGGCTGACAAGTGCCAGATGGAGTCCACCAGAATCTCCCCCAAAGGCGGCCTTCACGACGAGACCGACCAGGGATGCTCAACTCCAACCAGGATCACAAGAGGGGATGATGACCCTTCCCTAGCCAAGCACAACCTCCCAACCTTCGACGGGAAGACGTCGTGGGAGGAATACTTGACCCTCTTTGAGACGGCTGCCATGATGGGAGCCTGGAGCCAGCAGAAGAAGGCTTCGGTTCTCAGCCTGTCGCTCCGAGGAGACGCTCTCAGGGTTCTGCAGGCCATACCCCTGGACAACCGTGGTGACTTTGGGCAGCTGAAGCAGCGCTTGGATATGCGCTATGGCCACAAGTGCCTGGAGCAGCTGTACAAGTCGCAGCTGAACACAAGGGTGCAGAAGCCCAACGAGAGCCTCCAGGAGTTTGAAATGGACATCGCCCGCCTGGTACGAGACGCTTACCCGACAGCCTCCGACGACATCTGTGAGAGCTTGGCAGTGGACAAGTTCCTAAATGGATTGCGGGAATGGGAGACGCAACAAGCCGTAAAACTGGCCCATCCCAAGGCTTTGAACGAGGCGCTCAGCCAAGCTCTCGAGTTTGAGGCTGTCAAACAGTCCATCAGGGGCCACGCCAGGGTTCGTGCAGTCGAGGCAGAGGAGGTCAAGCTACCTACAACCGAGGAGCTAATTGAAAAAGTGCTGGAACGTCTGAGACCTCGAAGACGAGACCCACGCTGCTGGAACTGCGGACAGCTGGGCCACCTTAGCACCAAGTGTCCCAAGCCTCAGAAACCCAGAAAACAGGCTGCGGAAAACTAGAAAGGGTTAATGGGAAGGGGCAACCGTTGACCCACGCTGGAGAGGCCCTGAAATCTGCTGCTACTGTCGCAACCGTGAGAGGAAAAGCCAGCAGCATTTTTATCAATGGCATAATAGATGGAGTAACTCGTGAACTACTGGTGGACACGGGAGCAACCAGGACAATTCTGAGACGCGACATAGTGGCACGAGGTAAGCAGATTGCACCAACAAAGTGGTCTCTGCACACCGCCACGGGAGAGTCAGCACAGGTGTATGGGGAGACGATTGCCACCTTCCAAATTGGCAGCACCACTTTATCGGACGTTGGTGGCCAACATTGAAGAAGACGTTATATTGGGAATGGACATACTGGACAGATTTGGGTGCAGTTTAAATTTAAAGAAAGGGTCCATTAAAATTGGAAATGAAGAAGTCATCCTGCAAAGACGGAAAGAACTGGCTGCACGTGTTATCCTAGCCAAGAATACCGAAGTGAAGGGGCGATCCGAGATGATAGTGAGTGCCCGCCTGGATTCCAGTAGTACAAATGACCAAATCTGTATGATAGAACCGGAGAACATGGACAATGTTAACAAAGGAGTCATGGTGGCAAGAACAGTGATTCGCGCGCAGGAGACCATTCCTGTCAAGATCATGAATGTGAACAGCTACCCAGTTAAAATGAATGAAGGTTTTGTTTTGGGCAGATGTGAGAGGATAACTTCCATTGTGCAACAGATGACAAACATGACATGCGAGGGAAGAAAATTATCGACACAATTGGAAACCCTGGTCCACGACGCTTCCCAAGGTCTAACCGAGGAAAACAGACTTAGAGTGAGGAGTTTGATCTGCCGCTACCAGAACATTTTCGAGGACTCTAATGGCCGTCTGGGAAGAACCAAGGTAGTGCGACATAGCATAGACACCGGAGAAGCAAGACCAATCAAACAGGCTCCAAGAAGACTACCCTTTGCAAAGCGGGAAGAAGCCGACAAGATCATCAAAGACATGAGCAAGGATGGCATCATAGAACCATCAAGTAGCCCTTGGACATCCCCGGTGGTACTGGTGAAAAAGAAGGATGGTACCACGAGATTTTGTGTGGACTACAGACTGCTCAACGATGTTACGAAAAAGGATAGTTACCCTCTGCCAAGGATTGACGACACCTTGGACACATTGGCAGGATGCACCATTTTTTCCACATTGGACCTGAAAAGTGGCTACTGGCAAGTTGAATTGGATGCCAAAGATAAGGAGAAAACGGCATTCTCGACTGGATCTGGACTTTGGCAGTTCACCGTGATGCCATTTGGCTTATGCAATGCCCCCGCCACGTTTGAAAGGCTGATGGAGAATGTGCTGCGAGGACTGTCATGGGAAACCTGCCTTGTATACTTGGATGACATAATCATCCTGGGAAAGGACTTCAACCATCAGTTGAGAAATCTGGAGCAAGTTTTCGGGCGACTACAAGACGCTGGACTGAAGCTCAACCCGAAAAAGTGTAACCTGTTCAAGAAACAAGTAAATTACCTGGGACACATAGTTTCTCAACGTGGAGTTGAAGTTGACCCTGCCAAAATCAAGGCAGTAAGAGACTGGCCCGTGCTGAAGGACAAACATGAAACTAGGAGCTTCCTGGGGCTGTGCACTTATTACAGGAGGTTTGTGCCAAGATTTGCGGACATTGCAAAACCGCTCACCAAGCTTACGGAAGAAAACACTCGCTTCCATTGGAGTGATTCCTGCGCACAAGCATTTGAAGAGCTTAAGGGAAGATTAACAAGTGCCCCCATCTTGAGCTACCCACGAAAAGATGGAAAGTTCATCCTGGATACCGACGCTAGTAATGTGGGGATAGGAGGTGTCCTTTCCCAAATACAGGATGGGCATGAGACTGTTCTGGGTTACTTCAGTAAAGTGCTTTCCAAGCCAGAACGAAATTATTGCGTGACCAGACGAGAGCTTCTTGCCGTGATAAAATCAGTGGAACACTTCCGCAAATACTTGTACGGGAGAAAATTCACACTACGGACTGATCATGCTGCACTGGTTTGGCTTCTGAAATTCAAAAACCCAGAAGGGCAAGTGGCTAGATGGATTGAAAGGCTCCAGGAGTATGATTATGACTCCGAACATAGACCTGGCACGCTTCATCGAAATGCGGATGCATTATCCAGACGACCATGCGCCAGTGACTGCAAACATTGCAGCAGGATGGAGGACAAGGTAGCAATTGTCCAAAGGACGACCACCGAAGATGAGGACTGGCAAGATGACAAATTGGCGCAAGACCAACTGAATGATCCGGACTTGAAGTATGTGATGGAATGGGCGCGAGAAAGAGAAAGGCCAACCTGGGAAAAACTCGCCCCCTTATCACCAACTGTCAAGGCTTATTGGGCTCAATGGGGATCCATAGTGATAGAAGGAGGGCTTCTGAAACGAAAGATCGAGAAGGAAGACGGCACACTTAGAAGAAAGCAAACCCTCGTTCCGAGGAGCCGAGTACCGGAAATCCTTGGACTGCTGCATGGAGGAACTTCTGGAGGACATCTAGGCGTTAAGAAGACGCTGGAGAAAGTGAAAGAGCGATTTTACTGGATCAACTGCAGCGAAGACGTCAAAGATTGGTGTCGAAAATGTGTAACCTGTGCAACGGCCAATGGACCGCAAAGGAAAAGGCGAGCACCAATGCGTCAGTACAATGTTGGCAGCCCCTTTGAAAGAATTGCCATCGACATAGCTGGCCCATTTCCTACAACTGAGAAGGGTAACAAGTACATCATGGTGGTGATGGATTACTTCAGCAAGTGGGTGGAAGCTTACTCAATCCCTAACCAAGAGGCCGTAACCGTGACTGAAGTTCTAGTTACCGAATTTATCAGCAGGTTTGGCGTACCCCTGGAATTACATTCTGATCAGGGAAGGAACTTTGAAGCTGCTATCTTCCAGCAAATGTGTGAGCGGCTAGGGATCTACAAGACCAGGACCACTGCGCTACATCCACAGTCTGATGGAATGGTGGAAAGGATGAACCGTACCGTGGGGAGGTACTTAGCCAAAGTAGTGTCCAGCCATCAGCGGGATTGGGACCGACATCTGCCTTTGTTCTTATTGGCTTACCGGTCGGCTGTTCAGGAAACGACGAAGAAGACTCCCAGCAGCATACTGTTTGGGCGAGAAATGCGACTTCCTTGTGATCTCAAATTTGGCTGCAAACCAGGTGAAGACCTAGCCGGAGAAGACTATGTGACAGACCTTCGCAGGAGGCTGGATGACATCCATGATCAGGTCCGCATGAACATCGGGGAAGCCAGCGATCAAATGAAGGAGCGCTATGACACCAGAGCTGACAGCATGGGGTACAAAGCTGGTGACTGGGTGTGGCTTTTTGACCCCAAGAGGCGCCAAGGATACTGTCCGAAACTTCAGCGTTCCTGGGACGGGCCGTACGAGATCTTGGAGCGCATCAACGATGTGGTCTACCGCATAAAAAAGAGACCAAACGGAAAACCAAGGGTCGTGCACTACAATCGCCTCTCACCATACCTAGGCGATAATGATGACCAACCAGCCCAAAAAGTACGACAGTGCGTCGCATCCGAAAGATCACCAGCCTTTGAGACGTTTTGGGAGAACGCGAAGGCAGGGCAGAAGTTTCGCCATGGAGTGACCACAGAAGTCCACAAGGACTTATTTGAGGTCACTGGGGACCACACACTGGCATGCAGTGTACCGGAAGATCTAGATATGTCTAGAGGAATTGCACGGGTCTTCCGATACAAATTCGGAGAACCGCAACCCTCGAGCAGCCCGCAAGGAAGAGCTCTGAGACTACCGAAGGGGCGTCAACAAGCATACTGCCTGGTTGTCCCGGATTCCAGCAACCTGGAAGAGGACTACAAGGCATTGTGGGACGGCCTTGTTGAGCTGCGTGACTACATGTTGGAGGATCAGCAGGCGCGTCTGGCAATACCGAAGATGGGTGGCGGCCGCGCTAATCGAGACTGGCGGATAATCCGGAGTATGATTGAAGCAGTGTTCTCGGGAGTCGGCATCAGTGTCATGGTGTGCTGCGAGCAAGCGCAGCCGAGAGCCAGTGGGGAGAAATCCGTGGACTGCCACTTCTTCCTGACCACAGGGTGTCGACGTGGATCAGCATGCCCCTACCTACACAGAGTCAAGACTGTTCCGGGACGAAACAGTCTAGGTGGGGGGTAGTGTTATGTAAATATAAATATTGAAATAAGTATGGGTAGTTATAGTGTTATGTAAATATAAATATTGAAATAAGTATGGATAGTTATAGTTATAAGAATCCTCAAAAGTATTGGTAGGTAAGATCGATAATTATGTATAAGTGTAGAATTCTCTAGGCTAAGTAGGTATTTGTTATAATTATAGGAATACTGTATTGCATTGGTAGGTAGGATTTTGGTTGTGTCTAGGTAGTACGTGAAACATCGAGAAGTAATAATTACTCTGGAACCTTCTAGCAACTATAGGTCTAGATTATACTGCTCTAAAGAGTATAAAGGGTGCAAATGGCCTGCAGAGCGGCCAGTTTCATAGAGACTTACAAACACATCGAAGTCATCTGATCAGTGAACCAAAACCAAGTGGAATAATCGAGAAAGTAGTGTGAAAATAAATTTTGTAACTGTGTAAAATAAATAACTATTGAAGAAGACCTGTGTATTTTTAATTTGGAAAGACAATTGAACCCTAAATTCGTAACAGTACTATATGCGTAGCTTAGTTGCGTTTGCGTTTGAGACCCTCACCAAAGGTCTTGCTTAAGAATTGGCGCTTTCTATAGCGAGAACCAAGGTCGCACAGGATATTTAGATATTATTATATTATGTGTTCTGTTCATGTGAATGCATGAAATACCTGCTCGCTACGTCTACAAATTGTTTCTTTGTTCTTCTATGTTACCGTTTGAGTATTAAATGAAATCATAGCAACAGTCATAAAAGCTTTATTAGTAGTGAAGTGGCCACTGCATCACTGGTTGTAAGGCCTATGTACACCAGTACTGGTTTACTGTCAGCACGCCGGCTTGACTTATGCAAAATGCGCTTTCGTTTTCTGTCGTGCGTTTTATGTTTTATGAGGCCTCGCCCGTAATATTCCGTTGCATAACGTCGCCTTAGTGCTTGTTTGTCTTATATTCATCAGAGCGGATTTTACATGAGCAATGTTTCTACATATATGTAGAGTACCAATATGTCTCATGAAAACTGGAAATTGATTAAAACAACTCTCACATTATCGTGTTTTACGTTTTTTTCTTAGCTCAGATTGTGTAGAATGTGATTCTTAAGACAATTATTGAAAGGTCATGTTTGAATCAAATGGCAGACAATCCAAACAAGCACTGGGAGGGACGTCTTACTGATGTCACTCCTTTTTCATGGGCTAAAAATAATTAAACGAAACTGAATTCTTGTCTTGATCAATCTATGATTCATTTTTGTGGATAACCACCAGCAGATTCGTCTAAAGTCGCGATTACCAATGCTGCATGTGTATGTACTTACAAATGAATGGTCAAACGGAATAAGTAACATATTCAGCTCACGTGTTTTTCTCAGATAAATGTTCCTTTTTTTCTATTTTCTACGAGAGAAAACGCTAAAAAAGTGTGAAAATCCTGTAGTTAAGACCGTTTTTCATAAACATTTCATTATAAGTAGCTCTTTTATTATAAGAAATTACGCCCAATAAAAGGTTTTATCTACGATTTCTCAAATCAGTGATTCAGCACTTATTTAGTTTTACTTTTAAGGTGGCGATATTCAGCTTATCTGAACGCAAACTTATTGCCTGTTGTACGTCCACGGAGTATTAACCTCAAACCATAAAACACATATCCATGCAACTTAGATTACAGATTATAGATATTGATTAAGCTGAAACGAATGGTAATTATTTATTTCACGAACCTGACACCAAGAAGTAAACAGAGTATGTAACTTAACGTTTTAACTCAACCTATGTTGCACTAAAAATCTATGAAAACTAAAACGTCAACTAGAGAAGCTGTTTAGTTGTTTTATAGAGTTTTTGTTAACACGTTACGGTTTAAGTCCAAACGTTAACTTGGAGTATAGTTGATTGATCTTATTACAGGGGCAACGAGCTGGAAAATTGTTTTCCATTGACCATTAAGACATGTTACATGTTAAATAAAAATAAAGGCACATACATCAGGTCCGCACGTCTTATCTTGTCTTGTATCCTACCGCCATTCCTCTAGGGGTGGCCGGTACCTCCTCACAAGTGCCTCCACTTGACTCTGTCCTTGCATAATTTTTACATCTCATCTAGTTTCATCGCTCTTTTCATGCACGCTCTTCTCTTGTTTCTACTCTGTAAATTCCATTCACTCGCAATCTCACTTATCTGAAAAAAACAATATTTCCTAGGTCTTCCCCTTTCACGCTTACCTATTACATTCCCTTTATACACTTTTTTTGTCAGTCGGTCTTCATTCATCCTTTCAATATGTCCAAACCATCGCATCACACTTCTTTGAACTTTCACTTTCACGCTTTCTTTTATTCCGCATTCAGTCAGAACCCATTCTCACTCTATCTCAATGTTTTTCCTGTCATACTTCTCAAATGAGCCAATTCTACCGTGCATACTTTATTTACTTCCCTTTCATTCACCGTCCACGACCCTTCATAAAATGGTAGGCTATATTTTTTAAAATGCGTCTGCGTTTGTAAAAAAAATATATGTGGCTTAGTTTTTAAATAAAATCTCTTTAAAATTTGCGTATTTTCCATGTCCGCTAAAACATGTTATTTTTTTATTCGGGCGGATATGACGTCAGATCTTCAGAGTTTAGGTGTCAACGGGCCCGGTAGACAGTTTGCTAGCGACGTTTGTCGTCATTTTGACGTCAAACGTCCCTAGCCGTTCACACTGCATTTTTGGCGGGATTCAAATTCTCCGCATTTTATTTTTCAAAATTATCAATATTTTTATTTTTACTACCTAAAAAATATATGATTGTTATCCTTGAAATGTACTCTACACAACCATATTATTTTCAGCCGTTTTCCTTACTACTGCAATTACTCAATTGTGTACCGCCATTTTCATTTTCATTTGTGAATTGGCATAAACAATATTAGTGTAAGAGCCGGCCGCACGAAACCTTACCTCATTTCTACCAGGCAGAGACTAGTAAGAGGTGATGCTCCACATTAATTACCTGCTTTTAGCACAAAAATTAATGTTCCAAACCTGGAGCGTTTTGAATGCGGCCATTTTTTTGTAAATTATAAAAAACGATCTTTTGAAGTTAGTTGTATCAGCCATGGAGATAAAGTAAAAAAATATTATACTTCATACATTACTTGTAATAAGAGGATAAACATACTACAAATTTGTATTTCCAACCCTTCTTGTTCAGGAGAAAAAGGGGTAAAATGTTATTTTTTACAATATATTTTATAACTCAAAAACAAAAAAGAAAATATGATATTTTTGTACGTCAAATATAAGAACATAATTTTTTATACAATAATAATTTCTTGCATATTCTTGCTATCTGCTATAGTTTCAGAGAAAATAAATTTTGAAGTGAAATATTTTCCCAAAAACTGTTACGGCGTTTCCCGTTTTTTGGTCAAAATCCGGTTTGAACGCCTTAGTGTTTGATTGTAAAAATATATAAAAAATACCATCCCCTAGAAGATTAAATTGCCTGTAAAACTGTATGGATATGAACTATTTTATCGTGAAAGGTTTGAACAGAATAGCGGTTAATCTTGTGGTAACATATTTTTCGTGATATTATGATGATAATATGAAATCATCATAATATTACGCAGATACTCGTGCTAGATAGGTAGGTACTTATATACAACCATCAAAATACGTTACAAAAGTTAAACCGCTATAACATACAATCCTTTCACAATAAAATAGTAAATTTTCATACAATTTGAAAGGAAATTTAATCTTCTAGGTGATGGTATTTTTTATAAATTTTTAAAATAAAATACTAAGGCGTTCAAACCGAATTTTGAATCAAAAACGGGAACTGCCGTAAAGTTTTTTGGAAAATGCTCTGAAACTACAGCAGATAGCAAGAATATGTAAGAGATTATTATGGTATAAGAATTTATGTTTTTATATTTGACGTACAAAAATATCATATTTTCTATTTTGTTATTGAGTTATACAATATATTGTAAAAAATAACATTTTACCCTCTTTTCTCCTGAACAAGAAGGGTTGGAAATAAAAATTTGTAGTATGTTTATCCTCTTATTACAAGTAATGTATGTAGTATCATATTTTTTTACTTTATTTCCATGGCTCATACAACTAAATTCAAAAGATCGTTTTTTATAATTTACAAAAAAATGGCCGCATTCAAAACGCTCCAGGTTTGGAATATTTTTTTTTTATGCAAAAAGCAGGTAATTAATATGGATCATTAGTTTTTACTAGTCTCTGCCTGGTAGTCGATGAGGTAGTTTGCACCATTTTTTGGGCCTCTTTGAAGAGGCCGCATCCAAAACGCTCCAGGATAGGAAAAGGCAGATCTGTGAAAAAATCATGTACTCGATGCAAACTACCAGCCTGACCATGTCTCTGCCTGGTAGTCGATGAGGTAAGGTTTCATACGTCTAGCTCTTAGACTATATATAGTGTCGTCACTCGGCCGATTATCAACACTACTTTCAATACACTGTATTACACATAAACTTTGACCGAGTTCCAAACCTAGGGTTGCAAAACGTTATGTTTTTTGTTGTTTGGGATCTAACCTTACAATGAAAGAGATGTATCTCTCACTTGTTGGATGATTAATATTAACGCCTGAGTAAAAATGTATGCTCATTAACGCCATTAATCAAGACAGATTACAATTAAAAGGTTAATATGCTTTTCTGCCTGCTCCGTCTCGACCTCAAAGTAAAAACAGCAATTATAATACATTTCTTAATTAATCTCTATGATTGCCATGCTCGCGCGTATACATGCTATGAACGCCATCTTTAACTTTTTGTTATCATCGTATACCAGCTGCGTGTAAAGATTATTTCGATAACTTAAAGGTAAAACTGAATAAGTGAAATATTAAACTAGCATGAGTTCCTCAAATAAATGCACCCTTTTTCCTATTTTCTGCAAGAGAAAACAATACGAAAGTGTGAAAATCCTGTAGTTTAGAATTTTGTAATAAATATTTCCTTACAATTAGTTCACTAACTATGAGAAGTTACTCCCAATAAAATATTTAATCCACGATTTCTCAAATCAGTGTAGCAGCACTTATTCAAGTTTACCTTTAAGGTGGTGATTTTTATTTATTATAGGAACTATCTATAATCTAAGTTTCAGAGATACATTGACATTTAAGTTTCAAATTTATTGCATTCCCACAAGCAGGCACATGTTAGTTTGTGCTTACACATTCTGCATAATAGCTTCATACAAAATTAGTCCAACCTCATATGAACATATACTTTGCGATTCCTGCCGCCGATCCCTGAAACCGGAGTGGCATTGCCAAAAGTGAACCAAGTTTTTACAGCATTGTGGCTCAGCCTCATATCAACCTATAAGGGCTATAAGTCAAGAAATATAAGATAACCAAACAATTAATCCTACATATTTTTTTACACCATTGGTACATTAACATTTATTATTGTACATTTGAACGGTCATGTGCAATAATTGATGCTTACCTGTGTTATAAACAAATATTAATAATAAACAAAACATGGAAAGACAAATGTTATGCATGTTAACATTTTTGGTACTTTTTTTAAAGAGCTTACGAAAGATTATATTGACACTACGTCTCCTTAGTGCTTGTTTGTCTTACGTCCATCAAAGGTAATTTCACACATGACTTGAACAATGTTTGCATGTCGCACGTTTATTAAACGTGTTCAAAAAACGAGATTTTGTAATAAAACGCAATAACAATGCGAAAAGAATAGGTAGAATGCGACAGCCGTTCAATTTGGACGAATATGACGGAGATAAAACATCGATCGTCTTTTTCATTCCATACAAGTTGTACTGGTTGTCTGAACTTCAAACGTGATTTCCCAACATTCTTAATTTTTGAGTTATTGCTCTTTATTATTAAGCGTGCGATGTGTACTGGACCAACGTGTCTTATGAAAACTGGAAATTGATTTTTAAAATATTAAAAACATATTATGCTTTTTGATTTATATTATGCATTGAACAATTTATATTATACTTTTTACAATTTAGAATGTACATTTTTGACAATTTATATTATAAATTTTACAATTGATTATACAATTTACAATTTTTATTATTTTTTTATTATCCATTTTACAATTTATTTAAACATTTTACTATTTATATTAATTTATTAATCGATAATAATTATTTCATTTAGATATTATATACCTACATACTACTTTGAGGTTAACGTATAAATGGGTTGATAACTTTTTCAAATTTGAATTATATAAAGGATTTTTCAGTATTACCTAAGCTTATTTGATTTTAAATTTATATTTGTTTTTATTTCATTTTGACTTTAAATTTATACCTAAAATTATAATTATATTGTCTATGTATTGTGAAGGGAGATGATGAAAAGAATTTTAATTGTTAATTTTGAATTGTCATTGTCCTGATAATGCCTTGTAGGCGAAAGTGCTAGACAAAAATAAAAAAGGTAAAAGTGAATTAAAACTTTGTTTATTTAATTAATAATAAAAACAACTCTCACAATATTGTGTTTTACGTTTTTTTCTTAGCTCAGATTGGGTAGAATGTGATTGTTAAGATAATTTCATTGAAAGGTCATCTTTAAATCAGATGGAAGATAAGCCAAACAAGCACTGTATGGACGACTAGTCTGAATTTCCAGACAACTTTGAAATGATTATTATTTGTTGAGTCAATAATACATTACAAACTATTCGAAAACATTGAAAAACAAATATGTTTAGTAAAATTACCTAATATAAACACGCTAGATGTGTTTGCTTGTCTGAGTAAATATTTATCTAATAAATTACTCGTATTTAATCCCCATGCCGTATTAAATTGTCAAGTAGGTATTCATTATTTTTTCAACTGACATGTTACATTGAGCAGTAGATTAAAAAATAGTCTACAATAGAAAGCAGCAAAGATTTCCGGTAAATTCACATTTAAGGCTCATATTTAATGCATACCCACGACCAGGCACATGTGAGTTTGCACTTACAGATGCTGTATGTGTCTAATCTAATCTAATCTAACATAAGTTGCAAAGATATGTTATATTTGGGATTCATATTATTTGCATTCTCACAAGCAGACACGTACAAGTTCGCGCGTGCTCATACTGCATGTAAACCCACAACATAAAAACTCAAATCTCAAATGGACATGCACCCTGCAACTCTTGCCGTCCTTCCCTGAAAAAGGGGTGACATTGGCAAAGTGAACCATTTTTACAGCACGGGTGGTCAGCCGCATACCAACCTATATGTCAAGGAACTCATACAAGTGTCATACAAAGTAAATCAAAACTGCAACTCTTGCCGACCTTCCCTGAAACAGGGGTGACATTGGCAAAGTGAGCTATTTTTTACAGTATGAATGGTCAGCTTCATGTGGGTGGTCAGCCTCATTAGCTTACACAAAAATAGTTAAAATTAAACATCCAACCGAAGAGTAAAATTTGATTAGCAAATAAAAACAAAATAAATAAAAAACGCGACAATAACTTTTTGTACTTTTTGTAGAAGTATAATATTACAAACCATCACATTTCTCATAGGAACTTTAAGTTTTGAGCAACGCAGCAGCGATCCAATTTTTATCGGATCTCGTTTTATGATTGCCTCCGCCCATTTTGTTATTATTCTCAGATGCCAAATTAATCCGCCATCGCTGATCCGGCAGACAATGCCCGCGTGTGGCAATACAAAGCTATATTTCTTTGTTGAGTTGCAGCCATACAGACAAGAAATAATTTTCCATAAACAAGACGTTGTAGGAGGCTGACAGAGACATTATAATAGATAGACCACGCATTGTACAACTGCAACTTTCAATTTGCCAAATGTGTGAGATACTTGAGAATGGAGGTTAAGAGAAGTTCATACGATAAAATATTTCATGGAGGAGAGTTCGTAAATGTAAAATCACTTATTAAAAAAAAGAGCGACCGGTCAGTAGTTCAGTGGTAACACTTCGGACTCTGCATGGGAAGGTTGTGGGTTCGATTTCCGGCGAAGCACAAAAAATATACCACTTATATTTTCAAATTTGCTCTTCGCTGGGTTGAAAAATTCACAAAACCTTTACCAAAGACCGGTCACCAAAGGTCCATCCAGCCTTACAGAAACTGGGTCTTGCTTGGGAATTGGCGCTTTGTAGCGACGACGATCAAGCTCGTTAAAAGGTCGATAGCTCAATTGGTGGAATGCTTGCATTCCATGCCGAGAGCAAGGGATCAATCTCAAAGGTTTACTCAGCCTTCACAAGAAATGAGAACCAGCCCCCCGGGAGCTGGGAAACCCCCACTTCAACTAAAAGTGGTTGATGTGAGGCCGGCCCCCTTACCTGTGAAAATAAATAGGTCCCGAAGCACCACATGCGACCCCTTCGGAGAAAACGCAGATAAGAAGTTACACTATATGTGTAGCTTAGTTTATAAAGTTGAAAAAAGCCATGGCGTCATGACTGCAGGTATAGGGCTGGTACACTATCACACATTCTTTACTGTCTTCATCTATATTTGCAACTTCTGTATTAGCATATTTTGAATTGTAAGCCATAACATCCATATATATCTATAATCTAAGTTGCAAAGATATGCCAACATTTAAAATTCATATTAAATGCATGCCCATGAACAGACATGTGCATGTTCGCGTTTACAAGTGCTGCATGTGTTCTTACAATTTAACATGCAAACCTCAAACGCCCTGCAACATAAACCCTGCAACTTTTGTCTACCTTTCCTGAAACAGGTGTGCCATTGGCAAAGTGAGACATCTTTTAAAGTATGCGTGGTCAGCCTCATTTCAATCTATAAGTCAAGGAATAAAAATCAAAAAAAGTGTTTTGAAAACCTTCATTTTATAGTATTCCATGTATGTATTTCTTTAATTCTTTTGATAAATACTCGTAAATTTCCTATAATTTCTCTTCCTAAATAATATACAAACACCAAGTAACAGTAAAAGTGTTTTTCTCCAGAAAAGAATTTAAAAAATTACAAAATATGTTGATATGAATAACTATAGAAAAAATTAAGTCTGAGTACATTCTAACTTCATATATTAGCACGTTTTTTTTTAATTTCCTTGAATTTGACCACCTTCTTTACATTTTCAAGCAACATAACGACCAAACGTCATTTTCCGTCAATTCAAGCGTCTAAAATGTATCCACAACAAACGGTATCTTGTTACTTCAAATTTTTTTGAGGTAGGCACCTCAAGAATACTCAGAAGCGAGTTAAGAAAATGCTTTGCCGGTATCCTAGCAACGACAGGCTGTACCTGGTTAAATCTCTTGGGAACTAAATGAGACGTATGTTATTGTTTTTTGCGTACAGTCTTGACCCAATTAAAATGCAATAAAACTTTTAAGCAGTTTTACGTGAAGAATTGACGAGAACAGCTGTTGCCGAAATATTAATTTAAGAAATAATTGTTTTTTTTATATATTTAATTATTTTTTATGCTGAATATCGAATACCCAATTATTAAGGCAGTTATAACTTGAGATTGGTGGAGTATTGTTTTATTTGTAAATTATGTTGTAATTTTTATCTTCAAGAAAAAATATTGTTTTTTATTTCTATGAGGTCGGAACATTTGGAACTTTTTTCTCGGTGAGCAAACGTCAGTCTTGTATGGGACTGCTGTCCTTAGCAACCAATAACCGAATATTCAATTTTGAATGCCTTTTCCCTAACAACCCGGCTTGGTGACGACATAATATCGTCTATACCTACTCTATGACAATTCACGTGTGTACCTCATTTATCGGTCCTTTTATCCAAGGTAACTAAGTTTTTTAGATAAATCTACTTGTAAATATTTATTGAATTTAAAAAATATATTTTTCATGTAATAAATATATATGCTTATCTAAAGTAGGATTTAATATCTAGTTTTCTTGTTCAAACGGGTTGACATTCCATGCCGAGAGCTCGGGTTAGAATGCCATCGAGGGTCTAAGAAATGATTTCCAGTTTCGGTGTTTATTTCAAACCCCAAAATAAAATACCGGCAAGGTTTACTCAGCCCCCACAAGAAATGAGTACTAGCCCCCTCGGGAGCTGGGAAACCCCCACAAATGAAGTGGTTGGCGTAAGGCCGGCCCCCTTACCTGTAAAAATAAATAGGTTCCACTCGCCAAATGCGAAATCCTTCGGGGATAACGCGGACTAACAAGAAGTTACACTATATGTGAAGCTTAGTTGGGTTTTTGTAAAATCGAATGATTGTTTTTATTTTACCTGAACTTTGAAATAAACTTTTTTATTTTTCATTCTTCTGTTTGATAATATTACCCTACATTGAAAGATACGAATATGCTTTGCGCACATTATTTATTCCTGGAATAACATAGGGCATATTTTTTTACCAAAGTTATCAAACCCACTTATATTTTTAAATAAAATGAATGCGTTTTTTCATGCATTTGTCATACATCTTTATTGTTGTAACATTACTTAATGGTTGCAATATTTTCAAGATATTTTTGTTGTGTGTAAAATGTAAATGCAGCTGTCAGTGGTGTAGGTACCTACTTTACGCACACTATAATTTCTTGTGCAACTATTTACACTGCATACATTAGTTTTAATGATGCTCGCACCTTTTTAGAGCAATTTAAGCAAATCTTTAAGAATGTACAGAGACGTAAAAAAAACAAATAATATGCATGCTAAAAAGTCACCTTGGAAATTGCATTTTTTAGTATGGGAAAATTGCAATTGTATGGTAATTTTATTAAAATATCAGTTAATGAGATGGCATAAAGTTAGCTTGAGAAAAACATAAGCAGGCAGTTTTAATTCATTATTTTTACAACCATTTCCTTATTTTAATTCCTTTCATAGAATTCAAGGTCAACAAAATAGCATCGATTAAAAGACACGTTATGATTTTTATAAAGTGCAAAAGAGCTTATACAATTTTTTCAAGGACACGATAACGCCTTAGGTGTTAAATAAAAATAAAAACATTTATTCCTGGTCTTAGGAATCAAGATCTTATTTAATTCAATTTATTTATTTCTACGTTTATTTCTGAAACGTCTTACAATTCAGAATTTTTAGGACTCTTGACAATAAAGTCCGTTTTTTTTTTTATTTGGAACTTTTTTCTCGGCGAGGAAACATCAGTCTTGTAGGTATGCACTGCCATCCTTAGCAACAAATGATAAAATATTTGTCGGCCTTTTCCCTAGCAACTCGGCCAAGTGACGACAAAATATTATTTATGCCAATTCACATGCGTACCTCATTCTACCCATGGCATTTATTTATAACTTTTTAAGAGTTAATTGTTTTTAATACGTAAATAATTTGAGTTACCCAAATTGTTCCGTGAGGCTTAAGAAATAAGATCCTTCTACCCAATGCATATCTTTCCAAAATAGTATTATCAACTTTTTGACATTATCTTTTTTTTTAAATCCTGTGCGGGAAACTCCCTAGATTTCAGAGACTTAAGGGGTCTATGACACTTGTTGTAGTGCCGCAGAGGTGTTGTTTACGAGCTACCAAGCGCCAATACTTAAGCAAGACCTAGTTGCTGTAAGGCTGGATGGAACTTTAGCGACCGGCCTTTGGTAAAGGTTTTTTTAGATATTTCATCCCAGCGAAAAGCATATTTGAAAACTTAAATGGTATACTTTTTGTGCTCTGCCAGGATTCGAACCCACAACCTTCCATTTACGAGTCCGAAGTGTTGCCACTGGACTAAGGACCGGTCTAAGGTCTTCTTACTCTTGTTGCTGTTCTTACATATTTGCATAACTTATTTTTTAAATTGAAAAGCTATAATCGGCCTTAAATTTCGTAAACTTTCATTATTTCTATGTTATTAATGTGTAATATATTTTACATAAAAAGTCAAGTTAATAGGTCTTAAAAATTGGAAGAGGTTTTCAGTTTGAAAGTAAAAAGAACTTATAATTGCAGTGCAGACAAATAATCGTCCACAATCGCTGTAACACGCGCTCTTGCTGATTACCCGCAACGTGGTGGGCGATTTGTCCGATCATGCCCATTCAATAAATGTGTATGACGTGAGAGAGCGTTACTCGGAAACTGTTTGTGTGTGAGACTGAGCAAGCAAATAATGTGAGCTGTGTACATCTGTTGTCAGACCAAAAGTGAAAACGGAATTGTATACAAAACGAAAATACAAAGATTTTGAATTACCTAAAAAAAACAGAAATTGTGGAATTCGATTGGATATAAAAAATGAAAGGGAAAAGAGAAGTGTTTTTTATAAACATGTAATGAGATAGTTTCGATTTTCTGAGTAGACTTCTCAATAGACTTACCATTAGAGTACCTACATAATGTTAGAGTGGGCTCTTGAGGTGTGAACAACGCTCACCTAGTATTCATCAATCATCCTAGTATTATTATTATTACCATTAGACTACGGACCGGTCCGTAGTCCGGCGGAGCACACAAAATATACCATTTATATTTTCAAAAATTCTCTTCGCTAGGTTGGAAAGTTCATAAACCTTTACCAAAGTCCGATCACAAAAGGTTCATCCAACCTTACAGTAGATGGGTCGTGCTTAAGAATGGCCACTTTCTTTAGCGATGACCAAGCTCGCATAATATATAGCTCTTAAGGTGTGATTCACTCAAAAACAAAAACTAACCAAATAAATCATCCTGAAATTATTATATGGTAAAACAATAACATGTAACCTCGACATTAAGATCTCAAACTGAAATAATGGTTACAGGTGCTTCATTTTCTGAAAACTCACAAATTTCCATCGATATAAATAAAATATATAAATTTCATCTAAGTTTTTCAAACATTGCTGATGTGAGATTACCTCTGATGTAGGTACATAAGACAAACAAGCACTAAGGGGACGAAAGGAGTATTCATTTTTTAATGTATGGTAGATTAGCCTCTTTACAACTCATTTAATTAAGAATAAAAAACTAGTATAGAAAATGTCTCCATTGATTTTGTGCTGATTTCATTTCGCGCAGAAATAAATCTAGGTTAAAAGTCATGCAATTTCAGTTACGTCAAATGCATGCAAATTTATGCAAACAAAACAGAATCTCTTGCGACGAGCCCAATTCCAAATTTACATTAATTTACTTTGACCCAATAATGGTCGCCATCTGTGGAACTATTACGAGAATTATTTATAATTATTTAAGGCAGGTGGAAAGTGTGGACTTTCTCAGCTTGCGTAACGTCGGAAATGTGGGTCCGTTTCCAAATTAACTGTCTCAATTTCTGAACGCATTTCTCGAAGGCAAAGTGTAAGTTACTTTGCACGTGCGTTACTAATGGTAAAGAAAGTAGATCACTTATACTTACGTGGCTATAAAAAAGGCATTTACGTCATGTGTTACAATAGTTAGCCTGAGGGACTTCGTTGATACCAAAAATAAAATGTAAATAAAAAATGTTTATTTAGTGTTGACAGATCTTTGAAACTTTTAGAGTTACATTCAATTGACCACAAATTTGGGTATGATTTTTTTTTTATATTATGATGGATTAATCTAGTCGTTGTAGCTACAGACTAGAAATCGGAAGGTTGTGGGCTCAATTCCCACCGGAGAATAAAATTTATGAGTCATTTACTTTGAAACCCTTTATTTTAAATAATCAAAACAAATAGTACCTATCTGGAACCAAGTAGAATTTATTTTTATGGATCAATTTAAAAATAATTATAAGTAAATATAAAAATCTCCTATCATTCCTATCTGAATTTTTTTTAATACGTAGGTAGTTATTTTATATGGTAAAACAAAATTCAGATAATAATTTTCATTTCCACAAACAATTAAGATACTTATCCATATAGGATTTCCTTATGTTTTCTTTATTTCTTAAAATATTTCAATTGATAATTAGTGAATTTATTTGTTATTTCCTCATCTTCATCTATTACTGTAGATCCATACAAATATTTCTTTAAGGTCACCAAATTGTATTTAAACTTCTTATATTGATGGAATTCATCATCTTGAAAATGCACACTTCTTAAAAGTGATGGAATGCATTTCAAATTATTAAGGTATTAGTAGGTATCTCTACAATTCTGAGGGTCAAAAAAATAATCTAAAGTTGAATTGTTTTGCATAAAGGGCAAATTTGCGTTACAAATATATCTTATATTTGTATAAAACTACATGAAAGCTTCTTCAATGCCAAGTTTCATGCTTTCTTCCGAATGGGATCGTAGCTCCATACTACCAGCCCAAGTAGAACCGAAGGGCCGGTATTTTCAACGTAAGCATAGCAACTTTATATAGAATGAAATGGACGCATTTGTGCCAATCGTGTGGGTAGTATTTTTATCAGTTTAAAGTCACATAAGCTAGCGTTGAAAATACCTGGCATTAACAAATGGAATCTTTATAGTTTAAAGTAAATATGTACTGTATGAAACTATAAATCAATAAATTAACAAGAAAATTCCACGGAGATTTATTTAACTGCAAGGTTATTAGGCATGCATTAATTAAATTACCCTAACAACTTAATTAAATTGATTAATATTGGTATTGCGGTTAATAAAATAGGAGTAAAGAAATCGAGACGACATCTAAGATGAAGCAAGATGGTATCTCCTTACAGACACACAACGATAGCGAGTATTGGAGACAGTGACCCAAGTACAAAACTCTACGCTTAATTTACAATATAGCTTTTTAATAAAAATGTTTGGAAATATTAAATCTCACCAGAGGCTTGGTTTTAGTTTCCGTTCATTTTATGGGTGAGTTTAACGTGAAGTTTTATACTAACTTGAAGTACAGTATCTTGGATGCTAGGTAGGACAGCAGCTATGGTAGGTATGTATACAACAACTATCTGAATAGGTGAATAGGTTAGGTCGATGGACGGTATGTCTAACAAATTGTAAGGTCCGGGTCATTTAAAACAAGACTTAGAATATTTCTGAATTTTTAGAAAATGTGCTACTCTAACAACCGAGAAGGATGTGATAATAATAATATTAGGATGATTTATTTGGTGAGCGCTGTTTTGTGCGAATCACACCTCAAGAGCCTTCTGCGAGTTTGGTCGCTGTAGAAAGCGCAAATTTTCAAGCAAGACCCAATTGCTGTAAGCCTAAGGACCTTTGGTGACTGATCTTTGGTAAAATAATATGAATTTTTCAATCTAGCGAAGAGCACATTTGAAAATGTAACTGGTTTATTTTTGAGCTCTGTCGGGATTCGAGCGCACGACCTTACATTTACGAGTCCGCAGCGTTACCACTAGACTACGGACCGGTCAAAACCAATGTTGTTTTCTCAAGACAGAAACGTGTAAAAGACCATAGGCGAGGTCGTGATGAATGGACTGAAAACGACTGGATCCTTCTACCATGAGTCTTAGGGTGTAATGAAGATATCTTTGAAGGTTAGCATCTGTAGGTAGAATCATTTTACTTTACAACAGTGATCATGAAGGTTTAGCTCCTTACCAAGCATTGAATTTCTCATTTTGTGTAAAAGCTGGGTAAACTATATTTTTACTGATAAACATTAAAAATATTGTATTGACATGATTCTTTAAAAAAAAGTACAACTAGAAATACGAATTTATAACAAAATAATAACGATTCGGATTTAAAAAAGAAGAAGACAAACATGTTGTTATGTTAAAAGCACAGATTACAGCAACATATTGGCGGGATTTTTCTATGTCTTAAAAATAAATCAATCTGATATTCGCCAATAAAAGTTGTTAAATGACAGATGTGTGATGATTTATGGCGTTGGTTAAATGGCGATGTATTGAGTTGGTTCTCAGCCAGCACTGTCGCTCGCGGCTGCCCGCATTGCGGCAACACTGCTCGACATTAGGTAAGTGTGTTCTACTCTATGGCGCAGTACCTACATATTATACCAGGCATTTCCAAATTTTTATATTGGCGCGCATGCAGGAAAAATAAGAGAAAGAGCTTTAGACATAAATTAGCATATTTACAAAAATATTATATACACAGTTAAAATTTATTAATCGGATATTTCCTTGACTTACTTATAGGTTGGTATGAGGCTGACCACCCATAATGTAAAAAATAGTTGACTTTGCCAATGTCACCCCTGTGTCAAGGAAGGTCGGCAAAAGTTGTAGGGCTTATGTTCATTTGCGGTTTGGATTTTATTTGTAAGTAGGTACACATTCAGCATTTGTAAGCGCGAACTACACGTGTTTGTTTGTGGGCATGCATTTGAGAGCCTTAAATGTTAATATATCTCTGCAACTTAGATTATAGATTATAGACGAACCGTTATAAGAGAACTTACATTATTCTCAACATTTTTATATATGTCAAACGACCGTAATTCCAACCTAAACTTAAATAACCATACATTGCTATGCGTGGGAAACCATCTTGCAGATGTCCTCGAGGAAGACTATCCAATAGATGGAAAAGCGTAAAAGAAGTAATTTCTAACTCGAAACAAAGAGATTTATCAAAGACAAAGATAGGTGAGGGGAAATGGAGTTTTAGGGGGGTTTATGGTTTGATCGATAGTTCAATTGTTAGAACGCTTGCATTCAAAATCAGAGGGCTGGATTTCGAACCCCACTAAGTGTGTCAGATATGATTTTCTTCTAACCCAAATCATAGAAGCAGCAAGGATTAATTAGCTTCACGAGGAATGAGAATACCCTTCCTCAGAACAGGTAAGCTTCCATTTACAGTTGACCACCCATACTGTAAGAAATGGTTCACTTTGCCGATGTCACCCCTGCTTCAGGGAAGGTAGGCAAGAGTTGCAGGGCTTATGTTCATTTGAGATTGGGTTTTTATATTGCAGGTCCACATACGGCATGTGTTAGCGCGAACTTATACATGTCTGCTTGTGGGAATGCATTTTATATGAATCTTAATTGATATGTAACTTTGCAGCTTAGATTTAGATTTAAGTTTTAGGGTCAGTTTAAGCCCAGCCTCCTTACCGATATAATCTAATGGGTTCTACTCATCTTACGAGACCTCTTTGTAGACAACATGGTTAAAAGTTTTACTGAATTTAGCAATTAGCAGCTCAGTTACCGTCATTTTTGTACAAAAATCAAAGAAATTAGTGGACAGTCTTCGAACTGGAAAAGTTTGATAGTCTCTATGGAGTAGTTGTATTCTGTTTGGTCTGTTGAGACGTTGCCATTTGGCCGCACAGCCTGGGGACCAGCGGGCATGTACCACAACTCTGCCGCAGACTCTCTAGATCCTGGTGGGAGACGTCACGATGTCTTTCGCAATGCCGCGGCTGCTAGAAACCACACAAACTGTGCAGAATATCATATTAGATTCTATTATAACCCAAGTATAAAGTTAACTATATTATTTAACCAAAACTGTATACAATCTAAATCGCTCACTACGGGTGCTGCTTTAGTTACCATACATTTTTTGTTACACGCTTTGTTTGGGTTTGAATGTTATGTTTCAGACTTTGGGTTCTGGTCCTGTTGAAGAATCCGGGTACAGCGATTCAAGATCATAGAATAATCTTATCATGAAAATCATAAAATCTGTTGAAATTTTATACCGGTGTAGATTTAATTACTTACTCTGAATGCGGATACCATTTATATTGCTACAATTCATAATAAAAGCAAGTAAATAGTAAATATATTGATGAATATATTTTATTTACCGCAAGGTACAAATTAAAAAAATCTCCATAAGTTTTAGAAGTGGTGTTTCAATACTGAATTTGATAGCCGTCGTTTTTAAAACAAATGAGAGAGAAGTTTTTGAATTTGGAACAAAAGACAATCGAAATGTTTCGATTTCGAATTTGGAAAGTATTTTATTCGGCTGTTCACCATTGTCACGAGATGGCCATGTTTTATTGTTTGGATAAGAAAAATAGTTTTTATTTGTATTACTTAATATTATGCGCATTGTAAGAAAGATTATGGTTTGTTTGTGAAATTACAACCCACACAAATTTTGTTTAGCATTTTATTGTGTAATTTTTCTAATGGGTATTTATGATTTTTTAAGAACCATCATTCGATCTCAACTTTTTATGTTTTTTCACAAATCAAAGGGAAAATATAACAATGAAAACGAAATTATGTATTATTTTAAATAATAAAAAATAATTGGTGTATGAATGAAAATGGGTTTTTCAAAAGCTTCATTAAATTTATATATGCCATTGAATTTTTTTGTTATTCGTAAAGAAAACCTTTGATTTCCTTTTTGTCTTTTAAAGTTATTGTTAAAGGTAAAACATCATGCTTTGATGTCTTAAAAACACAAAGAATCGTTATCAAGTATGGGAACTCTTTCATTAATTAAAAAAAATATATAAAACCGAACGAAGACACGAACATTTTTTTAATCAAAAAAATAACAATGGAGGTATACAAGTTTGGCAGAGCACAACAACAAATTAAATGAAATTTTCAAATGTGCTCTCCTCTGGGTTAAAAATCATGTACCTATATTAGTCATGGAGATGGAAAAATAAACAGAGGTTAAAAATGTAATATCATTTTACCGAGTCCTCAATCAAATCGCATTCAAAATTTTGATTTTGATTGCAAAGGATAAGTAAGCTTTGACGATGTTTTGCCGAGATTTTTATTTATTTTGTTCTTTGGGCCTGCGAAGATATTTTAACATTTAAGGCTCAAATTAAATGCATCCTCTCAGACAGGCACATGTAGGTTCGCGCACATTCTGCATGTGTGTGTACCTACTACAATATACACTTTAACTTGCAAGGATATATTAACATTCAAAGCTCATATCAAATGCATGCCCACAAACAAACACGTTTAGGGTCGTATTAAAAATATGTGAACATTTTGATGCCAAAATTTGTCTGTCAACCCTATCCTTTTCTGAAAAAAACAAAGGTCAAAACATTGTATAAAGAACTTTCGGAGAAAAAACATAGAGAATGCCGTAAATTAAAAGCTCATTGTCCGCTTTGACAGAACAGAACAGGCTACAGGAAAACGACTTTCAGTTTTGTTGGTCCATCCTGCGGGATCAATCTGCCTCTGGAGTTGAGAACAGAGACCAATGTTAACAGTTTCAGGAATTCGCTTTAGACACATTTCAAAGCACCCTTGAGATTTGAGGTGGCTAGTGCCACTAAAGTAGCATTAAGCCAAGCCCGGATTAAGGGCGGTTCGAGCGGTACAACCGAACCAGGGCCCCCATACTCAGGGGGGCCCCACAAGGCCAACAAAACTCTAATATTTTTATTAGTGCCCAATGGGCACTAATAAAAATATGGGCACTGCCCATATGAGCCCCGATGACAGGCTTAATAGAAATTGGTTTACAAGCATTACAACAAAATATCTTTGAGGTGTAAGTCTTATGAGGCACACGCTACCAAAGCTAAAAAATATTGTATGGAAAAAACTTCAACTTACTTTTTTTTCGGAAAATATATGCATCTTTGAGGTTATAGAAAAGTAGGAGGGAAGGGGAGGGATTTCATGGAGGGGGGGGGCATATAGGGAGCCCCGAGCTTTACTCCGCACCAGGGCCCCCAGAGGGGTTAATCCGGGCCTGCATAAAGCTGATACTATTTTTTTAAATTAGGTCCGCACGTGAATTGACATAAAAAATATTTTGTCGTCATCCGGCTGGGTTGCTAGGAAAAAGAAAATAAATATGTTTTTATTGGTTGCCTATTACGGCAATCCCATACAAACCTGACGCTTGTTCGCCGAGAAAAAGGTTCTAAATTAAAAAAAAACAAGAAGTTCAGACTTCATTGGCTTATTATTTGTTCGTTTGAATTTGACTGAGTGCATAGTACTTACTTTTCTTGTGAAAAGATCTGTTGAAATTTATTCAAGAATTATTCTTGAAGAATTAGTCTTGAAGCAAAGATGCTCTGAAGAGAATATATATGATAACCCAAAAATGAATATTGTATAAACTGCAGCAAAAATAAAACCTACACACAATATATAATGGATGCCATTTTAAAGAAACTTCAAAGCTTATTCATAAGTAGATAAAAGCTATTATTTAAATTGGCGAGAATTAAAATGAATAATAGACAATTTATTAAATGTCTGGTGCAATAAAAATATCTCAAGGCTCCCTCTTTGTGCCGTTTTAATTTTTTGCAAATATATTTATTTAAATTGTGTGCAATAAATAAAGAAAAGGATTTATGCGATTTGTTTGGCTCTTTATCTTTTGGAAAATTAAAACAATCATGGTCTCGGGTCATCACTGAAATCGATGTTTCATTTCTGGGGAAGAAAAGTGTAATGTCAATGTTACTAGGGTCCTTAGCAAAATATTAGGTAAGCCGGGCATGGAAGGCACGTGAATTGACGTTTACAAAATTGTGTCGTCACCCTACCAGGTTGCCAAACGGCAAACAAATATGTTTTTATTGGTTGCTAAAGATGACAGTCCAATACTAGACTGACGTTTGCACGCCGAGAAAAAAGTTTCAGACCAAAAAGTGTTCCGAACTCATTCCATTTGTGTTACCTAATAAAAAAAATGTATATTTGAACAATATTTTAATTAATGGGAAATAGAGTTTGCACATTTGACACAAAAGTGACGTCAAACAACCAGAAAGATGGCCAACTATTATTTTGTTATGGGTTTCTAAGGACTCTACGAGTATATAGTAAATTAATAGACCTGTGACGTTGGCCCGCCGATAAAAAAACACAGTTGTGCATTCGGGCCAAAAACGTTCAGAAAGTGTTATTATTTTTTTTAAACAGATTTTGGGTTTTTATTTTAAGTTTTTTTTTTTTCATTCCCAAAACAAAATAGTTGTTTTCCAAATTATGAAGTTTCACCTTTTAATTTACAGAAGTTTAACAATTACTGTATCTGTAACTTTATCACTATTCCATTAGGGATTCCATTCCCTATTTCATAGCTCTACTTCCTGACATATTTAAAGACAAAAAAAACTTTTTACACCATATAAAATAGGGAAAAACCTTGCAAGTAAGTAAAACACATTTATGTGGGAAATCTGTAGTACGAGAACTTAAAATGTAAAATATATTGTTATGATTTATAAAATAATTTACAGCTGACAACAACAACAACAAAACATCAAATCCATGTCTCACTCAATAAGGAAATATTTCATATTACGTGAATATCAGCACGACACTAATGTTTTTATTTTATGTTATACCTACCTATAAAACTGCAAACTAGTAAGTTGGTGTACCTGCTTTTTTTCATTCAACCGTTGGTACTCTTGTTTTTTTTTGTATGCAATAGTTGGTACGGTGAAAAACAACACGAAAGCAGTGCTGCCAACTGTTTTGCGTTTAAACTTAATAAAAAGTTAATGGAAACCAATACGCTGCAAAGAGGTGCTGCTTTAGTTTGGATACATTTTTCGTTAAATGATATGGTTAAGTTTAAATGTAAGAAAAAATATACTTGGGGTGCGGTAAATAATATAGGAACAAATAGCACAACACTTAAATGGAAACCTAACATGACTTCTTCGGTTCTTGACATCAATATTGCACCAGGAAAAGACATAACGCTTTACATAAGAATTTCGCTACGTAGATCTTTAAATGTTAAACCACCTCCCCGCATTCAGCCATTCACAGATAATTGCCTACAATGTTTGGTGCACAACTAACTATCTGCTCGCATAGTTCATCAGAATATTTTCAAGTCGTTTGGGCCGTGAGAATATCAGAAAAAATAGTTAGTAGGCAGTCAAACAAAATTTATTGTTAATTAAAATTTATGATTAACGAAAAAGCGAAGTAAATTCAAAGATTTGAAAAGAATAATTAGACATTTCAAAACGATAAATATGTAGGTTGGAAAATTTGCAAGGAAAAAAAAACACTGGATAAAAAAACGCTACTAAGCTACGAATAGAGTGTAACTTCTTGCCACGATCTCCCCGAGGAAGTCGCGTATGGCAAGTGGAACCTATTATTTTATAGGCAAGGTGACCGGCCTTACACCAACCACTTCAGTTGCAGTGAGGGTTTCCCAGCTCCCGAGGGGGCTGGCTCTTATTTATTGTGAAGGCTGAGTTAACTTTGCCGGCATTTTATTTTGGGCTAGAAATTGAAAAAAAACCCACCGAAACGGGAAATCATTGCTGACACCCTCAGTAGAATTCGAACCCGAGCCTAGGCGTGGAATGCAAACACTCTACCAACTGAACTATCGACCGACCCGACTCGGATGAAAGTAATAACATGCTTGAGCACTTCAAACAATAAACGTTAAATGGGGAAGCTCGATAAGAATAAATGCGAGGGAACTGTAAACTTTATATATCTCTAAACGGCAAGCATTGTTTTATTTTATTTTTATTTGTTTTAAGAAAAAGCGACAAGGGAAGATAAATAAATCTAACTAGATAGTCAGGGTATCCTGATATTTTTATAGTCAATCTGCAATTTATAACAGAGTTTATAGTTTCCCATGAGAATATTCCAAATCAATAGAAGAGTTGGCAATCATAAACTCGCCTCATTTTCAAACAATGAACCAAAGTTGAAAAATTATATTATTTTGACTGTTGCAGAAACACGGTGTAGTATGTTTGACCACACTGGGCCTTGAAAATGTCTCTCTCTCTTCACTCTCACGATCTGCGTTTTGTTTTATTGAAACATAATACTTCCAACCTTACTACAGCAACAAAAAAACCTAATAGCGAATGATTAATCGCGCCAAATCATTCTCGATACATCGTTTACGAAACTATGAACACTAAAGGTGAAGGCAGCAAGGTACCACTTGTGATAATAACTTTTGTTTTTTTTATTATTATTTTGGTGAGCTTCTATTTCGTCCCCCGCAGTGCTTGTTTGGCTTATCTACCATTTGATTAAAAGTTGACCTTTAAATGATGTTGCCATATCTATCACATTCTTCACAATCTGAGCTAAGAAAAAAACGTAAAACACGATATTGCGAGAGTTGTTTGTTTATATTTTTTAAATCAATTTCTAGCATTCATAAGACACATTGTTCTAGTAAGGTTTCATGTTAGAACGACGCATGACAGAACAACACATGACAAAACAACACATGACAAAACATCACAGGAAAGCACATCACGATAAATAAAATCACATGACAACTGTGTTGTTTGTGATGTTTTTTCAAGTGTTGTTTATGGTGTGTCCTGTTTAAGTATGTGATAATAATAATATTAGGATGATTTATTTAGTGAGCGCTGTTTTTGTGTGTATCACACCTCAAGAGCCCTCTGCGAGCTTGGTAGTCGCTGTAGAAAGCGCCAATTCTCAAGCAAGACCCAGTTGTTGTAAGGTTGGATGGACCTTTCAGTGACCGGTCTTTGGTAAAGGTATATTAACTTTTCAATCCAGCGAAAAGCACATTTGGAAATATAAATAGTATATTTTTTGTGCTCCGCCGGGATTCGAATCCACAACCGTCCATTTACGAGTCCGAAGTGTTACCACTGATCTACGAAACATGGTCTACGGACCATTTTGTCATTATGTTGATCCGTCATGTAACGTTCTGTCATGTGTTGTTCTGTCATGTGACATTCTGTAATGTGTCGCTTTGTCGCTGTGCCGTTTTAGCCTGTCACCGGTCCAGCACACATACAAACATTGCTCATGTGAAATAACCTCTGTTCGAGATTAGACAAACAAGCACTGAGATGACGATTTGTGTTTTATGGAGGTGGAAAAAAAATGCACAACCGAGGAAGCGAATACCTCGGATAACGTGATGTAACGCGGTGCTGGATATTGTTTTGTTGGTAAAGCGGTGGTCTTCTAAAACCGGTCACGAACCTGTGTTTAAATGTGCATGATACACTGAACATGGGACCATGGAAAAATGCGACCTGTGAACATTGCGATGCAAGACTTTTTCCGTGTAGTCGATAACGCAACTTAACGCAACTAAGCTACACATATAGTGTTACTTCTTGCCTGCGCTGCCCCAAAGGGGTCGCATGTGGCGCTTCGGGACCTATTTAGTTTTACAGGTAAGGGGGCCGGCCTCAAACTAACCACTTTCAGTTGAAGTGGGGGTTTCCCAGCTCCCGGGGGGGCTGGTTCTTATTTCTTATGAAGGCTGAGTAAACCTATAAGATCGAATCCTTGCTCTCAGCATGGAATGCAAGCAATCTACCAATTAAGCTATCGACCTTTTTATGAGTTTGATCGTCGTCACTATAAAGCGCCAATTTCTCAAGCAAGACCCAGTTGCTGTAAGGCTGGATGGACCTTTGGTGACCAGTCATTGGTACAGGTTTATGAATTTTTCAACCCAGCGAAGAGCAAATTTGAAAATATAAATGGTATACTTTTTGTGCTCCGCCGGGAATCGAACCCACAACCTTCCCATTCAGAGTCCGAAGTGTTACTACTAAACTATGAAAAAAAAAAATCACCTAGCGCTCTGTGAACAACTGTGTATTTCTGAAGTAATTAGTTACACTAGGAAAAAATAAAATGAATTCTTTTAAATAAAAAAGCAACAATAGTTTTATTAAACACAAGTTCAACTTTGTTGTGTATCGAACATAGCAACTTTGGATAAGCCACTTTACGCGTTGCAAGTGGCAGTACGAGTAAATACACAAACAAAAGGACATATTTGATTTTCTTGACTAATAGGCTGGTGTGAGGCTGACCACCCATACTGTAAGCAATAGTTCACTTTCCCAAATTTACAACCATTTCAGGCAAGAGATGAAAGACTCATGTTCATTTGAGTTTCATGCTGCAGGTCCACATGCGTCATGTGTTAACGCGAACATATACGTGTCTGCTAATGGTATGCATGTACCTAATATGAATCTTGAATGAAATGTTATGTAGAGTTGTAGGGCTTATGTTCATTTGAGATGGGTTCTTTTAATGTAGGTCCACATGCGGCATGTGTTAGCGCGAAATTATACATGTCTGCTTGTGGGAATGCATTTAATATATATCTTAAATGGTATATATCCTTGCAGCTTAGATTAGATTAGATTAGATAGATTGAAAAATGCTATTTAAATTAAGTGCTTTTTTGATTCAGTTTTCGCAGAACATTTTTTTGACGTTTAATCTCCTTCATCAATTAAAAAGCACTTGCACCGGTAAAGCCCGTAAACTCAGATATTGTAGCGGAGAAAGTTGTTACGTATAGCTTACCGCACATGCGAGAGAGTGCTCGCGTTTCACTGGAATATGGAGCAAAGTGCCAGCATTAACAATCGTCCCCCAGTGCTTGTTGGGCTTATCTACCATTTGATTCAAAGATGACCTTCAAATGAAGTTTTCTTAAAAATCACATTCTACACAATCACGATAATGTGAGAGCTGTTTTATCATATTTTCAAAATCGATTTCCAGCATTCATAAGACACATTGGTCCAATACACATACAAACGGTCCGTAGTCTAGTGGTAGCGCTTAAGACTCGTAAATGGAAGGTCGTGGGTTCGAATCCCGGTGGAGGTAAAAACTATACCATTTATTTTAACATTTATATTTTCAAATACTATGCTCTTCGCTGGGTTGAAAAATTCATATACCTTTAACAAAGACCATCAAAAGTCCATCCAGCCTTACAGTAAATGGATCTTGCTTGAGAATTGGCGCTTTATATAGCGACGACCAAGTTTGCAGAGGGCTCTTGAGGTGTGATTCACACAAAAACAGCGCTCACCAAATAAATAATCCTAATATGAATATTAAACATTGCTCATGTGAAATTATCTCTATTGGAGGTAAGACAAAAAAGGACTAAGGTGATGTACCCTATTGCTCAACTCTTACGAAATTATTTAAATCGGTTCTTTATATTATTACGATCACAATTTTTTCAAGTAACCCGATTATGAATGGAAAATGGTTTATTATTTAACTGAATAATACCTACATTACATACTACGACGGTCTGGGAAAATTATGAATTGTAATTCACGTAATTATTGAACATGAAAAAGTATATTATCCAAAACAGTACGCTTAGTACGAGTTGCAAAACTTGAGAAAAGTAAAGTTTACGAAAAATATTAAAGAATGATTTCTCCCAAAATCTGCCGTTTCTGTTTCTTACACTTTATGGTCTTATCAAAAGAGTTACAGTGATGAAGAAAATCAAGTTCAAACATACAACTGTACTGTAACTGTAACTCTGTCGCCATTCCGCTAGGGGTGGCCACAGCCTCTGCAGAGTTGCCTCCATTTTTTCATATCCTGACATACCTCTTTCAATTCCTTCATATCCATCACCTTTTTCATGCATTTTCTTCTTTTACGCTCACTTTGTATATCCCATTCTTTCACAATCTCCACAGTCTGATCACTCCATACTTTTCTCGGTCGACAAAAACGGCAGATTTTGGGGGAAATCACTCTTTAGTAATTGACGTAAACTTTACATTACTCAAGTTTTGCAACTCGTACTAAGGGTAGGTACAGTAGGCATGAACATTTACATGCGAGAAAACATACTTGTTTTCATTTTGTATGAAAATATAAAGCTTCTCGACAGCTTTTCGTAAAAAAATTTGGAACACTCACTTCCTTAATTTCTTTACAATTTCGTATTTGAGGTCGGTACAACAGATTTCTTTCAAGATTGTTTTATTCCGCCCTATCTTGAAATAAGTACGGTTAGATCTACCAACAGGCATCGAAACTGCCACCCCTAGAGCTTTTAATACATCAATGTTTCTCTGCAACGTAAATCAAAGATTGCAATTTTAACGTCCATTTCCACGTATGAATTCCAAACACCGGAAGGATACTGCGATTTCAAATAAATAGCTATAATCGGCCAACCTCATTACCTCTGAAATTGCAATCGAATGGACTGATAGAGACATGCTACGCAACACACGGTATCTGCGTGTTCTAGTATTTAGGAATGCATGCACTTTCTCGGTCTATGCGCACGCACGCATACGAATATTAAGTGCAATACACACCGATGACATTAGAACAACAAAGACTACGTGTTGCTTAAAAAAATGTAAAGCGCACTGCGCAACTGTAATATTTACTTGCAGCCAAAGATGGAATTGAATATTTTTTTTTACAAACATATAGAATTCAACAGCTTTTTTTTTCACATGGTTGATTTTTTTTTTTTTTTTAAATAATAAATTTTGTATTTATTTCAAGCATTTCTCAGGTTTATTGTTGCCATAGTTATCTACAGATATTATCGTTTCAAATTCGTTTCTTAATGTTCATCGTTTCAATTTTTATGTTTTCCAAAATCCAGCTATAACAATAAATTAATATTTTCAAAGGTCATGAAAACCTTTTCAGTTGAATACATATGAAATTGACAACAATATAGTTCCTTGAATAATAGGTTGGCATGAGGTTGACCTCCCATGCTGTATAGCTTGGTTCACTTTTGCAAATGCCACTCCGGCTTAGGGAAACGCGGCAGGAGTTGCCAAATTTATGTTTATTAACTTTATTTTATAAGTACACATGCAGCATGTGTAAGCGCGAAATTACGAGTGCCTTCGCACTTGTGGGCACTTCGTCTTAAATGTCAATATATCTTTGCAACTTAGATTATAGATAGATTTTAGATGTAAACCTATTAAGTTGAATGTGAAACAACATGTGAAATTAACAACACTTTAGTCAATTTTTTGTTTCCTGGAAATACCGATACATAAAACAGTAAGTAAGATGCATTCAATTGAGATTTAACAAATGGTGTTATCTTGTTTCAATATCGTTGGAATGAACTGTCAATAGACTCAATTGTAAACACAAATAATAATTTATTTGATTATGTTTTGTATTACATAACATTTTTTCGCTAGTCCACTTTTTCAGGTGCATTTATTTTATGGATATTACATAACACGTTACTTTTTGTAAGCAACTGCGTACGCATACTTGTTAGGCTTATGTAGTGGGGAACTCCATATACGATGCTTGACTAGCAAAGGAATTTACAATTTTTTTAGAAAAGTTTTACAGCCGTTTGAAGTACTGTTTTCCTTCCTTGACTTAAAGGCTGGTATGAGGCTAACCGCCCAAACTTTAAAGAAACGGTTCACTTTGGCAATTTCAACCCCTGTTTCAGGGAAGGTCGGCAAAAGTTGCAGGTTCATTTGAGGTTTGGATTTTAATTTGTACATATGTACAAGTTCAGCACTTGTAAGCGTCAACTTACACTTGTCTGTGGGCATGCATTTGATATGAATTTTGAATGTTTATATATCTTTGCAGCTTAGTGTATAGATATATAATTATAGAAATCAGTTTGTTGAAGCAAGTTACGTAATATGTAAAAACAACAATGGTTTAAATAGTTTTTTGCGCTGTGCGAATTATATATGCAGAAAACAACTTCGTGTAGGTTTAAAAACAGCGCGAGAAAAACAAACATTTGCCGCGCAAATAATGCAAAAAATAACGCAGTCACTTGGACCACTAAGTAGGTTACATTTATGGCTTGTCCCCGTAAAGACAGTATGCAAGTTGTTTGATGAAACTGGTAAGTAGTGGGCAGCCTGAAATTTTGAGACGCAAACTTTTTTTCAGCTTGATCTTTTTTTGCTGTTGCATCGATTTTTTGTTTGAAGATGTCTGATTCGAATCTCCAGAAACGTTTTTGTCGGTCAAATTGTCAATCTCTAAAGAAAATATAAATTATTTTGAAACATTATGGCATTTGTAATTATTGGGCGTCGAAAAACAAAATGGAGAAAAAGAGATAATTTAAGATTTCACGTGTTATTAAGTATTATGTAGTGTTTGACAGCTGTGAAGTTGACAGTTCCGGTTGACAGGTGAGCCATATAGTATGTATCAATGCTGTAAGTTAGCCGTTTCTTCTCCATAAATACTATAAGGGCTTTTTGCACCAAACTCCAATCAGATAAAAATTAAAATTTAGTGGGATTTCTCCCATCAAATCAAAGCATCTTTTCTGTTCAAATTCCATCATATTATTACCCATTTCCGAGAAATATCCGAGGTCCTTACCAGAGTTAAGCAATCAAATATTGATTGAAGGCTGGTGCAACAGGCCCTAACTCAATGGGTTGGATGGTGCAATGACAGCATGGTTGTTGGTATACTACACTGTGAAGTGTGAATAACCTTATCTAAGCTTAGTAGCTTACAAGTAGACAGGATAGTTCCTGTCTGCTTGTACTAAGCCACTGTCCTGCCAACTTGAACCATGTGAACGCCACACAAGGCTAGCAAGGCCACAGTTGTCTTATTACTGCGAGCTCAGGAAAACGCATTACTGGGACTAATTGCTCATGAGAACATTTTCTGCTCGGCGAGATAATGACGCGTTGCACAAGTTGCACTGCAGGGACTAAACAATGGCGGAGCCAGTACAATATGTGCATTTCATAAACAACTTACTATACTACTAAGTGAGTTACTACACTCTTATAAACAGTATTCCGAGTATACAACTTTGCGGAAGTCTCACTTGGGTTGTGTGATTCGAAAATGTATGAAAAACGCGCTGGCACTACTAGAGAGTGGTTTAGTATTCATACATTTTTTATATTTAATCGAGGTGAGTTATCACAATGTTTATACTAGAAGCACACTCAACTACAGAGCTTTTAAAAGTGTATGGGAATTAAAGCAGCACTTCAAATGAGTGTTTTAATTTTTACACATTTTCGTTGAAACTCTATGTTTAAGTTTATACGTAAGAGTGCATGCTCAGGGTGTTAAGTGAGTTATTACATTATTAAATCAATTATATTTAAATGTGATTGCATTTCTCGGATACGAGGAACGTTCATTGTCCCTTTGAGAATAGGTTTTTATTTAATGTTGTGAAAATCATGTAGGAATTTCGTAATGCCATGGTGTTGCTAATATATCGATAGCTTAAAGGTAAAACAGAATAAGTGACATATTACGCTAACAATGCCTGAAACGGAAAATGTACGACTGTGTCCTGCCAGTTATGACTTACGGAGCAGAGACACTAACTCTCACCAAATTGACTATCAGGAAACTCCCTGTAGCACAACGAAAGCATGAAAGAGCTATGTTACACATAAGACTGTCAGATCGTATACGAAATACCGAAATACGTAGAAGATCGGGAGTTACTGGCATAGTGAAAAGAGTGGCAAAGCAGAAGTGGTCGTGGGCAGGGCATGTAGCCAGATTGAGCGAACAAAGATGGACGAAAAGAGTGGTAGAATGGAGACCTCGTGAAGACAAAAGAACTAGAGGAAGGCCTCTTACACGATGGTCAGATGATATTAAAAGAGTTGCTGGTGACTGGATGTAGAGAGCCCAGGACAGAGACGCCTGGAGAGATATGGGGGAGGCCTATGTCCAGCAGTGGACAAGAAGTGGCTGACTAAGTAAGTAAGTACGCTAACATGGGTTTCTCAGATAAATACAACGTTTTTTCCTATCTTCTACGAGAGATCCCTAAAAAAGTGTGAAAATCCTGTAGTTTAGAAGTAAGTCATGAGTCTATAGTCTAAATTGAAAAGATAAGATTCATATTAAATGTATTTTCGCAGGCAGACACGTACAAGTTCACGCTTAATGAATCGAATTCTGGCAATAAACGATCATTTAATCACTGCTTTATTGATTGAAAGATAATTAACGCTTATTTTAATCATATGAAACCTTTGTTCATATTCTAAAATAAAACTTGAAAAAACATAAATTTGGTAGAAAAATAAATTAATTGATCTAGGCGTAACTTTATTTAATTGATTGTGAATGCGTTCAATAATAATCAATCAAAAAGAATCATCAATTATCTTCAGATGCAATAAGATACTAAATGTTTATCAACCAAAGAAAAAACAAACATATAAATTAATTGATTGAAGATAAACGCTCATTTACTCGTAGTTAACAACCGTAGACGTTTTGATTATAGAAGAACAATATTTTCAACAATTATTTGTGAAACTGCATGTGACTTTGTTTGTGGGTTTTTAGAGTTCATCGTAGACAAAACTCACACTCACTTATTTCACGAAAACTTTAAATTTTGTTGAAGGTATAATTTACACGATTACTGTTTAGTTACTTTGCTAATGTCACCCCTGTTTCAGGGAAGGACGGCAAGAGTTGCAGGGTGTATTTTCATTTAAGATTTTGGTTTTTACGTTGTAGGTTCACATGCGGCATGTGCAAGCGCAAACTTTTACGTGTCTGTTTATGGGATTGTATTTAATATGAATTTGAAATGTAATATACATATCTTTGCAACTTAGATTAAAGATTATTGAAGTGCCACATTACCCACTTTCTGAATGTTATTCCTTCTAAATGAAATTGAAAGTTAAATCTAGTGCGAGTGAATCTGATACAGTAGCAGGTACTGTAAAAATCCATTAAAATGTAAATTTCAGACAAAGTTATTTTTTGTAAGCTCAAAGCTGCTGAAATTTCTGTTAGTTATTTTTTCATCATTTTTCTGTTTTTCCTAACATTATATTTTCCTTTTCAAAGGGGTATTTAAAATAAATATTTTTGTATCCAAGTATTATTCAACTTTTATAAGAAAAAATCGTTCCTAGATTACGTTCCCCTTAGTGCATGTTTGTCGTATCTCCAACAGAGGTAATTTGACATGAGCATTGTTTGTTTGTATACTGGACCTATGTGTTTTATAAAAACTGCAAATTGATTTTGAAAATATTTAAAATAAGTAACACATTATCGTGTTTTACGTTTTTTTTTTATTTTAATTTAAATTTCATCTTTGAATCAAATTTTAGATAAGCCAAACAAGCACTGGGGGGGGGCGATTAGTTAAGTAAAAGATGCATTATATATGCTGTTTGTTTTGTACTCACAGTAACTTTGCTCACTGTCATCATGCTTGTGTTTGTCACTATTTCACTGAAGGTACAACAACACCACTTGCTCTGTTCCTGCCGGTAGTCCTGTGACTCGCTTGCTCACCCCGTTCAGAGTCGGTATCTATTCACGCACTCGCGGCTCGGCGTCTCACAGTGAAGTGAGCGCGCGGCTGGGAGGCGCCGCCTTATACGCGCGCTGGCCGGGGGCGCCCGTGAAACCAGCGCGGGCCGAAAACTCAGGCAGCGTGTACTGACGCGGACAGTGGATAGTGCTTACTAAGCTAAATAAGTAGTTAGCTTACGCTAGGTTACGTTAAATTAATTTATTAAAGTGATAATCATAATAATATTAGGAGGATACTTCAGTATCATCTTAATATTTCCTGTTTCAGGGAAGGTCGGCAAGAGTTACAGGGCTTATGTCCATTTGAGAATTGAGTTTTTTATATTGTAGGTCCACATGCGGCATGTGTGAGCGCGAAATTATGCGTGTCTGCTTGTGGGAATGCATTTAATATGAATCTCAAATGATACATATCCTTGCAGCTTAGATTTAGATTTAGATTTATACACCAGAAAAGTCCTCTGCAAGCTTGGTCGTTGCTATGCACAAATTCTTAAGCAAAATCCAGTTGATGTAAGGGCTGGATGGACCTTTGTTGACCGGTCTTTATAAAGGTACATGAATTTGGCAACAAATTTGAAAATTAAATGATATATTTTTTGCGCCCCACTGGAAATCGAACTCGGGTCCTTTGGTTTGCGAGTCCGTAGCGTTAACCACTAGACTAAAGACGGATCAAACGAAGAAAAAGTGATATAATAAGATATGTGACACAGGAAATACCAGACGGCCAGCGTCTACCAGGCCGACCGCCCAAAGGATGGAAGAACAGCTGATCTTCTGCATCAAAGGAGGTAGTTGCTAATCTTAAATTTAATGCAAAAAGAAGAAGAAGTTGGTGAGTGGTTAGAGCCTGAAATGAAGTCCTGGGGCAGAGCTTGTGATAGGTTTTCTTATAGAGAGTGTTTTGTTAGAGTTATGTAGAATTGCCTGGTTGCAGACAAGAGAGAAGTTTCCGAAACAGTGGCAAATCTCATGATTGAATTAAGCATACATTTTTTTAGAAAAACTGACAAATTGTAAGTTTTTAAAAATTGCAATTTGGTAAAAATTGCATGGGTTCTCCATGAAGTAAGCAGACACTTGCATTCGCTAAAAATTCGCATTGTTTGATGCGAATGCGAGTGTTGATGCGAGTGGTTGAAATGATGCGAATCATTCCCATATGCGAATGCAAACGCGAACATTCGTAACATCCCTGATCATTTCAAACTATAAAGAAAGTGAGTAAGTATATTCATTTTCCTTTAAATATTGAAGTGCCGCTTCCTGATTTTCTCAATTTTCAAAGTTCGTAAGACTCATTTCCGTCAAATTATCCAACTTATTTTTTCTTGTTCTAAGGTGAACAGTTTTCAAACTCAAACGGTGATATTTACGCATAGCAAGTCCATGGATTAGTTATAGTCTATAGATAAAATGAGTTGTGAGTAACCCTGATTGTGTCTAGAACTGTAGTCTATGCCAGGACGCTCCCGCAACATATCTTCCTGAATCCTAGGGTTTATCATTATAAGTGTCCGTGACAAAAAAAACACTTGAAAGAAAATAATGACATGTTTTTTATCATTGTATTCTTTTTGAAGAGGATATCTTTCTGCTGTAAATGATCATAATATATTTTTCATTTTTTTAATAATAGGAACACTTTAGAATATAATCAATACTACAATGATTAATTTGCAAGGTACTTAACGGAATAACGTCACTCACGAGTTTAGGTAGATTTGTTCCTACAGTCTACGTTCACTTTAAGACCATTCTTTTTCAATCCTTTGCTTTTACGGTGCCCTGAAGCCATATTCTGCTAAATTCCTTACACTTTAAATATATATCAATCCAAGTCGGAGCTTGCTAACGCTTGCGAAAGAACTGCATAGATAAAAAAAAAATCAGATTACACCTTATTTTTTAATACGAATCGCTATCTCGTCACCTTAAGGTCGTAAGAAATGTAGTAGAACATCGCATCTTTTTTCAAACAAGACTGTTCTCAGTCCAACACAGTAGGTGCACATACAAACATTCTGTGTTAGCTTTCCTTTTGAAGTTTCAGGACAGTATATACTTGTTCCTTAGCCCACTGTCCCCGTCAGATCAGCCGGCGGGCTGAATAATCCGCCGATAAACTCTCTGATTTGCAATTAAAGCGGCCGCCGCATATTAAGCAGCTCGCGCTCACTCCCGCGCGCCAGGAATGCGTGACAACTACGCTACACTCAGTCAGTCTACGCTTTCGATGCCTCCAACTCAAGACAGGACGAGCGCCACAGTGCTCGTGAAAATACACGAAATTGGGATTTTCCATAACTAAGGGCCTGTTGCACCAACCTCCAATCAGTATTTGATTGATTTTGAATTTGAATTTGAACATTGAATTTGATTGCTTAATTCTAGTAAGGACCTCGGTTAAATATTTCTCGGAAGTGGGTAGGTAATAATATGCTGGAATTTGAACAGGAAAGATGATGTATATCAGCTGACTTACGTATATGCAACCAAATTTTTGATTTGTTGGGAGAAATTACACTTAATTTTGATTTTTGTCTGATTGGAGTTTGATGCAACAGGCCCTAAGGATATGAATAGAAATCCATAGTGCCGTGCACTGAAACTATAGCTTTTAATCATCGTACATAATTTCGCTTTTCATAATTGTCCATATACATTCAGTCTTTCAGTGTATGGACAATTAGCTCTGGTTATGGAAAAATCGGAGAATAATACATAATATAGGTATAATGACATCCAATCTTGAAAACAAGAACAATTCCAGATCTTATTATTATTTTTAAATAAAATGAGTACAAGTGTCAATACAATATTTTTATGGAAAAAAAGTCTTACAAGGTATATGCGAGTGATACGAATATGTAGTTGTATGTTGTGTTTGTCTGGGTGAGTTAATAATAAAGTCTGTGAAGTCTCTCTCGAAATAAATAGATGAAAGATACCTATATAATTTGTATTTGATATTGCTTTGTATTGTTCAAGATTGCTTGAGTGTTTGGTCGGATGTTCCAGTAAGCTTTCACATGTATCACTTCTCAATAATTCGAGAATGTTCTTTATTATTACTATAAATAAAGAACCAAAGGTCTCTGCAGGGCAGAAGCCAACCGATCGTTGTATTGTGTAGGTGTAAAGTAACTTTGTATCAGAACCGAATCTGAAATAAACAAATCAATGGAATTGTTATTAAATTAAGCCCGCGTAAAAACATAACACTATGAAAAGTTATTTTCTAAAAAAAATAATGAACTTATCAACTTTATTTGAGTCGTCTAACTGCAAACGCCGTCATCTCCAAAATTTATTATTTTTGAGATAATGATTGAATTTGATTCTGCGCAGTGTAACAAATCATTTGCTGTGTGCGATATAATGTAAACCTCTAAAATTTAAATTGAAAAAGTATGATTTCGTACAAACGCCGTCATCTCCAACTGGTGTTGTTGTTTTACAAGTTTACAAGTTTATTTTCTCAAAATCATCGCGTAAGGAGTTGACGGCGTTTGCATTTATACGACTCATTTCAGACTGCTCTTTTTTGTCGTACCAATAGCATTATTTTTTTCAATGTTATAATTGTAAAGCTTTTCTCTCCGTCTCTAGAAGTTCCGTTTCACGACCACCCTGTGTTTGGTTTGTAGCTTACGCTTTAACTTGCCCAACTGCGCCGTCTCCTCAGTGAGCTCTGGACGCGCCATGTAGACCGATGTCCGCAGCCTTACACAATTGCGCCTAACTGTATCGACATGTGTAATAGATGAAAGTGTTTCTACCTTTTTTGTGGACGATGATATAACAGCGGAGTCTATATAATCTCTATAATCTAAGTTGCAAGGATAATTTTACATTCAGCGCTCATATCAAATGTAGGTATGCCCACAAATAAACACGTGTAAGCTCGCGGCTACAAATGCTGTTACTGAAAGTGCACTTACTAATTAAAATCCAAACCTCAAATGAACATAAGTCCTGCAACTTTTGCCGACCTTCCCTGGAACAGGTGTGACAGTGGCAAAGTAAACCATTTTTTACAGTATGGGTGGTCAGCCGCATACCAACCTATAAGTCATGGAACATACACGAAAAATTACATTTTATAAATCAGTAAATAATAATATCATCAAAACATCTATATAATCTCTATAATCTAAGTTTCAAAAAAAAAATCATGATTTTACCGGCTTCAATTAATTAAAAATTGCGGTTATTTATTTCAGATACGGTTCATATACAGAGTCAACTTAACACATACACAATGCAACGGTCGCTTAACTTTTTCACTACAACACCTTCTCTCAGGGGTCAGTCTCCCCTCCACTGACCCACGCCCTGTATATCCATCCCATCCGGGGATGTGTCACAGGACTCGCATGCAAAAGTTATGTGAGATGCGAGTGGCAGAAGGCCCTCCCGTGAAGCTACACTTTCCCAAGTGTTTACACAAAGCAAAGGAGGCTCAGAAATCACTAAAAGATTATGGCCGTGGGGTTTAGGGCTCGAGGATTTTAATTTTACAAACAAAAATGCAAAGTGATTCTGAGCGTCTTAACATATGACTTAAGGCCTAAATTCGAGATGTTACTACTGAGACTGTTCGGGAGGTGCTCTCCAGACTAAGTGGCCAACCACCATAGAGGTGGGAAAGAATAAAGAAAAGAAGAAAGAAAATCGGTCTAATTAGACAGACGAGTTCTCGCCATAGCTAGCACAAAACTTTGAAAAAGCCCCAAAGTTAGATTTGTTGGCCACAAAGTCCGCATATCCGATCGGGCCGATGGCCGGTCTGACAGCGTTGAAGAGCGCCTCACGACCAGGCTGCAAGGCTTCGCAGTCCCACAGGATGTGTCGCACATCCTGCAGCGTCGCTCCGCACTCACAACCCGACCCCCTTGAGAGGCCAAGCTGGAAGAGCCTGGCCCTAAATTTACCGTGACCAGTCAAGAACTGACTGGTCCAATGGTCCGGGACCAACCAAGGAGCCTCGTATCTCTCACGGACCGAGGGAAAGAAAGAAAAGGTGGTTCTGCCTTTGTCGGAGGAATCCCATCGTTTTTGCCACACGCGGAGAGCCATAAGCACAACCAGTTTCCGAGTTCCAGAGGATATTCCTCGGGTGGGGGGATCAATGCTATCTTCGCCGATAGTAGCGGTGAGGCCGCGTCTCAAAAGACTTATGGCGTTGGCAACCTGGAGGTGAAGATCCAGAGGAAGGACACCGGCAAGAACGGGGAGACAGTCCGTTGACGCGGATCTGTACGCCTTGGTGAGCAAGCGGAGAGATAATCTCTGGCCGGAAAGGATGACACGCCGCTGTAGACTCAAAAGGCTCTTATCAGCCCAGCAGCCGGCTGCGTAGAGTGCTGTTCCGATGAAGGTTGCCTGATACAAGATACGGAGTGAACGACCTCTAAGTCCCCAAGTGACGTGAGAGAGCCTAGCAACCTTGCCGAAGGCGCCATTACCCTTCTGGATAATGCGCTTTGCGTGTTCGACGAAAGATAGATTACCGTCCAAGGTAACTCCAAGGTAAGTTACTGCTTGGGACAGTTTCACTCTGGAGCCCTCGAAATCGATAATAGGGGGGGGTAATTTTTCACTACAGAGATATTTAGCCCTTATTTAAAGTAAGACTAAGGATGATTCTCGAATCATTGAGAATTGGCAGGTGCGAGGCTTTACTAGAATATCCGACCAAGCACTCGAGCAATCTTGAACAATTCAAATCAATATCAAATACAAATGATATAAGCACCTTACATCTATTTATTTCGACAAACAAAACACACAACTACATATTCGTAACAATATCCTGCACGCCCGCTAACAGACACGCGCTTGCAAATGCTGCATGTGACCTTGCAAATTGAAAACCAAACATCAAATGAACATAAGCCCTGCAAGTTTTTCCGACCTCCCCTGAAATAGGGGTGACATTGGCAAAGCGAAGTATTTTTTACAGACCTATAAGTCAAAGGATTAAGTTAAAAGGGAGAAGAGATAGATAAAATACTAAGTGACTCTGACGGTGTTATTTACCAACAGCAAACCCATGGATCAGCCGCCACATAACGTGAATTTTCAATACAAAAAAGGATGATCCATTGATCAGCTATGGATAGAATGTATTGTGAATAACCCTGTTAGTGTTTATGACTGAATATTTACATGAAATTGTAACACTTTATTGATCAGAAATTTAATTAAATAGGCATTCTCTAATCTTATCAATAGCTCTAAGGCAATACTTTGTTTTTTTTTAATGTCTAAATCTAAATCTAAATCTAAGTTGCAAAGATATGCATCATTTGAGGTTCAATGCATTCCCACAAGCAGGCACACATAATTTCGCGCTCACACATGCCGCATGTGGACCTACAATATAAAAACCCAATCTCAAATGAACATAAGCCCTGCAACTCTTGCCGACCTTCCCTGAAACAGGGGTGACATTGGCAAAGTGAACCATTTTTTACAGTATGGGTGGTCAGCCTCATACCAACCTATAAGTCAAGGAATGTAAAATGTAAAAATATAAAATAATGTCTTTCTTCTTTAACATTTAAAACAGTTTTAGGTTAATTTTTATTTATATGGCTCTAACGTTTTCACCTCTGTAAGCATCTTCAGGAGCTGTAATATTTGTCAAATTTTTATATCGTTAGTTACTTACTGGTATATATTTTTTATCTCGGATATCCGATGGTTTTGGTCACGGATACAGATATCCATAATATCCCTACTTGAGATATAATTATTGTCCGCAGAGAAGTCGACGAGTGGGCAGACCAGATACCTGGTCTCCGTACAGCGGATTTCCGCGTTCAAAGAAATACTAGAACCATTTCTAAGGATAATATTATGATTAATCATAATCATTACGAAATTTCAATAAATCCAGAAGATTGTGACTCATACAGTTGTACCAGTGAGCTAGACATTACTATTTTGTAAGAAAAATACTTGTTTTTTTTTCAAATAAATTGAAGAGAAAAAAAAGGTTTAATTCACTTTTTTAATTTTCAACTATTTCGTTACTAAAAGGCAAATCAAAGAATACATTCTTTACAATAAGTAACACCAGAATTTTAAATATTTTTTTCAAATCGGTTACTTATTACATAACACTAAATTTTTGTAACTTCAAACTGAAGAAACTACATTCCACAAAAAAATACTGGTTCAAGAATTTAAATTGGCTTGTTGAGCATTTCATAAAGCTGAAATTTACTTCTGAAACCTGAAAAGATGCTATTCACCACTGCATTCTAATGAATATTTGATTTTTTTTACTTGGAATATAACATACGTATATAGGTCCATTCAGCCTTACAGCAACTGGGTCTTGCTTGAGAATAGGCGCTTTCTACAGCGACAACCAAGCTTGCAGAGGGCTGTTGAGGTGTGATTCACACAAAAACAGCGCTCACCAAATAAATCATCCTAATATTATTATTTAATAATTTTATTAAAATTTAACCATTCTGCTCTTGAAGATGCCTCATTAGTAGGGACTGGAAAATTTCGCGATCACGATAAAACGAATTTATTCGCGAATTTTGATGTTTTTACGCGAATAACGCGAAATTTGAGGTTTTACGCAAATATCGCGAATTTTCGTACTTTTGGTAGAAAATGTGTGAAAAAGTTGTCATGTGTCGCTTTTGCAACGCAACGATTTTGTGGGAAAGAAAAAGATTCCTGCAAAAAACCTGTTTTTGGCCAGGCAGAGTAGGTTGGTGAATTGCATTCCTATTCACAAATCTATTTTATTAAAAAAAATGAATGATATGCAGAACTGTCCTGGATCATCCAAGCAGACTTGAATCGTGACATCCATGAAGGAAAAAACTTCAAGGAGTGAAGCTGTTGCTGGATTAGCCTAGAGCACAACTTGAGGCTTTCATAAAAGCCAACATCCCTTGAAAAATTTGATAACCCTCACCTAGAGATAAATGCACAAAAATTAAATATTTTAAAAGGATATTGCAGGGTATTCGGAGTGTCATTTAAATATAATAATACTTTTTTCAATCAATGGTTTTTTGTAAGTTAGGTACTCGTATTGATTCAAATGTTGTTTATTCATTGTTTTAGAAGGTATATATTGTTTAATCAATCAAATAAATATACTGTTTTAATTCACTTTTTTATTATTTTATTTTAAATATGTCAAACAGTTTTCGCCTAAAAAGGCATCCTCAGGACAAATGTACATATTGTTGTTTATATAAAAAATTGTAAATATTAGTAATATCTCTTGTTTTGCAATTATATAAACCTTAATTTTGATCAAATCAACCCTAAAAATAACATCGAATCTCCCCGTTTATCATGAAAAATAACGCGAATTTCCCTGTTTTCGATCAAAAATAACGCGAATTTCCCAAAAAAATAACGCGAATTTCCCAGAAAATAACACCACTATTTTCCAGTCCCTACTCATTAGTCATTAGGCGAAAATATTCGAGCAAAAAAAAGAATAAAGTGAATTAAAACAATGTTTTACCATTTATATTTTTAAATATTTATAATATTATTATTATTATAGACCCCCATGCTGTAAAAAATGGTTCACTTTTGCCAATGCCACCCGGTTTCAGACAAAGGCTGCAAGAGTGGCAAAGTTAATGTTTATGATACATTTGGTTTATTTTGCATGTACACATGCAGTATGTGTAAGCGCGAGCTTACATGTACCTGCTTGCATGCATCAAATATAAACTTTAAATGCCAATTTATTGTTCCGTTTTTACTGGGTTCACTGTTCATTGGTCTTTCAAAGGTAAATTGCTCTATGCGACTGACTCTCCGCACCATTTTAGTCCCTTATTCTCGTATTCTCTAGATTATTCTCCCACCAGAACGTTATGCACTTTGATTTCATAGTTCGTCACAATATTTTTGCAACTTAGATTTTAGATTACGGATAGTGCATCTCAGCCCATTTCTGTACCCAAAAGAGTGCATTCTAGGGCGTCATCTTCATACAAACTAGGTTTTGTTATAATCAGTTTCCAGGCAACCGTCATGTTTATGTCTCTTTTTGACGTATGACTTTAATATCTTATGTCTCATTTTTTTGCTGTTAACGTGTTATTCAGTTTCGTGGTTCACTTTCGCCAATGTCACCCCTGTTTCAGGGAAGGTCGGCAAGTGTTGTAGGACTTATGTTCATTTGAGATCGTCCACAGTAAGAGTTTGAGTAAGTCCACATGCGGCATGTGTAAGCGCGAACTTATACGTGTCTGCTTATGGTTAATATGAATGTAATATATCTTAGCAACTTAGATTATAGATAGGTGATTAGTTTATTACTCTGGGGAAAAAGACGCACGCCATCTATGTCTTTTATATTGACCGATACTGTCAACATTCTTTTTGATATTAAATAATCACAGTGCTAAAACGAAATACTTGCATTCTCACATGAAACACACTTCAATTACACGTAAAAATCTACACGCTTATGTCATGGCAATTACATAAAAGCGTTTATACTAAAATACTCATGATTGAACGTCTATGTAAATGCTGCAATTAAAAATATTTTGACCTTTCATTGAATTAACAAATTAAACATTTAAAAATTGCTTTTAAGTCGAGACAATTGAATTCATCGCACAAAGTTAAATTGCGCCCCCTCTTAATGCTTGTATATCCCACCTATATTTTTTTGGCTTACACAATTTGTTGTGGCCTGTTGGGCAAAGAAAGGCGCAGATCTACTTTTTTGATGAAAACCCTGACCCTTCTGACCTTTATGGACTCTTGATCAAAAATAATTCAATCTACCGTGTAGCCCAGCGATTCCAAATCTTTAAGATTAATAATTTTAAATATTTTTTCTTCAAAATGATTTGCGGATTGATATATTTTTAATTAATCTTAAATGTATTGTTACGATTTTACTGGGTTCTCTTTTATTAAATTGCAATTATTTATTTAAACAGAATTTATTTTACACGGTTTGGTTCACAATTTACAATAATTGATCATTAATCCATGCGTATATGGTATTCACTTCTAAATGTTGGAAGCAGCAAATCCATTGATGCCCTTTGCAGTCCGTATATAAAGGTACAAAAGGGATATTCCAGATCATTCGATATCTCGCTCATACCAGACCACCGTTCTATTTACCTTCCTACTACTAGAGCCAGATTGTTCTATACACTATGCAGGCGCGCGTGGGTACTTCAAATCCTTAGTTCCTAACAGTATGTTATAGACTATAGAGGCATCAATGTTTATTTTCCATGCGCACACACAAGAACAGACGTATGAATTAGTGCATGAGTATGTGCAACTAGTCGCTGGTATGGTCGAGCGGATAAGCAGTTGGCACTCGAATTTGCGCTATTGAAATAAGTGTAAGTTTGAATTCCAGCTGCGCCGTGTCCTCTCGACAGTAATTTTGACCGTGGTTCATCAGATGGCATCGGGTAGTTATTTATTAAAGATTCATTAAAATATTAAATAATGAATTATCAATTGATAATATATATACATGTTTCTGGCCAGGCAAAATAGGTTGGTAAATTGCATTCCTCTTGACAAATCTATTTTCTAAATATGTATCTTGATACCTAGGTTCGGAAGTTTCAAATGTACCTTGGCAATAATGAATTTCATGAAAATGACAAGAGAAGTGCGCCGGTAGGTTTTTTCACATAAGCTTATAAGTTAAAAATACTTGGACCTTAGGTTGTGTTGTTTCAACTTTGTCTTATTTTTGAACTTTGAGAATAGCTGGATGGTGATTTTATAATCGGGCCTATATTATTACTGTCTATTGACCAGATGTATAGCAGGCGAGGTAGTATTAACCTTTGTTGCGAGATTCGTATGGACTGAATCACTCTAAACCAGGGCATTCAAATAATACTCAAATACCAAACCATTCATGTATTCTTCTTTACTATATGTACCTCCATGTTCTTAACATTACAAATTTCAAATTACGATCAAAGTATATAAAACATACCAGCGGCATTAAAACAACAAGACAGCGCTGTTTGTTCAGTCTAACATCAAGGAAGGTTAATCACAGCAAATTTGATCCATAGCTGATCCATGAATCATTGATTTTTTTTACGGAAAATGCACGTTAGGTGGCGGTCGAGCAAAAGGTTTTCTGTGTGTGAATAACACCAAAAGGGTTGAACTCGCTATTTACACACGGATCTATAATCTAAGTTGCAAAGACATATTATACAGCTGTTTTTTTGATCATTTATTTTCACAGGTAAGGTGGGCAACTGCACTTACTTTATTTGATTCAATAATGAAATAATGCAATCTATCCGGTTCCTTGACTAATAGGTCGGTATGAGGCTGACCACCCATACTGTAAAAAAAGGTTCACTTTTCCAATGTCACCCCTGTTTCAGGGAAGGTCGACAAATGTTGCAAGATTTATGTTCATACATTTTGAATTTGTAAGTACACGTGCAGCATTTGAAAACGCAAACTTATACGTGTCTGTGAGCCTGCACTTAATATGAATTTTAATGTTAATTTATCTTTACGGATCACATTATAGATGAAACTATTAATGATAAAAAATAACTGCACCTGACTGAAATTTTCTCAAAAATAATTAATAACTTACTTTTTCTGAGACTTTTCAAGAAAACATACCATGAAGTTTTCGATTCGTAGAATATCGTCGTTTTATTTTATGATTCCGTGTCTTTTAAAGCGTGGTCTTTGTTGTTATAAGTTTGTCAGTGTAGTTATTGATTTATTATTTCATCAACATATAACATCGATAATAAAAACTGTGCAATGACAATGTATAATTTCCACGAATGCACAAGAAAAGCATTCGTGCTTCGGGGCCTTCCTAGTCCAGCGTTTCCTAATGTAAAGACAAATCATAAAAGTTGCTCGTCATTAAATATGCAATTAAACGGCTTGTAGATTTTTTTGCCAGATGCATTCTAAGTATTGTTTAGCATATTTTTAATCTACGATGTTCAGGCAAACGTTTTTTAATCTGGAACATTTTCTCGGCTAGCAAACGCCACTTTTGTAGGAGGCTTTCGTCCTTAGCAACCAATAAAAAAATATTTTATACACCTTTCCCTAGAAACCCGGCTGCATGACGACACGATCTATGTCGATTCATGTGCGGAGCTCATTATAAATGTACCTATCAACTAGATCCACCTAGACTTTTATACATTTTTTACCAGATTACAAAACCAGGGAGTTTAAAGTTTCGTTTTTTATGGATGAAAGACACATTACTCATAAAATATGTAACAATAGGATTTTATGATTGGAAAGATAAATGGAGGAAAAATACGTACCGCTTTAATATATTTTTAATGAACTAATAATGCGTATTTTGGGCTTGAAATAAACATCGAAACGGGAAATCCTGTCTGACGCCCTCGGTGAAGATCGAGCCCTTGCTCTCGGCATGGAATTCTTCTTCTTCTTGTGCCACTTCTAACGAAGATCGGCGATCATCATAGCTATTTTGATTTTTGATGCTGCGGCTCGAAACAGGGACTTGGTGCTTCAGCCGAACCACCGTCGCAGGTTCTTCAGCCATGATGTCCTTCGGCGTCCCTGAGATCTTCTCCCCTCAATCTTACCCTAAATGATAAGATGAAGGAGACGGTACTTCTCATTTTTCATAATGTGACCGAAGTACATTAGCTTTCTCTGCTTAATGGTAGGCAGGAGCTCCTTTGTAGTGCGCATTCGCTGAAGGACTTCTTCATTGGTGACTCGATCACGCCAAGAGATCCGAAGCATTTTTCGGTATAGACACATCTCGAATGCTTCAATTCGTCTCTCCAGTGCCTGCGTGAGAGTCCATCCCTCCATACCATACAGAGCGATCGGCATGGAATGCAAGTATTATACAACTGAGCTATCGACCGGGATTTTTAAGAGTTTGATCGTCTCAGCAAATCGTCAGTTCTCAAAAATGACCCAATTGCTATACGGCTGGATGAACCTTTTGTGATAAACTGTGTGTAATATTTTTTTCGCATTTATCACGACATAATTTAAAGCAAAAGAAAAATACATACAACTTTTAAGGCACTGACAGGTTTATTCACAATACGTTTGATCTATAGGTATATAATTTGTGATGTATGTTCCTTGACTTATAGGTTGGTATGCGGCTGACCACCCATACTGTAAAAAATGGTTCACTTTGCCTATGTCACCCCTGTTTCAGGGTTCATTTGTTATGTTCATTTGAGATTGGGTTTTTATTCTAGGTCCACATGCGGCATGTGTTAGTGCGAACTTATACATTTTGTGCTTGTGGGAATGCGTTTAATATGAATCTTAAATGATATTATATCTTTGCAGGTTAGATTTAGATTTTAGATTTAGTCGCAGCTGAGTCATGAATTTGCTGTATGTGAATAACGCCGTAAAAGTCTGCACAGATTTGCCTTAGCATCGTAGGGTTAACACCGTTTACTATTTTAATCACGAATTAATACAAGAATAGCGTGATTTGTAGGCGATTTGAAGTCAAGTGCACGAGTGAAAGACTTTCTTTCAACTTGACATCAAGAGAGGTGAAGGTGAGCGGAGTGAGCAGAGGAAGCCACCTGCTTCCGGAGTCATAATCAACTAATTGTAGAGCGATCTTTATTATATTCTAAGTGCAAAAATACGAAACGGAAGATAGATTTTTATTGAACAGAACTGATCATGCAAAATGAGGTTGGCACGTGAATTGGCATAGACAATATTGTGTTATTATAAATCAGGTCATACTCAGTTATCGTACACAGAGGATGCCTCCTGTAGACACTGGCTACGTCACTAATGAAACATCGAGAATAGTAGTATGGGCATATGGAGAGAATGAATGAGAAAAGACTGACGAAGAAAGTGTACGTTGCAAGAATAGATGGATGTCATGGTAGAGGAAGACCGAGAAAGGTATGGATAGATCAAATTCCTGAAATAGCGAATGAATGGAATATCCAGAGTCATAATAAAAGAAGAGCCTGTATGAAAAAGATTATGACTCTGGAGGAAATGAAAGAAGTAGGTATGTAAGAACAGAAGGAAATGGCGGTTGATCTGTAATGTTGGCGGCTAGGGTTTATTAAATTGGAATTTGTTTTCTGTTTTAGTTTTGATGTCCATAGATATTATTATTTATTGATTTAAAAAATACAATTTGTCGTGTATCTTTCTTGACTTATAGGTTGGTATGCGGCTGACCACCCATGCTGTAAAAATGGTTCACTTTGTCAATATCACCCCTGTCTCAGGGAAGGACGGCAAGAGTTGCAGGGTGTATGTCCATTTGAAATTTGGTTTTTATATTGTAGGTTCACATACGGCATGTGCAAGCGCGAACTTGTGCGTGTCTGGTTGTGAAAATGCATGTAATGTGAATCTCCAATGTAACATATCTTTGCAACTTAGATTAGGTTAGTAGAAGTTCTCCAAAATGGTTGGTCTAAATCCGAAAAATAAAATTGATACTTTGAAAAGATTCACCCATTACAATACTTGATAAAAATATTATAATCAACCAGAGATCATTTTCCTGTAAAAGATGATGCAGAGATTTAGTGAAATCCTAATTTTGAGACCATGACGGACATGACTGAATGAGGAAACCCTTAAGAATATGGGTTAAAGATAATTATATTAAAAAAAATGTTTTTCTTATGAGCGCTGATGTTGTGTGAATCATACCTCAAGAGACCTCTGGAGCTTGGTCGTCGCTATAGCGCAGTTTTCCAAGAAAAATCTAGCTGCTGAATTTCTGGGTGAACGCTGGCAAACGAATCCACTACATTCCGATTACCAGTAAGCGTTAACTACTTTACTACAGACCAGTTAACCACTAGAATACGAACCAATATTTACCTACACGGTAACTTCAATTGTAACTCATCAGTACCTTGCAACAATAGTTACAAAAAAAATAGTAACTCCTAACAGTTTCTCACTAATCTGATTGTCTTTTAACTAATTTAAGATCTTTAAATGGATATAATTCTACTTATATTTATTTTAATTAATCAATGATAACCTAAAACAATAGGCAGTGAACAAAAAATGATCATGGTCATGTATTTCATAATTAACATAAGTTTAAAAAAAAGCTTAAAACGTGTAAAACAAATAATTGTTTTTTTGACAGATCCATAATTTTGTACAAAAATACATATTGTGCGTATGAGTTATATGCCATTGTTGTACCTTGGTGAAGATAAATAATAACAAAACAAACACAACACGTAGTGGTACCAACATAACAAACAGATTTTGTTTTTTGTTGCTAATTGCAATTATGATTTCCAACAAGTAATTTCAATCTCTCCCCATAAGTAGACGTGGATTTTAACTTATTTTTTTATGTACAAAATTTTATTTAATATTCTGAGATTTATTATATAAGTACACATCTGGTCAATAGCTCAGTGGCAGAATGCTTGCTTTCTATGCCGAGAGCTCGGGTTCGAATCCCACCGAGGGTGTCAGAAATGATTATATCCCGTTTCGGTGTATATTTCAAATCCAAAATAAACAAAAAACCAGGACGATTTACTGAGTCTTCACAAGAAATGAGTACCAGCCCCCTCGGGAAGTGGAAAACCCCCACTTCAATTGTAGTAGTTGGCGTGGGACCAGCCCTCTTATCTGTAAAATAAATAGATCTCACTAGTCACACGCGATCCCTTCGGGAAAAACGCGGCAAGAAATTACGCTGAATGTGTAGCTTAGTAGCGAAAAGCGCAACAAACAGTACCGATGTTGAATGGAAAACTTGTGGGCGTGCATTAAATATGAATCTCAAATGTTAGTATTGCCCTTTGTCACTAACCTTGCACTTTTCAAATCCAATATCAATCGTCATTTCCTCTCAGTGTTTCAAAACAAAGCAACGCCACACACACCACAGCACTGCGCAGCTAACGGCCCTGCAACCGGACATGGACAACTGCCACATCACCAACACCTCTGCGGCACTATAACAAGTGTCATAGACCCTTAGAGTCTCTCGAATCTAGGGAGTCTCCCGCATAGGCTTTCTTAAAAATAAAAAATAAATATTTTGCACTTATTCAGATGTGAGCCTGCAAATCAATCGAGTCAATTAAATAATCATGAAATGCGTAGGCTGAAAATAATCTCAAATATAGTGTAAGCTTTATTCTTTTGCATGTATTGTCGATTCATAATGGTGTCTACAATCTATAATTCGATGGTGTATTAAAAATATGAATCATTAACGAAAGAATGGCCTTGGGGGAATAGGTCAGTTCAGGTATTTCCGGTAGAGTTAATGAAAAATAATCCGCGTAGCATTTTAAATATTTAATTACTACAATTGTGAGATGTAGTGAATGGCCCAGCAGATCACAATCAACACCCACGCCAATTCTTACAACAATTATTCCGAAAAGATCTTGGACGGCTCGTAGACTAGTGGTTAACACTTCTGACTAGTAATCTGTGGAAAGTGAGTTATGTTGCCAACGGAGCACAAAATAATGATTTGCTACTGTTACTGTATCCTGCCGCCGTTCGACTAGGGGTGGCTGGTCCTCTTTCATCTCTTCAACATTCATCACTTTCCTCATACACAGGTACTCTTCTCTTATTCTCACTCTGCAAGTTCCATTCTTTCGCAATTTCACCTATTTGGCCTACAGTTTAAAAGTTTTCTATGAGCACTTCCTTAGAATTACTTTAATTGCTATGACAAGTTACACCTAATAAAATGTTTTATCCACGATTTCTCAACTTAATGAATCGGCACTTATTCTTATTATATTTATATTGTCAACGACGATACCATGTTGAAAGCACCGGTTCTCATCAGATCACCGAAGTTAAGCAACATTGGGCGCGGATGTTACTTGGATGGGTGACCGCTTAGGTACACCGCGTGACGTTGGCATTCTGGACCGGTCCTTGAGTCCAGTGGCAACACTTCGGACTCGTAAATGGAAGGTTGTGGATTGTGATCCCGGTGGAGCACAAAAAATATACCTTTTATATTTCCAAATATGCTCTTCGCTGGATTGAAAAAATTCATAAAACCTTTATCAAAGACAGGTCATTAAAGGTCCATCCAGCCTTTTAGCAACTTTGTCTTGCTTGAGTATTGGCGCTTTGTAGCGACGACCAGGCTCGTACACATCTGCGGCACTACAACAAGTGTCTTAGACCCCAGAGTCTCTAGAATCTAGGGAGTCTCCCGCACAGGTTTTCTTAAAAAAAAACCGTTAAGCTGGCGGTGTATCGCCCCTCGCTACTTCCTACATACATACGCTCATATGCGCCAATTTCTTTACTTGGATCTCTACAATGCGCTCCCAAAATACTTTTCCACACAAGTAGATAATGTCAGAAACAAAAAGTGTGAAAAATCAAGAGTGATAAATAAGATATGCCGGACATGACAGCTTGGTTAGCAGTAAGTTAGTAAGCGCGCCAGTTATCTCTGCGGCCTTGCCTTTTGGTTTATGGAATCACATCCTGCTAGCTCACTTCATTCCTACCCAGCTATTTAAACACATAATTGCAACTTGGATTAAGACGTATTGAACATTGTTAAAAGTAAGACAATTCCCAAAGCTACGCGGAAAATTAAACAAAGATCACAAGTGCACTCCATTTAATGAAACAAGTCTTAACGGGAGGCATTTCATTTTACACAAACATTTCTTTGTCAAATACGGTCCTGACGATTTTGCTGCTACAGAAAATCAGAGAAGTAGACTTGTAGACAACTCATGCACTAGCCAATTGCCAATGAGATCCGCACGTGAATTGGCATAGACAATATTGTGTCGTCGCCCGGACAGGCTGCTAGGGGAAAGGCTTAAAAATATTTTGTAATTAGTTGCTAAGGACGGCAATCCCATACAAGATAACGTTCAAAACTATTTAGACCTTTTCCTTATTAAACTAAATATCTAACACATTTGAACAGCGAATCAACTTTTCAATGTTTCTTTTCTTCCCCAATGCAAACAATTGCAACTGAGAAAATGTCGCCTACTTTTTTATTTTGTTGTTTTCTCTTTTGAACAAAACTTCAATATTTTTCTCTCTTTCAATATTACAAACAAATGTTATTTATTTAACATCAATTTTTACGAAACAGTATTACTGCGATTTACAAGTGACGTCAATTCCCATCCAAAATTGCTCTAAAATTCGTATCGACTGCTTTATTGTAATCTCACAAGAGCAACGCCTTAAATATCCACCCGGACGTATAGCGAGTAAGTTAACAATAGACTCATTATGAGTCATTAAAAATATTTGACTTTTCTGGAGAAAAATAAACGCACGTTCAGAAAGCGGTGCTCGCCAAAAATATGGCATTTGTAGACGCGAGTTAATACGATGCCAAAATTTCACAAACTCTCACCAAGAATTAACCAATTTCTTTTTCCGTTTTGAGCGCCGCATTTTTTTAATTGACGTATTTTATAATAATAGCTGGTCTTGGAGAAATAATCACAACGTATGAATATGCAATTTGATTGTGGAGTAAGTTATAAGTCAGTACACGATATATCGCATTATGATGCCATGGAAAATATACTGCTGATGGCAAAGGCTTCCAAAGTATTTTGCCTTATGAACCCACTAATGATATTCTTTATTTTTTTATACACCCCTCAAAACACCATTTTCACCCTTTTCTGGAATTTATAAAAATCCCATTTTCTCCTTCAGTTATTTACCTCATAACTTGAGTTTCTCTCACTTCGCACAATAGGGTAATTTAACTTTTTTTCTCTATTTCATAAAATGGTAGACTATATTTTTTTAAATGCATCTGCATCAAAAATTATATGTGGCTTAGTTTTTAAATTATAGCTCTTTAAAATTCGCGTATTTTCGATTTCCGCTAAAACAGGTCATTTTTTTATTCGGGCGGATATGACGTCGATGGATCTACGGAGTGTAGGTATCGACGGGCCGTAATCGGTTTGCTAGCGACTTTTGACGTCATTTTGACGTCAAACGTCCCTATCCGTTCACGCTTCATTTTTGGCGGGATTCAAATTCTCCGAATTTTATTTTTCAAAATTATCAATGATATCTTTATTTAAAAATATATGATTGTGATCCTTGAAATGTACTCTACACAACCATATTATTTTCAAACGTTTTCCCTACTACTGCAATTACCCTATTCAGTGCTTCATAAAGAACATTTTGAGAACCTCTTGTTTATGGGATCGAAGAACGAACGTGTATTTTACTCTTCCTCGATCGCTGAACAAAGATTAATTTGTGTGAAGTTCATCGTAAATCGTTTTATTTAATGGCTACTCACATTGGTAATTATTTTAATCAAATAATGGTTTCGTGTGAAGTCTGTCTCATCAAAAAAAAAAAAATTATACAAACACAAGCAACACATAACTCAGAGTAATTTAGTTAACATCTAAATACGTAGGTACATGTTCCGTGTTACTAAATAATTATCGTTCTTCCTAGTTAATATTATAGGTTGAAAGACGTTTTTAGGAAGCACACGAACAGATTCAAAATTTTTCGAATATACGAGACACATCGTGCACTTAAAAATATAAGTATAGTACATTCTTCTGCTTAAAATAGAAGGTTTTTTTTATAATTCTTGTCGCGTTATACCCGAAGAGTTACGCATGTGGCGAGGAGTGGAACATATATATTTTTGCAGGTAAGGGAGCCGGCCTTACGCCAACCACTTCAATTGAAGTGGGGGTTTCCCAGATCCCGAAGGAGCTGGTACTCATCTCTTGTAAAGGCTGAGTAAACCTTGCCGGTATTTTATTTTGGAGTTTGAAATAAACAGCGGAACGGGAAATCACCCTCAATGGGATTCGAACCTGAGCTTGTGGCATGGAATGTAAGCACTCTACCAACTAAGCTATCGACCGGCGATAAAATATTTGGGATCTCAGGATGAGGTCCGCACGGAAATTGGCATAGACAATATTGTGTCGTCACCCGACTGGATGGCCAGGAAAGTCAAATAAATATTTTGTTCTTGGTTGCCAAGGACAAGACTGACGTTTGCTCACCAAAAAAAGTTCACAATTCAAAAATGTTTCGATTCCATGATCTATTTTAAAAATTAATACCTAGTAGGTATTACGTTGCAGTATTTTTAGCCTACCCATTAACAAATTTGACAGGTTGGTATTAACGGAAAAAATACATAATATTATATTCCATTTCCAAGGTGCTTTACCTTGAAAGTGAAGAGCTATTTTTAAAAGGGAAAGAAAGTGACGTAATAATAATACATCACAACAATAAAAGTAATAAAAAGGGATTAAAAGGCTTTGATCATGGAAGTATTTACATGCATTTAATTCATAACAAATCAATGAATAGTTTGACGGACATCTTGCTTTCGAGCGGCATGACTTGCAGTTTCATTTGTAATGGCCGCCTACCTACCTACTCGAGGCATTCAATATTTCAAATGAGTTTAAACGTGACGAGAATGCACTTTCGACATCTCAATTCATTACCACCTTAAAAATCTCCTCGCCTTATTAAATATATGGAGTATAAAGTTGTTACTGTTCACAACAAAATCTAGCAGCAGACAGCTGGAGTCAAGACTTCAAATGAAGGGTGACAAAAAGGAAGTAAAGACGAAGAAATTAGTTTTTCAAAAACGTTTTATACCTTTATATTACTGAAATATAAAGTTACTAAATCAATCATCCTGAACTTTAGACTTGTTTGATTCAGGGATAATCATTTTGTTGGTCCTAAATGACATAGACAATATTGTGTCATCATCTGGCTCGGTTGCTAAGGAAAAGACATCTATTTATTATCTAAGTTGCAAATATATAATATTAACGTTTGAAAATCATATTAAATGCATACTCTAAGTTCTCCTATTATGTTTGCGCTTACAAATGCTGCATGTCGCTGCCTTAGTTCTTGTTTATCGTATACGCCATTGAGAAAATTTTACATGAGCAATGTTTGCATGTGTACTGGACCAATGTGTCTTATGAAAACAAGAAATTTATTTTAAAAATATTTAAAAGAACTCTTACATTATCAAGTTTTACGGTTTTTTTAGCTCAGATTGTGTAGAATTTGATTTATAAGTCAGCCGAAAAAGCAGTTCAACCGTCTTCAGTCTGTGCTGAATTCAGCGGCAAGACTCATATTCGGGATGTCTAAATTTACTCGCATTACTCCATTGTTAGGGAAACTGCATTGGCTTCGTTTTCCGGAGAGGGTGGTCTACCGTGTTTGTCTGATGGTGTATAAGGCTGTAAATGGTACAGCTCCTTCATATTTGGCTGACATGTTTACACCCGTTGAGAGGGATTTGAGGCGCCAAACGCTCAGATCTGCAGGGGATGGCGTGGTGGACTTGGTTCAGCCACACCGTCAGACACGCACTAATTTTGGGGACCGTGCTTTCCGGTTTGCGGGACCAATGGAGTGGAACAGACTGCCACCTAATGTGAGGAAGGCAAAGACTGTTGGTGTCTTTAAAGGAGCACTAAAGACACATCTTTACAAGAAATCTTATCCGTGATTTGAGAGGGCCCTTGAGGTGTGACACACACAAAAACGGCGCTCTTTAATTATGTGTACATTAAAATAAATTATCCTTATATATATATATATAACTGCATGAAAAAGTCATATTTGACAAGATTGGCGTATACGATAAACAAGAACTGGGGGAGCGATGTGTAAACAAATCAAAATCAAAACCTCAATAAATAAACATAAACTCATCAACTTTTGCCAGCTTTCCCTAAAACAGGTGTGACATTGGCAAAGTGATCCATTTTTTATAGAACCTATGTTTGTTCAGCCTCATAAGTCAAAGAATATGCACAAATATTTTATTATCGGTTGCTAAGTACGGTAGTCCCATAGAAGACTGACGGTTCCAAATCCAAAAATATTCCGACCTCATTCAAGTTTGATATTAGATGATCTTGTAGATTATAGGTAGAACGTAGCGGCAGATTAAAAGGATTGGAGGAGGTTTACGTCCAGAAGTGGACTAAGAAAAGCCGAGGAAGAAGAAAAAAATACGTGGATGATCCATGCATTAAATCCTACCACTGGATAACAATAATAAAAGGTTTTTAAAATGGCGTCAAGAAGGTGCTTTACTATTAGTCTAAGAGCTAGACGTATGAAACCTTACCTCATCGACTACCAGGCAGAGACATGGTCAGGCTGGTAGTTTGCATCGAGTACATGATTTTTTGACAGATCTGCCTTTTCCTATCCTGGAGCGTTTTGGATGCGGCCTCTTCAAAGAGGCCCAAAAAATGGTGCAAACTACCTCATCGACTACCAGGCAGAGACTAGTAAAAACTAATGCTCCATATTAATTACCTGCTTTTAACATAAAAATAAATATTCCAAACCTGGAGCGTTTTGAATGCGGCCATTTTTTTGTAAATTATAAAAAACGATCTTTTGAAGTTAGTTGTATGAGCCATGGAAATAAAGTAAAAATATATGATACTACATACATTACTTGTAATAAGAGGATAAACATACTACAAATTTGTATTTCCAACCCTTCTTGTTCAGGAGAAAAAAGGGTAAAATGTTATTTTTTACAATATATTTTATAACTCAAAAACAAAACAAAAAATATGATATTTTTGTACGTCAAATATAAGAAAATAAATTTTTATACAATAATGACCTCTTACATATTCTTGCTATCTGCTGTAGTTTTAGAGCATTTTCCAAAAAACTTTACGGCGGTTCCCGTTTTTGGTTCAAAATTCGGTTTGAACGCCTTAGTATTTTATTTTAAAAATTTATAAAAAACACCGTCACCTAGAAGATTAAATTTCCTTTAAAATTGTATGAATATTTACTTTTTTATTGTGAAAGGATTGTATGTTATAGCGGTTTAACTTTCGTCACGTATTTTGATGGTTGTATATAAGTACCTACCTATCTAGCACGAGTTTATGCGTGATATTATGATGATTTCATATTATCATCATAATATCACGCAAAATATGTTACCACAAGATTAACCGCTATTCTGTTCTAACCTTTCACGATAAAATAGTTCATATCCATACAGTTTTACAGGCAATTTAATCTTCTAGATCTAGGGGATGGTATTTTTTATATATTTTTACAATCAAACACTAAGGATTTTGACCAAAAAACGGGAAACGCCGTAACGATTTTTGGGAAAATATTTCACTTCAAAATTTATTTTCTCTGAAACTATAGCAGATAGCAAGAATATGTAAGAGGTCATTATTGTATAAAAAAATATTTTCCTATATTTGACGTACAAAAATATCAAATTTTCTTTTTTGTTTTTGAGTTATAAAATATATTGTAAAAAATTACATTTTAACCCCTTTTCTCCTGAACAAGAAGGGTTGGAAATACAAATTTGTAGTATGTTTATCCTCTTATCACAAGTAATGTATGTAATATAATATTTTTTTACTTTATTTCCATGGCTCATACAACTAACTTCAAAAGATCGTTTTTTATAATTTACAAAAAAATGGCCGCATTCAAAACGCTCCAGGTTTGGAATATTTATTTTTATGTTAAAAGCAGGTAATTAATGTGGAGCATCACCTCTTACTAGTCTCTGCCTGGTAGAAATGAGGTAAGGTTTCGTGCGGCCGGCTCTTACACTATATTCAAGAATGAAAATATCTGATGGATTAATCTTGAAAGTGGGTGGGTGTTTTTTTAACATAATGGTTTGCTGTCATTATCAGAGGTACCTAGACTCTTCAGTGACCGTGGTTTGAGCACGTTTGAGTGCATGGGTAGGTATATAAGATTATAATTTAGGTACTCAATTAAAGGAAAGTGCGTTATTTTATCAAGATTACCAGCTAATGATAATAAAATTTATAATTACAATTTATTTTTACAGGGAAGGTTGATAAACACAGAACTACAAAGCAGGAGAAGAATGTTGGCATTACAAGTAGGTACTTATGTACAAACATGGGCGTAACCAGGAAGGGCCAGGGGGGAGCAGCCTCCCCCTTGAAGAGAAAAATTAACCTAAATAATCCAAAATTATTGTAACTTTTCAAAATCACGTTCCTACCCCCCTTCGTCGACGATATATTTTGGTGACGATGATCTTTAATTTTCCAAAACCTGCCCCCCCCCCCCCCCCTCCCCCCCTAAATAGATCCTGGGGTAATAAAAACAAGTAAAAAATCGTTCAATAAATATAGTACAAATTGTATCCGTTTCCCTAATTTGAAAACAGAAATGATTAAAAGTATTTTTTTTTCGCAAAAAGAATTAATAGGTAGGTACACAAGAAATGGTTGGGCTAAAAATATCAATTTGCATGGGAGCTGTGAAACCGTGTCAGTTGGGCCAACCCAAAAATAAAACACATTGTTGAATGTTGACGTTTCTTTACGAGTTGTTGTTGGAGGCTTTTACTTAAAATAACCTAAATATTCTGTATTGACGGCTGTAAAATAAAGATATGGTCCTACTTCCTAGATTACGAGTTTGAATTGTGTTTTATTTGTGAAGGTTGTGAGAAAAGCGCGGCAAAATGGATCAGATGCTACCGAGCCCCGGGTTCTCTATTCCCAGCATCGGCACGCCCCTGCACCAGCCCGAAGAGGACCAGCAGATCCTGCCCAATGCGCTGCAGCAGCAGATGCCGCCGCTGGCGCCCATGGGAGCGTCCCCGGGCATGGGCGGCTACTCCTCTGGGATGCCGAACCTCATGGCGACCCCGCAGCACCGGCCCATGCACTACGCCCCTGCGTTTGCCACGCCGCAGAGCATGATGCAGCCGCAGACGCCGGTGAGATATCTCACGTCTTACTATCAGGCAACACGCGCCGCACTGAGCTCTCTGGCCAGAGGCAAGCGCTTGTACCGATGATTTAACCCTACAGAAACATCTCCCCTGTGGCCCTTCCTGTCTCAGCTCTAGTTCTCAGCTGCCTTCAGTCTTTCTATACGCCTCGATAGATGCTCGTCACCGAATAATATATATATTTTTTTATTTTTTAAGGAATCCTGTGAGGGAGACTCCCCAATTCTTGAAAGTCTTGTGGTCTATGTCACCCTGGAAGAGTACCGCAGAGGTGTTGCTTGAGTTGTTGCTTCTGTCGTGAGGCGCTGCAAGGAAGTGGCGATTGATGTTGGTTTTGAATAAAACCGGATTAAATTGGGAAGGAAACACAGATACTGGTAGATCATTCCATAAACGGGCAGTTTGGCAAAGGAATGAGTCATGAAAACGCCAAGTTCTCATAGTTGTGAGATCGACTGCAAAGGGATGAATGAGAGTCGTGCTACGAATTTCCCTTTCTGGAATGCGAGGGGGAGGGATTAATGAATGGAGCTCATTAGCTCATAATAATGTTAGGATGGTTTATTTGGTGAGGGCTGTTTTTTGTGTGAATCCCCCTTCAAGAGTCCTCCGCTAGCTTGGTCGTCGCTATAGAAAGCGCCAATTCTCAAGCAAGACCCAGTTGCTGTAAGGCTGGGTGAACCTTTGGTGACCGGTCTTTGGTAAAAATATATGAGTTTTTCACCCAACAAAGAGCATATTTGAAAATATAAATGGTATATTTGTTGTGCTCTGCCAGAAATTGAACCCATGACCTTCCGATTACATGTCCGAAGCGTTAACCACTAGACTACGGACCGGTAATCGAACCCTTTAAGGGGCATGTGATACCTGCAGCTGTTAGGAGACATCAATTTCTCTCTTGCAACAGTAATGACAGAGGGGGAAATTGTAATATGTATTCCATGGTTCTCTACCAGGGAGCAGCGTGTGCCTGCTGTTGTTAGGAGACATCAGTTTCTCTCTTGCAACAGTAATGACAGAGGGGGAAATTGTAATGTGTATTCCATGTTTCTCTACCAGGGAGCAGCGTGTGCCTGCTGTTGTTAGGAGACATCAGTTTCTCTCTTGCAACAGTAATGACAGAGGGGGAAATTGTAATGTGTATTCCATGGTTCTCTACCAGGGAGCAGCGTGTGCCTGCTGTTGTTAGGAGACATCAGTTTCTCTCTTGCAACAGTAATGACAGAGGGGGAAATTGTAATGTGTATTCCATGGTTCTCTACCAGGGAGCAGCGTGTGCCTGCTGTTGTTAGGAGACATCAGTTTCTCTCTTGCAACAGTAATGACAGAGGGGGAAATTGTAATGTGTATTCCATGTTTCTCTACCAGGGAGCAGCGTGTGCCTGCTGTTGTTAGGAGACATCAGTTTCTCTCTTGCAACAGTAATGACAGAGGGGGAAATTGTAATGTGTATTCCATGGTTCTCTACCAGGGAGCAGCGTGTGCCTGCTGTTGTTAGGAGACATCAGTTTCTCTCTTGCAACAGTAATGACAGAGGGGGAAATTGTAATGTGTATTCCATGGTTCTCTACCAGGGAGCAGCGTGTGCCTGCTGTTGTTTGACTTGTCTGCAACATTCAGCAGAGTGCACTTGCCGTGCCAGCTCTTTATTATTCTGACCCAGAAAAGATTGAGAGAAAATCACTGGTCTGAATTGTAATCTAACTGAACCCTTGGCACATCTATAATCTCAGTTGTAAAGATATGTTAACACACAAGATTCATATGAAATGAAACAGACTTGTGTAACTTCGCGCTTAAAAATTCTGCATGTGTACTTACAAATTAAAATCCAAACATCAAATGAACATAAACCCTACAACTTTTGCCGACTCTCCCTGAAACAGGAGTGGCATTGGCAAAGTGAACCATTGTTTACAGTGTGGGTGGTCAGCCTCATACTAACCTATAAGTCAAGGAATACAAATAATAAATAACATACTCTTCCAATGTTAAACTGTCATTGCCATAAGCATTAACATGTAGATGTAATGCAGCCACCAAAATCATGGCTGTAAGGAAATTCAAACAGACATTCTAGGATACAAATAAAAGACAATACTGTAAATATTTTGGCCACCCCTAGTCAAAGGGATACCCTGTGTTGTCATACTTATGTGACGATCGAAATTTCAGCAAAATATGATGTCCCCGATGGTGACCCAGAGAGACACGATCACCAGCAGCTCCCTGAATCAGATGACGGGCCCGGCCACGCCTGCCACCCCAATGACCCCCATGACCCCACACTCCACGGACCCTGGCATCATACCTCAGCTGCAGTGAGTACAAACCTGTTAAAAGTCTTACCATTGAGGATTGAGTCAATACTCTCCAGAACCACTAATTTAGCTTTGCCAAAAAATAAGAAGTTGTGAGTGAAAAGAAAGGCTCAAATGGAAACATGATTTTCCTTTCGTTGCCGGCCTGTACCTTGATAAAGTCTTTGTCCTTTCACGAAAGAAAAAATCTTATTTTCAAATTTATACATAGATGGTTTGTTTGATACCTCACTTGGCTCCCAACATGACTAAAGGCTAGTTCGGACAAGGCGACTATTTTAGTCGAGTAGCGAGTAATTTAGTGGTGGGCAGGGCGCTACTCACCCGTGAAGCGTTCACATTACGGTCCAGTACAGTACACAAGTAAGAAGTTTGCAATATGAAGAGGCTACAACACGAGCATGAATGGCGGCAAATTTAAATTGGCTGCAGTTTGAAAATATTAATTGAGTATTAAAATCATGTTATTATAAAGCCCTTTCTATAATGGCGGCAAATTTAAATTGGCTGTGGTTTGGTAATATTAACTGATTTATATTTTCAAACTGCAGCCAATTTAAATTTGCCCCCATTCATGCATTTCCGTTTCCCCGCCAAGAGTGAGCGGGCCAATGGCGCGGCCACTAATGAACTCTACTCGGGCTTGTCCGTGGCCGTTCGGACTCGGACTTGTCCGTGGCTACTAGGCCACACTTGGCCACGGACGGTGGTGGGGGGCGCTACTCGCCTGAAAAAATAGAGTGAAATGGATCGACTCGACTAAACCATTCACTAAGCTACTCGACTAATTTTTTGTGGTTCGCACACGTTTAGCCACTAAATTACTCGCTACTCTACTAAAATAGTCGCCTTGTGCGAACTAGCCTTTAAGACAAATAAGTCAACAGCGCTCTAGCATTAAGTTTGCTGTGTATTCTAAAAAGCTTTGAAATCAATATGTCATTGAGAATTATTGTCCAGCCATGATGTTTTACAATGTTAGAACCTTTTTATCCTTTTTTTTCATTTGGAATGTGAGATGGATCATTTAAAAATTCAAAAGGATAAAACAGAGTTTTAATTCATTCTTATTTCATTTTTTTACTCCAAACGTTTTCGCCTAATAAGGCATCTTCAGGAGCATAATTGTTAAATAAATTAATTAAAAAGTGAATGAAATCTCTGTTTTATCCTCTTGATTTTTTAAATAATACAATGAACTTTCACTGTGTGAATAGATTTACACTTAAAAATACACAAGATGGATCAGTTGGAATCCCATCATGTGATGAACATATAATTTTCAATTTTTATGGAGAAGAGACGTAAGTCTGTTGTGTTAATCTGAATTAATATTTAGCATTAATTGTTTTCTACTAAGATATGCTCTTAGCAGCCAGGGGTGCCCATACTTTTTCTTGAGGAGATCGACCTTGCAAAAATTTATTTACTAAGAAAAAAATTAGCATAAGTAAAGTTACATTGAGTGCACAATGTCAAATCAGTTTTAAGGTCGATCACTGAAATTTTAGCTGTCCTCGGCGATCGACTTAAAAACCTCTCACGATCGACCGTATGGGCACCTCTGCTCTAAGCTAAATCCATGAATTCAATCTTGTTCTCCAAAGCTGTTTGAAACTTCCGATTCTGGAGGATGACATGGATGTCATAAAGGACAAAAAAATACCAAGAAACCTGTAATAAGTACCTAAGTTGAGGTGCAAAATTCATGTTTTTAATATCTTATTCAAATATTTTCATTTTCAGAAACATTGTATCCACTGTGAATCTAAGTTGCAAATTAGACTTGAAAAAAATAGCCTTGCATGCGCGCAACGCAGAATACAACCCCAAGCGGTTTGCTGCCGTCATCATGAGGATCCGTGAGCCCAGGACTACTGCGCTCATATTCTCTTCTGGCAAGATGGTGTGCACGGGAGCCAAGAGTGAGGAGGACTCCCGGCTGGCTGCCAGAAAGTATGCCAGGATTATACAAAAATTAGGATTTATTGTAAGTAGAGTTAGTTATTTATTTTAATATTCTAATTTCACATTCTTCCATTTTAGAAGGCTCTTATATGATAAAAGGTCTGATTGACAATTTCACACCCTAGATTTCAGAAAATTTAGAGGTCCATAACACTTGTAGTGCCGCAGAGTGGTTATGTGGCGGATGATGTCCTGATCCTTAGTAGCAGGGCTGTTAGCTGCGAAGTGTTGTTTTGAGACTCAAAAATAAGGGACGATTGATATTGGTTTTGAATAGAACAAGGTTAAATTGGAGTAGGAACACAGACACCGGTAATTTGTTCCATAAATGGAGCGTTAGGCAAGGCAATGAGTCATGAAAACACCAAGTTCTCATAGTTTTGATGTCGACTGCAGAGCGATGAATGTGAGCCGTTCTACGAGTTGCCCTTGTTGTGACGAGAGGAGGGGGTACAAGTGAGGATATTTCATGAGAACAGACACTGTTATATTACCTCAGCTGGAGGCATTTAACTTATAATTAAACTTCAACAAGGTCCACATTGTTTACCTGTGGAAATATATATATATATCTGCTAGAGTGGTGCTGCACTTGAATAAACATGGATTTTATTCTAAACTCATGCTCCATGAAAAGTTGCTTCAGTGCAAACTAGAAGCTTATCGCAATCATCAGTTTTTCTAATGGTATTCTGTTATCAGAAAGCAGCCTCACAAAAAATATATTGTCGACGCCATTTTCAAAATTAAATTTGATAACAAGAGTAAAAATTTTAAACCTATGCACATAACAAATTTTATTTTATGCTGTGAAAATATTAATAAGGCATTCTTCAATAAATATATTAAACATTTTTGTTATTTCAGGCAAAATTTTTAGATTTCAAAATACAGAACATGGTGGGGAGCTGCGATGTGAAGTTCCCCATCCGCCTAGAGGGCCTTGTGCTGAAGCACGGCGCCTTCAGCTCCTACGAACCCGAGCTCTTCCCCGGCCTTATCTACCGCATGGTCAAGCCAAGAATTGTCCTGCTCATCTTTGTCTCCGGCAAGGTCGTGCTCACGGGCGCCAAAGTCAGGAAGGAAATCTACGAGGCCTTTGATAATATTTATCCTATATTGAAAAGTTTCAAGAAGCAATAGGACTTCTGTTAGTGTACAAGATTTTAGTTTTGGATTTAACATTGTGTATTAAAAATTTCATATGGATTGTTGAACAAATTTTAGTATGATATTTCAATATTAGTGCAGCACCTCTGCAGAATGAATTCTGATTGAAGGTCTGCTTCAATGGGATACGCACGTGAATTGACATAGACAAAATTGTGTCGTCACCCGGCCAGATTGCTAGGGAAAATGTATACAAATATTTTGTTATTGATTAAATAAAACGCAGTTTAAATTCACTTTTATATTCTTTAACTTAGTCAAACGTTTTCGCCTAAAAAGGCATCATCAGGATAATGACAAATCAAATTAACAATTAAATTAACAAAATAACAATTAACGTCTATGTAATGTGAAGGGAGATGAGGAAGAAGAGAATTTAATTATTAATTTGATTTGTCATTGTCCTGATGATGCGTTTTTAGGCGAAAACGTTTGACTAAGTTAAAGAATATAAAAGTGAATTTAAACTGCGTTTTATTTAATTAATATACAATGGACTTTCACTGTGTAATCCACCAAACCCTTAAAAATATTTTGTTATTGGTTGCTACAGACTGCAGTCCCATGCAAGACTTGCGTTTGCTTGCACTCAAGTTGTGTGCAGAAAGTATGTATTCATTTTTGAGGCATTTATCTTTTTATTTTACATAAATTAAATGACCCCTTGTAATAGTCAGTTGTAAATTCCAAACTAAAATCTCATACTAAGGTTTCTGATTTCATTGACTTCTCCAGGATTGTAAGAATTTCTTAAATGAATTGTTTGGTATGCGGCTGACCACCCATACTGTAAAAAAAAATGGTTCACTTTGCCAATGTCACCCCTGTTTCAGGGTTCAGGGCAGTTGCAGGGCTTATGTTCATTTGAGATTGGATTTTTATATTGTAGGTCCACATGCGGCATGTGTTAGCGCGAAATTATACATGTCTGCTTGTGGGAATGCATTTAATATAAATCTTAAATGATAATATATCTTTGCAGCTTAGATTAGATTAGAATTGTTAGATGTAAGAAATGTATATTTATAGGCAAACTTTGATGATCATGATCCTCAAGATATTTTTGTTAAGCACCCAATTATTGACAAACGAAGAATGAAGTGTACAAACAGGAAATAAACTTACTTTTATAAAGTAAAACTTTGGAGATTTGTTTTATTTCTTATGATTTGAATAGTATTTTCTTAAGTGGTGAACAGCAGAGAATATACAATGACTTTGAATTATGCAAAGTGCACTAAGAAGTCAATAAAGTCAACGACAATACCATGTTGAAAGCACCTGTTCTCATCAGATCACCGAAGTTCAGCAACATTGGGCGTGGATGCTACTTGGATGGGTGACCGCTAGGTACACCGCGTGTTGTTGGCATTTCTTGGACCGGTCCGTAGTCCAGTGCCAACACTTCGGACTCGTAAATGGAAGGTTGTGGATTCAAATCCCGGCGGAGCACAAAAATATACCATTTATATTTCCGAATGTGCTCTTCGCTGGGTTGAAAACTTCATAAACCTTTACCAAAGACCGATCACTGAAAGGTCCATCTAACCTTACAACAACTGGGTCTTGCTTGAGAATTGGCCCTTTCTACAACGACGATCAAGCTTGCAGAGGGCTCTTGAGGTGTGATACACACAAAAACAGCGCTCACCAAATAAATCATTCTAATATTATTATTAATAAAAGTCAGCAGACAGCATCATTTTGTTGGATCCAAGTGAGTGAAGGAACCTTGCTGGACTGGAATATGGCTGGTGCGGGAGTTGTCTCAGGTTGCCCAAGGACAGAAACTCTCTCCATAGTGATCACCAATGTTGAGGGGACCCAATACGGCACTACTAGATGAAGAAGTATTTTTTTAAGACAGTCAAAGAAGTAAAATTCGGTAGTTCTGTTTAAAAATATTTATTGTATGCCTTCAAGTACAAAATATAAACAGAGTGAGATCACCAAAATTAATTATTTTAGTCACTTATTGTGCAAGCCTACCAAATAATATACTAATTAAAAAACATAAAATTATATACCTACCTAACCTAAAATAAGGTAAAATCATTACTAATTCAACTTTGCATCAATAAAATTAATAAATGAATAATTTGTATTTTTCTATATAACTACTTATAAAATAGGTAAACATATTTCATTCATTTTAATCTAGGACGGTTTGGAGTTATATGACATAATTTCATTATATTGCAAATTTTAAACATCTGCACCCTTAATGTTGCGTAAATACTCAACCATCGCGTTAAAAAATTAGAAAAATATATGGAAGATACAACGCCTCTAGTGAGTGTTCAAGTTTTCATATATTTTGCAGTTTAAGAGATGGTTGAGCAGGAATGCAAGGTTTTATATCCGGGGTACAAGACAAGAAGTTTATAGAATTTTTATAAATAGAAAATAACTTTTCTTCTTTAATCCTCATGTGTAAATAGAACTCTTTCTAACCTAATAGTGTTCCTAACTAACCTCAGTTCATTGTAAAACTTTTTTTTGAATAACTATTCAAACTTAAACAACATAAGCAAAGATTATTTATAATTTAAATTTATTTCTTATACGTTTATGGAATGGACCGTGAGCTGGATTTTTGAGAGCTTTTACAATTTAATATTTAATTAAAGTTAAAATGCAAACTATTTTTATTTTATAACTTAACCCAAATCTACCAAAAAAATGTAATAACTGCAAATCTACACAGCTTAAAATGAATGTGGTGATAATCGGAACTAACGCTTCCATCTTGTACAACGTCACTTTTTATAGTTTATCTTGAACTTAGCTGAATCGCTACAATTCAAGAAGTATATTGTTGAAAAATAAAAAGTAATAGACATTGATTATAGCAGTTTGAAGGCCCTAAAGTCGTGATAGCGCCCTGATTTAGCTGTCATCTGAATTCATTTTAAGCCGTATATACCTGTTATTAAGTCTTATAGAACCAAAAGCGGAGATATAAGATACTTTCTGAAAATGAAATAATTATATGGAAACACAAAAAATGAAATTCTCCTTGTATTCATTTCATTTTGGAGAAAAACCAAAATGGCTGTCTTTGATTCCATACAAAGCAAGTTATCTTAAATCTCTTTGATGTTGCAAATATTATAGCAAAGAAACGACAAAGTAAAAAATATAAAATTGTGTGTAGGTACCTACTATACAAAATGTATAATAAATAGTCAAAATATACAAAATGTAAAAAAAAACTTAATTATATATGGTTAAACAAAGATGCTTTTGTAATTTATATTTTTTACTTCAAGCCCTATGATATTATGGGAAGATTTAAAAGAAAAATAACCTAAAAATCATTTCAAATCCTAAATAAAATTGCTTAATGTAAGCAACCCTAATAAGTTGATTTTTTGTAATTTTAAGTCCGCAGAATAAAAAATATTTTTAAGTCTTTGAAATAACATATTTATTCTCTACGCAATGTAAAAAAAATTGACTTAAGTTTTTATGGCGAACTACCAGCGATTCAACGTAATGAAAAGCAGTAGCGGCAGGTAAGTCTAACCGACGTTTACGAATAGACTGTCAGACTAACAAATGTTTACGCTTAAAAATATGTTGGTTTAAAATATGGGCCCTTAGCGTCGATCTAACATATTCAAATAAAAAATACATGTTACGATTTGAGTGTCAGTTTGATGTTTAAGAATACTTTTAATACTCTGTCTATCGTAGAATATAAAATATAGTACATCAGCTGCAATATTTCAATATAAATGCTATTTTCTTTAAAATTATGAACAGTCATTCTCTTCTTCAATATAGGTGGAATAATTATAAATTGGAATTATGGTTGTTCGACATTTTATATTAAATTAAAAACAGATTTTTGGAACCATGATATAGATAAGGTTGGATATCTTAATGTGTTGTTGGGGTTGTATTCGATGTTGATTCCGTATCCAAGCCGTGTCCAAGTTTGTGCCTCTTTGGCTTAGATAAGACCCATCTAATGATAACGTTGGATATGACTCCAACACAACATTAACAAGTCCGATCTTCTCGACATCATGGTGCATAATTATTAAGTAAGTTTAAAGGTCAATACAGAATTATTTTATCACATAAAAAGATTATCATCCATAATTTTCCAATTTTTGTATGGCTAGGATTGATAAGGCTTTCACTGGATATCGTATTTCAAAGGCAGAATATTTTACATTTTCTTATATATAAGTTCACATCGCGTTTTTGGCTTATTTACACAATTTATCCATCTCAAATAGATATTTAACAAAAAAAATAATCTATGTCTAAATCTAAAAAATAATATTTTTTATTGATAATTACTTTTACCAATGTTTTTCAATTAGTGGTTGATACATTGCACCATAAGTCATTAAAACCAAAGATGGCTTCACTTCATTAATATAAAATATAAATAAAATATAGACACTCAGATCTGCGGGTGATGGAGTAGTCAATTTGGTTCAGCCGCGCCGTCAGATTCGTACAAACTTCGGAGACCGCGCTTTCCGTGTTGCGGGGCCGGTGGAGTGGAACAGACTGCCACCCGGAGTGAAGAACTCCAAATCTGTGGGTGTATTTCGAGGAGCACTCAAGGCACACTTGTTTAGAAAGTCTTATCCATGATCGGAGAGGGCCCTTGAGGTGTGACACACACAAAAACGGCGCTCTCTTATCATGTGTAATTTAAAATAAATCAGCCTGTTATTATTATTATTATTATTAATGAGTAATTCCATTTTTATGCCTCTTACTTAGATTTGTAATGATTTACTTTTTTAAATGTGTGTGAAAAAGGGGAAATACCTTGTCTGGGGAAAAATGCCACGTCACCCCGTTGGCCTGCTAACCAATATTTTGTTATAAGTCGTTAAGTACCCTAGTCACCTAAATCTGTGTAGACATCCTGCATGAGGACACTTGGTTCGGACTCCATTTTAGGATTTTCAAATACAAAGCTATGAGAAAGACCCTCAGAACTTAGGAATAAAAAAAACATTCCAACTATCAAAAAAACCCTTCAATGTAATTTATAATTCAGCTGTAATCATTGATAGATGGAACTAGATATCTTCTTAGCATCACTTTATTCGGGCTATATCTACATAACCCGAATAAAGTGATTGTGTCAAGATATCTTCTGTTTAATTTTGATGAAAAATCTTTCTTTCAGAATTGACTAAATGTAAATATTAAATCCATTTCTTCTTCCAAATTATCAATTAATTTAACATATTTTTTAACGTTCGTAATTGTTTTCAAGTCGTTTTTTTATTTAAAGCATTCCGTTTGTACAAGGCACAAGGATCATCATGTCTCTTATGTTTACATATCAGTCTCCAATGGCTGACTCTTACTCCTATTGGCTTCTGAGATGGGATGCGGCATGGTGTGCCGCTCCTCCATCTCATCCATGTCAAAGTTGGTCTCCAGCAGGGCCTCGCTCTTGGACCTGCTCTTGGGCATTCCCCTCGCTGATCCGTTTTGTGATTTGTATGGTTCTGCGTCATACGGATAGCCGTTAGTGTTCTGGTTGTTGCTTAAGTGCAGGGACTCATAGACAGGCGGGTGGGGAGGGCTGGGTAGGTTGTCTTCGTAATAGCTGTCGCCTGTTAAATAAAGGAAAAATAATAAATACAATATGAGAATTATGAAGAAAAGGTTTTTTTTTTGTAAAAATAAGGCTAGAGATTGCGGTTTGTATGGATCAAATAAACTGCAAGAGTGATGCTTTTTCATAATGTGTATAAAAGTTTTGTTGCTACACATATAGTGTAACTTCTTGCTTGTGTTATCCATGAAGGGGTGGCATGTGGCGATTTGGGAACTATTTATTTTTACAAGTAAGGAGGCCGGCCACTTCAATCGAAGTACCTAGTTGATAGTCTAATCTAAAAAAAAATCTAAATCTAAGCTGCAAAGATATGTATCATTTGAGATTCATATTAAATGCATTCCCACAAGCAGACATGCATAATTTCGCGCTTACACATGCCGCATGTGGACCTACAATATAAAAAACCCAATCTCAAATGAACATAAGCCCTGCAACTCTTGCCGACCTTCCCTGAAGCAGGGGTGACATTGGCAAAGTGAACCATTTTTTACAGTATGGGTGGTCAGCCGCATTAGTCAAGGAATAGTCATGACAAAAAAAACAAAAAAGGCTGATAATATCACCTGCAATATTTCTTCTTTGCCCAAAGCTAGTGTGCTGAGAAGACTGGCTTTGTGGGGGCTCTGGTATCCTATGCTTCAATTCTTTCAAGAATGACAGCTTAGGTTGATCTCCATACATCGGGGCTCCGTACTGCCCGTACATGTACTTGTTATTATCTGTATCGACTTCTTTCTTCAAATCCAAAGTATCGTCTGACTTTCCCATGTAGCCTCGGAGAGGTAAAGTGTCAGAGTTGTAGTACTGCAGCTCACTTCTAGGAGTCAGGGTGTCATCATCTCCGTAACCAATATTCTGGCTTGTTGAAGCGCCCTCTTGGTGGTGAATTATCGGTGTTTCTTCAGATAACAAAGTATTCACGGATGGATTGTGGCTTGGAAGTGTCGATACGTCTCTGAATCCTTCATTTTTGAATGATAAATCAAACGCAGGGTTCATGTTAACAATCGGAGATGAGTATTTAGGAGACTCCTTTTTATTGAAGGTGGAATGTTGGGATGTCAGCATAGGATTAGGGTTGTGAGCCTCGTAGATATCGTAACTTTGATTGTCTTCCAACGAAGAATTGAACTGGCTCTTTTCTACAGAATCCATTGACCCATTTGAAGCGAGCATCTTTTTGTAGTCGGATGTTTTTGTCAGCGTTAATGTATCAGTTGATCTTGTACTCTAAAACAAAAACAAAATTTTATTACAACTCATATTGTGGTCTTTTCCAGAATGTGCATCACAAATGTACATATGTACAAATAATGGAGAGCATTTTGGAAAAAACTAATAAATACTTAACGCAATGTTTTACAACCATGTTTACAAAAAACGAAATATATTAATAAGTATAAAACTGCACCCTTACCAATGGGCCCTTTCTTCTGTAACTCAGATCTGAAAATCCTCCATTAATGCTCGCCATAGATCTTACAGAATGTAATGATTGTCGTATGGAATTTCGCCGTTCCAGTCGTTGAATTTGTCTGAAAGAAAAAATTGTGATTATTTAGTTGATCTCATGGAGGTATATATATGGAGGGGCTGTAAATGTGATTCAGTACCAATCGACATGATGCAACGTCTTTGACACCATACATTGTTAATAGTGTTGTCTCGCTCACGACATATGAAATGCTTTTGTTATTTTCTATGTAAGCAACGTGTCTCTACTCCGTCTTCAATCTATGTATACATCACCATGGTAACTATGGTAATGTTTTTGTTACTAGTGTTGTTGAAAGTATGAAAATATCTGATAAATTCCGAATTCAAAAATGTTCCCACCTCATTATGTACGGGATGATTTTCACAAGTATCTATTACCGCGAGCATAGAAGTTACATACTTGAAGAAGCAAGTACCTATATATTTGAACATCACTAGTTCTAGAAATGGGTGTCACTTTCGCGAACAAAATATTTCGACAAACGAAAAAAAAAAAATTATTAACATAATCATATAGAATAGTGATTAAAGTGAAATATTATTCCATGTTCTATAACACATTTACTCTCTTTTGTTGGCACTTTAAGAAAATACACAGTTTGGCATTTATGTGTAATTTTTTTCCAATTAGGTAGCACACCTGTTGACAGTTGGAAGGTTACCGATAGACTGAATTTGGATTTTTGTGTGATGAGTGGGGTAGCGCATTTCTAATTCTCAAAGGATTGACTTCTTAGCCCATCCAGTTCTATATATCGATGGTTGATCTTGTATAGCACCTTGAGTATTTGAATTTGGAACTGGTGTTGCCATGAATAAAAACAAGCTGTCATGTACCAAAATAGTAAGGTTAATTATTTCTTTGAAAATTAACAAAATACAAACTGACATTGATTATTTGATAAATTGATCTAAATATTTGTGGATGGTTTTTGAAAATGTTACCTGTGCTTGGATTTGGAGTACCAGCAGCCCACAGCAGCAGCTATGAGTATAACGGCCACAGCCAGCATTCCTATGACAGCGACTGCCACCACGTCATCCTTCCATGACAGTGGATTTATCAACACCTTAGGATCTGCATTAAAAAAAAGAAAATACATTAAAAATTTACTATTTTTAAAAAAAACGTCCTACATTGGCTGATAATAAAGTCAGAACAGAGTTACAGATTTGATTTTCTCTCAGTGGGGTGCCGTCACAAGTTTATGTGGCTAGCATAGATAAGTATACTATAATACTACATATTAGTGGCTAGCATTAACGAGGAATTCAACTGGCTCTTTTCTACTGAATCCATCGACCCATTTGAAGCGAGCCTCTTTTTGTATCGGATGTTTTTTTAACGTTACTATGTCACCTGGCTGGGTGACAATTTGAATCTCGGCGGAGCACAAAAAATATGTCATTTGAATTTTCAAATATGCTCTTCGCTGGTTTGAAAAATTAATATATCTTAACTGAAGACCAGTCACAAAAGGTCTTTCCAGCCTTATAACAACTGGGCCTTGCTTGAGGATTGGCGTTTTCTATAACGACGACCAAGCGCTCGGAGGGCTCTTAAGGTCTGATTCATACAAAAACAGCGTCCACCAAATAAATGAGCCTAATAATATTATTATTAATACTACAATATCAAATGACTTAATTACTGCACACAAAGTAAATAAAGAATATGAGCGTCTCACCGATCTCACACAGGAAAGCATTCCGCTGCTGGCAGTCGTCCACCTCTATGGACTGGTAGGTGAAGACGGTGCACTGCGTCACATAGTCTATATGCTGCACCCAAACCCTGTCGCTGTATTGGTACCACTGGTTCTGTCTCCTCAGGAAGTGCCATAAGGACAGGTAGTTGCTGGATATGTACGGCAGGGAGGCGTTGTCCGACTGCAAAATTTACAAAGATAATCAGTAAACTTTCAAATGAAATATCCTTCTTCAGTTTTAGGTCAGACATTGTGTAACATGAACTGGTATTTGAAAAATGAAATGGTTGAACATATTAATAAATGTAATCAACTTAAGATGAAGATTTTTTTAAATTTAAATGCCAGATTGTCAAGTTGTTTGTATAATCTAAATTGCAAAGATGTACTTAGTAACAAATACAATACAATACAATTCTAAATTTATATAGCGCCTTTTCATGATTATAAATCATTCCAAAGGCGCTTGTTCCAAAGAGAGTGCGAAGAGGTGGGTCTTTAATCCCCTTCTAAACCCAGCTTCCAGATCCATCTCATGCAGGTTATCTGGAAGGATGTTCCATGCAGCTGGAGCAGCCACCTTGAAGGCTCGTTCTCCAAACACAGTCTTGATTCCTAGATCTTGAGACTCCAGACGACTGCTGCGCGACGCAGCTGACCGTAGTGTTGCCGTCCTATGGTTGACAGTGCATGTGCACTCAAAAATTAAAATCCATACCTCAAATGAACATAAGCCCTGCAACTTTTGCCGACCTTACCGGAAACACGAGGGACATTGGCAAAGGGAACCATTTTTACAGTATGGGTGGTCAGCCTCATCCCAACCTATAAGACAAAGAATTAAGTCAAGCCAACTGTTAATGGAATAGGAACATTCCAAATTTCCCAAGGCCGGGTAACGGCACAGGTTTAGGTTAAAATAAAAAACTTATTTGTTACAATTCACATGAGCTTTTATTATTTTTAAACACTACCGGTTTCGGGAGAAGCAATACCTCCCATCTTCAGGTGTAAATATAAACTAACATACAAATACAATACATTATGACGTGAGGATTTGAATTACTGAGGGGGAGGGGGGGGAGTGTTATGTGGGCGGGGTGTAGTAGGAAACATAGAAAGTAGGGGAGAAGTGTTAGGAAATATAATACTATTTAAGAGGTTATTTACTGAATTAATATTTTTTTGGATTTCTAGGTTTTCAAAATTATTCATGATTTTAATGTGAATGTGAATTGTAACAAATAAGTTTTTTATTTTAATCTATTAAAATGAACTTTCACGAAGTAACTGCCAAAAACCTAGATAACAGGTTTAGGTTATTGTCATTAAATCAGAAAAGGAAGACTGTCAAATACTTAAATACGAGTAAATTCAAGAAAAAAAGAATTTAGTGTTTACATCTTACTTTCATTATAACATATGACTTGTATATAACCGAAGGTGGCTATCTAGGTTTTTTTTAAATAAGCTAAATGTATGGAAACACAAAATATCGTCATCTGTATTTGCATACTAAGGATCTTTAACCAACAAGAGACAGGTCGTATGTCCTGTGACTCCCATCTCATCCTGACTCTGTGCGGCGGGCCTGAGTTTGTGTCTTGAATTTTCTAAAAAGTATCGTTATCGTTAAAAAATGAGATCCTCTACAAGATATTTTGTACAATCCACGATTTTTAACAGAAGGTGAAGCTCTGCTCCGAAGATGAGCAGCAAGCATGAGGATCAGTGTGAATTGGTAAAGAGATACTTACACTGCAGAATTTCTTTGCTTCATTGAAGGTCATGGGAGCTCCCACATACATGTAGCACGTCTCTCCCACCAGATCCCAGCCTGGCGGGCATTTGCCGTTCAGCACGGTCTTATTGTTCATGTAGAACGGCCGGAACTCCACCTCCAACAGTTCAGGGTTGTCGGAGCGGTCCCTTATCCGACCAGTCACTGCCCACGTCTCATTGTAGCCCCAGTAGTTGTGGGAAGCATCTATTTTAGTTCTCCATAGATCCAGGTTGCTGTTTAAAGCACAACAACAAATATTATATTCCACGTAATAAAATTAATTCAATCTTGAACACGCACTCAATAATAATATGTGGTTTTAGTAAAGCACACACGCACACAGTTTAATCGTTCCCTTAGTGCTTGTTTGTGTCTTATCTGAGGTAATTTCACATGAGCAATGTTTGTATGCTTACTGGACCAAAGTGTATTATGAAATTGATTTTTATATTTTTTAGAAACAAAATTCTAGTTAAACACTGTTTATTTTCACATTCGTAATTTATAATTAAAATAAATCGATATATGTGAAAAGAAACAGTGTTTAATTAGAATTTTGTTTCTAAAAAATATAAAAATCAATCAATATGAATTTTCACAGTGTTAATACACAAACAATAAAAATATAATGTCTCTCACATTATCGAGTTTAATGCTTTTTTCATAGCTCAGAAAAGTGTAGGATGTGATTCTTAATACAATTTCATTGAAAGGTCATCTTTGAATCAAATGGTAGATAAGCTAAACAAGCACTGGGGGGACGTAATGTAAGCACTATGATATTGTATGAAAGCGCTTTCTTTCTTTAGAAGTAAGCAACCTATACCTATAGATCTCTACACAAAGATGTTTAATTACCCACAATGAATGTTTCTCGCTATTTATTATAATAATAATAGAATGATTTATTTGGTGAGCGCTGTTTTTGTGTGAATCACACCTCAAAAGCCTTCTGCGAGCTTGGTCTTCGCTAAAGAACGCTGAAATTCCCAAGCAAGACCCAATATGGCTGGATGGGCCTTCAGTGACCAGTCTTTTGTAAATATACATGAAGTTTTCAACCCAGGGAAGAGCATGATATTTGCAAATATAAATGGTATATTTTTTCACTCAAACTGACATTTTCAAATTAAGCCAGTTGGTGAGGGGAAATTTGTTTTTTTTTTTTGGAAAAGGAAAATGTTAAATGCAACGCAACTATATAAAGTGTAGCTTCTTGGCTACGTTATCGACGAAGTGGTTGCATGCGGTGATTCGGAACCTATTTCTTTTTACGGGTAAGGGGGCCGGCCTCATGCCAACCACTTCAGTTGAAGTGGGGGTTTCCAAGCTCCCGAGGGAGCTGGTTCTTAATTCTTGTGAAGGCAGTATTTATTTTGAGTTTGAAATAAGCACCGAAACGGGGAATCATATCTGTCACCCTTGGTGTCGATTGAACCCTTGCCCTCGGCATGGAATGCAAGCATTCTACCTACTGAGCTATCACGAGCTTGATCGTGGCTACAAAGTGCCAATTCTTAAGCAAGACCCAGTTGCTGTAAGGCTGAACGGACCTTTGGAACGGTTAGTTTAAAAAAAGTCATAGGTTTATGTCTGTATACTCTATGGCACTCTTTACCCACAGTTGTCATGCCCATCTAGATGTTGTTTTAGTGAGAAAGAAAGAAAAACATTTACTGCATACAATTGTTTCTAAATACTACCGACATGTTAGGTTTATTTCTTGTCCCCTCACCAAAATATTTCAAACACCAAACAAGTAAGTATACAAAAATAATATTATTGACGTACCTGAATGTTTCCGTGTTACTTTCAATAAACCTAGGAAGTGATGAGCACATGCAGGAAGCGATACATGCAAATAAATACATAATCATGTATGACATGTCAGCTGAATCAATTCATTTTAAATGATTTCTTAAGATTATTGTGATTAGTTAATGATGGCAGCACCTGCTTTAAATTAACAGCTGTGGCGACATAATGCCTCATCCAGACAGGTCAAAGGTGAGTGCATTAGCACGACGGTGTATGTGTTTTTGCGTGTACAGACACATCACCCACAGATACTAATGCAATCTCCAGGGGGCGCCTTTAAAATCAAGATGTCAAAAGGGAGGATGTATTTTTCGTTGTCTGGCCATAAAACTATATTTTTTTTGGGAAGTTTTTGTACTTTTAAATAAACAAGTAACATATTAAGAACCTTTCTTATTTTTAAATGTTTTGTTATGCAATTTTTAAGGCCAGACAGCAAAATTAGATCCTCCCTTTTGACTGATTGATTGTAAGGAGGCCTCACGGGGTGTGCGTGTTAGTGGAAACATGGCAGACACGCACACACCCATCAACTAATGCACATATATTTGACCCATGTGAACATGTTGTAAGATAGAATGTTAGGTAAATTAATTTATGTTGATGGATTTTTAAATTTATTATCAAAGTTATTTCTAGAATGGGAAAACATATGTCTGTATCTTTTGATATTATGTATGTACATACCTATACTCAACTAAGCGTATGCATCATATAAACTTTTTTTTTTAGTCTGGAATTTGGTAGCTTGGCTTTTCAAATGTACAAGAATAATTAAAAACTGTAAAACCTTTTTATTTTTCTTATATTTTAAATGGAGGACATTATTTATTACTTTTTTCTTTTGAAGCAAAATTAAAATGATCCATGTTTTAATGATAGGGATGAAAATAAATATCAATTTAAAAAAATACCAAGATTCTGACAAAAGATATTTCAATAATTTCTATACACTTTTCATACATACTCTAATCATACAAACACTTCAGCCAACCATACAAACCACTTAAAAAAACTAACCCATACATTTAAATATGTTATAAACTTCTATTATTATAGTATTAATAACTGTATCAATTTACTTAATTAAAGAAGTCATATAGAAACCAAGAGGGCAATAAACGATTAAAAAAGATGTGATGAATGTATGAAAACACAGAGAATGACATAATTATTTGTGTTTTCACATATTTCTCTCATTTTGAAAAATATCATAGATTGCTGTCTTTGATTCTATGCGACTAAATTTTACTGACAAACATTTTACTGCCCAATATTTTTACTGATATCAAAAACACAATTTTAAGAATTAAACATTGTTAACTAAATAAAATCCTCATTACATCTTCACACCTAGCCCAGCTCCAAATTAATCAAATGAATGGATTAATATTATGTAAAAATACAAACAGGGATAACTTACAAAGATCTGTTGACGGTGATCATTTCATAATCATTATCCGGATTGAAGAATATATTATCCACATAGTGTTGTCCTGCTGTTCCAGCCACCACAGTAGCTCTTCCTTCTATGTCCAATGCGTAATTTCTATAAAAATGATATTTCAATTTACCTACCAAAACATCAGTTAAATATTTTTTACGCTGGCAATTTGTGTGTGTATACTGATAAAAGAAAACCTGAACTGAAAAAAAACTAAGCTGTCAAATTTTGGTGCCATTATCTAAAACATGGACGGCATTGGCAAAAAAGTGTAATTTTTTATTGTCATTTAATTGATTGGTCTGGGTCATACTAACCTTTTACTGAAGGTTTGATTAATATTACTTATTTTTATCTACCACAACTACTTAGCTTCTGAAGCGCCAGCAATTTTTTGCCTAATTCAGCCACCCAACTCCTGGTTTTTTATATTAAATATCTCCAAAGATACAAAACAAATCTCCTGCGGGTTTTTTTTTTATCTCAAAAAACAGTGAAATCAAGTTTTTTTAGTGCCTACCAAAAAAAAAAAACTTTTGAGGATTGATTATTTTCTCCATCATAATTTAGATTATGGAAAAAAGATCGAGATTCTAAAAATAGACATACCTCATTAGTATGCGTAGGCATGAAATCAAAATACATTGCAAAAAATAGAAGTTAATGACCCTTTTTATTTACACAAAGATTTTTTTTGAGTGTGATAGTGTTCTTATGTCCACAAATTGTGGAATTCGGCTGTTTTAACACATCGTTTGCCTAGTTAACTCGTCATAAACCTTTTTATAGTAACGTGCGGGAGACGTGTAAACTCGTTTCATCGCGCCTAGCGGTAGGGTGCTGGAAACTTGTAAAAACGTGGCAAAAAATAAAAAAAAATTAAAAAAAAAAAATTAAAAAAATGAAAAGGTGAAAATTTCAAAAAACACCCACTCTACGCCGCCATCTGGCGGGAAAATGCCCGCATACATAGTGTTAAGAGTCGGTTTTCAAAGTCAATATAAATATTATATTTTAAATACCTACAAACAAAAATGAATGCGTTGAATTTATTGGCGGATGGTTCTACCCAATAGCAGTACTTACTTCGTGCGATTTTTGATCTTATTGCTGTGTAAAAACTAAAGAAAAATGAAAAAAATTGCATTTAGTACTATGAGTGAGGATCCGCGTTCCGACACTTGAGGAGTTAAGTAGGTACTTTTTAAATGTTTTCTACACTGGCAATCCAGATTTGAATCTGTCAATTGGTAATCCTGTATAATTTAAAAAAGGAAAATGAAAATAAAACTCACTTATAAAATCCGTTATGTGATGTTGTTTGATAAATAGGTAAGCGCACTCTATCGAAGCCGGACACTTCTAAAATCCTCAGTCCTATGTTTTCATGGACATAGTTCAGGGTGAAGTTAGACACAACTTGCTTCAAAACTATCACATCCTTGAATGGTGTCTTGTTTCTGGTGAAATAGTTTCTGTATATGACCACTTCTTGGTATGGCGATGATTGACGACCTGAAAAATATTTTTTTAATAAAAAGCAGTAATTACTTACATAAAATAAACCAAATACAATTATAAAACAAGGCCAAAAGCATTCATTTTATTTTTTAAATGGGATGTATTACCTTCTATTTTTAGGGCCGGTAGATTCTGGTTTTCCAGGAACAGGTTATTGTGTATCCAGCCCTTTAGAGAAGTAGCAGAGCCTCTAGAATCAGCGCGGATGTACAAACCACCTTCATTATTTCTAATGAGATTGCTCTGAAAGAAAAAACAGATTTTATTGAATTTTGAGCGGAAAAAAGAGCTGAAAAATAATTCAAGGCCAGTTGTAGTTTAGTGGTAAGTCTTGTAAGAGTTAGAGAGTTTGATTCCCGGCATAGCACAAAAAATATCATTTCATTTTCAAATACGCCTTTAACGCAGATAAAAAAATGATCTACATTTATCTAAGACCAATCACAAAGGTTCATCAAGCCTTCTAGCAAATGGATCTTGCTTGAGATATTAGCACTGACTAGCGACAACCAAGCATGTAAAAGGCTCTTGAGGTATAATTCACACAAACTAGTTAAAACGAATTCATCCAAATTAATGTTGATATAAGTCGACCGATCTGCAATCTAGTGGTTAACGTTTCGGACTCGTAAATGGAAGGTTGTGGGTTCAAATCCCGTAAGTAAGCTTTTTACCCACATAGTTTACCAGTGAAATAAAACTGTTGACTGGTTTTTGAGGGAAAATAAATTACAACAACTAAGTATTAGAGGAAATTACCCGGAAGTAAAGAGTTTGTGTGTTCTGGATGTCCATATTGACGCTGGCCTGGCACGTTGAGAAGTTTCCGTAGAGTTTCCTGCAGTTGCCGATAAACTGGTTCTTGTCCAGGGTGATGATGGGGTTCACCTCTCCAGCCGAGCAGTAGCTCAGGGCGCCCTCCCTGTTGCCCTGGAAGCTGCTGAAGGATATGTTGTGCTGGACATCGCGGTCTGTGGAATCAGGGACATCAAATTATATAAACAAACAGAGATTATAACAAAGACCGTCAAAGAGGTGGAAGGATAGCTGAACTCCAAGGTTACAGGACAGTCCACCGTGCCAAATAGATTATACAAAGTATAATTAGAGGATAAAGTAGGTGATGAAACAACTTTACAAAAAAGTATATTGGTACCTTCATTAAAGGTAGGTAATTGACATTTAAGGATCATATTTTGCGCATGTTTAATGCATGCCTTGGTTGAGGTTGGTTAATTGCATTTTTAATGACCATTTGTTTTTAAATTTGATTGTAAAGGATTGAGAATTTCTTGTAATTGGGTATTGTTTCAGTAACTATATAATAGGTTGGTATGAGTCTGAACAGTGAAAACCCACACCTACTGTGAAAATAGTTCACTTTGCTAATGTTACCCCTGTTTCAGGGAAAGTCGGCACAGTTTCAGGGTTATGTTCAATTAAAATTTGTATTTTAATTTGTAGGTATACATGCTCACTTGTGAGCGCAAACTTACATGTTGATACCTTAAACGTAAAAATGAGTAAGTGACATATTAAGCTAACATGGGATTCTCAGATAAATGCACCGCACCTTTTTTCCTATTTTCTACGAGAGAAAACACTAAAAAAAGTGTGAAAATCCTGTAGCGTAGAAGTTTTCATGAGCGTTTCTTTTATCAAAATTAGAGCGTATCAAAATTAATTCACTTACTATGAGAAGTTACACCTTATAAAATGTTTTATCAACAATTTCTCAAATCAGTGAATCAGCACTTATTCAGTTTAACCTTTAAGGTGGCGATATGAAAGTAAAACTAATTGTTCTTCAACTGGAAAAGAACATTCAAATCAAGACTATCTTAGAGGAAAGTTTTGACCATGTCTGGATATTATTAAATTGCACTATATTGCCACTGTAGTAAAAAGATTTATGCAAAAATAAAACAAAAAGTTTTTCTTCACGAGTTGATTTAGTTCCTCGAGCGCTTTCGATGTTATCATACCATTATCAAGAGAACAACTTTGAACTTGAGAACAGTTGTTCTCTTGATAACGGTGTAATAACATCGAAAGCGCTTGAGGAAATAAATCAACACGTGAAGAAAAACGGCTTGTTTTATTTTTACATTATTAATTTAAAAAGATTGACTTACTGAATCCAATTGCAGATATCGGCAGAGTGACAACTTCAGCGAAAAATCCATGTCCTGAAGAAGCTCCATTTGCAAACAGCCGTATACTCATGCTGGGCCCCGTACTCTTGTACAGCTTTTTGTCAGTTGGCGACCCGTTCTCCAGGTGTGTTATAATCGGCGCCGACACATTGTAAATGTCGCCATCGTACAGGGTGATTGAGTCGCGCTTGCCATACATCTGCGTGTGATTAAAGAGATTAAACTGCAACAGTCTAAATCCAAACGGCTTCACTCGGTACATACTGTTGAAGATTTTGACACAGTTAACGGGATTGTTGTCATATTTAAAGTAAACGATGACTCTCTCTTCGATGGTGATTTCTTTCGCTGTGTCGCAAATGTCAATGATGGAAAAGAGGTGGTAGGGTAAGTTGAGAGACTTCAGTGGAGTGAAACTTGACTCATCAGATTCTCTTCCTTCTCCAGTTAGAGAAACAATACTCATTCCTGTACCCAAGGAGTCATTTACTTCATTGAACATGAGGTTGATTGTATCACTCGGAGAAATAAGATTGATTCCATGATACGCTGACTTTGATATGTTAACAAAATTGATTTCAGGACTCTTTAGAATGCTCTGTATGGCAGGAGATTTCTCATTGTGCAGGACCCCAGCCCCCACAACGCTTACATACTCCATGACACTTTCAACTTTTTTCATTGTTTCGTGAGTGTGAATGTCATGAATACGATGTTGATACAGATTGTATTCAAATTCGTAATGAGCAAAACGTATTCCTCCCCAGTAGTCTTGCGTGTATTTTAGATTCCTTGAACCGCAATGGATGAAGACGTACTCAGAATCCCATTTACATTCATGTCTGTGACCGTAGAGTTGTCCGTTAAGCCTGATAGGACAGTCCTCGTACCTTTCTTCAGTTCCTTTGCATTGCAGGGGCTCAGGCCAGGACCAAACTCGGGATAAAGAGTTGCTGTGGAACTCTATTCTCTTGTCGTAGTCAAAGAATACGTTTATCGGATCGAATCCTAGTTCTCTACAAACTACTTGAGCGTTGCGTTCAGTGAATCTCTGATCGCACATAGGAACCCATTGTAAAGTCGTTCTGTTGTAGTATTCCAAAAACCCTTCGTTGCTCTTGTTTGCCACGTTGTCATTGATGGAACAGTTTCTTCCTGTGCATAACCTAATAGAGTCTTGCATCACAAGTTCCTCTGATTGACGCTTGGACTTAAAGTGCATTGGACTGAATCTGTTAGATGCAGGATAATAAGAGGCATGGCGTTTTTCAATGCGATTGGTTTCAATACTGCCTAATTTGGAGTATGGTCTCATTTGGATTTCATAGCCCCTTAAGCCTCGTGCTATTAATGTTCCAAGAACTAATATCCCTACATTAGGCATGAACTCCATTTCTACTCCGGGACCAATAACCAGAGTTACCCCAGGCATCACTGTTATGTCAGACTTAATAACATACGGCTTGTCTCTTCTATACAACGTCACATTATCCAAAAGCCTTCCGCCTAGATTATCCAAGTCAACGGGAGTTGGACGTTCATAGGAGACAGATAAACTAGATTCAAACGAGTCTTCAGTCAGATATGGACGGAACTTGGCAACAGCATAATTATTCCAATCATCAAAATCAAATATGGCTTTCTTGATATCACTTTCAGAGTCATAGCCCCACCAGTTTTCAGACACATCAAGCATGTTGTTTATTTTTGCTGTTTTTATTCCAGCTACTAGGTTGTAATCCAAAGCATTGTTTCCAAACAGATTCTTGTTGATTCTAACTTTTTGAATTCCGTTGAATCCAACTACAAATGTAGGTTCAGCAGCCACTTGAAAAATGCCCTTTCCGAAGTGGGATATAAACTTGTTGTATTTCACTTCATTGAAGATGAACTTAGCTTTGACTTCCCCGAGGATTTCACTCTGACTGTCTGCTCTAAATTCTATCATAAACTTCCCATTGTTTCTTTCTATTCTGTTTCTATCTATCTTCATCCTTTTTTCCATTCCTCGGATAGATATCAAACCAGTTTTGCAGAAGTTGTCTGAAAAAACATTTTTAGAAATATTCACCGACGAGTAGTGCCCGTCAATCACAAATTCAAACATGTGATTATTGCGCCAAGTGTTATTGTTTAAGTAAATAGAATGGGTGAAATTTTCATTGTAGTCCCAAACATAAGGCAAGCTCACTTCAAAGCCTCCATTGTGATTTCTTTCAATGGAATTGTCTTGCAAAATGTAATGATACAAGTTATTAGAGCTCCTCAAATCTCTGGCAAACTGGTAGATGCCTCTTCCATTGTCAGTTATCAAGGTGTTATTTATCATGAAGGTGATTTCCGACATGTTGCTTTCGTGGATGTCCCAATACGGAGTGTGGATGAATATGGCTTCCCCGATATTGTGGGATATCTCACAGTTGATCAATTTGATGGTTTCATTTGCTTTCCTTAAGAAGTGGTCGCCGATTTCATTGAGGTATCTATTGTAGTATGAAGATTTAATTCCTTGAGCGTTTCCTTTGATTCTAGTGTTAGTAAGTGTCAATGTTGGAACAGTTCCTTTGACAATTTTGTTTTTGACGTCTTGGACTGGAGCTGCAATTGCGCTAACTATCATCACCACGGCCCCTAGAGCACTGCTACCACTTGCATAAGTGAGCACCACACCAAAACTGCTGCTGGTTGCGGGGAAAACAGACAAATCTCTCTTCAAGCACCACTGCTCACTGTCAGGATTGATGTTTTGTGAATCGTAAATGCAAACACTTTCCGTCGAATAATTGTGGACGGGATTTAAAAGTTGGATACCTATTACATAGCCAGGATTACATTTGATGTTGTATGTCTTTTTTATATCCTTTCCTAGAACCTTAGAAGTAACTAGATATCTTGTCTCTTCGTTGGATAGGGATATGTCAGTCTCATAGTCTGGAATCTCAATAGGGTGGTAATTAGAGTCAGCCAAATTAAAGTCGGGAGCCATGTTGAACCAGCCAGCAAGTTCTCTTTGCTGAATCCCAGTAATATGCTGATCGTGATTTATCCCCACTAAGTAGTTGTTTTCAATGACAGAACCATGTATTTTCAATCCCAACTGTTTAAAGCTGATTCCGTTTCCTTTGTTGTTGGAGAATTCAGAGTTCTTGACTATATTGATGGCATCAGAGCTGTAGAGATCAGAATAAATGATTCCTAATCCATCTTGGAAGTTATCTGAAATTCTGACACTTTCCAAACTGTGTCGGGCTAAGTCCATTTGCAAGGCCGGCTTAAAGGTATTTGTAGCGTAATCCAATAACCCTGCTTTCTCCACACTGATGAATTGCAAGTCAGTTCTTTCGGCTAGCACGCCCAGGCGTAACCCTGCCCAGGACACGTCATGGCACTTCACCCCGACGTCTTGACTGTGCGTGCAAGAATTTTCAAAATCACCTTCATATTCAGCCTTACACTTTGTTATATCATTGTCAAACTCTGTGCACTCCACATTAGACATTATTATTTTTTCTGTCGTCCCTGCATTAGGAATTTGGTTTCTCTCCATAAACCAGTCGTCTGGATTCAAAACCAATCCTAACTGATGACACACCAGGGCAGCATTAATCAAATTCCATTTATAATTGCACACTGTTCCCCACTGCCCATTGATCCGGACTTGCAAGCGCCCTTCCATGGTTGTTTTTCCTCCCAGTAATCTAATTGGCACAGCAGGTTCCACCTCTATGACAGGTCTTTCTGCATCACTTGATTCTGTATCAGTCTCATAAGTCACATTGTCGTTTGTCATTACGATTTCTTGTTTTAATGTGAATGTAATGTCATTTGGGAATCTACCATGAGCGTCTAGTTTGCCGGCAACCATTACTCCAATAGCTGGAGGAAAGTTGAGTTTAACACCTGATTGTAGAATGAGTTTACCTCCAGGTCTGATGTTTATATCCCGTTCAACATTATACTCCCCCGGTTTTAGCACTTCTGTACCGTCTACTTCTCCCCCAACAACATTCGATCCTTGTATGTGGAATTGAGCCACAAACATTGCATTGTAATTGATTTGAGTCGCTGCAGGGTTACTGTTGTGTAAAAGATACGGCAAGTATTGAATCTTTGCCAAGTTGTATCTGTCTTTTCTGTGGAATAACCTTTCAAATATTTTTCCTTCTTCCGTGAATCCGAGCCAGTTGAATGTGCAGTTGATGATCTTACTCTGGTCTTCTAGATGTGAACCGACTTCATAGTTTGATTCTGGATTGTGAATTATGTTTCTGAAGACATCCACATTGTTTGATGACACAACCACAACAGCTGCAACTCTACTGCGAGGGTTCAAATTGTTTGTGACCTCCAGAGTTTCAAACGGCTCTCGAATTTTATTCTCCTTTAAGAAGTTTCTTGTGAATAATATTTTGTGTACGTGACTGTAAGGCGATAAGCCTAAATTAACGACAAATATTCCTTTATTATTGTAGAAGTGATTGTGCTGAATCAAAATATTGGTAGGAAGTATATCAAACTCATCATAGAGTCTGTCTTGTGCTTGATTTTTAATATAAATTGCGCCAAACATTCCGCTGTCAAAATTGTTGTATTCAATTCGGCCGTTTAAATTCAAAGCAGGATATATTTTAATTGCTAATTTGTGCGCTTGAACAAATTTGTTGTGCCCAATTTGTAGATTCAATAGTTCATCTTTGCCATTGTGGTTCCAACAGGATGATATTTCAATGGCATCTTCTATGCTATTGTTAAACCAGTTTCCTGTCACATTGATCCAACTGTTGCTGCAATAGTTGCCGTGGATGATTCCAACTTGCAAGTTTCTGAATATTTCAGAATACTGCACCACTGTTGTTTGATTGAAATGGATGTACTCAGATTCTTCTGTGTTGTTAATCCAAATGGCCAAACCATTTCCCATATTAGAACTCAAAGTACTGTAAGATATATTTCTGTTTCCTCCGGAATATGTAATATTTATTCCATCTCCCCGATTGAAAGAGATTCTGCTCTCGGTAACATTAACATCCCCTGCACCATTGACAACATGAAGTCCAGCAACGTGATTGTTGTTTGATATGGAAGTGCGATGAACGTGCACCTGTGATCTTAGATTTTCTATTGCAATTCCTCTCCCATTATTGTCAGCAATAACACTGTTGCTCACATTTAAATCATATGTTTTGCTTAGCCCAGATGTCAGTCTTAAAAATCCCAGAATCTCAACTTTTGTCTCAGCTTGATATTTAATGTAAATCTTATTTCTTGTCGTTGTGACACTCTGAGGTTTTGTGTGGTTTCTGACTCGGAAAGAAGCCAAAAGTTTATCGTTTTCTGTGCTCCCATCGTAAACTGATATCACAGCTGAATCATTTCTTTCTGTGAGCAACTTGACAAAGCTCAAAGTGAGAACATGGCCAAAGCGGGTGTAGAAATATTTACTGCAGTCTCTTTCTGAATTGGAATACCTTGATTGCTCCATGGATATTTGTATTGGGAATGTTTGACTTGCTGTAGTTGGAAGGGTGCAAAAGTCATAGATGTCAGTTCTGTCATGTTTTTCATCAGGGTTTATATCATGCACCACATATTTGACTCCGTCCGCACCATTTTCATTAATCACGCAATTATCTAGATGTGCCAATCCATACGTAGAGTTGATGTACACCCCATACCCTCTATTGTTCCTTATTGTACAGTTATTGATTGTTATGGGGGATCCGGGAGATGTGATGTTGATTCCATTGTAGGCAGAGAATGTAATATCAACATCTTGAAGAATTGGTGGAACACCGTAAACTTCTAAGGCGCTTGTAGCATTATTTCCTCTACCGATTCCCGCATACCGAATCACCACATGTGATAGAGTAGACATTGAAGTTGGAACATACAAAGTGTTTGACAAAGTTAGCAGTCTTTCAGATGCAGCTTTTTCAAATCTCACCCCTCTCCAATATTTAGTGGTCTGTGTCCTTTCTCCGTTTTCATGTACTGGAAGACATTCTATGCCTAGATCTGGGTGATAGTCGCACACTCCTGAGCCCAGTTGCCTGGAGTTCCAGTCGCATTGTGTTATCTCTGATTCAGTTCCCCTGCATTTTGGTTCTTCGTACAACAGTCTTGGTTTCCTCCCTGCTTGTCTGTCAATCCAATTGAAGAATTGCCCGCCGTGAAATCCAAGTTGCCGGCATGCTGTCTCCATGTCTAGCCTGGTCCAGCTGGAAAAATAATATCATACATAAGTCGGTGTTATGGCCGAGGGAGCCAAGAGGCCGATCTTACTAGCGTATTTGGAAGGGAATAATATTGATTCGATCCCCGCTTGGGTCACTTGACCATAACTTTGACCCTGGTTCAACAGATGTTATTGGGTACGTAATTATTAATTAATATAAACAATAATGAATTATTAATTGATGATATTAATTCCTGTTTCTGGCCAGGCAGAATAGGATGATGAATTGCATTCCTCTTCACAAATCTTTTAAAAAAAAAAAAAAAAGGTCACATACAGAGAGAAAGTAGAAGAAAGAAATGTAACTACATGTGACACAAATAACAGCATATGTATTAATTATATCTTTCAATCTGTGATTCATTAACTTCATATCAGCTCATGGATTCAAGGATAAGAATTTACAGCTATCTTTCCACTTGGTTCCCAACCTGGGGGTGAGCATTATGAAGGGGCGATAGGGGGAAACCTGGAACCTGTGTCTACCACACCCCCTACTCTCCCCTGCCGTCGGCAGTACTGTTCAGAAGGTTGAAGAGAGATGTTCGCCAACAGGCATCTAATGAGCTACAATGTGTGCTAGTCTTTCATAACTAAAAAATGTAAGTCCATTCTTGATTATTCATGTATTTTTCATTCACTTGGCGGCCAGTGACTTGAAGTGAGCATTGAGTGTTTCCTTGATCTCCTCGTCAGTCAGGGGCAGCAACTTCTGTAGATTTATATTGTGAGACTTTGTGATGCATGCAGGGAAATAAAACAATAGAATTGGGATTATATTATGGTGGTTGTTCAAAAATATCCCACTGAAATTGCTCAAGGACCTGTTAAGTGACATAGACCGGTCCGTAGTCTGATGGTTAGCACTTCAGACTCGTAAATGGAAGATTGTGGGCTCGAATCCCGTCGGCGCACAAAAATATACCATTTATATTTTCAAATATGCTTTTCACTGGGTTGCAAAATTCATACACCTTTGAATTCATAGACCGGTCACTAAAGGTCCATCCAGCCTTACAGCAGAAAGGTGTAGCTTCAGAATTAGAGCTTTCTATAGCGACGACCAAGCTCGCAGAGGGCTCTTGAGGTGTGATTCACACAAAAACAGCGCTCACCATATAATCATCCTAATATTATTATTATATGTACTGGGAAGAAGGTATTGTATTTATCAGAACAAAGATGCTAATGGTTCCTCACTTTCTTGAGTTGGTGCAGACAGAGCGCCATTCCCCGCGGTGCAAGAGTTGCACTCTTCCAGCCAGAATGCTCGGCCCGTCAACCAGGCGAATATCAGGGACTTCTTTGTCGATCGGTGACGGCGCATCAGAACTGGTGAGAACGATCTTGCTTTGCTCATGGCCCTGGGAGGAAAAGAAAACAACTTATTAAATAATATTTCTGCTTTATTTTTGCCACTTCTAATCTATAATCTAAGTTCCAAAGATATATTACATTTAAGATTCATATTAAATGCATTCCCATAAGCAGACAGGTATAAGTTTGCACTTACACTTGTCGCATGTGGAACTACAACATAAAAACCCAATCTCAAATGAACATAAGCCCTGCAACTCTTACCGATCTTCCCTGATACAGGAGTGACATTGGTAAAGTGAACCATTATTTACAGTAAGGATGGTCAGCCTCATACCAATATATAAGTCAAGGAACTTCATTGTAAGTAAAAGATTTCTCCATTTCCGATGGATAACACAGTTTCTCAGCGAGTTGGCGTCACAGGGTTAAGAACTAATTAGGGTCCTTAAAACGCAAACTATTAGTTGGTTTTCCCCTGGCAACGCAGCCGATTGGCGTCATAATTTTCCCCAGTGTAGTTGTGCCAACTCCGTTGCTAAATAGTCTCCTTGCTGTTGACTTGAATTTTAAAGGAATCCTGTAGGTACCAGAAATTTAACCCAGGTGTTTCTCTGAGAAAGCATTATTGTTCTGCCTACTTTGAATGAGCTTTGATTCAGTGGCTACTAGCTACTTTTAAACAAATTATTTTTAATTTGACGCGGGTAAAAGAAGAAGAGTACACTTTGTTTTGACATTACATGTACTTACATAGTTACTAGGGATGTGCTAAAGGAACGTTTATACTTTGTTCGAAATTTTCAAAAATCTTATTGTATATCTAACACAAACAGAATTTAAAAGGTACATTTGATCTGTAATACTATAGACGGGACAAAAAAAAACTGAGAAAATATGAAATTACTCCACCGGGTGGTTCACCTAACAGCATTCTGCATTTTTGTATTTGGCTGACAAATAAGGCTTTTATCATTTTTATAGTCACATAAATCTTTAACTTGACCGTTGTAAACCGCCAAGAGAAATTTGGAAATTGGTAACGACTCCATTTTACACAAAAACAGTAAATCATTTACTTTAGAAGGTATTGGACACCCGTCAGGGTCGTTAGTGAGTAGGTACTGTTTAAGTCCATTTCACCGACATTGGTCGTGCCTCGTGCCTCAATGTAAAATTAGACGCATTCGAGTTAGATCGCGGTTCACGGGCCAGCGCTTCCCAACATCTGCTTCCTTTTCACGTCTCGTGAACACGCTGAAGAAAATTATCTGCTTATCTACCCACAAGACAAGTCAGGGGAGAAAAAGTGTGGGCTTACAACAGATGCAGTTCTTTTGACAGATGGTAAAACCGACTCGTTTTGTTGTTGGTGAATAAAGTCAATGCACTTGGGTAAATACAGATAATTTAAAATTGTTTTTTTTTTTAATTCAATTGGAAAAAAAATACAATGGACTTTCACTGTGTTAACAGAGATACCCTTAAAAATATAATCAAATTGAAATGTTTTTTAGATGAGTTTTTTTTCCTTGGAAGGAAACTCTGGATGATTAAAACAAAGAAATATAAATAAATCGGTAAGGATCTCTTAGAGAAATAAGCGCTGACTACCAACAACCAAGCTGTTGCTAGCCAACAAGCAGTCTTGTGAAAGTTCCAGCTTAATCATACTGCATGTGTAGATACTTACAAAATAAAACTCAAGTTAACATAAACTTCGCAGCTCGCCTTGTCTTGCCGCTTTTCCATGAAACACGGGTAGCGTTGGCAAAATAGAAGCAATTTTACTGTTTTGATGGTCAGCCTCATAGGTAGGTACATATCTTCAGTCAAGAAATGATTTACAAAACAGCACACTTTACGAAATGAGCCGTCTATTGCACACGTATTTTAATTGAAATTTAAATTATAAAAGTACTTAAATCACGCACATGTAGGTAAAGGTACTAAATGCTAATTTATGTCAAATCGAGATAACAAAATAGATAAGTACTTACCTGATATATATTAAGTTTATTAGCAATGTTTGTACAGTATATAAAAAAAATATTGTGGTTTCAAATTTGCACACATCTAAGTAAGTTTTTTCAGCTAAAAATACTATAAGGAACTAAATTCGGTGATTGTTTTAATTAAGTACTTAAGTCAATTATGCAATGAAATCACAAGAAATGCAATTATTTTTTTGGTTTCATAATTAATTATGTAAGTATTTTTTTCGTTAGATCCGTGAGAGATTGTCTGTAAAATAATTAGATAAAAAAATAATGAAAAGAGTTGCGGACGCCTGAATTTCACGCAATAATTCACGCGGTAGAGTTCGTTGCCTCAAATTACACAGAATTAAATATTTCATAGCGAACAAAACAGTGAATACCTAAAACTGTACAACACAGATGCTAGTGAAACATCCTAAAATATATGATTATTCGACTAAACATAATTTCATATTCAAAACCAAACAGGATAGAGTTAGGAAAGAATAAGTAAAGAAAGAATATAAGTTGAAAGAGGATGTGAATGTTAAGGTACAAAATAATGTGATGAGATGGTTTGGGTATGTGGAAAGAATGAATGATGATAGACTGACAAAGTATATTTACAGAGGAAGTGTGAAAGGAAAAAGAGGTAAGGGACGACCGAGAAAAGTATGGAGTGATAAGATTGAGGAGATTGTGAAAGAATGGGATATACAAAGTAAGCTTAAAAGAAGAAGATGCATGAAAAAGGTGATGGATATGAATGAATTGAAATAGGCATGTAAGGATAGGAAGAAATGGAGGCAGCTCTGCAGCCACCCCTAGCGGAATGGAGCAGAGTAACAGTACAGGACAGTTACATCCTTACTATCTAGTAAACAGCAATGAGGTTCGATTATTTTACACAGAAAAATAATGTCTTCCGGCTCGGTTGATAGGACATAGCTTAGGTACTTATTTTCTTATTGGTTGATAATGACCCTTGTTACATAGACTTGTGACGTTCACTCGCCGAGAAAAAAACAAATTAGGAACATTCGTGCTGAAAACGTCTCCGTTATCTACAATGATATCGAAATTGTTTTGAATTTGGGACTATTTTTCGGCGAGCAAACGTCAGTCTTGTATGGGACTGCCGTCCTTAGCAACCCGGACGGGTGACAACGCAATATTGTCTATGCCAACTCATGTGCGGATCTGTTTAGTGTATATTGGTACAACGTCAATGGTAGGTAATACTATGAAAGCTAAAGATCACAAAAAAAATAGAATAAAAGTACTTTGATAATCGAAACCAAAACTTTTCATTACAAAGATAGACATTTTACACATCCCTAGCTACCAGGGTCGGATGAAACAAATTGTATATTGCCATCCTTACAATATCTTTATTCAATTATTTGTCTGTGGTTGGCATCATAAGATAAACAACATTCTAATCTAATCTAATCTAAGTTGCAAAGATATGTTACATTGGAGATTCACATTACATGCATTCCCACAACCATGACACGTACAAGTTCGCGCTTGCGCGTGCCTCATGTGAGCCTACAACATAAAAACCAATCTCAAACGGACATACACCCTGCAACTCTTGCCGTCCTTCCCTGTAACAGGGGTGACATTGGCAAAGTGAACCATTTTTTACAGCATGGGTGGTCAGCCGCATACCAACCGATTTAAAATTAAGTTTAAAATGAAATTAAAGTTTATACTTAAGTCATTGCTTCAATGTAGTGCTGTTACCGTCAATATAATTGTCAGTAATGTGCTGCAGCTAATTGAGAAGGTATTCTACATAGGTATTCTACGTGTACTTTATATTTTTCATTGTCGGGAGAGCGGCCATGCATTAAAATCCGGGTTCGAATTTCGTTGGAGTCGTTTTTTGTATTGGCAGAAAAATATATAGGTACCTACCTACCTACTCTATCGACTCATACTTTTTTAATAAAAAAAATATTTAGACGGTTTCAAAGGAATAAACCTGAAATATTTTTTGGGAATTAAAGCATCATGAAAGCCAGACATTTCAGAAGACTGGTAGATTTTCCCCACGGTATGAGGCTGATCATCAATAATGCAGAAAAAAAGGAATAAATCAAATCGTGAAGAAAAACTTTGTGTTTAATTTTACATTATTAATTTGTTCTAAAATCTAAATCTAAATCTAAGCTGCAAAGATATGTGAATATGTAGTAGGTCAGCCTCACACCAACCTATAATTACTAATTGATAATGTTAAAACTTGTTTCTGGCCAGGCAGAATAGGTTGGTGAATTGCATTCCTCTTCTCAAATATATTTAAAGAATAAAAAACCATATGGGAAGTAATACCTACTCGTAACTTTGCGGTTTCCCTTATCAGCGAATAACCGAGCAAGTAGTCGAGTCTGCGTTACACACACATTACAAGGAATTCTTACTCACACGCATGACCTGCTGTTATCAAACCTGACAAGTGATAACACAATTACGTTTTTCTGTAATAAAAAAGGTACGCAATGTCAACACTGAGTAATCTGTACGCCGAGTATATAAAACTACTCGTTTTAATTTAACTGTAGTATTTTACCATCGAAACTTAAATAGTGCCTCTAGTGAGTGTTTTAGTTTTGATTGATTTTTTAGAGGATAAGTTGCAATGTAATCTTTTTTACTTAGGTACGGGTCTAAAACGCTTGAAAAGATAGCTTTATCGTCATTGGGAAATGTTTGTTTTTTACACCTGTAGTTTTCTATTTTTTGACTTCGGGTATCGACAATATTTGATCATGATAAATATTTGTAAGTTTGTGGTTATTCGTCCGTCAATAGACGACAGGTTGTTTTAAATTGATAAAAAAGACAGCTGGATTACATTTAATGAAAAGTTGAAGTTTTTTTTATTTCATTTCTATATAAATGACTCTTGAAAATGACGACAGTCGAAAGTACTCGAGGATAAAATAACAAATATTAAAAAAAGAAAAATATAATAATAAACAATGCGTAATACCTACCATTGCTGTACGTATTTAACATATGGCAAAACTTCCGTGTGCATGTGTGAGTGAACATTCCTTTTGCGTGGTGGAATGGGAACACGCTCCCGGGAAACATCCCTCCATTAATTTCATTCAAAGGTTTGGATCAAATGGTAGGTAAGCCAAATAAGCACTGGGGGCGGGATGCCACCAAGAGCACCATTTTACCATCAGCATTCCAGTGTCAGCACGGGAAGACAACTGCCATACCAGCTCCTAGCTGAAGTAAACTCTGCATTATAGTGGAGATAGCTAAACATCAGCTGGGCGGAATGCTGCTCACAGAAGAAATAATACATTAGCGCGCGATATTCATTCTCGACTGCTGGTGCGCGCATTCTGCTAGTCAGCCCGATCCCGACCCGTCACACGTACTAACACACCTAAGCTTACTTCTGGAACTCTGTCTCCATTCCACTAATGGTGGCTGGAGCCTCTGCATATTTACCTCCATTTTTTCCTATCCTTGCATCCCTCTTTTAATGCATTCATATCCATCATCTTTTTCATACATTTCCTTCTCTTACATCCGCTTTGCATATCCCATTCTTTCACAATTTCACCAATCTGATCCAGCTATACTCTTTTCCCTGAACCATATTTCCTTTGTAGATACACTTTGTAAGCCTTTCGTCATCCAACAATGAAATCTTTCCAAAAAGTTGGTAGCTTTGAAACGCACGCCTGCGCAAGCATTTTGGACACACGTTATAAATCTATTGATTTGTAAATATCTGACAATTTTATTTTTAAGCGAAAATGCATTATTTTAAGACATCATTGCATGTGTAGTAATTGGGTGTCGAAACACAAAATGGAGAAAGCAAGACAACAGGATTTCACAGGTGAGAACTTTGTAGGTATTACTACACCTGTGTTTGCTGCATTTGACAGGACTGGGGACAACTGTGCCCCATATAGTGTATCAATGCCGCTAGTTTCTACTGCTCTATATTATTATAACTCAATGGTATACTGTAAAAAGATGCTTCACTTTGTTAATGTCACCCCTGTTTCAGGGAAGGTCGGCAAGAGTTGAAGGGCTAATGCTCATCTGAGATTGGGTTTTTATATTGTAGGTCCATATGCGGCATGTGTTAACGCGAACTTATACGTGTCTACTCATGGGAATGCATTTAATTTTTAATATGAGTCTCAAATGATGTACATCTTTGCAATAATGTAGACTTAGCATGTGTGATGGGTCGGGAACGACTTGGCTAGCGGATACGCTGCCGGTACTTAGGAGGCGCCGCGTTTTCTCCTCTACGGAAAAGAGTTGACTAGCTACATACTTATTACTTAGCTACTGCTACTGCTCTCCGTGGGACAGAATACACAAGTAACTTCTGCTTTTACTATTGTCATGCATTTCCGACATTAGAATGCTTTTCGCTGATTATTAATAAAGTAAAAATGCTATTCACCTTTTCTATATTAAACAAGTCAGAAGGTATATTTTTTTAAAACAGAGTTTTATTTTCAAAATTGAGCATTTATTTCGCCTAAAATACTTTGAGCTTGCTTATGTCATTTTCAAGAGGACGCTCTTGAAACTGCTCTCTGAAAGTTTCCTCTTTAAAATAATACACTTTTTAGGTTAACAGTTAGTTCTAAAACTGAAAGCCAATATGAAAAGTTTATAGAATATGTTTAACAAATAACATTTAAATGTTTTTTAACGAGTAATGAGTTACCATATATTTAATATGAAAATGTAAGCAATAATAATTAAGTAGGCTACATAATATTATAATTGGTTTGATTGTTTTCTGCTCGGACGTTTTAAATAAACGAGAGGACTCCTGAAGCGTGACGCAAAAAAATATGTACGTACGTTTATGAAAAATTGCAGCATAGTCATACAGATCCAAGCACTGCTTATTCGTGACAATGAGGTCGGAACATTGAAAAGGGCTCGAAAATTAACTTCGTCATCCGGCCAAAATCTGACCTCAAATCTTTTGGAGGATGTGTTGTGAACACGTCACATATAAGAAGGGGGAAAACTGAAAAATTAAATTAAAAAAGAAAAGTTGCGTTGCGTTGTAACCAGTCTAATACTGGTGTTTCATTTTTCTAATAAGGCCGATTAGGAGTGTGTCAAGTCTACATAAAATGACAAATATCTTCAAAACTAAAAGTTCTATCAAAATAATTGCAAGAATAAAACGTCAAGACAATAACATTTTCCATTTTACAAAATATAGTGCACGTTTATAAATGTATAGGTAGGTACTTAGTTATTATTTTATTTGAAAAATTGATGATTTTTTTTAATGAAAAATGAGCTATTTTCTCAAATATAACGTCGATGAGCCTCGCTTTCCCGTTATTTTATGAACCTGAAACTCCGTGAATATTTTTTTTTAGTCAATTGGCACATTTTAGGGGGCGGCAATCGGAGAAATTAAAAAAAAACGTTGTAACCATTCTACTGTGCAGTTCTACCATGGAACCATAAAACGTATATGCTGAACTATCCTAGGTATATATATTCGGAATGTTTAATGCCTATAAATATGTGCTTCAGTGAAATTGCAAAGAAGATAAACTTTTACAGAGCTTGCGAGGCGTTAACTGTCGTAGCGTGCATTTAATAGCAGAGAAACGAGATGATCATTAACATCTGTTGGTGCATTATATATATATATATATACAAGGATAATTTATTTATAAGGTACACATAATAAAAGAGCGCCGTTTTTGTGTGTGTCACACCTCAAGGGCCCTCTCAAATCACGGATAAGATTTTTTGTAAAGATGCGTCTTTAGTGCTCCTTTAAAGACACCAACAGTTTCTGCCTTCCTCACATTAGGTGGTAGTCTGTTCCACTCCATTGGGCCCGCAAACCGGAAAGCATTCATATACAACCAAAGACGGGAATGTTATTTTTTGAAAAAAAGATAAGTATACAGAAACAAAAGAGTGAAATATTTTGTGTTTCCATGAATTTATATCATTTTCAGAAATAATCCCAGATGGCCGTCTTTGGTTTATATAGGTACGACTCGTGTTAGTACCTAAACCTGTCTCTTTCATGAAATGCCTACATACATGCAGGTAATGAAGTCTACCAGCATATAATGCAATTAAATAAAATCGCTGCAGAGTTATAAGCTAATTCACTCTCCGGCTTCCATTCAACTAGCGCCTTCCGGCATATATACTCCTCAACAATAATTTTTTTTCTTTTTTCTTCAATCTTAATAAGATGAGAATTAAAAAAATGTGTAATATTTTACTTTTAAATCGTGAAGAGGTCGGAACATTAAAAATATCCCTAGGACATGTGACACCACCCATAGTAAATTCCCGATAATCTGGGAAAATGCTAGCTTACATATCATTTAGTCGATATCAACTCCTATTATAGACTAAATGCTTCATATACCTGGAAATAAAATATTTCATATGCTTTACTAATATTTCAATCAACAAAATAATACTTACTTCAAACTAAATGTTTCATATTATTATAACTAAATAAATTTTATTTTAAATAAAATAAAGTAAAGATCATACTAATAGAAACTGCAGAAAATATGTATAGGTACCTAGTTGTGAAATTCCGGATATACCTACGTCAAACTGGAATCGGTCATTTGATGATTCTCAAAAATCATTTTGTTTTTATTTAACCCAAGCATAATTGTATATTCTGAATTATTTTGCAGATTCAACCAATATAGTAGATGCACATATTCTACGCAAATAAGTTTATTAACATTAAATACACCTAACACGACTTCACGCAAGGACTTCTACGCTACATCGAAAACTCCACCACGGCTTATAAAAAATAATAAAACACACAACGAGGTAGGGTCGGTCTTTTTTCTCGGCGAGGAAACGTCAGTCTTGTATGAGATTACCGTCCTCGGCAAATAGCAACCAATCTCAAAATATATGTACGCCTTTTCCCTAGCAACGCGGCCGGGTGACGACACAATATTGTCTATGCCAATTCACGTCCAAAACTCGTTGCGACTTCATTAAACGAAACTGAAAAAAAATACAGTGCGTTGTTCTGTGTAGGAAATGGTGTAGGATGAAAATTCACCGTTGTTTAATAGTGAGATTACATTAATAACAAATAACAAAGCTATAATATAAAAAGTCAGATGAATTTAGCACAGCGCAGGTAGCGGGCCGTGGAGTACCTAGTGGTGGGCTCGGATGTGCAAAAAACGGGACTCATTTGAATATCTACCGTTTCACGTTGTTCCACATTTTGGAAGAAGATGCGTTGTGGAGCACTTGCTTACTCTCGACTCTCGAGTAAAAGAACATGAGTTTTTTTGCTAGAAGCATTTACACACGTGTGTAAACAAGCAGCCGAGGATATGACGAAAATAATAATTACATAAGGACGTCAGAATTACAAAAAAAACAGTTGAATTATTAGATTGATATTTCATGGACTGTCACTTTGACGATTATCGCGTGGAAGGGAGATGGATGTGTTGAAAGTGTGCATGTGTGAGGGAGATGTATAGCCAAAAGGTAATCGTTCAAGAATGAATGGTGGCGTTCGTACTACGAGTTTGGTAGAAAAGGATAACAATGAGCGTCATTTATCATTGACAGTGAGGGTTGGCATCAGTGTTATGACAAGTTGACAACAACCGCGTAAAAAACTAAAGTGAAGCTATGTCAAAGCGACAGCGCATTAAAATGTTTTTTTTTTAATTTACTTAAAATATTATTAGCAACAAAATCTCACATGATTTTCAAGAAAACAATCACAAACATTCGCTCTCCTTCACAGTTGTTTATTTTGTTTGCTCTCTACCAATCGCTAAAACGTCGTTTTTTCCACATTTTGTAATTATATTCATTTTGGTAGGCTATTTTCGGGATTTCTCTGGGCACACAATATACAGTCCGGTTTTATGGCCGGTAGAGGCTGTGTTGATCAGATTTTTACTCTACGACAACTTGTTGAAAAACAATTGTCGGTGAGGCGGAAGCTGTTCACGGCCTTTGTAGATCTGGAAAAGGCTTTTGACTCAGTAGACAGAGGTATGTTATGGGATGTTTTGAAAGCATACGGAGTGAATGGGGCTCTCCTAGGTGCGGTGCATGCAAACTATGAAAATAGTACCTAAGGCATGTGTCCGTATTGATGGTGAGTATAGTGAGTGGTTTGAAGTTTATAAGGGTGTAAGGCAAGGATGTGTGATGAGTCCATGGCTATTTAACATAGTCATGGACAAGTGTGTCAGAGATGCTAGACTTAATGATTGTGGATTGATGATAGGAGAGAGCAAAGTGAGTGTTCTACTGTATGCAGATGATGCAGTTCTTGTATCTGATTCAGCAGTAGAATTGCAAACAATGCTCTCTAGATTAAATTAAGCTTTGTTAGGTAACCATTTGAAGCTGAATGCAAGTAAGACGAAAGTATTGATTTTTGAAAGAGATGATGAAAATATGAATTATGAATTTAAAATTAATGGAATGAATGTTGATGTCGTACTTAAATGAGTTTTTCTACTCCCATTTGGTAATTTACTAATTACAAAACGGCTAACGCAATCACAATGCCATACATTTCTACACCCGTTGCATAATGTTACATTATGCAACCGGTAACCGTGTTAAAATGAACATGTGCGCATGCGCATTGTCAGAATTGGAACCATTTTTTAATTTCAAATGTCAACCTTGTATGGGGGTATGAAGACCTGTCAATCCAAGATGGCCGCAAGCGATCAGCTGATTAGGCTTCATACAATATTAGTGATATTCGGTAGGTAGGAATTACCGTGGTGATGAGACTTTCAGCCCTGTTCAGATGAAAATAAATAAGTATATTTTATGTGTAGAGTCAAATAAAAATTGTTAATAGTGCTAAAATTTATCGAATTTATTTATCGGATTGCTCCAAATAAAGCTTTCCTTTTTTCAATGGAAAATAAAAGGCTTGAAAGGAAAACAATACAAAAAATTTCACCGCAAAAAATAAACAAACTCAAAAAGTTACTTGGTTAATAGGTGAGTATGAGGTTGATCACCTATGCTGTACAAATTTGGTTCACCTGCCAATACAACTGCAGGGCATATGTTTATTTGAGTTTTGGGTTTGAATGTTTAAGCTTATATGCAGGATGTAAAAGCGCGACCTTATACATATGTGTCGGCTTGTGGGCATGAATTCAATATGAAACCTAAATATAATTTATTTTTACAACTTAGGTTAGATTAGATAATCGAAGGGAATGATAAATCACACGTTTTGACAAAGGTAAGGTTTTAATTACTTCAAATGGACGAGTACATTATAATGACTATTATTCACTATTTTGTTAATTCTCTCATGGTCGTAGAAAAAGTATTGTATGCCACTGCACGTAATTAGTCTTTGTAACACTCGTGCTTTCTATTGTGCCATTCGGCTGCGCCTCATGGCACAAACTAGCACTCGTGTTAAAAAGACTATCATTACTTGGCAGTGGCATAAATAACTATTTTCTACTCCCATTTGGTAATTTACTAATTACAAAACGGCTTACGCAATCACAATGCTATACATTTCCACACCCGTTGCGTAATGTTACATTACGCAACTGATAACGGTGTTGAAATGAAAATGTGCGCATGCGCATTGTCAGAAATGAAACCATTTTTGAATTTCGAGCATCAACTTTGTATGAGGCTATCCTTCTAAGCGACCGATAACAAACTATTATTGGCCGTTTCCATAGAAACCACGTTTAAACGTCAGCCATTCCATGAATATTTTCAATTTATTTATAGTTCCTCCCCACTATGTTCAATCTTTGTTCAAATGAAAATGAATATATTGTATGCGTAGAGTCAAATAAAATTTGTTTATAGTGTAGTAATTCATCAATGTTATTTATCAAAATACTCCAAATTGTAGCTTTCCTTTTTTCGAACAGAAGGCTTGAAAGGAAAATAATGCAAGATATTTTCACCGCAAAAAAAAACAAACTTAAACAGTTACTTGGCTAATAGATCGGTATGAGGTTGACCATCTATGCTGCAAAAAACTTAGTTCACTTTGCCAATGACACCCCTGCTTCAGTGGTTGCAGGGCTTATGTTTATTTGAGTTTTGGGTTTGAATGTTAAACCTTATATGCGGCATGTAAAAGCGCAACCTTATATGTGTCTGCTTGTGGGCATAAATTTAAAATGAATCCCAAATGTAATATATTTTTGCAAATTAGATTAGATAATCGAGGGGAATGATAAATAACACGGTTTGTCAAAGGTGGGGCTTTAATTACTTCAAATGGACGAGTACAGTATAATGACTATTATTTACTATTTTGTTATTTATTTCATGGTCGTAGAAAAAGTATTGTATGCCACTGCACGTAATTGGTCTTTGTGACACTCTTGCTGTCTATTGTGCCATTCGGCTGCGCCTAATGGCACAAACTAGCACTCGTGTTACAAAGACTATCATTACTAGGCAGTGGCATAAATAACTATTGTATACCTGGGAAGTAAGTTTGAAAAAGATGGAAGAATGACAGGTGAATTTGAAAGAAGAATAATGAAAGGCAGGTGCGTACTGGGTGCTACCGCTAGCATCGCCAAGAACCAGAATCTTTCAAAAAATGTTCGACTCGCGGTGCACGGTGGTATACTAGTGCCCACTCTGTATGGAACTGTATGGAAGTGCTGATGTATGGAAGTGAAGCCTGGACGGTGAGTGAAAGTGAGATTAGTAAAGTCCATACAGTGGAAATGGACTGCTTAAGAAGTATGATTGGAAAAAGACGGAGTGATAGGGTGAGGAATGATTTTTGTAAGAGAGGAATGTGGTGTAAGAGAAAGTGTGAAAGTAAAGATTAAAAGAAGTACACTTAGATGGTTTGGACATTTAGAGAGAATGAATGAGGAAAGACTGACGAAGAAAGTGTATGCTGCAAGAATTGATGGATGTCGTGGAAGAGGCAGACCGAGAAAGGTATGGATGGACCAAATTTTCGAAATAGCGAGTGAATGGGATATCCAGAGTCATAATAAAAGGAGAGCTTGTATGAAAAAGGTTATGACTCTGGATGAAATGAAAGAAGTATGCAAGGACAGGAAGAAGTGGCGGCTAATCTGCAATGCTGATTTGTAATGTTGGTTTATTAGTTTGCTACATTTTTTGCATAAGAAATTTTTGACTTTTTTTGTATAGATTTATTTTTAAGATTTTGTTGTTTTTTTTTATTCTTAAATGTTATTTATTACTCGTATTCCTTGACTTATAGGTTGGTATGAGGCTGACCACCCATACTGTAAAAAATGGTTCACTTTGCCAGTGTCACCCCTGTTTCAGGGAATGTCGGCAAGAGTTGCAGGGCTTATGTTCATTTGAGGTTTGGATTTTATTTGTAAGTACACAATCAGCATTTGTAAGCGCGAACTACACGTGTCTGTTTGTGGGCATACATCTGAGAGCTTTAAATGAATATATCCTTGCAACTTAGATTATAGACACAACAATGCGTAAAATGCATTTGCATAGGTAAAATCTAAATAGTTTGCCGCTAGGTGTGCTTGCAAAATCTGAGCTAGGATTTTTATATTTAAAAGTTAAGAAAGCAGATTTCGACGGAAACTCTTGCATCGCAACTATATGAAGTAGAAAATCCAAATCGAAAACTTGAAATTGCAGGAAATACGAGTAGATGATAATCAGCTAATGTCCATGTCTATTCAAAGCCAATGCCAATCAACTTCTCATCGTATACTTTGATAACCATAAGCAAAAAGAAATGATTCAGCATTTGCGGTTTCTTGTGGATTAAAATCACAAAAAATACATGATGTGTGAATTTCTATAATTCGTTACAAATATATGAACAAAGTATCCTCAAGTATACAACTTTACGGCAACTCATAGCGTTTTGCGACGTATACAATATACTCGTACATACCACAAAGGAAGAGACTTCGGTCACATTTTGAGAAATGAGAAATACCGCCTTCTCCATCTTATCATACAGGGCAAGATTGGGGGGAGACGAACTCAGGGACACCGAAGAACATTGTGGCTGAAAAACCTGCAACAATGGTTTAACAACAGCACCAAGTCCCTGTTTCGAGCCGTAGCTTCCAAGGTCAAAATAGCTAGATGATGATGATACAAGTGGCACCAGAAGAAGAAGAAGGTAGCGTTTTACAGAAATTGAAAAATATAAACCAAGACAGCACCTCATATCAAGTTAGCGTGAACGAAATGTCGAACAGTTTGTTTACGCTGTGGTCGAGTGAAAATGAAGCGTTTTATACTTGGGGTACCTGATATTTCCCGAGTATAAAACACTGCGTAAATACTTACTTAATAATCGCGTCGCGTAAAATTAAAACTAAAATACCTACTCACAAGTCTCAAGTTGCTTCTGCATCTCTGTACATTTTTTCCTGTTCTACGCAATGGTTGAGTTTTATACATTTTTTTTATTTTGGATACTGGTGAGTAATGAAGAGCGCTCTATCGTTGTCTTTTACCTGCTGCTTAAAAAAAATATGCTTCGTCTTAGTAAAACAGCGACAGTTATGAAAAAAAACCATGGGTGTTTATTGAATATTTATCAAAATTATCAAGGTTAAAAAAATAGTACTTCAAATTGTAACTACTTAAATATACGTATTTTAAAAAACATGTTTTTTCACATATCTTGCAAGAAGCCGATTTTACATGATGTGAATAGTTACTGAGAATGTGAAAATAACGTATTTTAAGTAAGTGTTTTTGTGTGGTGACATTTTTTTAAGTTACATTTTTTTTAAGCTTAATTATTAATAAACACGCCTGATTTCTTTCATTACCGTCACTATTTTACTAAGACCATAAAGTTACAGAAGCAAAGACGGCAGGTGCAGGTTATAGCAATTTCTGAAACGTTGCACAACGTTTAAATGCAGTGAGACGCGAAACCGATGTCTGCCAAAGAAAGCTGCTCATTCATGGCTAACATCTGCTTCACGGTGGTTTCTGGGGGAACTTTATCAATTAACTGCAAAGTGTTGGTTACATAAATAAAGAAAACTGGCAAAGGAAGGGAAAACACAAAGGTCGGTGGCACATCTGGTGCAAGAGCTGACTCCATTCATCCGACACACAATACCAAGCGGAGAGTTTACGTCTTTTCATAGATGAAAGATTTTTTTAACATTCCACAGAGTATCTGCTTGACATCGTATCGTCTTCCCAGCGCTTGTTTGGCTTATCTACCATCATATTTGCCTCCATTTTTTCTTATCCTTGCACGTATGTACCTCTTTTAGCTCATTCATATCAAATACCTTTTTTATACATTTCCGTCTTCTACATTCGCTTTAATTTATTATTTCATTCTTTCACGATTTCCCCAATCTGATCCAACCATACTTTTTTCGGTCTTCCCTTGCCTCCTTTTCCTTTCACATTTCCTTTGTACACACACTTGTGAAATCTATTTATTTTAAAATGGAATACTGGGAGATTGAGAGAGTGCTTGTAATGGATATTGTTGCAGAGGAGCCTACCTGCTAGTCACGCATCTCTGGAGACGCTGGCGGTGTGACTATCTGTGATCATGATGAATGATGATCAACATCATCACGAGCCTAGTGCAGCCAGCTGACCGTGGTTTTGTATGTGAAGCCTCTGTGACGCAGCAACAGTCAGCGTGTGCAGTGCCCAATTAAAATAAACGTCAGGGTACAAAATAACTCTTCAACAAGTGCAATATGGACTAATGAAGGTAAAAATAATATTCCAAATCAGCATATTATTCCAAGAGATAATAAAAGTTTGAGTGACATAATGAAGCTAACATGAGTTTCTCAGATAAAATGCACCTATTTTCTACAAAAGAAAACATTACAAAAGTGTGAAAATCCTGTAGTTTAGAAACTTGTCGTGAACAATTCCTTATAATAAGTTCACTTACTGTGAAAAGTTACCACCAATCAAATGTTTTATGTAGGATTTCTCAAATCAGGGAACTAGCACTTATTTAGTTTTACCTTTTTGTTTTGTTTTTTTTTTTGCGATATATGCTCCAAATTGCAGGTGATGTAACTGTTACTCTGTCATCGTTATGCTAATGTTGGCTTAAGCCTCTTATTCACCCCGACTTACCCCTACCCCGTTTTACGCAAATTTGAAAATCCACGGATTTTCTTTTTGATCATCACGCGCATCGGCGTGCTCGGTTCAGATACTGTAAGAGTTATTGGACAATCTTAGAATAAGATTTTACAAAAAACTTTTAATGGCATTTGGAAAAAGCTGTGTTCATTTTTTTTCTCCACAGAAACCGAAGGAGAATCAGCCTCAGATCCTGAACAAATCGATGATATACTAGAAGTGATTGATAATGCCAAACAATTAAATTTAGAGGTGATTGTATTTACAATAATTGTATTTACCTCTCAGTTAGGTAGTAACACTCTTCGGATATTAGAAGAACCGTTATAGGAGAACTTGCGTTTTAGGAGAACTCGACGTTTCGTTGGCGACGTAGCCATCGTCTTCAGGAGGAACCCTTTCTGCACAACGTCTGAGTATGAACTGATTTGACGTCACAATTTTTCCACCGACTTATTTGTGCGACTCCATTGCACGTAGGGAATGCAATCTCGGTATACCGAGATCTTGAAATACCGAGATCTCGCATCAACCTTGAAAGACCAATCTCGCATCGAAAACAGTGCGAGATCTCGCAAGATTTGCGAGATCAAGCGACAGCACGCCACGTGGGCTATCAGCGCGCGTTGATAGTCTGGTGACAATAGTGCCTACGAGCGTGGAATCTGAGAGGGCATTTTCTTCAGCAGGCTACGTATTGTCTCACGTAAGAAGCAGATTATCTGATGCCACGATTGACATTCTATGCTTCTTAAGGAGTTTTTTTCAAAAATCCATGCCATGAGTTAACTGATAAACATATTAAATGATAGTCTATGATTCTGATTAGCTTATATTTCTGATTCTAATAAAAAAAATCACAATAAAAGTTTTTTAATATACTTTCCTTGTCAACCTAAAGCAAAATGACACTTTTTAGCAAAAAAAATGTAACCATGTGGCCACTAAATGCGAGATCTTGCAAAAACCGAGATCTCGCGAGATTGGATTTACATAATCTCGCAAATACCGAGATTGCGATTATGCTGCAAGATTGCATTCCCTAATTGCACGTGCAAACATACATATTTTTATTTTTCACGTACGTAAGTACCTACTTATATCACTGTAAACAAAAGGATGAATTGCTTTTATTTTTGTAATATAATATGTATGTCATCCTTGCAAATAAGCGATTGATTAATGTACACGAATAAAATAATGTCAATGTTGGCAGGTCCGGTGTGTGCCTATGCTAGAATAACAAGGATTTATTAAAGGATTTATCAGCAAAAAAAACAGGAAGTTTTTTTGTAAAAGTTTGCATGAGTCGGTCTATCCACAATCATAAAATAATAATATAAGTATGATAAGAGATGAAAAATTAAAAAAAAATCAAAAAGCCGTTCGGACCTCAATTTGATGTAGGTACTTAGTTGCTTCTTGTGTCTATCCTGCTTTCTCCTTTGGGGTATCAATTAATTATCATAGATCGAAGATGGATAATTCATTAAACAATTAACAATAAAAGTTATCAATTTATGAATGGCTTACTCATCTTGAATTCAATGACAATGAATAACTGTAGCACACGTACCTATTCTATCATTAATTGTTGGAATACCGCATAACGGGCAAAATTGATTCACAGCAGCCTTGGAGTAAACACCATGACTGTCACTGGGGGAACAACAGTATATGGTAATATAATGCCCTAAATAAGTACCTACGCCACGTCGTGTTTAGACTCAGGCATTGTGTTCACCAATATGTATGGAAACTTCATCAGCGTCTCTAGTTACAGGTGTACACGGCCTTAAATTAATGTATATTACCTTTAGACGTAAACTGAATAAGGCCTGATTGACTGATTTGGGAAATCGTGGATTAAACATTTTATTGGGTGTAACTTCTCATAGTAAGTGAACTAATTATCTACAAATAAATACTCATTAAAAACTTCTGAAGGATTCTAACGTTTGTAATGTTTTCTCCCGTAGAAAATAGGAAAAAGTTTTCACTTCAGTTTAAGTGGGGGTTTCCTATCTCCCCCGGGGGCTGGAAAACTAATATCTTGTTACGGCTGAGTAAACCTTGCCGGTACTATATCTTGATTTTGAAATAAACTCCGAAACGGAAATTATTTCTGACATTCTCGGTGGGACTCGAACTCAAGCTCTCGGCATGGAAAGCAAGCGCTCTACCAAACGAACCAACCGACCACACTGAACAATTTTATTCTCTCCTTTAATTTTAGGATTTCAGTAGACTTCACGTTGAACAAAAGTGACGTCATACAAGATGGCGGCGTCGGTGTCGATTTTTACCACGTTCATTGTCAGCCCTGTAGGTCTGTGACGTTTTTATTTGAATGCCTACATATTTTGTGATAGGACGCTATGAAGTTGTATGCTTCGCATACAGTTCGTGGAAAATCTATTTAGGGTCTAATGGATACAGTTAGGGATATTATAATCTGCGGTTATTTCTTGCAAATTCAATGAAATCCTTGAGCCATTTTTCACGCGCGATAAATTAATCATAGAACAGTCCGCTATGCGATAAAATGCGATTTACAAAAAGATACTCATACATTTACCATTCCTGTAGAAACAGTAAACTTGAAGGAAATCTTCACTTTTTTTCTTCAAGTCTGTCAAAGTTTGGTTTTTCAAATATAATCAAAGTTGGAAAGAGATATAGATACTATTAACATTTAAAATTCATATTAATTGCATGCCCACTAACAGGCACGTGTAAGTTCACGCTTACAGATTTTTTTCATTTATGTCACTCTTTTACTAAGACCATAAAGTATAAGAAAAATGATTTTAAAAACAACGGTAAATTTTTGGCAAGAGCCCTCTTAACCACCTTACAGACCGGCCAAAGATTTGTGTATCTCTCTTCATCGAATCTAATCTAATCTAATCTAAGTTGCAAAGATATGTTACATTGTAGATTCACATTACATGCATTCTCACAACCAGACACGTACAAGTTCTCGCTTGCACATGCTTCATGTGAACCTACAACATAAAAACCAATCTCGAATGGAGATACACCCTGCAACTCTTGCCGTCCTTCCCTGAAACAGGAGTGACATTGGTAAAGTGAACCATTTTTACAGCATGGGTGGTCAGCCGCATACCTATCTATAATCCGTAATAAATACATATATACCTAAATATATGTATTTATAATCTAAGTTGCAAAGATATATAAACAGTAAGATTCACGTCCTGCAAGAGGATTAGAGAATTCGAAGTCAAAACAAAAAACAGAAAAAGGTTTTTACACAAAACATTGTAGAACTAAAAGCAAAAATATTTTGCTGAAGCAAGAGATGCAAGCGCTGGCGCCAAGTGTTATCAGGAAATCTTTAAAATATTTTGACAATGGGTTGTGAAACAACATTGGAAACAAATAACATTAGATATTATCCAGAACAATAAAATGTGGGACAGATGATAACATTACGAAATGTAGCTCAGACTATTTTTAGTCAGCATATTAGGAATATCTTTGTAGATGATTTTTTTTCAAGACGGTTCTTCCCAAAAAATGTCGAATTTAATAAAATATATATTTCTGAATCTATATAGACTAAAATCAGACGCATTTATTGATTATTTATCTAAATTATACATTAATTAGTCTCACAAGAAGCCGATTTTAGATAATGTGAATTGTTGAGGAAATAAGGAAAAACTGTATTCAAGAAATTCAGTTTATAAATTCGTTTCTGTTTTTTAATATTTTATCAAAAACTATTCACATTACCAGAAATCAGCTTCTTGCGAGACATGTATAATTCTGTAATTTAAATGAAAAAAAAAAGTTTCCAAAATATGACTGGGAAGGCTATGGGTTCGATTCCCGGCGGAGCACAAAAAATATACCAATTATATTTTCAAATTTGCTCTTCGCTGGGTTAAAAAATTCATAAAACCTTTACCAATGACCGGTCACCAAAGGTCCATCCAGCCTTACAGCAACTGGGCTTGCTTGAGAATTGGCGCCTTGTAGCGACGACGATCAAGCTCGTAAAAAAAGGTCGATAGTTCAATTGGTAGAATGCTTGCATTCCATGCCGAGAGCAAGGGTTCAATCTCAAAGGTTTACTCAGCCTTCACAAGAAATGAGAACCAGCCCCCCGGGAGCTGGGAAATCCCCACTTCAACTGAAAGTGGTTGGTGTGAGGCCGGCCCCCTTACCTGTAAAAATAAATAGGTCCCGAAGCGCCACATGCGACCCCTTCGGGGAAACGCAGGCAAGAAGTTACACTGTGTAGCTTAGTTGCGTTTTTTTTTTTTTGCGACATAAAAAACGATAAAAATGTGCAAAAAAAACGTGATGTTTTAAATATTTCTTGGTGGTGAGACTTTTTAAGTTGTATACTTGTTTAACCCTTATAATCTTTAATATCTGTAATCTAAGTTGCAAGGATACATTCATTTAAAGCTCTCAAATGTATGCCCACAAACCAACACGTGTAGTTCGCGCTTACAATGCTGAATGTGTACTTACAAACAAAATCCAAACCTCAAATGAACATAAGCCCTACAACTTTTGCCGACCTTCCCTGGCACAGGGGTGACATTGGCAGAGTGAACCATTTTTTACAGTATTGGTGGTCAGCATCATACCAACCTATAAGTCAAGGAGAGGACAATAGCAACCTATAATTTAGATAAATAATCAAGGAACACACCTGATTATTTTCATTACTGTTACTCTTTTACTAAAACCATAGAAACATGAATTTTTCCTACAAAACGGCAGGTTTAGGATATTCCTAGGGCGCTCTGAAAACATGAATGTAGGGAATTATGTTATCTTATTGTTTCTTCAGAGCAATGCTCTTTTTTTCCATGTACAATGCAAGAATTCTGCGTTAACAATAGTGTATTAAATTATTATACCCAGTCTGAGCACCGAATACCGTAATGAGATATTATCTCCAGGCTACAAAGCCAGTAGAACTTCGTGTTTATTGTTTACTCGATGCTCTACCTTTGCTATGGCAGTGGCTCTCAACTCGTGGCCCGCGAGAGTCTAGGAAGGGTCATGCACCCGCGTTAAGATGTGCCAACTAATTTAAAATTAAGATACAGTGCGCGATGAGTAGATAAAAAAAACGCAACTAAGCTACACATATAGTGTAACTTCTTGCCGCGTTATCCCCGAAGGGGTCGCATGTGGCGAGTTGAACCTATTTATTTTTACAGGTAAGGGGGCCGGCCTTACGCCAACCACTTCAGTTGAAGTGGGGGTTTCCCAGCTCCCGAGGGAGCTGGTACTCATTTCTTGTGAAGGCTGAGTAAACCTTGCCGGTATTTTTATTATGGGGTTTGAAATAAACACCGAAATAGGAAATCATTTCTGACACCCTCCTCGGTGGGATTCGAACCCGCGCTCACGGGGTAGAATGCGAGCACTCTACCAACTGAGCTATCGACCGGACTTGTAGTAGATACTGTCGGTATTATTCAAACACAGCAAATCCATAGCTCAGCCGCCACCTAACGTCAATATCATATAAAAAACGATAATCCTCATACCAACCTACAATTCAAGGGATGTTCAAGGAAAGTTCCTGGCCGAAAATAATATTCAGAGGGTGAGTAGTGAGTACCCAGTCTGAAAACAAATAATGAAAGATCTATAATCTATAATCTAAGTTGCAAGGATATATTCATTTAAAGCTCTCAGATGTATGCCCACAAACCAACACGTGTAGTTCGCGCTTACAAATGTTGAATGTGTACTTACAAATAAAATCCAAACCTCAAATGAACATAGGCCCCCACAACTTTTGCCGCAAAGTAAACCATTTTTTACAGTATGGGTGGTCAGCCTCATACCAACCTATAAGTCAAGGAATACGAATAATTAATTACATTTAAAAATAAAAAAAAACAAAACCTTAAAAAGAAATCTATACAAAAAAGTCAAAAATTTCCTATGCAAAAAATGTAGCAAATTAATAAACCAACATTAGAAATCAACATTACAGTTTAGCCTTATTATGCATTATTATTATAATTATTATATTAGGATGATTTATTTGGGGAGCGCTGTTTTTATGTGTATCACACCTCAAGAGCCCTCTGCGAGCTTGGTCGTCACTGTAGAAAGCGCCAATTCTCAAGCAAGACCCAGTTGCTATAAGGCTCAAGAGTTGAAGAAGAGAATATACATTGAACATCTGTCATTTCTACTCCTAGTGAATTAATTCAAAATTGTCTGCTTATTCGTTTGTAATCTATCAAAAGTGTTCAATAAGTATGTAAGACCATAAATCCTGTCTTCCGCGTGTGTTTTTTGTGTGCAGAAACAGTTTGTAGTGGGATTTTAACGGTCTTCAGAAATACGAAATCTGACATTTATAGAAGAAACCTAGCTACTGCTACTCGATCATAGATGGCAGTGCATCACTAAAAAAAAACTAATAAAGGAAAAGAAAAAAATATATATATACTTTCAGTTGTCAATAAAATGTCAGCGAATTAAGTGCATAATATTACAATTTGTGATAAACGTCTGCAAAAACTGTAAGTTTAAATTTAAATTTCACTTTTTGCAAAAACTACGGATATATAATAAAATTGTACTGTCAACATCAACCAATAAGGAGCTGATATTTGTCTGAGCTGTGATTGGCCGTTGTACCTATAAGAGCGGATGCGCATATGAATCTGCTGAAGGCGGGAACATTAAAATTCAACTGACATTTCTGTCAGGAGCAAGAACGCAAGCACTACAGAAGTATCATCCAATATTATCAGGCGCAACACTGTTATACTCCTTTGATACTTGTCACATATAGTATTATTTATTTATTGTGATTGACTTATTTATTAAAACATCTACAAAATGCCCTGCAAGCTGTGTAATACTGTAATAATAGCGGAGGATGAAATAAAGTGTATACTGTGTGAGAACTCCTTTCACTTTCAATGCCAAGGTCTGTCGGAGGTGAACTTCAGAAAATTAGGAGCCAGGAAACAAAATTGGAAATGCAATGAGTGCAAGTGGCAAAAACCAAAAACAGATGTAAACAAATTGTCTACCTCATCGTCAGCAACTTCTAATACCAACATGGGATCCATTTCTTCTGAAGAATCTCTGTCACCAAAAATTGTTGAATATTTGGACATAAAGTTGAAGTCAATTATATCTTCTATGAATACTAAAATTGAAAATCTTTCAAATCAATCATCTGATGAGTCTTTATCTCCAAAAATTACAGAATATCTTAATTCTCAATTAAATCAGTTTATGTCTCACCTGAATTCAAGAATTGACACTGCTCTTGTAAGAATTGAAGACCGATGTAATGATATTTTTAACAATTTTAATCATCAATTGAAGGGTTATGAAGAACTGGAAAACAAAGTTGAATCATTGTCCAATGATCTTCAAGAGATGAAGAATAAATACTCGGCTCTGGTTACTAGACTCGATGTACTGCATGGTAACTGTGATGATGTTGCTATGCGTATAGATGTCACAGAAGTCCAATCTAGAAAATGCAATATTGAACTACAAAATATTACAGAAAAGAAAAATGAAAATCTCATCACTCTTGTCACTACTTTGTCTGAGAAGATAGGTGTACCAATATCTGCTGAGGAAATTTCATCTGTTCATAGAGTCGCCCATATGAATAAATCAAATAAATACCCGAAGAATATTGTTGTTAAATTCCATAATAAGAATGTTCGCGATACTTTTTTAAAGGGTTCGAAGCTCAAACGTGGTTTAACAACTCAAGATTTGGGTATTTCAGACTCAAAAAGAAATATCTATGTGCACGAACATCTAACTCCAAGGCTGAAATATTTATACAAATTAGCAAGATCCACAGCAAAAGAGAGACAGTTTCAATTTACATGGGTAAAAAACTCGAAGATATACACTCGCAAAGAGTCTCAGAGTCCTGTCATTCTTATCAAAACAGAAGAAGATCTTCGCAAAGTTATTTAATCCTTACTTATCTGTATTCTTATACTTTGTTTTATTATCATTTGTTTTTTCGTATATTTTATCTTTTTCTTATACTAGGTTACTTGCCCTTATTTTTCTTATTTTTCTTTTTACTCCTACATATTGTAAGCACTATATTTGCACCCCGATACTCTCCTATACTCTATGAATTTCTTTATTGCCGAATTTGTGATGTACCCAGTTACTATTTATTATATTATGTTACTGTGGTAATGAATAATTTGATTTTTTTAATGTGGTCATATAATAGCGATAAAAAATGTCACATAATAAATATACTCGTACGTCGATGCCCCATCGGTTTTGATCAAGCACTTCATCATCCTTTGGTATTTTTTATACGATTAACATTAATAATTCAAACGAAAAAGGTTCTATAAAGGTGTTTTATCAAAACTGTCGTGGCTTAAAATCAAAACTTATTGATTTCAGAGAAAATTTGTTAACAAATAACTATGATATTGTGGTTTTGACGGAGACTTGGTTGAATGAGGGTGTGTTTGATAATGAACTCTTTTTTAGCGAATATACTGTCTACCGTAGAGACAGAGATTTTGTTTCTAGTGGTAAGAAGGATGGTGGCGGAGTACTACTGGCTGTAAATCGTGCTTTGGGTTGTGTATGCTCATCTATTTGGAATGGTATTGCTGAGAGTTTATTTATTGATTTATGTTTTTCAGCTTCAGGCTCTCGTTCTAACGGTTCACCCTCTTTATTACTTGGTGTGGTGTACATACCACCTTCTTCATCATTTGAGCTTTATGGCAATTTTTTTAGAGACTTGACTGAGCGTTATATTGGGTTCAATCACAAGAAAAACATTTGCCTTATTGGTGACTTTAATGTTCCATCAATTCAATGGACTAGAGGTACTGACAATAATTCATTTTTTGTTCCTGGTTCTTATTCTGGACCTATAGCTCAACTTTTAATTGAGTCTATTTCATTTCTAAATTTGTCCCAATACAATGAAATTTTAAATGACAACGGGATAATGCTGGACTTGATTTTATCTTCCATTCCATGTTCAGTGTCTAGGTGTGACTCTCCTTTGGTGAGTGAGGACTCGCACCATCCATCGCTTTTAATAGGATTTCACTTTTTTAATGTCAACGATTTGTCTCATAGTGAGTTACCGAGATTAAATTACTTCAAATCCAATTTTTCTGAGATTAATTTCGAACTTCAGAGCGTTGATTGGAGTGTGATTTTGGGCGATGGTTCAGTTGATGAGATGGTAGATTTGTTCTATAAATTTATACTCAATATTATAGAAAAACACACTCCTGTTAAAAAAACATCATGTAGAAAATTTCCAAAGTGGTTTTCATCTAAAACCATTGATTTATTCAGAAAGAAAGGTAGAGCTTGGTACAAATGGAAAAAATATAATAATTCATTTGATCGCAACTTGTTTTCTCAACTGAGAGCTCAGTTCAAGTCATCTCAGGCAAATGATTTTAAATTGTATATTAACAACATTGAGTGTTCTCTCAAGAATAATGTAAAATCCTTCTTTTCATATGTAAATTCTTTAAAACAATCTACAGGCTATCCGAAAAGTATGAACAATGGTGATTTGACTTGCAATGAACCGGAGGGTATAGCAAATTTATTCTCTGCTTTTTTTAGCTCTGTTTTTTCGCCAAACGATTTACCCGACCAAACTTCAATCGATTTTCAACCAACAGGCACTAATTCGTGTCTTTCTTCTATCAAAATTCTTAAATCTGAAATTTACAAAATTTTATCTAATGTTGATGAAACAAAGGGTGTTGGCCCAGACAGAATTGCTCCAATTTTCTTGAAAAGATGTGCTAGTCATATTGTTAAGCCTTTATATATTATATTTAAAAAAAGTATCGATGAAGGCTATTTTCCACGTAAATGGAAAGCAGCTAATGTGACTCCTTTGTACAAGTCAGGTGACAGATCGGACGTAAGGAATTATAGGCCTATATCAATTTTATCTTCCATATCAAAGATTTTCGAATCTATTGTTAGAGAACAAATGACATTCTTTCTTAAGCCGTATCTGCTGATTGAACAGCATGGTTTTATACGAGGTAGATCGACGGTCACTAATCTTATCTCATACTGTGACTATCTGTTTTCTGCGTTGGACGGTCGAGTTCAGGTAGATGCAATTTATACAGATTTCCAAAAGGCTTTCGACAAAGTTGATCATCGTATATTATTGAGAAAGTTGGAAACTCATGGTATACATGGAAGCCTTTTGAGATGGATTTCATCTTATATTTCTAATAGACTAATGACTGTCAAACTAAATGGATACTCATCGGAAAGCATCGTAATTACTTCTGGTGTTCCACAGGGCTCTGTTTTGGGTCCATTGTTGTTTACTATATTCGTTAATGATATTGGTAGCTGCTTTAGACATTCTGAGTTCCTATTATTTGCAGATGATCTCAAAATTTTCCGCCAAATTCGATCATCATACGACTGTGAATTGCTTAATGAGGATTTAAATAGATTACATGATTATTGTTTTAATAATAATTTGTTTTTGAACCTCAATAAGTGTAATTCAATTACATTTACAAAAAATAAAGTGAAAATTGACCACAATTACAAAATAAATGGCTACAGTTTATTGAGGGTTCATAGGATTAGGGATTTGGGTATCACATTTGATTCTAAACTTAACTTCGACGAACATGTAAATAAAATCACTGAGGAAAGTAATAAATTACTGGGTTTCATCTTGAGGACTACTAAACCTTTCAAATTTGGTGAATCTTCTTTGTTTTTGTACATGTCACTTATTCGTTCTAAGCTTGAATACTGTTCGACCGTGTGGAATCCACATTTTAAGAAATATATTGATCAGATTGAAAGAACTCAAACACGTTTTATTAAATTGATGAAGAAAAGACTCCCCAATAGTACTTTATTTGAAACACTACCTAAACTTGAATCAAGAAGAACTTTGATAGATGTTTGTAATCTCAGAAAGGTGTGTGTATCTGAGTTTGACGCGCCCAATATTTTAAATAAAATCAATTTTAGATTACCTAATCTCACTAGGTCTTGTTTTCCATTTTATCTCCATAAAACCAATACCTTTGCAGGTTCGAGAAATCCAACCTATAGGATGTGTGATGTTTATAATAAGAGCTTTTCGCAGTGTGAACTATTTGAGACCACTAAATATAAATTCAAAAAACAAATACGTTTACTTATTTTTGGATCTGATATTGTTTCTGGGGTGGGTTGAGTATCGGGCTATTTTTCTATTTTTCTATTTTCTATTTTTTATTTTTCATTTTCACTTTCTATTTTTATTTTATTTTTATTTTATTTTTTTTGTTCTTTTTTTTAATTCTTTGGGGGCAAGTGACAAATTTATGTGTGTATTAGATTTATTTTAAAGAAATATTGTAATGGTGTGAATGCTGTGTATGCTTCTAGTGTTGTATAGCTGTGATTGCCTGCGTGATGTTTGTGTGAAGATGTATGCTTGTGTCTATTGATGTAGTGTGCATAGTTTGGATGATTGGTTATTTGTGTTACTGTTGCTTATTATTTTTTTTTTATTGTTTATATGTACCAATTGTCTGTATTGCACCTCTTAATAAATAAATAAATAAATAAATAAATAAAAAAGGCTGGATGGACCTTTAGTGACCGGTCTTTCGTAAAGGAATATGTATTTTTTACCCAGCGAAGAGCATATTTGAAAATATAAAAGATGTCCCTGGTCACAAAACAAATAATTACAGGGTTCCTCTGATTTAAAAAGGTTAAGAATCGCTGGCTTATCACAACCTACATAGAGTTGCTAGTTATAGACTAGTGAACCAGCGAGCACGTCTTTGATGAGATGAGTCAACGCAAGCGGAGCGTAGGTGCATCTGTGTGTAATGAGATAATTATGAGAGACACTGTGAGAAGTCCAGAGTTACACTCACACCAAGGTTAACCAAGAGGTCAGCTGGGGCGAATTAAAAACGTGGTCGCGGGGCAGAGGGCAGGAGCGCCATTAACAGCCAGCTCCTCTGAGGGCATTTCCTGTGAACTTAGCTGCTAATTCGACGCCCGTTTTGAAGATGACAATTATTACTTATCTACCAAGTGCTTTTAAGAAATACACACAGTAGCGTGACTTGTCTTATTACACAATAACCAAACCCAACTCAATGTACCTTTAATTGTTTAAAAATGCAATTACCCAGAAACGCACGTTTGAACGAAGTCACGACTTACGATTCACCTTTGTGTTCAGACAATACCAGTAATATTTTTTTTAAGATGACATATAAGAAGAAAAACTATTTTTTTCATCATCATGGCTATCTATATCACATGCTGCATATGTAGGTACTTACAAATTAAAATCCAAACCTCGAATGAACATAACCCTGCAACTTTTGTCGACCTTCCCTGAAACAGGGGAGACTGGCAAAGTGAACCTTTTTTTACAGCATGGGAGGTCAGCCTCATACCAGCCTATAAGTCAAAGAATATACTGTATTAACATGTTTCTGCCTGGTAGCGGATGACTTTTTTTTTTCATTTTTTGGGCCTCTGAAGAGGCCGCATCCAAAACGCTCCAGGATAGAAAAAGATAGACCTGTGAAAAAATCATGTACTCGATTCAGACTACCTGCCTGAACATGTCTCTGCGTAGTGGATGAGGTAAGGTTATTACTACCTTGGACTATTAAGTATGATGTAGGGAGCTGGGAGATAATAGGTACCTACGGCTTTTCAGCCGAGGGAGATTTTAAATGCGCAGACTCCAAAATTGCAGCACGAGTCAACAAACAACATAATGGAGGCAGCACATTTCAGATTATTTATTATTAGCGATCCCCTACCTCGGTGAGGTACCTACTGGTCCGAGGCGTGCTTCGAGAGATTTGAAATCTCTACATAAAGCCGCTACGACTTTTGTAAATCTGCACGGATCCATTTATCACGATCTTTTCTTCAGTCAGTCTTGTCTCTGCACCGAAATGATTTATGTTATTTGTATCTAGTGCATGCTGTACTTATTTTGTGATAGTTGGGTTTCTGGTATCTTCACCGCAAACGCACGCCCAGACAGCATCTCGACTGGAAAATTGGTTTAATCCATTGTTTCTCGCATTGTTGGGCATTTATATTTACAGAGCGGACTATTTGTTCCCTTGACATAACGGTATGCTAGTTTTACAACAAAACTATTGCCAAATAACTGTATCGATCCAAATTAAATACCTGCAACAAGAACCATGAAACAAAGACTTATGGCTTTACAACTGAGCCACTAACAAAACGAAAAGTTGTCAGCATAATATGCAACTAGCCTGGGGTGGAAGTCTCGACGACCGTCGATAGGCCTTGCCGTATAATTTTGAAGATAGGATTAAATAAAGCATAGCGGCGTATCAACAGCTGATCCATTTTATATTGAACAACGATCAGTTGTTGATACGCCGCCATGTTGTATTGCGTGTTATCTTCAAATAGGTACGGTAAGATCTATCGACGCGACGGTCGTCGAGATTTCCACCCAGATCTTATTCTGGAGGCGACGAATGGTCTCGAAAGGCAGGTGAACCAAATTATAGGATGATCAACTGTGCGGGGTCAGGGCCCGAGTATCAAACAAAAATGTATAGAATATACGACGGTACTCCTAGAGAGTGATTAAGTTTTTATAGTTCTTTTTTTATTTACGCAATCGAAGTGAGTTTACGCAATGTTTGATACTCGGGCCCTGACCCCGTGCAGTTGATCATCCTATAATTTGGTTCATCTGACTTTAGAGACCATTCGCCGCCTCCAGAAGAAGAGCTTGTACATATTAAGTGTACAGAAAGGTCCCTGGAAACCACATGCTACAAAGATCATCAAAAGAAAAGCCTATTGAAATATATCAATTGTGATCGCTGATCTCACATAGAACGGCGTCACAAAAGCGAATATTAATTTCTGATTGATCAACTCTTTGTAGGAAGTTTGGATGCAGATGGGATGAATCGCCAATTGTTTCAAAATTTTAAAGTCACATTGACGGATATATTTTAATATTCCAGCGAGTTCTGGAAAAGGAAATACCTTTGCATGGATCATGAGACGTGGATCGATTAGGAAGTAGGTAGGCATCAGTTTATTTTATCCCAACACGTGTGAACATTAATTTCAATAAAGAACGTTAGTAATTCATCCGTCTATCTTTTTACGTGACGTGTCGATATTTAAACACCATCAAAATTATCAAAGGGATGAACTTTTTAGCATTTCGTAGACAATTATCTTCGATGGTTCTATTAGTACCTACCATCAAATTTTAATGGTAGTGCCTTGCTGCGCCAACCATTAATAGAATTGCCTTCCCTGTACCCTTAGTACGAGTTGCAAGACTTGAGTAAATTAAAGTTTACGGAAAGTGTTAAAGAGTGATTTTCCCCAAAACCTGCCGTTTTTGTTTCTTACACTTTATGATCTTAGCAAAAGAGTTACAGTGACGAAGAAAATCAAGTTTAAACAAACAAAAACGGCAGATTTTGGGGAAAACCACTCTTTAATACTTTCCGTATACTTGAGTACCTAATGTAAAGTTTACGGCAATTATTAAAGAGTGATTTCCCCCAAAATCTGCCGTTTTTGTTTGTTTGAATTTGATTTTCTTCATCACTATAACTCTTTTGCCAAGACCACAAAGTGTAAGAAACAAAAACGGCAGATTTTAAGAGAAATCATGCTTTAATATTTTCCGTAAACTTTACTTTTCTCAAGTTTTGCAACTCGTACTAAGGGTACTGATCGCCATCCTCTTGGGTTGTGAATAGGATGAGACCTCCCTGAACCACTGCATGCCACGCTACTCTAGCACTGCATGCCACGCTACTCTAGCACTGCATGCCACGCTACTCTAGCATTGCTATTCGAATTTTAATTTCGTTGATAAATCGAAATAAGATTAGATAATAACGATTGTTGGACATCTTGGTAAAATAACTTAAAATAAATAATCGGATATTTATACGAAACGTTCGTTAGAGAATTTCAGTGTCTTGACGTTTCGACGAAGATGTGTCTCCTGATGATGTTGGATAAGAAGCCTAATTATGTATATATATATATATATTCCTTAGTAAATCAAAACCTTACATACCTACAAGTAGGGGAGACCGGGGCTGAAAGTTCCGATTTTCAAATAACATGAAATTTATGATAAAAATGATAAGATATCAATTTTGATATTTTATTTTATTAAACAGTCATCGGTCTATCTAATAACTAAGTCATTTCTGCTAGTTTCTCAACATATTTTTTTGTACAGGCATATTTTTGCAAAATTTCGGAAGGGAACATTGTTCCAAGTGTGGGGCAAGTTGTGCCACTTGGATAATATAAATAAAGTTAGGGATAATGTATGGTTTCTTTGAAATAAAACCATAATTTCTATAGTTACATTTATATCGTTGTTATGCAATGTTATAAACTTAAAAAAACAACGAAAAAACATTACTAGTTACATCTAGATTAACATTTTGTATTGGTTAACAAAAATTGAGATCTATTGCCTTATAAATCTGACTACCTACATACTTAAGGATACAAAAAAATTTAACTGAAAAGGATAGGTACTTGAGATAAACACTTTTTTATAACTAAGATATATTGGCACTTCCATAACAACAGGTTTTCTTGCAAACGTTTCATTAATAAATTTAATGGAAAGTGAGATCAAAACTTACAATTATAATTAAATAACAAAACGAAACTCGTAACGCCAATATTATTTATCATCTTGAAGTTATCAAATTATTTTTATTAAGTGAAATAAAATTACATTGAAGACGAATCATCAGTCTCGTTAAATTCTTCATCTGACTCGCAGTCGGGACACACATACATAAGTAATATTATCAGTTTCATTTATATATGTCCTAATAAGGCCTATTGATGAAATTTCCCGCTTCGAGTTTTCAAATAGCCGCCAATGTTTGTAGAAGTGTGTGTGGACATTAATTAACGCACTCAAGCACAACAAGTGGTCCCTGCCGTGAGCATGTTGGATCCTGGAGTCCAAAACAACCAGGACGCGGAGCGCACGCTTGATTTCTTAAGGTTTTGGCAGATTAAAAAGTAACATTTTTATTTTTATTTGTACACGGTGTGCTGTGCTTTCTCTATAGGATAATTATATGTGTAGACATGTCCTCTAAGATTTAATATAAGTATTGACAACATATTGTATACATTAAAAAAAATGAAAGCTTATTTGTTTTTATGTAGGTCTTATTAAGACACAGGGTTCCCAATAAGGCCAAAATGCCATTTTACTTATTTGTGTTCACAAAAGTGTGATTTTTGTTTATAAAGCAATTTTATTTCATTTATTACAAAGTTTAATAAATAAGTATAAGTATTTCAAATCACCATTGCATTATTATTATAAGCCCGCTAGTTATGTAATTACAAAGTTAAGGTAGGCCTTATTTGGGTCACTTACATTTAAAATGTGCCCAATTTTTACACATGCTACATTCTATCCACTGTTCTCTTGGAAGTGAATTTGAATATGAATCACAACAAATTATGCAGTACCATTCCAGATCCTCATCATCACTATCACTCTCGCTTTCTTGTAATACTCTTCGTTTAGCTTTTTCTTGAGCATTTTCCTTTCCTTTTCCCTTGCCTTTACCTTTTCCTTCATTATTGTTGTTTTCTTTCCCCTTGTTTCTAATGGCTTCGTCTTTCCTTGCTTCCTTCTTTACCTGGACTTCAGCTAATGCATTTTTTTCTGGCGTGTCGGTCAAAACCGCTGTCTTTCTTATACGGCATTTTGTAGCCGTCTGCAATCTTAGGGGTGCCTTTGGTAAAGGCTTTACAATTTCAGGATAAAACACAGCTAAAGCATTAAGTCTTTACTGTAAATTGAAGTTGGTGGTCACTATTAATGGTCACAGAGGCAGCCTGAGATACATCACCCTGATCTGTTGCAGATTGTTGAGGTGGTTCACCAATCTGACCCGATGTTGAAGTGTTTATGGTTATAGATTTCGGCTGCAAATTAATCTGAGGTATCATGTGACAAATTTCCAGTTCTCTGGCTACCGTTTTTACTTTTCTTCCATCTTGTATGACAGCATTGGCAGCTTGGCGTAATAACGTTTTGGATGTTTTCCCTCTCTCAGTTTTCCGTTTGTAGGTACATACCATCCTAAAGATATACCGTAAAAATGTATGGAAAATTTAAGCTTAGATCGATTGGGGTAAGTTGTTCCGGGGAACAACCAGCCCCTTTGGAAGGGAACTTGTAGCCCCAAATTATATATTTTGTACAAAAACTGTCATGCTAGCAAATTAACAAATTCAATTGAAAAAACATTCAAGCTATAAAATACCTCACTAATGCCACTCTAAAATTGGAAAGATGCACATAAATCGGTCAATAATAAAGAAAAATAGACCAAAAAGTTTAAATACGAAAAAATTTACTCACGTGGTGTTCTAATAGCGTGGTGCACACAGCCACTCGTCCGCCGCCGTCGAAGCAACTAAGATGGCCGCCAAATTGGCGCGTCACCTGATGCTTCAACGATGCACTTCACGTGTATTGCTAACACTTTTCTTTACGTTATTACTGTCGGAACAACGTGCCCCGGGAACGTTCAGCCCCGGCCTCCCCTAATAAAATAACGGCGATCTTATGGTTCATCTGTAAAGAGTTCCATAGAGTTTCCATCGCTAGAATCTTCCAATGATAATTATGTTGAAATGACACATTGACACATTACTCAGATATGTACCTACTTTTAACATGATGTACCTAAGTACCTACTTCTAATCCTTGAGCAACGATAAATATATTAAATCAAGATTACATCTACGTAATGAATAATTATAATACAGGAAATCAAGTAGGTACATCCTTTGATTTTTCTCAGGCTACAAAATGCCCATAATTGGTAGAGGCCACAACCAGTATGGGCACTAGAAAAGGGCAAAATAAATATTCTATCGGATACCCTTCTAGTACCTAAAAAGTGTGGTGTTTTTTTTTACGTTTTTGACCCGGGAATGCCGTGATGCGATGGGTTATTGTATAATATTGTACTGGTCGTTCTCCATGGTCGGGACACCCTTTTTGTTGGATCCATTTTTTACTCACAGGATGTGTTCTGCCTCAACGGACCTTTCGTTACATTCAAACTATAAGCCATGGACAAAATGCATCAACACGTCGCATTTCTTGCTTTAATATTAATCTAAATTACCATTATATTACATTCTATTCTTTCTGTGTGACCCTCCACGATTTGTCATGGGCATTGAATTTCTTTTTAGAAATTTGACTTTGAGAAGTCGTGCGTCTGGAAGCCATTAGAAAAAATAAATAATTTTTAACCGAGTGCTCGACCTCTATAATTCTGAGAATTCAAAGTACTTTTCCGGTGACATATTATGATGGTTTATGAGTCACTGAATTGGTTGAATGTTAATTTTTCTTAACACATGATGAGCTAGGAAAGTGCTGAATATTTAAAAGGAGTCCAAGATGACCTTCTGTCTTCTCAGTGACTAATAAATAAGACCATGAGACATACAAACTAATAGGAACTAGAAAATATATTCTTATAGGTACATATAATTATGAAATAGTGATTAAACAGGCATTAAAATAAGTTTCGGTATCTCGCCATTTATGATAACCGTATCTCCTCTATCGAAAGTAACATATTTTTATCGATCAAAGAGCAGCGATTCTGTTCAGGTAGATATTTATTCTTAATGTTTTGGCAAATTTCGTTGGTAACCTATTGATTATTCGATTTTTAAAATGTTACATGTGATTAATTTTTTTAAATGTGTAGGTAGATAGAAGTAGGTACTAGATATATTTTGTGATGGTCTTTTTTATTGAAAAATGGTAGGGCAATGAGGTCCGCACGTGAATTGGCTTAGACAATATAGTGTCGTTACCTGGCCGGGTTCCTAGGGAAAAGGCATACAAATATTTACTTATTGGTTAATGGTTGCTAAGGACGGCAGTTCCATACAATACTGTCGTTTGCTCGCCGAGAAAAAAGATTCAAATTCAAAAATGTTCGGACCTTATTTCACGTATTAGTCTAGTTGGAATCTATTTCGAAAACGACAGGTGATATTTGTTAATCAAGGAATAATTTTGAATTTGAGCACCTACCAATGATTAAATAAATTGCCAACGGCAAAATTAAAGTTAGGTAATCACGGCAGGTACCTATTTGACAAACTAATTTATATTAGGGTGCACCTAATTATCTAACTTTCTACATTTTCCTGTATAATTTAAATGCTATATTTGTATCGTAAAAGTTCCTCGACGATTCAAAATCTCCAGCATGGGGAGAAATAATGAGAGGAAGAAGAAATTTAATGACTTTGAAGACTCACCATCGCTGTGATTTTTCCTCGCACAGTGATTCCGATCATGGGAGCAAACCTGACTTCCACGCCAGGTTCTATGATCAGTTCTCCATCTCGCTCGACTATCAGATCTTCCCGCACCAAGTAAGGGCTCTTGTTCTGCCTCCAGATGATCTGTCCGTCTGTGATGGTTCCTCCCGGCAGGTCCGTGACTCGGGGCACCTCCTGTGTAACCACATAATGGTCGACATTGTGCAGCGGAGCCGGGGAAATGCCAACAATCTGACCATTCGACACGGAAAATATACACAAAAGCACAATCGCTACATTTAACGTTAAATATTTCCTGCCGATTGTCCGCCACTTGTGTTTTGTGTTGCTACATTGACTATTGTTTTTCAGTTTTCGAACGCGGTCCACATCACACAAACGAACCTCTGCCATCGTTATAAACTTATATTTCCACACACTGATTTTATTATTTCATGTGCAGCGATCATCGTTGCTGCATTAGCACACCAAAAAAATATGTTTATCAATCTTGTATTAAATCTTATAAGAATCACTTACGCCTGTATGACATCACAACTCATAACACAAAGGTTTTTCGTTCACCTGTATTTTTTCGTTGTTTACAAGTTTACTACACTTACGATTGTTTTTCTAATTTTATAACTGATTAAATTATATTTATTATGAATGGTTCTTTGTTTAAGCCTTTTGGAATATTGAGTCGGTTGTGTATGGAATGCAACCGACGACAAGAAAACGAGAGTAGGCGCGGCCAACGGCCAAGCAAGATGTGACGGTCACGTGACCACCGTTACTCAGGTATTTCGAAACACTCCCCCTTCTACCTGTCGGAGGTAAACAAAAGTGTAGTCGCGAGTCGCGACTTTAGCCGAACCACTCTAGTGCAACTGTTCACCGCTGCTAAACAAATGGAGCCACTGGCCGGTTACGTGCATTACCTCTTTTTAACGGAAAAATAAAATTGTGTAGAATTTAATGTAGGTAGGTAAAGTAAATAATTAATCATCATCCTTTTAACGATTTATAAATACTAAAAATTTATATAAAGTAGGCTTGTAGGCAGGAAGTAGGTATCTGAGTATGTTTAAAAAAAAAAACGTCAATTAAAAAATATATGGAATAAAATGACCGTATAAACAGCTGTTGTATTATAATTATTTAAAAATTCAAATGTGTAAAACAGAGTTTTAATTCACTTATTTATTTCTTTTTTGTGCTCGAACATTTTCGCCTAATGAGGCATTCTTCAACAGTACCCCTAGTACGGGTTGCACATTTAGCTAAACTTGAGTAAAGCAAAACGTGATCGAATGGATTTAACTTCAATTTCAGCGCGAGTACGTGCAGCCGGTCTTGTGCGTTTACTAGAAGTTTCATTTGCGTATGCTGTGCGTATGCTTTCGTAAACACAGAATTGAAAAGTGCGGCCGTTTACAAAAAAAAATTCCTAGACAGAAACACGCAACGTCTTAAAAAATATCTAAATTATATTTTCAACATAAAGTAGTGCAAAACAATTATATAAATGAATAATAATGCTTAAATTGTGTATTTTTTTACGAAAATTTGACTTATTTTACATGATAATTATTAATATTCAAGAGTGGTATTTATTTTTCTCTACTGGCACCACGATACCTGACGTCACGCACGCGCACAGCGCCCAACTGTCAACAATTCTCGCGCCTTCCTTGTGGATTTGATGTTTTGTGTTATCGTTGCCGTGCGTTTGTTTTTATTTTCAAAACGGTAAGTGGGTATTTTTTGTAAGATCTTGCTTATGTACAATTAATATTACATTAGTCTCCTACGTGAATTTCACTATGTGTATTGGTGAAAAGACATTGCAAATGCTGTAACTTTTTGTCGCAGATATTTCACGTCAAATTCTTTACCTAACATTCCTCTGCAAGTAGATGATTTGATTTAGGTGACATTGGCAAAGTGAACCATTATTTTATAGTATGGGTGGTCAGCCTTATTATCTATAAGTCAAGAGATGATGAGAATATTTTTATATTCCGGCTGAAGTAAAATTCACTTTTTATTTGATTTTTGTTTGCTGTCTTTTTACTCTTGTTGCTATTCTTGCATTTTTTAATATTACTAATTTTTAAAACTGAAAACCTATAATTGGCCTTGTACTTTGTTAAATGAAATTCTTTCTATGTAATTAATATGTGCTGTTGTTTTTTGTATAATAAAAAAAGTAATAATGTTTTTTTTATAGATCCTAAACAAACATGAGAACGACAGAGAGCCAGTTTCTCATCATGGTGGGATTCATAGAACAGTGAGTACATTAAACTATCTTTCTCTCACAGAATACTTGCTTCCTTGTTAAATTTGTATATTATATTTGCGTTACATCCTATATTGGACCACTGTAGTTATGCGGACTTTTTTAACGTTTGATTCTCTATATACACCCGCAATTTGTCACGAACCCTAACCTTTCCAAATTTAAGTATTGGGCTCACCAAAAATAGGTTTTAATTTCAAGACCTCATATTTTTTAGGGAAATGTGATTAAATCTGTATCTTTGTAACTTAGATTACATTAAATTCCATCTGGCTATTTTTGTATCAATTAATATTTAATACCTTGACCGGTCTGTAGTCCAGTGGAAACACTTCGGACTTGTAAATGGAAGGTTGTGGATTTGGATCCCGGCGGAGCACAAAAAATATACCATTTATATTTCCAAATATGCACTTCGCTGAGTTGAAACAAATCATAAAGCCTTTACCAAAGACTGGTCACTAAAAGATCCATCCAGCCTTACAGCAACTGGGTCTTGCTTTAGTATTGGCGCTTTGTAGCGACGACCAAGCTTGTACACCTCTGCGGCACTACAACAAGTGTCATAGACCCCTAGAGTCTCTAGAATTTAGGGAGTCTCCCGCACAGGATTTCTTAAAAAAAAAAACCTAAGAGCTCGTTCCCACTTGTCGGGTGTCGGATCCATATATTAATCGGAGGTTCCAGTGGCAGAACATTATGTATGAAGCTATTCACACTTATCGGAAACCGATTTTGTCAGAAATGTTCTGCCACCGGAGCCTCTGATTAATATACGGATCCGACACCTGACGAGTGGGAACGAGCTCTTATCATTGACTGAAACAAGCATTTTTTTCCCACTCACATATCCAGTGTGCACAATTAAAAATAAAATAAAACTTTTTTTTCAGAAGTTCTTCTTGGTGGCCCGTCTTCTCCTGAATCTGTGCCTCAAGTAACGCCAAGACGGCGTGGACTGGCGAGCAGCACCACTTTCTAGAAGCTGCAGAAGCATAGACCGTTTTGCGGAGGCGATAGTGTGGAAGGAACACCTGGAAGGCGAAACTTGAGCGGCAGCAGGTGGAGATTACTCGGCGTCATGAAGAGGGGACTGTAGATATAGCAAAGGCCGTAGAGAGATTTACAGATAGATTTATTGAATAAAATTTCTCAACACACTTCCTACTTCTTCAGGCAAAGTGTATTCTGCCATCTGTTAGAGAGTTTTCAACATTGAAATAGTTCTAAGAAATATAACCAAAAGTTAAATGGATTTATTTACACTGTCTAATTATATCCCTGAAAATATTGAATAACATTGTTTCAATCCTGTTTAGTCGCTTCCATAAAACCAAAAAGTAATAAAACTCAATTTTCGCTAGTCTCCGTTTTTTTTTTTTTTTTACTCTTTAATTTTGTAGAAAATAACATAAATTCAGTACTTTCAATGTTTTTTTACAGTTATACAATAATTTAACTATTTTTACAAAACCAATAACCCTTTATACTTTTCCGGCATTCAGGCACACTAAAATTTTGTTTTTTCATGATTTCATTTTGTATAAAAATAACTTAACTCAGTGTAATTTCCATATTTGTCATAACAACTGTTGAAACCTGTTTTAAAACTGTAGCCTATATAATCTAAGTTGCAAAGATATATTTACATTCAAAACTCATAGCCATGCCCACACCGACACGTGTAAGTTCGCTCTTACAAATGCTGAATGTATTTACAAATAAAAATCCAAACCTCAAATGAGCGTACACCCTGCAACTCTTGCTGGCCTTCCCTGAAACACGGGTGACATTGGCAAAGTGAACCATTTTTTACAGTATGGATGGACAAAATATTAACCTAAGATTATGGATATTAGACAAACCGTTTAAAGAGAGCTTGCATTATTGATGTTGTGTTAGCGATTTAGTCACATCTTCAGGAAACACCCTCTCTGCACGACTACTGAGGAGTGAGGATACTGTTCATAATATCACATGAAATTTTCAATCTATAGTCGTCATGCGGAGAGGGTGTCTGCTGAAAGCGTTGGCTACGTGGCTAACGAAACGTCGAGAATAATGTGAGTTATCTTATCGCGGTTCGTCTAATATCCGAAGAAAATAAAAAAATGAACTGTGTAGTTATTGTAATTGGAAAAAAATGGTCAAAAGTTGTTAAAATATATAGGTACAAAGTATAGATGTAAAAAAAAATTGAAGAATTATCTTGGCATATTTAATCTGGTGACCAAATTATCTCTGTATGCTCTTCCTCTCCCTTCTGCTCCCGTCCATTTCTTCTGCATTCACTGCAGGTCCATCCTCGTTGAATTCAATATCTGAAATTATTCAGTTAAATTGTATTTATATAAGATTTTACCATCATATCATGTAAATGTTTTACTTTGATTAAATAAATTTATTTTAAATATGTGTCTATATTTATTTTGTCTTTCAGTCAATTCAGCACTTTCAACTGCCATGTAAATACAAATATTATATCTTAAAGTAACACTTCCAAGTTAAAATTTTAACATACTAATCTAATCTAATCTAAGCTGCAAAGATATATATCATTTAAGATTTATACTAAATGCATTCCCACAAGCAGATATGTATAATTTCGCGCTAACACATGCCGCATGTGGACCTACAATATAAAAACCCAATCTCAAATGAACATAAGCCTTGCAACTCTTGCCGTCCTTCCCTGAAACAGGGGTGACATTGGCAAAGTGAACCAATTTTTATATTATGGGTGGTCAGCCGCATAACAACCTATAAGTCAAGGAACATACATGACAAATTACATTTTTTAAAATCAAAGAATAAAAATAACAATATATACATGGACATAAAAAACTAAATCATAAAACCAAATTCACTTTAACAAACCCTAGCCGCCAACATCACAGATCAACCGCCATTTCTTTCTATCCTTGCATACTTCTTTCATTTCCTCCAGAGTCATAACCTTCTTCATACAAGCTCTTCTTTTATTATGACTCTGGATATTCCATTCATTCGCAATTTCGGATATTTGGTCCATCCATACCTTTCTCGGTCTTCCTCTACCACGACATCCATCTATTCTACCAACATATACTTTCTTCGTCAGTCTTTCCTCATTCATTCTCTCCATATGCCCAAACCATCTTAACAAACTTCTTTTAATCTTCACTTTCACACTTTCTTTTGCACCACATTCTTTTCTTACAAAATCATTCCTCACCCTGTCACTCCGTTTTTTCCCAATCATACTTCTTAGAAAGTCCATTTCAACAGTATGGACTTTACTAATTTCACTTTCATTCACCGTCCAGGCCTCGCTTCCATACATCAAGGTGGGTAAAAGTATGCCACTGCGTACCGCCAATCGAGCATTTTTAGAAATGTTTTGATTTTTGGCGATACAAGCTGTGGCACCCAGTACACACCTGCCCTTCATTACTCTTCTTTCAAGTTCACCTGTCATTCTTCCATCTTTCTCAAACTTACTTCCCAAGTATACAAACTCATTTACCACATCAACATTCATTCCGTTTATTCTAAATTCGTAGTTCGTATTTTCTTCATTTCTTTCAAAAATCAAAACTTTCGTCTTACTTGCATTCAATTTCAAATAATTACCTAGCAGAGCTTCGTTCAATCTAGAGAGCATCGTTTGCAATTCTACTGCTGAGTCCGATACAAGAACAGCATCATCCGCATACAGTAGAACACTCACTTTGCTCTCTCCTATCATTAATCCACAATCATCAAGTCTAGCATCTCGAACACACTTGTCCATGACTATGTTAAATAGCCATGGGCTCATCACACATCCTTGCCTTACACCCTTAAAAACTTCAAACCATTCACTATACTCATCATCAATACGAACACATGCTGTACTATTTTCATAGTTTGCATGCACCGCACCTAGGAGAGCCCCATTCACTCCGTATGCTTTCAAAACATCCCATAACATACCTCTGTCTACTGAGTCAAAAGCCTTTTCCAGATCTACAAAGGCCGTGAACAGCTTCCGCCTCACCGACAATTGTTTTTCAACAAGTTGTCGTAGAGTAAAAATCTGATCAACACAGCCTCTACCGGCCATAAAGCCGGACTGTATATCGGAAATCCTTTCACTAGTAGTCAGAATCACATTTTTTATAATCACCTTACAGAAGACTTTTCCTGGTATACTGAGTAGACTGATTGGTCTGAAGTTCTGACAGTCTTTTTTGTCCCCTTTACCTTTGTAAATGGGAACAATGACTGCCTTCCTCCAATCCATCGGTACTACTCCTGCATTCACACAAAGCTTACATAATTCGTACATCCAATCTATCACGCATTCACCTCCTGCTTTCAACATTTCACCATTTATTCCATCAAACCCAGCAGACTTTCCATTCTTCAAACATTCAATAGATACTTTTATTTCTTCTTTCAAAATCCTAAATTCATTCTCTTCTGTCATTTTTCTAAACAAAATTCTTTCGCCCCGACCAAAAATCCCTTCAAAATATTCTTTCCATCTCTTACATACTTCATCCTTCTCCCATACCATCTCACCAACAGCACTTTTGATTCCTGGGGTGGTCAATGCAGAATCTTTATTCCTATTGGCACCGACCCATCTCCAGAATTCCTTCCTACTGTCGGTGAAACTCCTGTTCATTTTTTCATCAATCTTTCTCTGTTCATTCGCTTTGCTTTCATAAACTACATTCTTCGCCATTTGCTTGGCTATCTTATATTCATCTTCTAGCTTTCTATCATTCCTGTCGTTCAGCCACTTTTTGTAACATTCCTTCTTCACTTTCACAGCCTCTTTTACTTTAGCATTCCACCAGGCATCCCCTTTCAATCTTCCACCTTTCGTTTCTCCACATACTTTTCGAGCACATTCAATCATTCCTTCTTTCATAAACTTCCACATGCTTTCAATATCTTTTTCATTAACATTCTTTTCAAGTTCATTCACACTTAACTTTTTTTGTATTTCTGATTTATACTTCACTTTCACATTTTCATCACTCAGACTTTCTACTTTTATTCTTGGCTTTCTTACTTTCTTCTTACGTTTCTTCTTTCTTACTTCTCCAATCATTATTTTAGCGCATAAGAGATAGTGGTCACTGCCTATTTCAGGCCCACGATAGACACGGCTATCTCTTACGGCTCCTCTCAGTCTTTCATCCACACAGATGTAGTCAATGATTGTGCGACTTCCCACAATCTGCCTTGTGTACAGATGCACATCCTTATGTCGAAACCATGTGTTTGATGCAAAAAGGCTGTGCTCTGCACACAAAGCTATCAGGTGTCGCCCATTATCATTGACTACACCTCGTCCACTAGGACCAACAATTTTCACACACTCATCTCTTTGCGTACCTACCCATCCATTCATATCTCCCAAAATTATAATGTATTCATTCTTCTTGCTTTCGCGCACAACTGCATTCAACTCATTCCAGAATCTCATTTTCACGTCCATACACTCTGAATCTACAGGTGCATAACAGGCCACCAAGAAAATTTTCATCCTGTTTGTTTTGAGTTTAACAGTCAAAACTCTTGGAGAGATTCTTTGGTAGCCCGTTATGCATCCTTTTACATTCTCACTTATAACCACACCCACACCCTGTCTTTCATTCCCATCTTCCACACCTGACCAGATATACAGTTCACCATTCATTAATACTTTTTCACCATTCCCTTTCATTTTTGTCTCTGTCACACCCATCACTTGTATTCTTTTTTCATTCATCACATTCACGATTTCCTTCTCCTTACACTCATTCATTCTTCTGACATTCCAAGTTCCAAACACCCATTCATTCTCTCTGAGCAAGTTTATGGCGGTTTTTCTGCAGAGTGGAACTGCGTTTATATTGGCGAACATGGGGTTTATTAATTACAAAAATAAATTAAATTATATTAAATAATAACAATTATTATATAAAGTGTAAGTACATAAAAATGTCAAAATAAAAATGTCAAATATTTAAAACAATCAAATCATTATCATAATCGTTAAGGTATTAAAAAAAAAAATAAAAAAATTATTAAATTATAAATATAAAATAAATCGGGCAAATATCGGGGGGGAGTCGGCAAGCTCCTTGCCGGAGTAGCTCCTGGCAGGCTGTCCTCGCCCATGCCCGCGTCTCTACGCTGGGCCCTCTTGCCGTGCAACACCCAGCCTCCTGTAGCTTGGCACTCCTTGGGGCTCTCATCAGAGTGGTCGTCGCAGTCGTCGTCCTTATCACACACCCAGGTGCAGGGAATGCAGCGCCCGTTGGCGCACTGGAACTGACGGGCGGAGCAGCCGGTGGTGTACATACTATTAACATACTATTGTAAATAATAGAATTACCTGTATCATCTTCAAATATGATTGCATGCATGTGTTAAGCACACTTCTCAGATGAAGGAATAATGGCTCGCCCCACCAAATTTTGGGTTCACACTCAGGATGCGGTAATCGCTGTCGGACACCTTAAATCATATTCATGTAAATTAATAATGGATTTCATCTTAATATATTAACAGACTTATTCTTCATTATAATTTTACCATTTGTACGTTCCGGGAGTGGTATTGCTTCCTGCAAAAATACAAATGCTCAGTCTTTTTTTCTTTTCTCTGGCTTATGGATTTCAAAAAGGCTGCCATCTCTACAGCCAACAATGCCAGGAATGGCATACCTAATGAAAAAGCTGAAAAGATGTAGGTATGTATTATTTAATGGTACAAAACAGTTAAAATTTTACATAACGCAAAAAATACAATAAATTAATTTACTTTTGGGTGACTTCCTGTAAAGCAGCTGAAGTTTGCGGGATTTTAATCCATTTCTTTATCACCTTGGGGTGGATAAGCGCCTGCGTTACTTTTTGGACGAAGTTGCTCCAGGACTTCTGGCTTAAATGCTTAGCCACCCACTGGCCACTGGTAGAATCCACAGGCATTAAAAAACAATGCGCACATCACCTATAAGCAATGGACGATTATTCACTGTAATAACATTTTTGAGGTTAGGTACCTACTAACTACCTATATTATATTTTACACTTCAAGAAATGTGTAAATTACCTTTGTTTCCAAAGAAATGCGTTGCGTCATCTTAAATTCGGTACGTCAGACAACGCTGTGGCAGGTTTCCACTCTGCGAAGATTAGCCCGGTCGTTGTTCAAACTTGCATGCACTTCGTCCTCTTCTGCGGCGAGGAGGCCCCAAGGCTCCATAATTGGAGGCGGCATCTTGCCATAGACTGGAATTAAGTTGTTCCATCGTAATATTCTAAAAGAAATGTACATTATTTTCACGTTTCACTGTCAAAACTACATGCGTTGGAATTTCGTAAAGTAATTATTTTTTGGTAAGAAACACTAAATAAGTGAAAAAAATATTGCGAATTTATTTCAATAACATACCTTATTCAATTGAAATGTTTTTAAGACGTTAGATCGTACTTATTTTCCATTTTCTTCGTCTGTCAAACTCTCTCACTTTTCAAAATGCTATCGACAAGAGGTGACGGATGAATACGACGTTGCCATGGAGACAGCCTTCCAAACAACGGAAATGTGCGCCCGTACTCTTGTCAGACAGCATTTTGTATGAAAACGCAATAAGTTGTCTCGCAAGCAATACAATTTTAAGTTTCGGTAAAGTATTTTAAAACTCATATGAGTTTACGTAAGCACATACTCGCAAAAAAAGTTTCGAAACTTTTTCGCCGGAGGTGCTTTTCATGTTTACATACATTTTTCTCGAATACTCATAACTCATAGAATACTTACGAAAACCCGTACTAGGGGTACAGGTCCCTTATGGTGCTCACTCATAAAGTCATCAACGGCTTAATTGACAGTCCCACCCTGTTGGAGGGCTACATGTTGTATGTCCCTGACGACTACACCCGAGGGCGAAGACATGATCTATTTCATGTACCGAAAAGCCGTACTGATGTCGTGGCGCAACATCCTGTGACTCGGAGTATAAAACTCTTAAATAAGCCTAATATAGACATTTTTTTATGTAATTTATTAAGATTTAAAAGTCTAGCAAAAGAGTTCCTCCCAGCGTGTTGATAGCTGTGAGGGTGCACTGTAATTAGGATAACCTATTGTGCACAAATAAAAAAAAAATAAAAAAAAATCTTCAGGAGCAGGTTGGTTACCTAAAGATGCCTCATGAGGCGAAAATGTTCGAGCACAAAAAATAAATAAATAAGTGAATTAAAACTATGTTTTACCCATTTGAATTTTTAAATAATTAAAAATGGACTTTCACTGTGTTAATAAAGCCACCCTAAAAACTAAAATGTTATATTATAGTTCTAAAACGACTGTTTTGATTCTCAACTTAATTTTTTGCCTACTTGAAAAATAAAATGCTCGTCTTAAATTTGATTTATATTCTTCTTTAAATATTTATCTATTCTTCAAAAACATTCAGAATAAATCATATTAGTTATAAGGTATACAGTTACATTATTGTAATGCATGCACTTACTTTACAGAACATTCTGTTCTGAAACCCTTTCCAAAATTCAAAATGCAGCGTTATATTATATTTTAAATGTTACCGCCAAGCATTTCAAATTACAACGTTCAAAAAGCAAAAAGATCGCATGAAATGCCAGAAAAATATGCTGTAGCATTTTGACCAAGAAAAAGTATACAATATAAAGGTGTAAAAATGCGTTTTTTCAAGTGTAAAATCGTGAGATAATATTGAAATAATCAAAGCATTTTACATAAATAATCTACCTACCATAAAACGGATATCACATTGAAACTATCTTCACGGCAGTAAAATAATAATAAATATCGATTATGTTTTTGTTTCAGTTTCCCTGCCAGCTTTGAATGCGACAGAAAGAGATGCATTATTTTTGAGACCGCGCTATTGGTTGATGCGAAGTTCCGGTCCCAGCCCAACGAAAGTCGAACAACTACCCGCAAAAAGGACGCCGGCAATTTGTTATATTTAATTCGTACGGTAAAAACACAAATTCGCTTGATATTCATCATGTAATATGTCTTATAATTCAGTGTCCAACCTTTGACAACTGATTAAGTGTGTTCCCTGCTGCCGGTGCATTAACTCGCGTCTTCGCCGAGACCGATAAAATGCTTCTTTCTAAAATGGCTTCTTCCCGGTCCTTCAGTGATACACCCATTTACATCCTAGTGCAAATAATAATGTAGAAGGTTGCTTGCGAGTTCCCGCCACTTTATTCATTACTTCCTCCAGTAACTCACGCATGTTCCTCGTTTACAGAATTACAGTGAACTAGCATTTTTTGTTCTTTATCATCAATAATTGTTATATTGTTTAGCTACTCTATTTTTGTTTCCGAATATTTAAGAGCATCATCATCACCTACCACGATAAAAGCACAATATGTTGAATAATCTGTAGTTATACTACTAAGGTTGACCCTTCGGTCGATGAATTGACAATTCTTCATGTAAATGCTTTTTCCATGTGAGGTCTTTCTGTAGATATTTTTGGAAACAAGTTGATACTTATGAAAAATTTCACAAAATAGGTACTATGAATATTCAATACAGTAACTAATGTCAACGAGCCTGAATGGTCTAGTGAGATTTCATCAAATTTAACGTGAATTGTATATCATTGTATACTATTTATTTTGTGAATAAATATTTATCAGCATGATTGAAGTAGTGTTTGTATTTGTACACATGTTTGAACACTTTTGGCAAATTTGACTGTCTACTCCACAGAACTGCATACGTCACCACCATGAGTGGTAGTTATTCAGAAGGCACACGCGTCTATGTAGGCGGGCTCTCCGAAAGCATCAAGAAAGAGGATTTAGAGAAGGAGTTCGAGAAGTATGGCAAACTGTCCTCCATATGGGTCGCGTTCAACCCCCCCGGCTTCGCTTTCATAGAATATGAAGAACTGGATGAAGCAGAGCAGGCTTGCGATGCCATGAACGGCTCAGAAATCCTCGGCTCTAAGTTACGAGTGGAGATCTCACGGCGGCGAGCCAGCCGGGGTGGCGGGGGAGGAGGCAGAGGGGGGGGAGGCTTCCGGGGCAGCAGAGGGAGCGGAGGAGGCTTCAGGGGGGACTTCCGTGGCGGTCGCGGGGGCTACAGGGGGGGCCAGGATAACGGGGGAGACCGGGGCAGTCGGGGAGGAGGATTCCGTGGGAGCCGCGGAGGGAGAGGCCGCGGCAGCTTTGACCGGGACTCCTATAGCGGGGGAGGCCGAGGAGGCGGCGGAGGATATGGGGGAGGACGCGAGGGGGGCTATGGAGGGGGCCGGGACAGCTATGGCTCCCGAGATAGCGGCGGCTATGGGAACGGAGGCGGCGGATATAACGGAGGAGCTCGCTTCAGGTCGCGGTCGCCCGTAGGCAGAGGAAGGTATTGACCTCTCATAACTGACTTCATTATCTGATCACCCCATACAAATTTCATGAATAACTATGTTTCTATTGACGATCTTCCATCGCCCTCTTGTAAAGTTTCCTGGAAACATCTGCAACCCCGATTAGTGCTAACTTGCTGCATACATGCCCTGTTTACTGTTGACATTGGAGAAGGGTGTTGCGACCTATGAATGAATTCTAGCGGACGAGATTTTGAAGACACAAAGGGCTACAGCGGAGGCGGGGGTGGTTATTCACGACCAGAGGCCTACGAGCGGTATTAGTCAGCGCGCTAGCCAACTACACTTCAGCTACGTGCTTAACATTTAAGGTACACATCTCCGATACTACAAATTTTATGTCATTGATTATCGCTTGGTGATTCTGCCATTGATTGTGTGCCTTACATTGTCTGACCTTGAGCCTTCCTGTATTGCGTGTGCCTACATGTTGTATTACATTGATTGCAGTCAGATGTCGTCGTCCTCGCTACGCAAAAGTTAAACCCATCACCATATCTACCACTCCGCCACGACTAGAATCTCGACGATCAAAATACACAACTTATAATAATTGATATATCTACGTCTTGTCATTGTTTGTCAGTGAATATTTCAAAATACCATCGATTTTATGAACCTGCATTTTACATAATTTCATTATAAAATAATACATACCTACAAACAAAATTGTCTTCTGCCGTCGAAAATTTATTTCAATCGCCCTACACTACAATCCAAATTGAAACAACAAAACTTTGATGACTGAAGTCATCCCAAAGCACATTCTCATAGTACAACCCAGTGAACTTGAAAATATTGTTTTCACCGACCATACTTGCCGAAATTCCTGTTCACAACGGCAACAGTGAAGAGAAAATGAAGAAATCATGAATTATCATAACCAGCATAAATTTTTGTAGTCAATTATCTCTCGGTAAACAGAACAAAGCACTGCTTATTAGCGGATTACCGAAAATGACAGAACATCACTAATGACACAAAAAAAATTGAAGGAAAAATTTGGATACTTCACAATACAGGAATGAATTTCTTTTATATTCAAGAGCATGCGATATTCCGTTGAAGTGGAAGGCATTTAAGTACCATATTCATTTCAAATGAGAAAAAAAACACCTGCTTCCGGCTGGCTTGGCTTGGAGGTGCGAAGTGCCAGATTAGAAGGAGTACTATCCATCGTGTACAAAAACATGTTCTTACTAAATTTCCTGTTACAAAGCGAACAAAGTAGAGATATTGTGAAAGAAATTTGTATTTGACGCGAATGCTTAAGCATTCAATATAATGTTTTTGAAGCATATAAGTCCGCATTTTAACATCTTGAAGACAGTACATTTCACAACAAAAAACAAGCTTCAATTCGTCGTAAATATATTTATTCTTTGAAATATAACATAGGTTATCTTACAACAGTTAAAAATACAAATTACAGGATTCTCTATTTCAATTTGAGCTACTCAGGCTAGCCATCAGAAGTTCCATTTTATTGAGAAAGTTCTTCCCCTCCATTTTGTCGAAGCGGACTTCTTTGAAGGAGCCTGCCAGATGCTCCCATTTCCTCTCCTGAACAAGCTGACCAGCAAAGAAGTCCTTTCTGGGCGACTGAGCAATTGATACCTGTATACCGCTCGATGGTTCGCAGCGAACAGAGATCATCCTGTCTCCTGAAAACAAACAGTACAAGATGAGGAGTGATTACTTTTTAGTGATATTGAAATTGATGTGCGAGAGAAAGAAAGTTGGCAGAGCAATAGGAAGAATCGTAAGAAATAAGCGTTTGATGATGGATTCCAGAATGGCGATGCACAATGGCATATTGCTACCTACACTGAACGGTGTAGGTATCATTTATATTTTAAAATAGGCTCTTTGCTGGGTTGAAAAATTCATATACCTCTACCGAAGACCGGTCACCAAAGGTCCATCCAGCCTTACAGCAACTGGGTCTTGCTTGAAAATTGGCACTTTCTATAGCTACGATCAAGCTTGCAGGGTGTGATTCACACAAAAACAGCGCTCACCAAATAAATCATCCTAATATGTATATATACTCACTTGCTGTAAGTTGTTGAAGCATGGACTGGAAGTGATTGTGAAATGACAAAAAATGTGAGTGTAAGAGTTAGGAATGAATGTTTGAAAAATAAATACTAGCTGAAAGATGATGTCAAAGTAAGATAGCATAATAAAATGAGGCACTTTGGACTTGTGAAAGAATTGGTAATGAAATACTAGCAATAGTTATACAGAGGAAATGTGAAAGGAAAGGAGAGACTGAAAAAAATATTGCTATCAGATTATGAAACTAATAATGCGATATAAAGAGTAAACATATAAGAAGGGAAAAATGTGAAGGATAGGAATAAATGGAGGCAACTCTAGTGGACAGAGTGACCGGTTATAGTGACTGAGCAAGATTTGTACCATTTGGAGAAGCCAATAAGCAAGAAGAGGCATTTCCTAAAGGTTCCACTGGTCCAGAACCAAGATGAGCACTCCCAGCTAGGAACTGCCATCCCATGCAGCGGGCAACTGCTTGCACTGCTAGCATCTGGTGCTGATAAATCTGAGGAATACCAAGGCAAGTTAACAATACTATTTTAGTAATCCCCGGGAAACTTGTAATTTGTGGAACACCAACATTTCAGTGGGCTAGAATCAATATGCACAATCTAGGGCAGCCATACTCAACCTGCGGCCCGGCAAACTTTTCTGTGCGGCCCGCCGACGTGATTTACGAAATCTGGCAGCTATATTTCGTAGAACGTGGACTGATCCGTAGTCCAGTGGAAGCACTTCGGACTCGTAAATGGAAGGTCCTGGATTTGAATTCCCGCGGAGCACAAAATATACCATTTATGTTCTTGCTTGAGAATTGGCGCTTACTACAGCGACGACCAAGCTCGCAGAGGGCTCCTGAGGTGTGATACACACAAAAGCAGCGCTCACCAAATAAATCATCCTAATATAAATATTTTTTTTAATTTAAAGGGAGGCACGAATTGTTTTTTTTTTGTAGGGAGGCAACTTTTGAAAATTACGTGCCTACCCTCCCCCCCCCCCCCCCCGTCGACAGATTTTTTTACGGACAATATAATATGCTTTTGAAAATTACGTGTCTAACCCCCCCCCCCTCGATGACATCTTTTGGTTATACCAGTATAGTGTTGCGGCCCGCGTAGATTTTGAAATATATCTATGTGGCCCGAAGACAAAAAAGGTTGAGTATCATTGATCTAGGGGTTTTTCAAAAAATGAGAAATATATGGAAACGCAACTTAGCCACACTTAGTGTAATTTCCTGCAGAGTTCTCCTCGAAGGAGTCACACATGGCGAGTGAATCTAATAATTTTTGCAGGAGAGGCCTTATGCCAACCACTTCAGTTGAAGTAGAGGTTTCCCAGCTCCCGAGGGGGCTGTTACTAATTTTTTATGAAGGCTGAATAAACCTTGCCGGTATTTTTATTTACGGGAAATCATTTCTGACACCCACGGTGGGATTCAAACCTAAGTTCGGCATGTAGTACAAGCCCTCTACCAACTGAGCTATAAACACACAAAATGTCATGCAGCTTTTGTTTTCTCATTACTCACATGGCCATTAAGCAGATGAAATCTCGCCGTTGTTTCCATGATTTACTTTAAAGTGTAGTCTCCAAACTGTGAAGTGCCAGCTTTCTCAGATATCCATACTTGTTCCTCTAAAAACAGGGATACATATTCCCAGATAGCAGGTGTGCTGAGACTTACACTTATACATGAATTACACTCCCTGTTCAGGATCCAAGCAGTAAGAAGTTGCATTGTAATTCCTGTACGCATAAATGGTACAAAGTTTGAAACCTGTGCCCCAAATATAAAACATATGGTTAATAAAAAATGTATGGAATATACGATAGCACTCCCAGAGGGTGATTTCGTTTTCATACATTTTTTAATTTACGCAATGGAGGTGAGTTTAGGCGATGTTTTGTACTCGGGGCACTGAGCATTTGGTGGGCTGTTATTAATGTCGGCAGCAATCAGATTCTCATGTTTCCCGCTCAGTATTGTGAGATCTCAGAGCATCGTTTGTGAATACCAGTGTGAGTGTCCGGTCCGGTCGACAGCTCAGTTGGTAGAGAGCTTACATTCCATGCCGAGAGCTCGGATTTGAATCCCACCAAGGGCGTCAAAAATGTTTTTTGTTTACAGTGTTTTTCAAAACCAAAATAAATTGCTGGCAAGGTTTACTCAGCCTTCACAGGAAATGAGTACCAGCCCCCCCAGAAGTTGGGGAGTGGTTGACATAAGGCCAGCCCCCTAACTTGTAAAAATAAATAGGTTCACTCGCCACATGCAAACCTTCGGGGAGAATGCGGCAAGAAGTTGGACTATATGTGTAGCTTAGCGTTTGGTTCACAAGTACTTCAGGATAGTTGGTATCCCTCAGCTGTCATTGTTGCTGATTGCCGAAGTGACAGAAACTTCATACACTTGCAAACGGAGGAGAGAATGCGGCAAGATGTTGAACTATATGTGTAGCTTAGTCATGTATGTGCAACTCAAAATGGATAAGTTTTTGGTCTTGGGACACGTTGATATTTACAAAAAATGGCATTAAAGTTACCTGGCAATAGATCAGATCCCGCAGTTCCTGCAGCTCGTAAGACATGTGCATGACTCTGCCGTCCTTGCAGATGCACTTGAGAGTTCTCTCACTGACGTGCACGACAAGGGACGTACGACAGACGACGTCATATCCATGAGTCATGATGTTGATCTTAACACAGGACTGCGTGGGACTGTTGTGCGTGTTCCAGTGAGACACAATGAGAGGATCTTTCACCTGAAGAGCATCACAAAATATAATATTTGGTGCAGTGACGAAACAATTATTAAAAGTGTGTTAAAACCAAAGTGACAGATGCCGCGTCATGTTATTTTTCAGGTCAGCAATATTGTATAACAGTCACTTTTCTTTTAAATAAAGTATGAAGGCCCGTCTCTTGAGATCCTCTTCGTGATGCCCACAGCAAAAATCTGGAGCCACAATGAAGTCATGCTTTGAAAAATATTTGATTCCATTTTTACTTTATTCAACATTTTGAAAATGGTGACATGAGTTTGACAGCTCGAGTGTCGAGAAACGTTCGGGAGGGGCGTTCCCCGAATGCTTCCGAACGTCTCCGAAAAGTTGTCAAAAACCTGAAAAAATATTGTAGACATAGGTTTGAGCAGGTTTATTTCACTAATGAATAATCTTTTTTTGATAATGGTTTAGCGGGGTGGTTCTGATTCAAAATGGTTTCTCAAAACCATGCACTAATCTGGTATGGGCGGAATCTAATGAATATCACTCATTATCTGGAATTCAATTTTTATTCACAAAAGGCGACCTGTGATCCAGCTGATGGTTATTTTAATTGCAGGTGGGCAGATATGTTGCTGATGGTTTTAAATACGGATATTTATTTATTTACTTTCAAAACAAGTTACCTCTTTTGCAATAGTGTCCAGGACATATTCCGTTCGCCTCCTCATGAAGAAATGCTGAGCCTGCTGGATTATTTGCTCCAGTAGAGTTTGCTGCTTGCTCATGTCGATCAGCTCATAGCGGTCAGCTGCCATCGGACCTATACAAGAGGTGATACTTCTATAAACAAATATGTACCTGTTCATGGTTTACAGCATTTCATAAATGTGAATAGACGAGAAACCTGGCTTCTTAACCCTTCAACTACGGGTGACACGCATAGGCGTCAAGTGTAAACTTGCATACAGTGCGGCTGTCAATCATAGACGTCATCCAACTTTAAACTTAACACTGATAATAATAATATTAGGATGATTTATTTGGTGAGTGCTGTTTTTGTGTGTATCACACCTCAAGAGCCCTCTGCGAGCTTGGTCGTCGCTATAGAAAGTGTCAATTCTCAAGCAAGACCCAGTTGTTGTAAGGTTGGATGGACCTTTCAGTGACCGGTCTTTGGTAAAGGTTTATGAATTTTTCAACCCAGCGAAGAGCACATTTGGAAATATAAATGGTATATTTTTGTTTTCTGCCGGGATTCGAATCTACAACCTTCCATTTACGAGTCCAAAGTGTTGCTGCCACTGGATTACGGACCAGTCCAAGAAATGTCAACAACACGCGGTGTACCTAGCGGTCACCCATCCAAGTAGCATCCGCGCCCAATGTAGCTTAACTTCGGTGATCTGATGAGAACCGGTGCTTTCAACATGGTATCGTTGTTAATATCTTTGTTTAGAATTCATAAGTCTGCAAGTGAAAATATGTGCTGCACTTTTGTGATTTTTGTTCTTGAATAACTAGTACATGTGATTGTTCACATAGTTTGAAGTGTCGTCAATCAATTAAGATAGGAAATAGGAAAAAAATATTTTAAAAATGTGCTTGAAAAAGTATTCCGTAATGGGGGTATTCATATAGCCAGAATATTCAGAAGCGAAAAGTTTAAAAAACACTTTCAGCAGGTTTGCCGTTTTACGATTGATCATACTTGAAAACATGAAATTGAAAACGTCATGTAACACGGACAAATTGTTAAGTAAAATTTAAAAGCAGAAAGTTACTTGTGATTACAAAAAGTTAAGACAGATTTTTGAGATCAAAATAAAAGGAGACATTTTGTTAATCATAACTAGTAGTTGGCCTAAGCTAAACACAAGACATGAGCATTCCCCATAGTGGCAGACTAACATCGCAGCCAGATAATACATGCTCTTTAGAAGAAATATGCTCTCCAGATAAATATCTTACAAAGATCATCTTCGAGGCCCTTCCATATAGTTGAAGTCTAAGGGTGCTTTTGTATGTACTTTGAAGGGTGTAATTCCATTATTTTTCTTTATTAAAAATCTATTGACTGCGGCATGATGAAATGCTAATTGAAATGTTGTCGTACTCTTGCTTGCAGTTTCTGGAGCAATCAGGTTCCTCAGATATTGCTACCTACCTTTCCCTTGAAACTGAAAGAGAAAAGGACTTCAGAGAGCCACTTACCAGCGAGGCAGCGCCTTTTGGAAGGACCTAAAGGCCCACTGGCCGGGTGCGGGAAGGGGTGATGAGTGTTGGCGTGGTGAGCCTGTCTCAACAACTGATGCAGGGAATGCTCCAGAACATGGTCGTGCTCAGACTTCTGCTGGGGGGGAGTTGCTCCGGGAGGTTTTGTGTCACCAGGCGGATTGTTTTGAGCGTTGGAATGGCAGAGTCCTATGATTAACTGAATGCCGGGCAACACCTGAAAGCAATAAGCATTTTGATGGGCAAAACGTTGGTGTTATGGCCGAGGGGGCCAGGTGGGCTAATCTTTCTAGCGTGTTTGGAATGGAATAACGTTGGTTCGATCCCCGCTTGGGTCATTTGACCATAACTTTGACCCTGGTTCAACAGATGTAATTGGGTAATTATTAATAATTAATTCATTAAAATAAACAAGAATGAATTATTAATCGATGATATTAATACCTGTTTCTGGCCAGGCAGAATAGGTTGGTGAATTGCATTCCTCTTCACAAATCTATTTAAAAAAAAAAAGGTACGGTAATATATCGACGGTCGTCGAGATTTCCACCCCAGATCTTATTTTGCAGGCGACGAATGGTCTCTGAAGGCAGGCGAACCTAATTATAGGATGATCAACTGTCTGGGGTCAGGGCCCGAGTAAATATATATATCAGGCTTATTTATTTTTAATTACATATGATAAGAGGGCGCCGTTTTTGTGTGTGTCACACCTCAAGGGCCCTGTCCGATCACGGATAAGACTTTTTGAAAAGGTGCGTCTTGAGAGCTCCGCGAAATATACCCATAGATTTGGAGTTCTTCACTCCGGGTGGCAGTCTGTTCCACTCCACCGGACCCGCAACACAGAAAGCACGGTCTCCAAAATTTGTACGGATCTGACGGTGCGGCTGAACCAAATTGATTGCACCATCGCCCGCAGATCTGAGTGTCTGCCTCCTAACACCCATCTCAACATGCGAAATCATGTCAGTCAGATAAGGTGGAGCCAAGCCATTGATGGCTTTATATACCATCAGGCAAACATGGTAGACCACCCTCTCCGGGAAACGAAGCCAGTGTAGTTTTTTTAACAGCGGAGTGATGTGAGCGAATTTGGATATCCCGAATATGAGCCTTGCTGCTGAATTTAACACAGATTGAAAGCGGTTGAAATGCTTCTTTGGCTGACCACTATAAAGCGTTGAGCAATAATCAATTCGAGACATCACAAACGCACTCACCAGGGTCTTAACCGCATCTGACGGAAGACACTTTCTAATCGCCTTTATTTGGCGCAGTGAAAAAAAGGAGGAAGCTATTGTGGCATCTATTTGCCTTTCCAATGTCAGGTTCCGATCCAGTAAGATCCCTAGAAGTCTCACCGAATCGGAAGGCTGGATCAGCTTACCTCCTATAGAGAGTGCTACCCCATTGACCAATAGATGGTCGCGCCTAGATGTGGCTGCCCAGAGTATCTCCGTCTTATCCATGTTCAGGATTAGGCCATTGTTCACCATCCACTCACCGACCTCCGAGATACACCCAGAGACCCTACAACTGAGGTCCTCAGCCATGTCTGGCTGACAGTGAGAGTATATTTGCCAGTCATCTGCATATGAATGTGAGATGAGGCCCCATTTTTCAACAATACTCTCAATGTCAGCAGTATACAATATAAAAAGGATCGGACCCAGCACAGAGCCCTGTGGAACCCCAGAGGACAGCGAGTAGGTAGGTGAGACACTATCACAAACACGCACCGCCTGCCTGCGTTCCACCAGATAGGAAGAGAACCATGAGTATGCCATTGAAAAGCTTTAAAACAAACAACAGATCATAAAAATTAATCATATAATATCCATAAGCGCTAGTTCAGACACGGCGGGAACCGCGCGATTATAGAATCGCATGGAAATCGCGCGGGTCTTATTTATATGAGTTAGTTAGTAATCGTTCAGACATAACCGCGCGGTTAATCAAGCCGCGCGGTTACCGCAACCCAACCGCCAGAAAATAGAATCGCGCTGCTCCCGCGCGTTTCTATTACTGTGGAGTCTTTACTTCGCGTTCAGTTGCGTTGCGGATACCGCGCGGTGAGCACGTCACTGTTCGTGAGTTCGCCATGGATCGAATATGGGCGCATTAAGTTTTCTGCTAAGCCGAAGGCTTCATCTCCAACTATAACATAAGGCATTGGTGTTAGGTCTACATTAGATATTGGTTTAGGTGTTGGTATGTTTAATGATTTTTCTGTCAGGCGTTTATAAAAAACCGAATTTTTAAATATAGCAGAATCACTGCTTTTGCCATAAGCCCCAATATCAACATAAGTAAAGCAATAGTTGGCGTCGCAAAGTGCTAAGAGCACTATGGAAAAGAAATGTTTATAGTTATGATACAAAGAACTTGAATCAACAGGCTTTATAACTCGGATATGCTTGCCGTCTATAGCACCAATGCAATTTGGAAAATTTGCATATCTCTCAAAGTCTCGTGCTATTGTCTTCCAGATATCTTCAGTCGCTTCGGGCATGACTATGTTTACCAACTTATTCCACAATGATTTACATACTTCGCGGACAATTCCAGTAATCGTCGATTTTCCTAGGCGATAATTGTAGCTTAGTTCTCCAAATGAACAACCCGTACCAAGATATCTGAAACAAGAATATTATTAATAATGTTATTATTTTTAGGTACACAACTCCAAAAAAAATGGAAAAACATACGAGATTGCTACAATAAAGAATACAAAAAAGAAAAAACAACTCCTTCTGGTTCAGGTGCTCGTAAAGGAGCCCGATATATGTATTTTTCAAGATTATCTTTCCTGCAGAATAGTGTAAGTAATAAAGACACTACAACTAATATTGAAGAACAGAATGAAAGGCAAAGTGAGGAGACAAGTGAACTAAACGCCAATGCAACCGAAGCCACTGAAATACGTCCCCCTAAACGTAAGAAAACACAAGTGCCAGAAGAAAAAATAGCTGTTTTAATAGAAAAAAGTATCGAGTCACGAAAACATTTTCAGAATGAACTTCAAGAAAATAGTATTACCAAGCAAGATGACGACAAACTCTTTTGTTTGTCGTTATAATATAAAGAACTCAAAAAAGTACCAGAAAATAGGCGTTTAGCAACCAAAATTGAATTACTTCAAGTGATACAAAAAGGACAAAGCTTACCACCCCCTGTTCGCTACAATACTCAGCAGATCACACCTACGTATTGGCAAGGACAACAGTAAACAAGCCCGCAAGGATATTTTACTACATCTGGATCATCTCCTCCTGTTCCGGCACCGTCACCGTCACCATCGCAATTTAGTTCTGGCTCTCAGTCCTCTACAGTTATAGAAAATATTTATGCTGATTTTGAAGAACAATAAATAAATCTTACCTTAAAGTTATTACGAGTTTCTCTTCCGGTGACACGCTTGGCCTCAAATGCGTTTCAGAGCATGAAATATCTTGCCTGATCAGTTCAATTAGTTCATCAAAAGATTTTATTGACATTCTCAAATAGTCAAAAAAATTGTTATCATACATTCTTAATTTGGGATATAACGTTACGAACTGACCATGTACTAGTCGGTCACGTAATATTGGATGCACCCAATACCGCCTTTTTCTTTTCTTTTTTTTAAGGAGCAACCACAGTAAACACACTTCTTCGTCGACCTCCATTTAGAAACTGACGAATCGCATACTAACCGCGCGTGTCTGAATAGCATCACAATTTTGCGGTTTGAAACCGCGCGATTCGTAAACGCGCGGTTCCCGCCGTGTCTGAACTAGCGCTAAAGCTAGAAAATGACACAAAGAATGTTCTGTTGGCTGCAATTTTGATGTGTCTACATAAAAAACCAACAGCTGCTGTCGTCAGTGAAGAATACACCATCTAGGAAATAAGTAGTTAGTTACTATGGTTACTGTCTAAATCTAAATTTAGGTTGCAAAGATATATTATATCATTTGAGATTCATATTAAATGTATTCCCACAAGCAGACATGTATAAGTTCGCGTTAACACATGTCACATGTGGACCAACAATATAAAAACCCAATCTCAAATGAACATAAGCCCTGCAACTCTTGCTGATCTTGCCTGAAACAAGGGTGACATTGGCAAAGTGAAACCTCTTTTTACAGTATGGGTGGTCAGCCTCATACCAACTATAAGTCAAGGATCAGTAAATTAGTTAAAATGATTCAACAAAAAGAAAGCTCACAGTGGCAATGATCTGGTTCCCCACGACCATGTGTGGGATGGGAGCGTTGAGCTGCACCGCCTCAGAGGCCAGCCGCTGGAAGAGCTCCTTGCAGAAGAGCACGTTCTGCGCGGCCTCCAGCCTCTGCTGCCAGTGCAGCTCCGCCCCCGGCGCCCCCGACACTCCAGCGGCCGCCACGCCCAGCGCGCTGGCCGTCACCTGCGTGCTCAGCAGCTCCTCCTGGTCTGTAAGAAAATATCATACTTTAATGGTAATGTGCAAAGATTATCTGATGATGAAGTACAAAATGAATATAGCGCCATAGCTTGTCCATATGATTGGACGGAGAGGTGAGTCTTGAGACGTCTTTTGAAAAGTCTCTCTGAATCCTGTTCCTTCAGTGAGGCAGGAATAGCATTCCAAGTCATTGGAGCGGCCGCCTGGAATGTCCTGTCCCCAAAAACAGTGCGGGGCTTTCTTGCAGGGATGTCCAGGCAGCTGCTTTTTGATGCAGCTGAACTCAGTGTTTCTCCGCGCGAGGTTGTAGTTGCTGGAGACACCAGATTTCTTTGCAAATGCTTCCTCCCAGCCCTGCAGATAATGTGCAAAAATTATTGCAAATATTTACTCCCACTTCCTGTGGATACAGTACGAAGATTATTTTGTTTGGAAATACTTCCTCCAATGTCCTGTAAGTAAATACTCTACGAAGACAATTTTTTTTTGTAAATACTTACTTCGATGCCCCGTGGATAATGTATGAAGATGATTTTTATTGGAAATACTAACTCTGATGTCCTGTACAAAGATTTTTTTTTTCAAATACTTACTCCCATGTCCTGCAATATAATACAAAAACAATGTGATTGTGTTTTCCTCTTGCAGGTAGATGGGTAGCGGAGAGATGGTGATATATATCCCTATTTCATCTTCTTGTTGTCATATGGTGACAGGGCAGAGGGGTGTGAGCACAGGGTGGACAGCAAAAATATATAAATACCATTAACAAGCAACAGCAAAATTGAAAGCACACCTTTTTGGCATAATACTGATATGAAAGCCACGCCCTGCAGTTCTGCTGGCACCGTGACTCTCAGGGCTGAAGGGGGCGGGGCCTGGGCTCCTGGGATGGGGCTGCTCGGGGGAATCACAGGAGTCAGACTGTCCTCGGGAGCCTTGCTAACCTATAGACATGTAAAATAAAATTTGACATTTTTAGGTTAGAAAAAAAAGGAAGAAATAGGAGGTCCAGGCAATGTTGGCATAATGAGGTGAAGAGTGTCGCACAGCTTCTTCAGGTGGCAAATAGAAAGACATAGTATTTAGAAGGCCAAGGCTTAATTTGCCTTAGAGCAGCTGTTTCCAAACTGGGGAGCGCGGGCTGTGGCCAGGGGAGGCGCCAAAAATGTGTCTATAGTAGTATTATATGAATATTAAGAAATAAAAGGTAGAAAGGGAGGCGCGAAAAAAAAAAAAATTTAAGCAGGCGTGGTAGCATAAATTTTGGAAACCGCTGCCTTAGAGTCTATTCACCATAAACCACATTGTTTGTCATACAATAATTATCGAAGGCATATTTTCTGGTAAGATTACTCTAATAAATAAAACGTCTTCTCTAAAAGACAAATACAAGTTGAAAGAGGATGTGAAAGTACTAAAAGGTGCAACAGAATGTGATGTGATGGTATGGACATATAGAAAGAATGGATGATGAAAGACAAAGTGTGTATACAGAGGAAATTTGAAAGGAAATAAAGAGAGCGAAAAAGGCAGCAGGCGTCAATGATGATCATCACTCTGCCGCAGAAGAAACATACACACAAATAACAAAAAGCCAAATATTTCATATTATAATAACTTATTCTTTATATTCCGAAAAGTACTTTATTTTGAGTAAGTACAGTTAATCACGAGAAGACTGAAACCAAAACTTATGTTTTAAGAACCAGGAAAGGAGTCAAATTAGCCAATACAGACCCTTATGGCGGTATTCACCATTGCCATGTGAATGCCTAAGTTTTGCTAGTAAGTATCGAAATAGATTACTACTATTTCGATACTTACTAGAAATTTTTCCCTAGCAAAACTTAAGCATTCACATGGCAATGGTGAATACCGCCATTAGTTTGTCAGTTGTCATGTGGCATGAGTATGGGATTACAGGAGGAGGGCAGCTGGCAGCGGTTGATCAACAAACACAAAGTACTAGATCAATGCAAAACATACCTCACAACTCAACAAAGCTACACAAGTAGTGTAACTTCTTGTTGCGTTTATTTCGAGTGGAACCTATTTATTTTTACAGGTAAGGGGGCGGCTTTGCGCCAATCTCTTCAGTTGAAGTGGGGTTTCCCGGACCCTGAGGGTATTATACACTAACACAGATTATATACAGATCTATAATCTAAGCTGCAAGGATATGTAAGCATTTAAGGCTCATATGAAATGCATGCCTACAGACAGGCACATGTAGGTTCGCGCCTACACATTCTGCATGTGTGCATACAAATAAAGAAAACCTCACATGGACATAAACCTTGCAACTCCTGCCGCCGTTCCCTGAACCGGGGTGGCATTGGCAAAAGTGAACCGATTTTTACAGCACGGGTGGTCAGCCTCGTACCATATTATTACAGATAATAATATATTATTACACTAACACAGACAAACACAACAACTCACATTCCTAACAATATTGTGTTACCTCAAAGACCCCAGTCTGTGTAAACTTGGAGCCAGCAGTTCTGTAGCTCAGATCCCCAATGATGGAGTTGGAGACTTTCTTCAGTCTCCAGTTCTGGCGCAGCCGCAGCAAGTCAATGTGGAAGTCTGGAGCATTCCTGGCATTGCGCAAGCTCTCATTGGCTCGCAGTCTCTCCACGCCGGCTAGCAGCGTGGTGGCAGCACTGGCTAATGCCTTCTTCCTGCCGTACACCTGCACCATTGGACGGGACTCTATGGGATCTTGCGGGACAGGATCCAGAACCTAGAAAGCCAAGGTGTGATTGTGTTAGCAATTAAATTTTGCATTGCTCTCTTTTACGCTCAGCATTAGACATTGTGTGAACACTCAATCATCGCATTAACAGAAAATATATGGAAAGTAAAACATGACCGGACCGTAGTCTCGTGGTTAGCGCTTCGGACTCCCTTCAGCCTCACAGCAGCAGGGAGCGGTCTTCATCACCAGACAACGACACGCTGCCAATTCATCAGTTTACCGAGGATGTAGCTAGAGGGACTTCTAAACCACTCACATATACTAAAATAAATGAAAAATTACTTCAGGGCATGTTAATGCTGAGTAAGACCCGGTATTTTCAACATTAGCTTAAGTGACTAAACCATAGAGGACTAAACTGAAAAAAATACCCACACAATTTACATAAGTGCATCATTTTCATGCAGTATAAAGTCACTGTGCTATAGTTGAAAATACCGGGCCTAAGTTATTTCAGCATGTTCACATCCAGTAAGTTATTTAGTTAAGCTCTTCCTTAGTGAGTGACTCACCATGTATCTCTTCTCCTTAGCAATGGCCAGCACATCAGCCAGCACACAGACCTCCGTCAGGGCGCTCCGCAGCTTGTTCCTCACAGAGTCCCACGGCCACAGGCTGGACTGCAGCCCGGGGTCCTTGCTGTCCTCGTCTGCTTTTGCATCTGTCGTGTTGTTCTCCGTGAGCTCCTTCATCACGGGCGGACCAGAGAAGTCATCTGCAGTTTTGGTGAAGTCGATCTTTTGTGCCAATTTAGCAAGGTTTTCAGACATGGTAAGTGGTCTATAATAGAATAAAACAATTCCATTCCATTAGCGATACAATAATATTATTATAATAAATGCTAAAATCAAGTCGAAAGATGAAAATATACAAATGATCCAAGATGAAAAATTGATGCGAAAAAAAACACATACGCTTGATATATTTCCTGTCCATCGTAGGTAATCTCTTGGATTTGATTTTCAATCGGAGCTTCCACCGATATATTTACGGAGTGAGCCATTTTAAACGATTTTTAATTTATAGTTTCCGACTCACACTAGCACCTCCCGGCGGTTTTGACAGCTCAATTTTGACAACCGAAAATCATAGACAACAAAGTAGGGAGATTAAAATAGGTAATCAATGTTAAATAAAAAAATAAAAAATTAGGCACAGAAACGAGAGATCTGAGAGTGATTTTATTACAATTTTATTGGTCTGTATTTTTTATTTTAAATATAAATTTCAATCACAGTTGGATACATTACCTACTCATATTTTGTTAATTGTCTATGCTCCTCATCTGTCAAAAAAATACAAATTATCGGCAAAGTGATTTCTCAAATATCGAAATTTATTAGCTAGAAAAAAAATGGGGGTTGAAAAAGAGGTTGTCGTCGGATTGAAAGAAAGTTACGAAAAGGTCCGAAAACTCTTGGACGAGGACAGCAAGCACGATCCAGAAGATGATCCTTACGTGTCGCGCTATGCGGCAAGAGATATCTTACTAACTATGAAAAAGAATATTGTAAATTTATTGGATTCGCTTTCTGATGATGATGCCATGTTAAATTACGAAGCCATGCTTGGCGCTGTTTTACTTAACATCGGAGTTATCGCCATCGACACGGAAGAGCTTTCTGAAGGCGAAAAAATACTTGCATCTTGCTTAGAACTTCTAGAGAAGAAGTCGCAGAAACCAGAAGTCGTCATCACTTATATGACGGCTTTGAATCAGTTGGGGATCTTGTGGTCGCACAGGGAAGACGCGAACAAGTCTAAAGTATTCCTAGACAAAGCGGAAAGCTTGTACAAGGATTTCAAAGCACTGGACTTGACTCCTTGTGATATCAAAGATCTCTTTCGAACTCCAGACGACGAGCTTAGCTCTGGATCTGCAGTCAACTTGGAGAAGACTCACACGCTGACTCTGTACTACTTGGCGCAGATATACGGCAGCCTGGAGGATTATCTGAAGTCTGCGGTGTATTGCCATATCACGTTAAAAAGGCAGCTGGAGTATAAGGATTACGAGCCGATAGATTGGGCGCTGAACTCCGCGACGCTGTCCCAGTTCTTCATGGAGAAGAGCGGCTTTAAGCAGGCGCGCCACCACCTGGCAGCCGCGTCCCACATCCTGGACGTGTACGGGGAGCAGCTGCTGGGGGAGGAGGCGGGGGGGCAGGGGGAGCAGCACGCTGCCCGGCTGGAGACCTTCCAGCACCGCTCAGCTGACGTGGCGCGCTGCTGGACCAAGTACGGCCTGCTGCTGCTCTCCAACTCCAAGGACAGGCTGATGAACCACACTGATGATGGAGAGGATGAGCCCCTGTGCAGCTTGTCCTCAGGTAGCATGTCTAGTGTTCTCTCTTCTTTCCTATGTCCCAATCTGTGCCTTGACTTATAAGTACGTTGGTATTAGGCTGACCACCCATCCTGTAAAAAAAAGTTCACTTTGTCAATGTCACCCCTTTTTCAGGGTCAGTCTGCAAAAGTTGCAGAGTTTATGTTTATTTGAGGTTTGGATTTTAATTTGTAAGTACACATGCAGCTTTTGTAAGCTGTCATTCACCGTCCACGACTCGCTTCTATACATCAAGGTCGGCAACAATATATGATAATTGTGTACCGGCATTTTCATTTTCTTAGAGATTCTTTTATTCTTCACGCATTCGCAGCTCCGATCCATCCTTGGACCCATTCTGTTTGTACTATATACTGCGGGAATCCAAGACATTTCTAATCATTTGGGCTCAATGTTAGCTGCTATGCAGATAGCATACAAATGTATGCACCATGTGAGGTTGCTGACAGGTGTCAACTTGAAATGAAATTTCAAAGTTGTTTTGACAAGATGCTTAGTTGGTTAGCATCTAAAGAGCTGTGTCTAAATCCTGACAAACCTGAGCTTCAATGGTTTGCTTGGAGAAGAAGACAGCATTTGATACCTGCTGGTGACCTGGCTGTTGGTGGGGTGTGTGTTGGGTCTAGCACATCTGTAAGGATTCTGGGGGCTGTTGTGGACAGTGGCCTCTCAATGGAGCAGCACATCGATACCACAGTTGAGTCCTGCTTTTATCATCTTAGACAGATCAAGAAAGTCCAACGATACCTACCCAATGACTGTATAAAGACCTTAATATCATCACTGATTCTGTCTCAGATTGATTACTGCAACGCGATCCTGATAGGTTTGCCACATGCACAGCTGAGCAGACTGCAGTCTGTAATGAGGGTGTCGCGTCAGTGCGCATTGTGTTCGGTTCTGGAAAATACGGCAGCTGTACACCTCTTCTGCGGGAGTTACATTGGATACTGTTTGAGGCCCGAATACAGTACAAAGTGTGTGCCCTCATGTACAGGGCTGTCACTGGTGTGGCGCCAGACTATATCAGGGAGATGTGCTGGTTCAGAGATCTAGGGGACAGGCATCATGCTCTGTGATCGGCGCAGAGTGAGGCCCATGAGCTGGTTCTGCCGTACAGAGTACGGAAACTGCTCTATGAAGTTCAAATGAGTAAGAGAAGAATGGAAGAAAAATTGAGTGAAAGAGCACAGAATGACTTCTCTGACAATAAAAAGATGTTCTGGAGCTGGGTGAGACAAAACGACAGTTGTAGGTCCACAACCCCAGGAATCAAAAATGTCAGCGGAGACATTCTGTGGAATAAAGACGATGTAAAAAAGAGATGGAAAGAATATTTTAATGAGGTTTTTGGTGAAGAAGAATGTGATTTAACTGTGAAAGGAGATTATGATGAGGGTAATGTTTTGAAAATATCGAAAGAAGAAGTAAGAAAGGTCATAAAGGAATTAAAGAATGGGAAAGCTGCAAGTGTGGATGGTGTGAGACCTGAGATGATGAAAGCGGGAGGAGAATGTGTGATTGAATGGATGAAAGAGCTTTGCGAATTGTGTGTTAGCGTCAAGGAGGTTCCATCGGACTGGAGAGAGGCGGTCATTGTGCCAATTTACAAAGGTAAAGGTGACAAAAAAGACTGCCGTAACTTCAGACCGATTAGCCTTCTTAGTGTGCCAGGTAAAGTGCTATGCAAGATTCTTATCCATAGGGTAAGATTATCCACCCAGGAGAAGGTCTCAGATATACAATCTGGCTTTATGCCGGAAAGAGGTTGCGTAGACCAGATATTCGCGCTTCGACAGATAGTCGAAAAACAGCTGGCCGTAAATAAAAAGGTCTACGCGGCTTTCGTAGATCTTGAGAAAGCCTTCGACTCGGTGGATAGATGTATGATGTGGTGTGTGCTTGAGAGGTATGGTGTGAACAAAGCACTTCTGAACGCGATACGCGCCATCTATCTAAATAGCAGGGCGTGTGTCAGGGTGGATGGAGAATACAGCGAGTATTTTAATGTATACAAGGGTGTGAGACAGGGTTGCATAATGAGCCCATGGTTATTCAATATAATCATGGATCATTGTGTTAAACAAGCGAATCTGGAAGGACATGGCATACAGATTGGAGAGAGAAAAGTTGGAGTTCTGCTTTATGCTGATGACGCAGTATTAATTGCTGATTCAGCAGCGGAACTTCAGGCAATGCTCTCTAGTCTGAACCATGCTCTGTGTGTGAACAAGTTGAAAATTAATGCAAGTAAGACGAAAGTACTGATTTTTGACAGAACGGATGAAAATGAAGAATGCACGTTTATGTTGAATGGTACGAAAGTTGAAATTGTGGATGAATTTAGATACTTGGGAAGTATGTTTGAGAAGAATGGAAAGATGACAAGAGAACTTGAGAATAGGATGTGTAAGGGCAAGCAAGTGGTCGGTGCAATAGGAAGAATAGCAAAGAACAAGCGATTGACGATGGATCTGAGAATGGCGGTACACAATGGCATATTGTTACCGACTTTGATGTATGGAAGTGAAGCATGGACAGTGAACGATAGCGAAATGAGTAAAGTATGTACGGTGGAAATGAAGCATTTGAGAAGCATGACAGGAAAAACTCTGAGGGATAGAGTTAGGAATGAATGGGTAAAAAAAGAATGTAATTTGAAAGAGGATGTGAAAGTTAAGGTACAAAAGAATGTGATGAGATGGTTTGGGCATGTGGAAAGAATGAATGATGATAGACTGACAAAGTATGTATACAAAGAAAGTGTGAAAGGAAAAAGAGGGAAGGGACGACCGAGAAAAGTATGGAGTGATCAGATTGAGGAGATTGTGAAAGAATGGGATATACAAAGTGAGCGTAAAAGAAGAAAATGCATGAAAAAGGTGATGGATATGAATGAATTGAAAGAGGTATGTAAGGATAGGAAAAAATGGAGGCAACTCTGCAGAGGCTCTGGCCACCCCTAGCGGAATGGCGACAGAGTTACAGTTACAGTTACAGGAGATCGTGCTGTGTGCCATGCAGGTCCCGAGCTCTGGAATGAGCTGCCTCGGAGTCTCAGGCAGGCCTCTGACCTCGACAGTTTCAAGCGAGGCCAAAGACACACCTATTTGAGAAGTTTTATAATTTTTGACTTTTTAATTTAATTTAATAATTTAAAATAAAATTATTTTTTTCAAAAATGTAGTTTTATTTTCACAATAATATTTTCTACCTCAAGTACTTTCGACCTTCAATATTCAGGTCATTATCAAGAGTGATGTATGTCAAAATGAATTTGACATACAAAATGAAGGTCGAAAGTACTTCTATAATAATCTATAATCTAAGTTGCAAGGATATATTCATTTAAAGCTCTCAGATGTATGCCCACAAACCAACAAGTGTAGTTCGCGCTTACAAATGCTGAATGTGTACTTACAAATAAAATCCAAACCTCAAATGAACATAAGCCCCACAACTTTTGCCGACCTTCCCTGAAACAGGGGTGACATTGGCAAAGTGAACCATTTTTTACAGTATGGGTGGTCAGCCTCATACCAACCTATAAGTCAAGGAATATGAATAATAAATTACATTTAAATATAAAAAAGAACAAAACCTTACAAAGAAATCTATACAAAAAAAAGTCAAAAATTTTGTATGCAAAAAATGTAGCAAATGAATACACCAACATTAGAAATCAACATTGCAGATTAGCCGCCACTTCTTCCTGTCCTTGCATACTTCTTTCATTTCATCCAGAGTCATAACCTTTTTCATACAAGTCCTCCTTTTATTATGACTCTGGATATCCCATTCATTCGCTATTTCAGAGATTTGATCCTTCCATACTTTTCTCGGTCTTCCTCTACCACGACATCCATCTATTCTAGCAACATATACTCTCTTCGTCAATCTTTCATCACTCATTCTCTCCAAATGCCCGAACCATCTTAACATACTTCTTTTAATCTTCACTTTCACACTTTCCCTTACACCACATTCTTCTCTTACAAAATCATTCCTCACCCTGTCACTTCGTTTTTTCCCAATCATACTTCTTAGATAGTCCATTTCTACTGTATGGACTTTACTAATTTCCCTTTCACTCACCGTCCAGGCTTCACTTCCATACATCAAGGTTGGCACTAGTATACCACCGTGCACCGCCAATCTAACATTTTTTGAGAGATTTTGGTTCCTGGCGATGCAAGCGGTCGCACCCAGTACACACCTGCCTTTCATTATTCTTCTTTCAAATTCACCGGCCATTCTTCCATCTTTTTCAAACTTACTTCCCAAATATACAAACTCATTTACAACATCAACATTCATTCCATTAATTTTAAATTCATAATTCATATTTTCATCATCTCTTTCAAAAATCAAAACTTTCGTCTTTCTTGCATTCAACTTCAAATTATTACCTTTCAAAGCTTTGTTCAATCTAGAGAGCATCATTTGCAATTCCACTGCTGAATCAGATACAAGGACTGCATCATCCGCATACAGTAGAACGCTTACTTTGCTCTCTCCTATCATTAATCCACAATCATCAAGTCTAGCATCTCGAACACACTTGTCCATGACTATGTTAAATAGCCATGGGCTCATCACACATCCTTGCCTTACACCCTTAAAAACTTCAAACCATTCACTATACTCACCATCAATACGAATGCAGGCCATACTATTCTCATAGTTCGCATGCACCGCATTGAGTAGAGCTCCATTCACTCCGTATGCTTTCAAAACATCCCACAACATACCTCTGTCCACTGAGTCAAAAGCCTTTTCCAGATCCACAAAGGCCGTGAATAGTTTCCCCCTCACCGACAATTGTTTTTCAACAATTTGTCGTAGAGTGAAAATCTGATCAACACAGCCTCTACCGGCCATAAAGCCGGACTGTATATCGGAAACCCTTTTGCTAGTAGTCAGAATCACATTTTTTATAATCACCTTACAGAAGACTTTTCCTGGTATACTTGAGGTAGAAAATATTATTGTGAAAATAAAACTACGTTTTTGAAAAAAAAAAAAAAATTTTAAATAAAATGAATTTTCACTGTGTGAATACACAAACCCTACAAAATCTAATTTAATAATTTTTTACTTTTTAATTAAATTTTATTTTTGACCTTTTGATTTACTTACTTTTAAATCCATTAATATTATTATGCTGTTATTTTATAGTTATTTTTTATTTTACTTCTGTTTTTAATTTCAAACTTTAATTACTTACTTAATTTTAAATTTTAAATTGAATTTTAATTAATTTTAACATTGAAATTGTAAACTGTTTTGCAGTGTTTTTTATTTTTGTATTGTATCTTTTATTGTAGTTTATTTTGATAATTAATATTTGTAAAGCGCCCTCGAGGTGAAGAGTCACATGACGGCGCTGTGGAAATTACCAAAATTAAAATTAGTTAACCAACATATCGAGTTCGTAAAAAACCTAATACCTTTTTGTTTCAGATCTTTCTAATCTACAGTTGTCTGACAGCAGTTCAGTCTCCAGCAGTGACTTGTCTACCCTGAATTTCCCCTCATTACTCTTAAGTGTTTATGAGAATCAAATAACCGACCAGTTTGTACTCACTTACGATGATGCCAAGGCCGTCTTCCTGAATGTACAATCATGGATCGACAAAGCAAAGCAATATTACTCGATGGAGACTTTGGCGTCAGATCACATACAAGTAATACAAGACGCGTCTCAGTTGTACAAGTATCTGGCTTTCTTCGAAGACAACGAAGAGCGACAAGCAAAGATGCACAAACGACGAGTGGATTTATTAGAGAACGTAGTCAAAGAGTTGAATCCAGTTTACTACATGCAGCTGTGTCGACAGATTTGGTATGAACTCGGCGAAACATACTCGGACATACTTGATATTAAATTAGAAAAGTTTCAATCTACGGACGAGCGTCCAACTCCGCAAACCTTGAAGAAAATCAACCATCTCTGCCAGCAAAGCATCAACCACTTTAATAACTTCCTGGAATCTCTGCGGGAGCCGTTGACGAAAGAAATGCCAAAGAAATTTGCGCCCGAAATGGTCAAACCTGCGCTCATTGCGTACTTCCATATTGGTCGGCTTTATATGAAGATGGTGGTGTTGGATAAGAAGATTCAGTTGCAGAACATAGAGGAGACGCTGAAGGCTTACAGCTCGTTAGTGAGCTATTGCGAGGCAGATAAAACGGCCGCTAAAACAATGAATGCAGAACTGAGTGTCTGCAATGAGATGGTGCAATTGTTGCCCCTCAAAATATTGCGGTTAAAGCGAGAGTTGCAAGTGCCTGAGTGAAGTTATTATACAGGACGTTTGTGATATTGAATAATCTTTAATATAAGCCATAATTTCATGCAAGTTAGCACACAGCTTGTCATGGACCTAGAGTATAAAGACTGTTGCAATAATAGTGTGTAGAAACTTCACTGATTTATGAGTCTTATTGTTGTGCTCAATTTTGTATATTTTTATAAGCAAGCAAGGTCTTTCTGGTAAATGACCAATTTGCTTTGAATATATTTTGTATTTTCGCTTGCATTGCTCATTTGTTTTGCAATTGTAAGCTAGGTGCATAGCCATGATATCTACACAATATGTTAGACTAAACAATTTATTTAATGAATGAAAAAAAAACGGATTTTACTGACCGTGCAAAAGAGAAGAACGATTTTCTCTACGTTTCATCGGAGTCATATCCGACGTCTTCAGGAGACGTGTGTCCTCTACAAAGTCCTTGTTTAAGTTCGTGGTTCCTCTTTGTAGAGGACACACGTCTCCTGAAGACGTCGGATATGACTCCGATGAAACGTAGAGAAAATCGTTCTTCTCTTTTGCACGGTCAGTAAAATCCGTTTTTTTTTCATTCTTTAAAATGTCTAACGACCGCAATCATAATTTAAAATCTTTAATTTATTTAATGTTATGATCATAACAATACTGCATATATCATCTATAATAAGAAAATTTAACCCGACCTTAAAGTCTACAATTTATCTCTATTCCAAGTTGTATGGTTCTGTTAACAGTTGAGTTACATACAGGTATTTCACATACACAACTATGTGCATTATGCATACGCATATGCTGCATTTGTATAGGAGAGGAACACGAAAACCTGATAAGTTCTGTTTCTCTGCATGTTTTTCCCTGAAATGTACAACATTTTTTTGTTTCAGTAACTGTTGATCTTTTTTTTTATTAATAAACCTAAAATTTAAATGATATCAGAAAGAAAGTGGATGTAAAAAATGTGATATCAGCCCGCCGTGTTGCTCACCAAAGAGAATTCGGCATTTTGTATTTGGTTGCTTAAGTTTCTAGCCACCGCCACTAGTACTCCACCCACCTAGGGACATTGGAATGTTTGGACTCCATTACATGTTTGTTAATGATTATTTTTTATAGCTGGAGATACAATAAATAAGTTTTTATTTCGGTGTAAATAAATATGTAGGTACATGAAAACTAAACTAGTTTTTAAAAAATAATTTCCAAATAAATTAACAACAAACATTGCTTTGAGATGAGTCTTTTGTGAGTTAAAATTACAAGTGCAATAATAAATATGACAATTATAATATTGCTTTGTCATAGATTATTTCCTCTGATAATATGTGCCCGCTGTGCCTTTGCCGAAAGGAGAAGCTGCATTTGTAGTGAGGTAGTAATTGCCAAAAGAACTGTAAATCAAATAAACAAGAATGTTAGTGACTATAGGACAACAAGAGAAAAATTGTGTTGAGGCCCAGACTGCAGTGGGATGATGGAGTGGGGAGAGGTGCCACACGGCTCCTCCAGGTGCAAGTACGAGGACGGTGTTTTTATCTTTTGATTGCATTTGACCGGTCCGTAATCTAGTTATCGCTTCAGACTCGTAAATGGCAGTTTCGTGGGTTGGAATCCCGGCGGAGCACGGAAAATATACCATTTATATTTTCAAATATGCTCTTCCTTGGGTTAGAAAATTTACACCTTTACTGGTCACCAAAGGAAATTGGCGCTTTTTATAGCAATGACCAAGTTCGTAGAGGGCTTGCGTCATCTGGATCATTTCTTAAACGATCCAGATGACGCAAACTTCACACATGGCTGTCCTGCACCCCCTCCCTCCCTCATACCCTTACACAATGACACCCTCTAAGATTGATTCCGTTTCTAAACCATTTAGTACAGCGGTTTCCAAACTGGGGGGCATGCCTCCCAAGGGAGGCGCAAGCTATGGCTAGGGGAAGCGCCAAAAATGTGTCTATAGTAGTAATAGTATGAATATTAAGAAATAAAACGTAGAAAGGGAAGCGCGAAAAAAAAAAAAAACGTGCAAAGGGAGGCGCGAAAAAAAAAATCTTTTTAGGGAGGCATGGTAGCATTAAGTTTAGAAACTGCTGATTTAGTATTAATTTAACCACCTGATGATGCAAACGGATGTTTGCGAAACCGGTTGTGGAATTAATACACTCATAGTAATTGAAAACAAAGTTGTTTTTCTTTTTATCTTCAAAAAATCATGTTTGGCACCCTTGGTGGGGATCAAACCATAGTCCTCTAGTTTTTAATGCAAGCATAAACCAGACTTAGTGAACATTATCCAAATGCAGAATCACTTGTGTACCTGGGGTCCGCATTGATGCCCATGTGAATAACCTGTGGGTTTTGTCCCGGTCCCGGGTTTTCGCTCTTGAACTGCGAATAGTTCTTGGCTCGCACGGCAGGGAAAGCATCAGGTCGTTCCACTGACTCCGCCCAAAACCTCCATGATCGCCAATGGCTGCATAAATCTGGCAAATCAGGGAAAAAACTTAAGCCATCCATTTATATTATGTTTGAAAATGCTAATACTGCCTTCTCCACCTTATCATACAGGGTAAGGTTGAGGGGAGAAGAACTCAGGGACAGCGAAGGACATTGTGGCTGAAAAACCTGCAACAAAAGCACCAAGTCCCTGTTTCAAGCCGTAGCATCCAAGATCAAAATAGCCTTGATGATCGCCGATCTTTGATAGAAGTGGCACCAAAAGGAGAAGAAATGCTAACTTTTACAAAATCCTTTCTTGCGTAAAAACATGGCAGCTGTAAAATCCAACACAGGTTTACCTAGTGGCATCTCGTGCAATCAATAGTTCAAAATTCCTGCCACATAACACCAAAGCCAATAGAATCAGTACAAATCGCCACCTTAAAGGTAAAACTGAATAAGTGCTGATTCACTGATTTGAGAAATCATGGATCAAACCTTCTATTGCGAGTAGCTTCTCATAGTAAGTGAACTAATTATAAGGCAGCGCTCATGAAAATGTTCTACACTACAGGATTTGCACACATTTGTAGTGTTTTCTCTTCTAGAAAGAGGAAGCAAAATGCATTTATCTTAGAAACCCATGCTATCTTCATATATCACTTATTCAGTTTTATCTTTAAGGTATCAAAATGAGAAAATTGTGACCTCAACCTGCCAGGTTGCTAGGAAAAAAAATCTTCAGTGGTACCTATTACAGCTTCCTAGGTCTTTCACAAAGTAAATGAGGCATGTTACATTGTGTGTGTGCCTTCCTAATGTCTCTGCAAACTGTTCTGAAGATGGATACATATCAAGCTTAAAACAAATCAGGATTAATCAATGATTCACATAATCTGTATGCTACCTTCATCAGACATGGGGATGGGTGTGAATCGTGGGCATCCAGGCTGTTTGGATGATCCTCCGTTTGGCCAGAAGTCCACGGTCCCTGTAGCGACTGGGGCGCCGTAGCCTCCAGCGTCCGTGTGGATGATGTCCACGAACTCTGCGTCAGTGGCTTCAATGTGGGACAGCATGAAGCCCGGGTAGAACTGTGGGAAGGCCGGGTCCAGGGCACTTATCCTGAACAAAAACATCAATCAACATATCGCACGCTTAAATAATAAAGAGCAATAACTCAAAAATTGGAAAAATCGAGATTTTGTAATAAAACGCAAGAACAATGCGAGAAGAATAGGTAGAATGCGACAGCCGTTCAATTTGGACGAATATGACCGAGATAAAACATTGGTCGCCTTTTTTATCCAAGTTGTACTGGTTGTCTGAACTTCAAACGTGATTTCCCAACATTCTTATTTTTTAAGTTATTGCTCTTTATTACTAAGCGTGCGATATATATATGCTCCTGTCTGGAATATATCCACAATCTCACAAGAACATGTCTACTTTAACTATTTTATAAGATTTTACACATTAATGTTGCTGGTGTGGTTGAGCGGACAAGGCTTTCGAATTAGCGAACTATTGAAACTAGCGCAAGTTTGAACCCCACCTGCACCGTGTTCTATCGACAATAACTTTGACCCTGGTTTAACAGATGTCATTGGGTAATTATTAATTAATAATTCATTAAAATATGAAATAATGAATTATTAATTGATAATGTTAAAACCTGTTTCTGGCCAGGCAGAACATGTTGGTGAATTGCATTCCTCTGCGCAAATCTATCTTTTTTAAGTCTAAAAATTAAATCTATGATCTAAAAATTTTTAACTTTAATTTTCAAATATGATTAAATATAAAACTTGAAAATCTGAAACTAGAGTGCTCCAATTCTAATCTAATCTAATCTAAGTTGCAAAGATATGTTACATTGGAGATTCACATTACATGCATTCTCACAACCAGACACGTACAAGTTCGCGCTTGCACATGCCTCATGTGAACCTACAACATAAAAACCAAATCTCAAATGGACATACACCCTGCAACTCTTGCCGTCCTTCCCTGAGACAGGGGTGACGATTGATGGCGAAATATTGACACTAACATATTTTCCTAAAACCAACCGTGGAACTTTGATGTCCAGCTTTTGTAGCTCCTTGCCGATGAATCCTGCGATCTGTCCCCCGAGAGAATGCCCAACGATGTGAAGTTTTGGAATAGAGAGACCTTGTTCAGATAGTTTCTTGATTTCTTCTGCCACAGCAGCAGCAACCTGAAAAAAGAGTAGAATACCTTATGTTATTGTCCTGTGTCTATTGTCTGTGCATATTGTCTATGTCAATATGCCAATATGTGCATATTGTCTATGGCAGTGTTTTTCAACCTTTTTCATGACACGACATATATGGTATGGTGGCCGCCCTTACCCCAACCACTTCAGATGATGTTGCGGTTTCTCAGCTCCCGATAGGCTGGTTTACATATCTTGAGCATCCTGTATTTTATTTTTGGGTTTGAAATAAACAAACCCTAGGTTTCGGCATGGTTTGCAAACATTTTACCAACTGAGGTATATCATCCGCTTAGTGCTTGTTTGTCTTATGCCCATCAGAGGTAATTTCACATGAACAATGTTTGTATGTGTACTAGACTAATGTTTCATATGAAAACTGGAAATTGATTTTTAAAATATTAAAAAAGATTCTCACTGTATCGTGTTTTATATTTATTTTTTTAGCTCAGATTGTGTAGAATGTGATTCGTAAGTCAATTTCATTGAAAGGTCATGTTTGAATCAAATGGCAGATAAGCCAAACAAGCACTGAGGTGACGATATGCTGGACTACGGTGCATCTCAGTTTTGTATTCGAAATACAATATGAATATGGCGGTACACAGTGGCATACTTTTACCCACCTTGATGTATGGAAGCGAGGCCTGGACGGTGAATGAAAGTGAAATTAGTAAAGTCCATACTGTTGAAATGGACTTTCTAAGAAGTATGATTGGGAAAAAACGGAGTGACAGGGTGAGGAATGATTTTGTAAGAAAAGAATGTGGTGCAAAAGAAAGTGTGAAAGTTAAGATTAAAAGAAGTTTGTTAAGATGGTTTGGGCATATGGAGAGAATGAATGAGGAAAGACTGACGAAGAAAGTATATGTTGGTAGAATAGATGGATGTCGTGGTAGAGGAAGACCGAGAAAGGTATGGATGAACCAAATATCCGAAATTGCGAATGAATGGAATATCCAGAGTCATAATAAAAGAAGAGCTTGTATGAAGAAGGTTATGACTCTGGAGGAAATGAAAGAAGTATGCAAGGATAGAAAGAAATGGCGGTTGATCTGTGATGTTGGCGGCTAGGGTTTGTTAAAGTGAAATTGGTTTTATGATTTAGTTTTTTATGTCCATGTATATATTGTTATTTATTGATTTTAAAAAATGTAATTTGTCATGTATGTTCCTTGACTTATAGGTTGTTATGCGGCTGTCCACCCATAATATAAAAAATTGGTTCACTTTGCCAATGTCACCCCTGTTTCAGGGAAGGACGGCAAGAGTTGCAAGGCTTATGTTCATTTGAGATTGGGTTTTTATATTGTAGGTCCACATGCGGCATGTGTTAGCGCGAAATTATACATATCTGCTTGTGGGAATGCATTTAATATAAATCTTAAATGATATATATCTTTGCAGCTTAGATTAGATTAGATATGGAATCTTTGTTGCGTCTCAAGGCTTAAAAAAATTATAGCCAAGTAGTTGAATATCATGTTTTTGTTTCCTCATTATCATTATTTCATGGAACAAATGCTAAAGAATAAATTAAATGCCCACGTTGCTTGAAAAGTGAAAATTTTATTATTTCAACTGTTATGAAATGTCAAGTGCGAACTTAAAAAATGATCGCGAAGAGAAGGTATGTAGGAGTACGTAATACTGTTAGTTTTGGTTTGACCAGGCACAGCTCTCTCCATTCTCAAGAATCCATAACTCTCTGAATAGGAATGGCTTTTGTCAATGTAGGTTGTAATTTTGCAGAATAAAGGAGGAGTTGGAGCTTGATTTGGGCTGTAGTGCTGTTGGAGAGAGTAAGAGAGAGATTGTTGTTACCTTCTTGGTGTTGGGGGCAGCGTTGACAAAGTAAGATCCAAACGCCATGTTGGACCAGTCGAGGAGGATGACGTTGGTGTCAGGCTGATGTTGCAGGTAGGCGGCGACCACCACCTGCACGCTCTCCTGCTCCGCGGTCTCCTTGAAGCCGTGGACGTAGATGACCGTGGGATGCTGCGCCCTGAACTGGCTCTGTCGGAGCAGCTCTCCGGCGCGCTGCAACCTCACGTCTACGTACTCTTTTGTGAGTTTTCTGAAATGAAATGAATAACATTATTGAAGTTTTTTGTAGAGAACATTAACTGTGTCTTAAAGCTTCTGTTAGACTTGCAATGGTTGAAATATTTATCAAGATTTACAGAACTTCATGAGACCTATATCAAAACACCGTGTCATGACAGAATGTCTACCGACAGAATGTCCACCGACATAATGTCTACGAACAGAATATCCATGTGACATAATGCCCACCAACATAATGTCCATGCAGCAAAAGGTCAAAGCGACATAATGTCCGTGCGACAAAATGTCCATGCAGCAAAATGCTAATGGAAAAAATGTTTGGTGGACATTTTATCGGCGAGACATTGTCGCACGTTTAATAATAAAGAGAAATAACTCGAAAATTGGGAAAATCGAGATTTTGTAATAAAACGCAAGAACAATGCGAGAAGAATAGGTAGAATGCGACAGCCGTTCAATTTGGACGAATATGACCGAGATAAAACATCGGCCGCCTTTTTCATCCCATACAAGTTGTACTGCTTGTCTGAACTTCAAACGTGATTTCCCAACATTCATGTTTTTTGAGTTATTGCTCTTTATTATTAAACGTGCGTTGTGTTGTTTGACATTCTGTCCATGGACATCTTGTCGTGGAACCCAAAACATAGACTGACTCTGTTGTCAAGCAGAACAATGGACCATGCAGCTGTTGACTGGCTCAAATAGAAAAACTCAATTTCCTTTGAGTATTTCTTTCATAGTCATCAGGTATGTATCTAATACTTTACTTTAATCAGGTAAAAAATATAACAACTGTGTTTCTGATTACTGTGAGTATATTCAGTCCAACGACCGCAAACTCTTCTGGCAAACAAAACCCTTTGCATCATCAGGTGTGTAAATAATTACTAAATGGTCCAGATATGGAATTATTTTAATTTTGTAATTATAAATGCTGCATGTGTAAATGAAAATTTACACATGTTTGCTTGCGGGCATGCATAAAATATGAATCTGCAATATGAGTACAATTTTGTAATTTAGATTAGATTGTACAGTGGTTTGGTAGAAGCACTGTATACCTCTGTTAGTGTGCGGCAGAATCTAAGGTACATTTTGACAATTGCCATATCTTCAATAAAGAGAACAGAAGATGATACAAAGCTAATATGGAGAGGTTACAAGTGTAACTGTAACTCAGTTTCCATTCCACTAGGGGTGGCCATAGAGAAGATGATGAGGAGAGAAATCATCAGTGTAACTTACCCAGTGTAGAACCTTAAATAGATATCATCTAGCACATTGTCGCGATGTGAATACACCCCTGGAAACATAAAGAAGGAAATATGACATGAGAGTACACAGTACTAAGCCTTATTAGAGAATGGGACTGGCGGAGGAAGGTATTGGATAAGCAGCGCTGTCTGCGGTTGATCAAGGATGCTAAAAGCCATCCTCGGGCTGTCGTACCAGTGATGGTGAAGTCACATTTAAAAACAAGTGTATAATATTTATTATTGTGGGGTGATTCTTTTATCTTTAACTGAGAAATTCAGCTATAGGGCTCTTGAGGTGTGATACACACTAAAACAGCGCTCACCAAATAAATCATCCTATTATTATTATTATGATAGTATTTATGTACCTACATGTAGTTTCTAGATTAAAATAAAAGAGTTGTGATTTAGACTAGAGTGTACCTACCTACAAGGCATAATCTGTTTAGTGTTTATCATTTTGCTTTCAAACAAAAACGGTGCTTACGTAATAAATAAGTCAAAGTTTTTCTTATCAAAGTGAGTAGACACTTTTAGTTACTAATTTTGTAATCTTCTGCAAATCAATATTTTAATTTGAAAAAGTTCTTGGGGTATCTCCTCATGAGGCTGCGTGGAAATTATCCACAATTCATGCATCATGAGGAGCTACTTCGGGAGACTAGCTTCAGAAGATTGAAAATGAGGTGCTCTCTCATAAGGTCATCAACGGCTTAGTTTATAGTCCCACCCTGTTGGAGAGCTATATGTTGTATGTTGGTACCTGACGACAACATCCGAGGGCGAGGGCATGACTTATTTCATGTACCGAAGAGCCGTACGGATGTTGTGGTGAAACACCCTCTGAATCGGAGTATAAAGCTGTTAAATAAGTCTATTGAAGACATTTTTAAGTGTAATTTATTAAGATCTACAAATGTTGCAAGACATTTCTTCCTTCATAAAAGCAGAAAACTTCCATTTACAACGTTAGCATCTAAATTAGGACTCCTTGACTTATGTATAGGTTGGTATGCGGCTGACCACCAGGGCTGTAGCTAGAGTCAAATTTGATGTAGGGCAGCATTGGTTACAGGTAGGGCGGAAGTAAAAAAAATATCATAATATCTGCCCTCGAAGCACGGGCTCCTAAATCAATCACCATGTACATCACTGACCTCTAGGTCAGTGATAACAAAATAATAAAGTAATGAGAATTTTGAAAAAAAATCAGGTATATACAAATTATTTGGTTAGCCAAAACTGTTTAATAAAAAAAATATTTAAAAAAAATGTGAAATCTCTCCATTAACATAATAATAAAAATATTTAAAACAGCTGAATTTTACGATTCCCCATGTAATTAAAAATGCGAAGAACTTCGTTCAGATCAACTGATTTTTTTTTTTTTTCAAAGGCTAGAAATACCATGCCAGCCATTCTCTCGTGACCCATTGACAGTCTTTGAGGACTATTGATTGCAGTTAAAGTTGAAAATTTCAACTTTAAGATTTTGTGTTGCCAGTATATAAAAAAAAGTGTGACAGCTGGAGTTTACCCACATATTATGTATGTACTATGTAGGTAGGTACCTACTCTTTGAGTTTAGGTACCCATTTCTTTTCCTACTGCGTAAAGTTTGGTTAATTTCTACATTTTTTTTTATCTCAAACTATGAACAAACAATTTAATTATAATAATTTGTCTTAGTTTTTGGTATTTTTAAGGTAGGGCATTGTGATTTCAAGGTAGGGCATTGCCCCACAATGCCCCCCCCTAGCTACGGCCGTGCTGACCACCCATACTGTAAAAAATGGTTCACTTTGCCAATGTCACCCCTGTTTCAGGGAAGGACGGCAAGAGTTGCAGGGCTTATGTTCATTTGAGATTGGGGTTTTATATTGTAGGTCCGCATGCGGCATGTGTTAGCGCAAAATTATACATGTCTGCTTGTGGGAATGCATTTAATATAAATCTTAAATGATATATATCTTTGCAGCTTAGATTAGATTAAATATGATGATCTGGGTCTTTGATAGAAGTGGCAATTAAAGAAATATCCGACTTACTGAAGCTATCGTCAGATGACAAAGATGAAAAGGCCTGCTCGTCTTCAGCCTGATCGGCCACAGACCTCAACAGCTGATGCCGATGTTGGCAAGACAGCGCAAACAGCGTAAACAGCACCACCAAGGTCTTGCTAAGGTCTCCCATCTTTGCGACACTCACTAACAACTGTGGTCAGATGAAATGTGACGACTGTGAAGGTTGAGCTGAATGCTTATATACTTTTGTGACATTAGACATCGTTATGGGAACATATTACTCGGCAAAACAAGTGCATGCTAGAAAATCATTTCCACCAGGGCCGCATTTGAAGCATGAAAGAACTCCATAAAACCCAGTGTTTGTTGTATCTATTTGAAAATTGGAACAAGTTTAGAACTAGATTTTTTGTTATCTCATAGGGGCTAAATAAAGGAGCAGGATACATACTTATCATGTAAGTTGCAAGGGTAAATGAAATCCACAAGTAAAAGCAGGTACACCCTAGCGATCTAGAGCGAAGCCTGGACGGTGAATGAAAGTGAAGTTAGTAAAGTCCATACTGTTGAAATGGACTTTCTAAGAAGTATGATTGGGAAAAAACGGAGTGACAGAGTGAGGAATGATTTTGTAAGAGAAGAATGTGGTGCAAGAGAAAGTGTGAAAGTGAAGATTAAAAGAAGTTTGTTAAGATGGTTTGGGCATATGGAGAGAATGAATGAGGAAAGACTGACGAAGAAAGTATATACTGGTAGAATAGATGGATGTCGTGGTAGAGGAAGACCGAGAAAGGTATGGATGGACCAAATATCCGAAATTGCGAATGAATGGAATATCCAGAGTCATAATAAAAGAAGAGCCTGTATGAAGAAAATTATGACTCTGGAGGAAATGAAAGAAGTATGTAAGGACAGAAAGAAATGGCGGTTGATCTGTAATGTTGGCGGCTAGGGTTTATTAAGTTGGAATTTGTTTTTATTTGTAAATGGATATTTTGTATTTGGATATTATTATTTAGTGATGTATAAAATGTAATTTGTCGTGTGTGTGTGTTCCTTAACTTATAGGTTGGTGTACGGCTGACCACCCATGCTGTGAAAATGGTTCACTTTGCCAATGTCACCCCTGTCTCAGGGAAGGACGGCAAGAGTTGCAGGGTGTATGTCCATTTGAGATTTGGTTTTTATGTTGTAGGTTCACATGAGGCATGTGCAAGCGCGAACTTGTACGTGTCTGGTTGTGAGAATGCATGTAATGTGAATCTCCAATGTAACATATCTTTGCAGCTTAGATTAGATTAGATTAGACGAGTCTTTCAGGTGGTGTCACAAGATTATTAACGGCCTAATTGACAGTACAGACCATTCTCTTTTCAGCTTTATGTGACAGAAGACTTCGGATGGGGAAGACGACAAGATATTTTTTATGTACCACTATCCCGTAAGTACCTACTTACCGATGTCATGGCACAACATGCCTTAACTTGGAGTGTAACTCAAATAGACTCCGCTGACAAAAATATATTTCTTTGAAATTAGATTTAGAATCTTTGAAAGATCTTGTCAGAGTTTCTCCCAGCTTGTTAATGGCTGTGTGAGGGTGCAGTGTAGGTAATAAGGGAAACCTGCTGTGTACACAAAAATATATCCCAAGGCTCCTTTATACTTGTTTCTTTATTTGTTTCTACTTGTGCATATTTTAGAAAGCCAACATTCCTAAATGTAGAATCTTTGATAGGTTGCTTAGCGGATGACATGTTCTTTTAAAAGTAACATGTTCTTACTTACTTGCATTTAACATTGTTAAATAATTACAATGCCCAAGTATTCCATTCAACTATGACAAACAAGTTGTGACGCCACAAGGCCAGTTGCTATTTGCTAGGACAAAAGCTGATGTATCACTCATAAGACAAGAAAAAAAGCTCATAGGACGTCATAGTTCATCGCAACTTTCTCAGCAACATCTCTGAATGACGAATTTTAGGAAGTCCAACTAGAAGATGCCAACTTAATGATACCAGGATTTGATGCGGTGAATTTATGCAATCTTTTATTCGCAACAAAAGAAAATGATAACCAGCAGAGAGAAATCACTGGCTCAACAAGGCACAACCCTTAGAAGTGATGTGATCGTTAAGAAAAAAAAAAACAGACGTCAAACGGTCGGTTGCTACGGCAAAGGCTTAAACTGAACGTGGTGAAAATCTGAACTAATATCGCCATCTTGTAAAACATCACATTTGATAGATTACTGTGGTGTTAGCTGAATTGCTAAAATTGAAGAAGTATTTTGTTAAAATCAAGATGTACAAAATGACTTCAGGAGTTTGAAGGCCGCAAAGCCATAACAGTTCCCTCCTTTAGCTGCCATCTAAATTCATTTTAGGCATTCTATAGTCTATGTTGCACAGATACATTACATTTAATTTTCATATTATATGCATTCCCATAAGCAGACACGTATAAGTGCCGCATGTGGAAAAACCCAATCTCAAATGAACATAAGCATATACAGGGGTGACATTAGCAAAGTGACCCATTTTTTACAGTATGAGTGGTCAGCCTCACAATAAACTATAAGTCAAGGATTAGTGACTAATATTTTGATATTGGTTACTAAAGACCCGAGTTACATCGGCTTGTCCGCCGAGAAAAATGAAAATTTGGAGCATCCATGCAAAAAACGTTTATACTTCATAGTTCATGGATGGGTGCTACAATAGTTTCATGTTTGCTTCATTCTCTATGGATTGTTTATAAACTAGACAACGTTGTATGTAAAACAAATGTCAACATCAGCTATTTTCTTCCTGGTATAAGTACCTACAACTATTTGAAGCCTTGACTTGAACTATAATAATCTATAATCTAAGTTGCAAGGATATATTCATTTAAAGCTCTCAGATGTATGCCCACAAACAAACATGTGTAGTTCGCGCTTACAAATGCTGATTGTGTACTTACAAATAAAATCCAAACTCAAATGAACATAAGCCCTGCAACTCCTGCCGACATTCCCTGAAACAGGGGTGACATTGGCAAAGTGAACCATTTTTTACAGTATGGGTGGTCAGCCTCATACCAACCTATAAGTCAAGGAACTTAGTTTTAATAATTTGAAATAATTAAGTATGTGAGACCTTGAACTGCATCAACTTATGTATTTGGATTAATAGAAACAATTGTTGGATTGTGTTACATACCTACGTATGTAAGTAGGTACATACCTACGTATGTAAGTAGGTACATACCTACGTATGTAAGTAGGTACATACCTACGTATGTAAATGTAAGTAGGTACATACATACGTATGTAAGTAGGTACATACCTACGTATGTAAGTAGGTACATACCTACGTATGTAAGTAGGTACATACCTACGTATGTAAGTAGGTACATACCTGCGTAATACTTCATTGGTAGGTCCGGAGTGTGGTAGATGCTTGCACGGGAGAGGTTTTTAGTGGGTAGGCCCGCAGCAGGGAGAGTCCCACACTGCCAATCTAGTGACCGGCTGTCACTTGGCGTCTTATAAAATATTTTCCTTCTTCCAACGCGAAACAAAAAAAAAAAAAAAAAAAAAAAAGGTACATACCTACGTATGTAAGTAGGTATATACCTACGTATGTAAGTAGGTACATACCTACGTATGTAAGTAGGTACATACCTACGTATGTAAGTAGGTACATACCTACGTATGTAAGTAGGTACTTGCATAGAAAAACAATGAGGGCCGCACGTGAATTTACACATACAAAATTGTGTCATCACCCGGCCAGGTTGCTAGGGAAAAATCATATTAATATTTTGTTATTTGTTGCTAAGGACCCATACAAGGCTGACGTTTGCTCGCCGAGAAAAAAGTTTCAAATTCAAAAATGTTCCGACATCATTTGCGCTTTGCATTTGACCAGTACCCGGAGTACGAGTTTTTTCACAATACTCGAAGTATAAGAAAGTAAGTATTCGAGAAAAATGTATGTAAACTTGAAAATCACCTCTGGCGAAAAGAGTTTCGTAGCTTTTTAAGAGAGTTGTCCGAAAGAGTTTCGTAACTTTTTTTGCCAGAGGTGCTTTTTAAGTTCACATCCATTTTCTCGAATAATACATATCTATAATCTATAATATATAATCTAAGTTGCAAGGATATATACATTTAAAGCTCTCAGATGTATGCCCACAAACCAACAAGTGTAGTTCGCGCTTACAAATGCTGAATGTGTACTTACAAATAAAATCCAAACCTCAAATGAACATAAGCCCCACAACTTTTGCCGACCTTCCCTGAAACAGGGGTGACATTGGCAAAGTGAACCATTTTTTACAGTATGGGTGGTCAGCCTCATACCAACCTATAAGTCAAGGAATTATAGGTTGTTAATTAATTATTATTCGAGTAATATCGGAACGTGATCGGAACCAATAATATTTCCATTTTTTTTAGTATAATATGTACCTACTGCCGAAGCAAGTACAATATTTCCATAATATATATAATTATATATATATATATATTATGGCGGAGTCGGCGCTATGGCCGAGTGGACATTTTAATTGGTAATTTGACAAGCATCATTTAGAAATAAAACAGTGCCTTGTCCACAAGTCTATGTAACTGAAAGTGACTATTAAAGCTAACATGGGTTTCTCAGATAAATGCACATCTTTTCCTATTTTTACGAGAGAAAACACTAAAAAGGTGTGCAAAAAGTTTTTCATTAGCACTGTAACTGTAACTCTGTCGCCATTCCGCTAGGGGTGGCCAGAGCCTCTGCAGAGCTGCCTCCATTTTTTCGTATCCTCACATACCTCTTTCAATTCATTCATATCCATCACCTTTTCATGCATTTTCTTCTTTTACGCTCACTTTGTATATCCCATTCTTTCACCATCTCCTCAATCTGATCACTCCATACTTTTCTCGGTCGTCCCTTCCCTCTTTTTCTTTTCACACTTTCTTTGTATACATACTTTGTCAGTCTATCATCATTCATTCTTTTCACATGCCCAAACCATCTCATCACATTCTTTTGTAACTTAACTTTCACATCCTCTTTCAAATTACATTCTTTTTTTACCCAATCATTCCTAACTCTATGCCTCAGATTTTCTTACTTATAATTAGTTCACATACTATGAAAATCATCGAAACACCCAATCAAATGTTTTATCCACGATTTCTCAAATCAGTGAATCAGCACTTTTTCAGTTTTAGTGGCTATATATTTGTGCCTCATTCTTTTCACGGCAATAAAATTATTCCGTAATCTATTAAAATATACATAATACTTTTTTACATATAAAAGTAATAGAAGAGAAAGAAGATAGATATATATGTAGGTACTTAATTTTATCTTTCTAATGCGGCTCCTTGAAGAGTTGTTGTTTCCAGTAGATTAGGTATTGCTTACTTGATAGTTTCATGATAGTCAAATCTAAACAACTAAGTAGGTACTTGGGCACTGCTCGCAGTTGCACATTAAATGTTCATTATGAGATGAGGCAGCAAATCCACACACAATATTATTGCATGGGTCCAATAACCTGCAGTGACGTCACACACCCCTAGACGTGCTCCTCTTCTTGTTCCTCTGCCTCAGCCCTCTCACTCCACTTCTGGGCGTGGGCTTCCATGCCTAAAGTGTCTGATGATATGTGAAATAATTTTAGTACGTTTAAAAGTATTAAATTATTCATTAAGAAGATTGTCCGGCCGATAGCTAAGTTGTTAGAGTGCTTGCATTCCATGCCGAGAGTTCGGGTTCGAATCCCACTGAGGGTGTCAGAAATGATTTCCCTTTTCGGTGTTAATTTCAAACCCAAAATAAAATACCGGCAAGGTTAACTCAGCCTTCACAAAAAATGAGTACCACGCCCCTCGGGAGCTGGGAAACTCCCACTCAACTGAAGTCGTTGGCGCCCTTACCTAATAAATAGGTCCACCACTCGCGACTAGGGAATGCAATCTTGCAGCAAAATCGCTATCTCGGTATTTGCGAGATTATGTATATCCGATCTCGCGAGATCTCGGTATTTGCAAGATCTCGCATTTAGTGGCCACATGGTTACATTTTTTTGCTAAAAAGTGTCATTTTGCTTTAGGTTGACAAGGAATGTATATTAAAATAACTTTTATTGTGATTTTTTTTTATTAGAATCAGAAATACAAGCTAATCAGAATCATAGACTATCATTGAATATGTCAGTTAACTCATGGTATGGATTTTTGAAAAAAAACTCCTTAAGAAGCATGTAATGTCAATCGTGGCATCAGATAATCTGCTTCTTACGTGAGACAATACGTAGCCTGCTGAAGAAAATGCCCTCTCAGATTCCACGCTCGTCGGCACTATTGCCACCAGACTATCATAGGCATAGGTACTGTTAATATCTTCCTCTTGATCCGCCATATTCAAAGAGGTGCATTTATTTTTACTTTCTTGCTATAGCTGAAGGCTATAAAGAAAGTATTGATTTGGTGTGAAAATTTGTTTTCGAGTTTTTCACGGAAATGAGTTATCCTGGTGCAGGACATGCCAAAAAACACTATCTTTCAAAAAAGTCCGTCTGTATGTGTGTGTGTGTGTGTGTGTATGTATGTGTGTCACTTTCCAAAGTATAAGACCTACAGATACCAAATTTTGGCTACATCAACTTTTTTGGACATGTATTAAGTATGAATAACATGACATTACACCAACTTGAAAATTCAAGATGGCTGCCATACAAAAAAAACATAAAATTGCACTTTTCTCAAAAACGGCTCCAAGAATTTTTTTTTTAATTTTCAGAGTTGCCACAAATTAATTTTTAACTTAATAAATTATGTATGGCAACACTCTTGCTAATCTGTGTCTATGGGCTGCCATAGGGAAAAAACAAACAATCGTGATTTTCTCGAAAGTTAAGGGGCTAACAAAAATATAATGTTCTACAATATTATAAAAAACATAAATTTTTACAAAATTAAAAAATAAATATTTTGAAAAAAATATTATAAAGCACTGTTTACACGACCTCAAATTTTAAATCGAAAATATAACAAAATCCCATTAAAATTCAAGATATTTAAATTTGTATTAGATTTAATAGAAAGAACAAGTTTGTCACTACAATTCATAAGGAAAGATTTTTTTCTTTTTTGAAAATTCAAGATGGCTTCCGAAGAGCTGAAAATTTTAAATGCGATTTTCTCAAAAACGGCTCCAACGATTTTTCTCAAATTTTCTGTGAATTCGTAAATAAAATAGTGCTATCTACTGATAATAATCATTGCTTCATCATGATCTCGATTTAGGGAGTTGCCATACAAAAGAAAAAAAAATAAAAAATCTACCATTTATATTTTTATATATATGCTCTTCGCTGGGTAAAAAATTCATGTACCTTAACCAAAGACTGGTCACTAAAGGTCCATCCAGCCTTACAGCAACTGGGTCTTGCTTGATAATTGGCGCTTTCTACAGCGACGAACAAGCTCGCAGAGATCTCTCGAGGTGTGATACATACAAAAACAGCGCTCACCAAATAAATCATCCTAATATTATTATTTATATACCAACATTTAAAATTCATATTAAATGCATGCCCACAAACAGACACATGTAAGTTCGCGCTTACAAATGCTGCATGTGTATTTACAAATTCAAATTCCAACCGCCAATAAACATAAACCCTGCAACTTTTGCCGACCTTCCCTGAAACAGAAATGACATTGGCAAAGTGAACCATTTTTTACAGTATGGGTGGTCAGCCTCATAACAACTTATAAGTCAAGGATATTCCAAATTAGGTATTTTTCTCGAGGAGCGAAAGTCATTGGTTGCTAAGCATCCTATTCACACAGACTTGTGATGTTTACCTTGTGTTTTTAATTTATAACTCTGTTTCGGCTTCATGTATCATCAAGTTCTCCCATAAACAATTTTCTTTGGGTTAAATAAAAACAATATTATTTTTATAATTATTCCTATCCCCTTTTTTAATGTGTCTATAATTTGTAATGTGTCTCATTATGAATTTCTGTAAATCATTTATATTTTTTTGTGCTCCTTGACTGACAGGTTGGTACGAGGCTAACCACCCGTGCTGTAAAAATCGGTTCACTTTTGCCAATGCCACCCCGGTTCAGGGAACGGCGGCAGGAGTTGAAAGGTTTATGTCTATGTGAGGTTTTCTTTATTTGTATGCACACGTGCAGAATGTGTAGGCGCGAGCCTACATGTGCCTGTCTGTAGGCATGCATTTCATATGAGCCTTAAATGTTAACATATCCTTGCAGCTTAGATTATAGATTATAGATAGATCCCCTATTTCCATTTGACATAATATATCCCAGTACATTTCCATATGCAAGAAATTCAGTTTTAAAAGTATGTAATTTAAATTGTTTATTTCAAGACTATAAATATTTTCTACAATTAACATCAGTATCAATGTGTATTCGTGTGTATTTCTTATCGATATTAGATTGTTAGGTTGATTTGTTATAGGTAGCTGGCCATAAAATCCTGTGTCCTTTCGCCTATAAACTGACCACTCCTAATTTACCTAAACACCTCTCCAGCTTCAGTACTTGTGTGAACGTGTGTAATGAGTCCTGAGGACCTCACTTCAGGCGCTCCATGGCCCTACCTGGAAAGGCAGGCCATTTTGAGGTTATGAACCGGCAACTGACAGGGGGCTCCTTTGAGGTTAGGTTGCGCGCTTTTGCAGGTGCCCGGCTAGCAAAAGAGACTGCTCAGGGTGGTGTTCATGGCCCAACACCTTGCTCACTTTCCACTGATGCTAAAGAGGTTCAAAAATATAGGTGATGGAGAGAAAAACCGGGTAAAGGAAAGACGGGATTTATTTTAAATTATAACAGACAATTGAGAGTATCACCACGCTACAACGGCAAGACTGACTGGAAATCTTAATGAAATGGGTTAATGAATTAAATGAGTCGATACGCTCACGGTGACGGAGAGAAGTCCTGATGCTGGGATGCGGGTAGTCGATGTTCGGGGCGCCAGCCTCTAGGCCTGGCGGGAGGAGGTCGGGTGCTCCACACTCCGGAGGAATTGCGGCACGGGGCTCAGCCCTGTTGGCAGCCCGCGATAAGACTGGTGCTCTCGGCTGGACGGGGCAGGCGCTTCGTCCTCCTGAGGAACTTCGGGCACGGGGCTCCGGATATCGAGCAGCACCAAGCAAGTAGCCAAGCGGGCGCTTGCGACGGGTAAAGCAGGGGCTCCGCCCTTCAGAGGAATCCGCCACGGGGGACCCAGGCGCGGCCAGGGGCTGTTGGTACAGGAAATAACGGCGACTCAAGCCTCCCCAAATGGATCTTTTTGGCCACGCCTGGTATGTGCTGCTTGTCCAGGCTTCCGAGAGATAGTGTCCCAGAATGTGGGGTGTCGGCGGCTTTTATAACCTTCCCACCAGCACGACGCGAAGCTTAAACGGGGTTTTTCACTCTTTCCCTCCTAACCGTCAATCTCAGCCTGTCTTCTTCCTCTAATTTTGAGCCGGTTCAATTTCTGTGGCTAAAGATGCGCTTCAATTTCTTTTAAGTTGGGATCCAGATCATTTCTGTTTTCCCAAATTGGTAGGCATTCTTTTCCTCCTTTGATAGGTATTGTTACGAATTTAGGGTTCAAAAGTCTTTCAATTAAAAATACTGGTCTTCTTGTACAGTTGTTTATTTTACACTTTTAATAATTTATTTTCACAAAGGTAATCTCGACTATTCCATTACACTTGGTTTCTGTTCACTGGTTATTAGTTCAATCTAGTTCTAAAGCTTGTATCAAACTGGCTCTGCAAGCAACTCGCACCCTTCTTATACTCTTCAAAACAGTACAATCCAGATCCATATTCGCTAGACAGTTCCAGAAAGGCGTAGTAATCATTATTTCTCGATGCTTCAAGTATTTTTATTCAATGATTCCTACCCACACAATACAATACAGAATTCCTATAACTATAACTAATACCTACTTATTTTAAATATTTATATTTCATATTTACATAACACTACCCCCCACCTAGACTGTTTCGTCCCGGAACAGTCTTGACTCTGTGTTGGTATGGGCATGCTGATCCACGTCGACACCCTGTGGTAAGGAAGAAGTGGCAGTCCACGGATTTCTCCCCACTGGCTCTCGGCTGCGCTTGCTCGCAGCACACCATGACACTGATGCCGGCTCCCGAGAACACTGCTTCAATCATACTCCGGATTATCCGCCAGTCTCGATTAGCGCGGCCGCCACCCATCTTCGGTATTGCCAGACGCGCCTGCTGATCCTCCAGCATGTAGTCACGCAGCTCAACAAGGCCGTCCCACAAAGCCTTGTAGTCATCTTCCAGATTGCTGGAATCCGGGACAACCAGGCAGTATGCTTGTTGAAGCCCCTTCGGTAGTCTCAGAGCTCTTCCTTGCTGGCTGCTCGAGGGTTGCGGTTCTCCGAACTTGTATCGGAAGACCCGTGCAATTCCTCTAGACATATCCAGATCTTTCGGTACACTGCATGCCAGCGTGTGGTCCCGAGTGACCTCAAATAAGTCCTTCTGGACTTCTATGGTCACTCCATGGCGAAACTTCTGTCCCGCCTTCGCGTTCTCCCAAAACGTCTCAAAGGCTGGTGATCCTTCGGATGCGATGCACTGTCGTACTTTTTGGGCTGGTTGGTCATCATTATCGCCTAGGTATGGTGAGAGGCGATTGTAGTGCACGATCCTTGGTTTTCCGTTTGGTCTCTTCTTTATGCGGTAGACCCAATCGTTGATGCGCTCCAAGATCTCGTACGGCCCGTCCCAGGAACGCTGAAGTTTAGGACAGTATCCTTGGCGCCTCTTGAGGTCAAAAAGCCACACCTAGACACTTGTCATTGTACCCCATGTTGTCAGCTCTGGTGTCATAGCGCTCCTTCATTTGATCGCTGGCTTCCCCGATGTTCATGCGGACCTGATCATGGATGTCATCCAGCCTCCTGCGAAGGTCCGTCACATAGTCTTCCCCGGCTAGGTCTTCGCCTTGTTTGCAGCCAAATTTGAGATCACAAGTAAGTCGCATTTCTCGCCCAAACAGTATGCTGCTGGGAGTTTTCTTCGTCGTTTCCTGAACAGCCGACCGGTAAGCCAATAAGAACAAAGGAAGATGTCAGTCCCAGTCCCGCTGATGGCTAGACACTACTTTGGCTAAGTACCTCCCCACAAATGTAAAAAATAATAATAACTTATATATTGCCATCATTATTTTTTCCAAAAAGTGAATCAAAAGTATAGCCACCATAAAAAGTGAAAAAAATTCCATACAAAATGTTTTCGTAATTTTCTTGGTAGTCAAAGGGTTAAAATTAGAAAATATGCTGTGATTCTTAAAATTTTATAAATACCAATAATAATCAGTCGTTACTTTTTCAAAATATAACTAAAAAGTTTACCCAAATTACTAAGTCCTAGTTTGCATACAGAAGGATTCAATGACCATCTATAATAATCTATAATCTAAGTTGCAATGAAATATAAACATTCAAAACTCATATCAAATGCATGCCCACAAACAGGCACGTGTAAGTTCACGCTTACGAATGCTGAATGTGTACTTACAAATTAAAACCAAATCTCAAATGAACATAAAACCTACAACTCTTGCCGACCTTCCTTGAAACAGGGGTGATATTGACAAAGTGAATTATTGTTTACACTTTGGGAGGACTGAGGAATGCGAGGAAATTGAGATAAGACTGAATGAAACAAGAGTGGAGTTCGTGAAAGAATTTGTTTATCTGGGAAGCAAGTTTGAGTCGAATGCGAAATTGGCGAAAGAATTGGAAAAGCGCGCTAGTAGAGGAAGAAGTGTAATGGGAACGATTGGAAGAATTGCAAGAAATAGGAAACTTACGAAGAATATGAGATCGGCGGTCCACAATGGCATATTGGTTCTGACATTGATGTATGGAAGTGAGGCGTGGACAGATAATGAATGTGAGCTGAGTGAACGAGTGTGGTATAAAAGAGAATATGAGAATGAAAGTACAAAAAAGTACGATGAGATGATTCGGACATCTTGAAAGAATGGATGATGAACAACTAACGAAGAAAGTGTACAAAGGAAATGTCAGAGGAAAGCGTGGAAGGGGAAGGCTGAGGAAAGAATGCCAAATAGGTGAGATTGCGAAAGAATGGAATCTGCAGAGTGAGAATAAGAGAAGAGTATGTATGAAAAAGGTGATGAATATTGAGGAAATGAAAGTGGTTTGTTAGGACAGAAAAAAGTGAAGGCGCATCTGTGGAGGTACCGGCCACCCCTAGTGGAACGGCGGCAGGATACAGTACAGTACAGTACAGAGGTCTGCTTCATATCAACCTATAAGTCAAGGATCTTTCTTGTGTAATTGGCGCTTTTTCCAGAGAAGACCAACCTCGCAGAGGGCTCTTGAGGTGTGATTCACACAAAACGGCGTTCGCCAAATAAATCATCCAAATATTTTTTATTCCCAAGAATTTATAAGGCTTTTTCCATATTGTACGAGTATGCAGGTACACACCGCGGTGGAATAAAATTAATTTATTATCGATGCATTATATTTTTATTGAAACTGCATAAGCTGGTAGATGATTCTAGCTTTACATACGTCATACAGTGGGTTAATTTATGCAAGAAAGCCGAGTGCAGATTCTGTGCAATTTATTTTAATTTTCCATTAAAGAAGAAGGGCCGTTGTTAAATGAATATCATGCAACTATGCAACTAGGCTACACATATAGTGTAACTTCTGCCGCGTTCTTCCCGAAGGTTTCGCATGTGGCGAGTGAACCTTTTAAATTATACAGGTAAGGAGACTGGCCTCACGCCAATTACTTTAGTTGAAGTGGGGTTTCCCAGTTCCCGAGGGGGCTGGTACTCATTTCTTGTGAGAGCTGAGTAAACCTTACCGATATTTTATTTTGGGCTTGAAATAAACACCGAAACGAGAAAACATTTCTGACACGCTCGGTGGGATTCGAACTAGAGCTCTCACCATGGAACGCACACACTCTACCAACTGAGCTTTGGACCGATTATTTTGCGAAATGATGGATAATGCGAGTATATTTTTGCTATTGGTGTACTGTTGTGTTCACCTAAAAATAGGAAAACTTTCTACTCGATAGAACTGGAACATGTGCGGTGTCGCGTCGTGGCGACGACTTTTCCCGAAAACACCCGAAACGACACAAATAGATATTATTTTTATACTTCGCCGGGAAAATGAAGTCTTCCTTTATGCCCCAGTAATGAAAAACCTAATTTCTTTAGAAATGATTGAATAAAAAAGTCCTTCAACTTCTATAATCTAAGTTGCAAAGATATCGACGGTTAAAAGGTAATAGGGCATAAGCGACAAACAGTAAATTGTTCAGGAGAGCAGTTTATAAAGTTTGAGATTGCAGAAAAATGCCATAACTTTTTTATTTTTATATCATATCGTTAAAATCATAACAGCTCTTAAATCAAAGAAATAAAGGCATTTAAGTATTGGGATTCCTATTAATGTGGTTTTACGATGTTGTATGATTTTTTTATGTCACAAGCGCCTTTAGGACAAAAAAGGCCAAAATCTTATCGGTTACACCGTTACACCGTTACACCAAAACCATACTTCGAAAACGCAGATGTTTGCTTGGGCATAAACAACAACAAGAATCATTAGAAAGAGCGGAAAATTTTAAGTAGGTTAGCATTCATAACTCATTTTTGACCAAAACGTCGCTTATCCTACTTCCTTATCCGTCGATATATAAACATTTAATACAATTCATAATGTAAAAATAAAACACATTTTTTTTCTTCACGAGCTGAATTATATCCTCGTGCGCTTTCAATGTTATGATGTGATCATTATCAAGAGGACAATAAATAAATCAAGTCGTGAGGCAAAAACTTTCGGTGATATTCATTTTAGTCGTCCGTTGTACCCACGCTTTGACAAACTAATGATGCATTTGTATGAAGACCTGTCAATCCAAGATGGCCGGAAGTGAACAGCTGATTAGTCTTCATACAAATATTACCAAAATTCGGAAGATAAGAATGAACATACGCCCTGCCACATTTGCCGAAGTTCCATGAAACAGACATTGGCAAAGTGAACCATTTTGTGCAGTATCGGTGGTCAGTCTCATAACTTCATATAAGTCAAGGAACATATTATATAATAGAGCTGATATTTTTGAAGTAAACAAAACAACTTTGAGCGTTGATTTGAAATGGAAATTTAATGCTTTAAATTCAATTTAAATAGATGTATGGAACTCGGTACTGACGATACATATATTTATCTTCCTTTTATTTCTTGCGAATTTTATCGACTGTTTTCATTTTGAATACTGTCAATTAGACTTTTCTTGCGATGGTTTAAATGCTGTTAACCAGGTGGTTTCCCCAGACCTTCCCCATCCTGCCGCTGACCATCTTGTAGATTAGTTCATTCGCTTTCTAAGACAAGATGGTGCCCACTAGTCAGTAGTCACTATAGTCACTGCCCCCCACAGGAGGTCTCGACGAATCGATATAAATGTCTACAAGGATTATTAAATAATCCTTGTAGACATTTGGGATACATAAATAAATTTTATTTATGTATCCCTTTATGTTCCTTGACTTATAGGTTGGTATGCGGCTGACCACCCATACTGTAAAAAATGGTTCACTTTGCCAATGTCACCCCTGTTTCAGGGAAGGACGGCAAGAGTTGCAGGGCTTATGTTCATTTGAGATTGGGTTTTTATAATGTAGGTCCACATGCGGCATGTGTTAGCGCGAAATTATACATGTCTGCTTGTGGGAATGCATTTAATGTAAATCTTACATGATATATATCCTTGCAGCTTAGATTAGATTAGATTATGTATCGATGTATCGTAATATATGATAACTATGCGATCTAACAATCATAGAATTTGTATGGAACATAAGATCTTCGACCATGTTAAGACTGTAACCCCTGGGGTGGAAGTCTCGACCACCGTCGGTAGATCTTACCGTACCTATTTGAAAATAGTACGAAATAAAACATGGCGGCTACCACCTCCAGACACTTATAATCCGTAGTTTTTAAATCGGTAACTTTTTGAGGGGGGCGTTGAAGCTATGGTTATGAATGGAATGATTGGATCAGGAAGAGGAGTTAGTTTATTTTTAAACTTAAGTTTCTGTTAAGAATTTACAACAGTATTTACCAATGATTTCACCGATTCAAAAGGTAAAATATATTTGAAATTCTTTTCAAGCACATAATACTAGCTAAAATAGGTACCTAGGTATACACCTTCATAAATATGTAGATTTCTTAAATTTATGCATGAGAAACCACAAGTCACATGGTTATCTCAGTCTTGAATAGATAACGAGCCAAAAAGTTTTACTTCACCTTTCCCGCTATTCTAGATATTTTTTATTTGCATTTAGATAACAGATTTAAGTATCTATGGATATAATGTAACAGTCTCACCTGTGCCCCACCACCACATCTTCCAGCCATCGCTAATGCACTTCAGCATTTTCCTAATTGGATTCATAATGTGCCTTAATTACAAACTAGTTTATCTTGAATCAATCGTTAATAATTTTATTATTTAATCATTTATCATTCTAAAACACTACACACATAGGTACATTTTCTGATTTGAGCGTTTTGCTTTTTGTTTATAATCACTGGTTGTTTAATTTACTTCACAGTTGATGTTTATTATTTGTTTAATTTCGTATAAGAAGTGCATTGTTGATGTATAAAATTAGTAATCGCACCTGCACATCGGTTAGTTGTACAAATAAGACTGGTTTGTAGGGATGGGGTTTGCGGTAGTTGAAATTCCCTTACACGCTCTAATAAATTTTCCCACATCAATAGTTGATGCTTCTGATAATACACTCTTTTGTTTAATTGGACAAAATAGTCAATTACATTTGGAAAAAGGATGAAAATAAATTTAAAGTAAGAATTAATTGTTTTTTTGTCTTCTTTTTAAAGCTAAAAAAAGCAATTAAAAATGTCACAATAAACTCGGAAATTGATGAACATGCAAAAACAGAAGCGCATGCTTTTGATGTCCAAAAGGAAACAAACATTTATATCTATTTTAGAGGTAAGGATGGTTCACTTTGCAAATGTCATCAGGGAAGGTCGTCAAGAGTTGCAGGCATTGACTTATAATATCTGTGGACTAGAAATTATTTTAACGAAAATAGACGTAAAAATCTATCTCAGCTTACTTACGAAAATGGCCATTAGTAAGAAAGAGAACAAAGAACTTCACAGATGCATTTCCATATGTATAAAAAACTCAGCAGTACGAAAAAAAAACTTGGATGTTGGTACCATTGCAAATAATGGCTGCTGACTAAACTGGAAATAGCTAGAGTTTACAGATAACACGCGTTATAAATATTGTGATCGCCAAAATTGGTGTCAGTATTTTATATTTTTAAGGTGTTTATTCATATTTAACTTTATCACTCATTTCATTACAACTCTTGTAATAGTTAATGCGTAATATTTGTAATTGTTGCCGCCATACTTGACTGATAGGTTGGTATGCGGCTGACCACCCATACTGCAAAAAAAATGGTTCACTTTGCCAATGTCACCCCTGCTTCAGGGAAGGTCGGCAAAAGTTGCAGGGCTTATGTTCATTTGAGATTGGGTTTTATATATTGAAGGTCCACATGTGGAATGTGAAGGCGCGAAATTATGCATGTCTGCTTGTGGGATGCATTTAATATTAATCTCAAATGATACATACCTTTGCAGCTTAGATTTAGTACATTGGGGGCACCACTGCAACGTTTGACAGGAGAGGAACGCAAGTGGGAGCAAGTATATCAATTCAGTATGTTAGTTTCCGCTCCCCTATTTTATTATAAATAAATATAAGCATAATATTAACAAAGTTAATAAACAGCTCCCCACGACTACACCGCCAACCCCCCCCCCCCACATCCACCTTGTTGCCCCCTCCCCTCCCTTAGTGCTAAAACCAGTACTTACCACTCAACTGTCTTAAGTTAAGTTTAATTTTAGTCATAATTTGTTACCTGAAGATGGAGATTCTCCTCCAAAACCCTTTTTACAACTCAAAGAATAAAAGCGGAATGAAAAAAAGTTTTATTTTTTTATTTTTTTTTAAAAAATAACACTTATAATAATGGCTTTCTACAGCGTTTTACAAAAACTTTCGAAAATTTATAAAATAAACTTCGCGATGTCAGTTGCGATGTCCAACACTAACCCCCGTATTCACGATCAAAACTGATTGAAGTGCCTAACTCAAGCGCTACACTCACTCAAGGGTCGACATTCTGGAGCGTTTTGTTTCACAAAGAACACTAAAGCAGTAATCAGCCTAGTGCCCAACCCCCAGGAGATGTACGGGTTTGTCATTGGCTCTCGAAAAAACCCAGCTCTGTGATTGGTCAGTAACTTCCGACCGATATTCGGCGTACTTCACTCTTATCATTGCCGCTTCTTTCAAATTTCAATGTCATATCAGCTGTGCATAAAACTTGACAACAAATAAGTACGTATAACGCACTTACTAATTTAAGTAAACCGTAATTGTACGCATTTGTTTGTTTACAATTTCTATTAGTTTTTAAAAATACATTTATGTAATATCCAATGTAAAGTGTTTTGATCGATTTCAGCGCCAAAAAGATGTTGTTTTCTCCAACGGAAAAGGAGCTGCTGGTGGCTCTGATTAAAGAAAAACCTGTAATAGAAGATAAATTAACAGATCGAAGAAATTGTTGGCTTTGCAACCCTCAATGAGCAACGGCAAAACTGTATACAGAACGACTCATTTTTTCAATCAAAAACGTCTTCTAAATTCTTCCTCTTCGTAATACGTAAATGGTTCTTTACAGTCTCTGATATATTTTCTTGGGACACTATTTTTGAACAAAACAATGTAATTATTCTCGTTGAAGTCAACTTCATCGTAAGAATTCATTATTTTATGTAAATAATTCACAACCAAACAAAAAATGTGCGGATGAAATGCGGCGGAATATTTTTACAGTTCATCTGTCATTGCAGTATGGTCCTAGACCATACCTGAAAACAAACCTAATTCTGATGGTCAAGCAATGTAAATAAACTTGTCAAAACAATGTTAATACACTCGTAAAAATTATGTTCATAGTAAGACATCATTTTTTCATGTAAATTCACAATCAAACAAAAAATGTGATAACAATGAAATATGACGGAATATTTCGTCAGCGCTTAAGCGTTAGTTAATATACGTGTCGACCTTACTTACCTAAGTGCTAGTTTTTGGAGCGCTTGAGCGCTTATTTTACCTTAAGTATTGTTCTTGAAATGAATTTCCCCAATCTAAGGGCTAGTTTGCCCTTAAGTTAGTGCCAGTTTTGATCGTGAATACGAAGGTTATCCTTAAACTCAATTTTTTTGTGCCAAGTATTAAATTAAACATGCGTTTTTTTTTTCAAGCACACACAGATTCCCCACTTATAGGGATTTAGTTGTGCGTTCACATGCCAGCCAGCGTGCCAGAAACAAAAGTTGTAATGGAGGCCACGTGCGTTGTGGGGCGGGGAGGAGGGGGCGGGGAGAGGGATTTAATTCATTCCGCTCCGTAAATGCCCGAGTAGGCGCGTCCTTAGTACCAATAGTGTATCAGCAGGCCCAGATTAAGACCACTGGGGGCCCTGGTGCGGGAAAGTCAGGGGGCCCTCCAACACCCTTACCTCCCACCCCAACACCCCCCCTCTCCCCCCTATCAAAAAATATATTCTTATTGCAAAGTTCCTTGACTTATAGGTTGGTATGCGGCTGACCACCCATGCTGTAAAAATGGTTAACTTTGCCAATGTCACCCCTGTTACAGGGAAGGACGGCAAGAGTTGCAGGGTGTATGTCCATTTGAGATTTGGTTTTTATGTTGTAGGCTCACATGAGGCATGTGCAAGCGCAAACTTGTACATGTCTGGTTGTGAGAATGCATGTAATGTGAATCTCCAATGTAACATATCTTTGCAACTTAGATTAGATTGCAAACAAAAATGATTACTGACGAAGTTTTAAGTTTATTTTTGGGAAACCTGTCCGGGAGGGCTAAGACACTTGTTAGAGGGAACTTCCTCTTGTCTTTGTTGTAAAAAAATATATTTTGAATTATTTTTCTAGACAATTTACCATGGATGTCTTTAGTCACAGAAGCCCCTTTTGATTTAGACCCCAAAAAATCTAAAGTAAATATCTTCTTTGACTTATTTGTAAAAAGCCTTTATAATTTATTTTTCTAAAACGTCTCGGGGGCCCCTAGGATGTGGGAGCCCTGGTTTGCTCGCACCGCTCGAACCGCCCTTAATCCGGGCCTGTGTATCAGGGCCGTTGTAGAGGTGCGGGGCCCCGGACAACAGGTTTGCAATAAATGTATAGAAAAAATATACATATAAACACATTCGTCATCACCATCATCATCATTTCAGTCCTCGCTGTCCACTGCACATACAAAATAAACTAAACCTTACATCAACATATTCTTTGCAACCGGTGCCGCCTTTCCCTGAAACGGGGTGGCATAGGCAAAAGTGAACAAAGTACCTACTTACAGAATGCGGGGGGGGGGGGGGTCATCCTCATACCAACCTATATTAATATAACTCAAGCAACAATGCCTCTGATGAAGCCATAAAATAGTAAAAGTTGCCTCTACATGTTTTTTTTATCAGGATAAATGGAGACTGCTCAAAAATTGACAGAGACAAAATCGTGACGTCATCCACTTGGTTTGTTTGGGTTAAGTTAAGGCAAACAAATGTTTTGTAACAGGTTGCTAAGGACAGTAGTTATAGATCAATATAATAGGACAGTGTGTACGACAATCTGAATAATTTAACATTAATTGATGCCATTACAAAGTTTCATCGGTAGTTGGGTACACACACTGTTAGTCTCCATTTTATAATGCCCCGTAATATATCGCCACCTTAAAGGTACAACTGAATAAGTGCTGATTCCCTGATTTGAGAAATCGTGGATAAAACATTTTATTGGGAGTACCTTCCCATACTGAGCGAACTAATTATAATGTAGTGCTCATGAAAAACTTCTAAACTACAGGATTTTCACACTTACTTTAAATAGTGTTTTCTCTCATAGAAAATAGGACCAAAGGTGCATTTATCTGAGAAACCCATGTTAGAAAAAGTCACTTAATCAGTTTTACCAATAAGGTATCGATATGAGAAACTACAGACGTGCCACCTTTGTCTCTCATATCGATCGATAGTAATTGTCTCTCTTCTTAACGATCTTTCTTTATACTGTGTCGCTGTATACAACATTGCGTACAACTCACCTCGTTTACGTAAATCAAAAATGTATGAAATATAGGACGCCATTCCTAGAGAGTGATTAAGTTTTCATACAGATTTTCGATTTACGTAATCGAGGTGAGTTTACGTAATGTTGTATACTAGGAGCACTGATGGAAATATCCCTTGACTCATAGCTTGGTGTGAGGCTGACCACACATGCTATACAAAATGGTTCACTTTACCAATGTAGCCATTTATTTCAAGGAAGTTCCGCAAAAGTTGCAGGGTTTATGTTCATTTGAGGTTTGGTTTTTAATTTGTAAGTACCTACACATGCAGCATTTGTAAACGCGAACTTCTACGTGTCTGTTTGTGCGCATGCATTAACATGTTGATATATTTTTGCAACTTAGATTATAGATTGTGACGAGAGTCGAGAGAGTATACTGAAGGTATAATTAGCTGTTCTGTGTTGGTCTTGTATGAAAGTTTATAGAAACGATGAAGCAGTTACAAAAGAAATATGATTGCCCTACTATTTACGCATCGTGGCTGCAGACATTACGAATTCATTATCAACCCGGCCGCGGAGGAAACACGGAACCTCATCGTTACGGCGCTGCAAGAAAGCGGAAAATTATGTCGCTTCAGTTTCCCTTTTACGTTGATTACAAATAATTACAAATGAGAATTCGACAGCCCAATGACAGCTCGTCCCCTTGGTGCGTGTTTGTCTTATGTCCATCAGAGGTAATTTCACATGAGCAATGTTTGTCTGTGTACTGGACCAATGGTCACCAATGTGCCTTACGAAAACTTAATTCTAAAAATAATAAAAACAACTCTCACATTATCGTGTTTTAGGTTTGTTTGTTAGCTCAGATTGTGTGGAACATTTAATTGAAAAGTTATCTTTGAATCAAATGGTCAAATGGCCAAATGTCGGTGTGTTACATTGACTTATATATCTGTGGACTTGAAACTATTTTAACGAAAATATACATATCCATTTCAGCTTACTGAACCGCAAATCGTCCTTGGTTAAAAATGTAACAAATATCTTCACAGTGTCATTTCATTGTAAACAAAAACATCGGTGAAAGTTCGGAATCCAAATGTTGACGCTTTGTTAACAGGCAAAAGATGCAGTCGTTAGATTTTGCTTCTGCCATGTTGGCATTATTACTAAAGTGCGTCTCTGCGAGCGAATCCTACGCAGCCGTTGCTATTATATTATTATGTTCGGTGAATTTGTGAATTTTTAAAGAAAAATGGCGAAATTATAAAACATAATCGCATGTATAATAAATTAATAAGTGTCGAAACAAAAGATGGAGAAAACACAAAAAAAACTATAAAGGATTTCCTCTGATTATTAAGTATTTTGCGTTTGACAATTCCTTGACTTATAGATTGGTATGAGGCTGACCACCCATACTGTAAAAAATGGTTCACTTTGCCAATGTCACCCCTGTTCCAGGGAAGGTCGGCAAGAGTTGCAGGGCTTATGTTCATTTCAGATTGGGTATTTATATTGTAGGTCCACATGCGGCATGTGCTAGCGCGAACTTAGACATTTTTGCTTCTGGGAATGCGTTTAATATGAATCTTAAATGATATATACCTATCTTTGCAGCTTTGATTTAGATTTAGATTTAGATTTAGACAGCTCTGCAGACGACAGGTGAGCCGCATAGTATGTAGCAATGCCGTAAGCTAGTTTATTCTCTAATCTAATCTAAGTTGCAAAGATATGTTACATTGGAGATTCACATTACACGCATTCTCACAACCAGACACGTACAAGTTCGAGCTTGCACATGCCTTATGTGAACCTACAACATAAAAACCAAATCTCAAATGGACATACACCCTGCAACTCTTGCCGTCCTTCCCTGAAACAGGGGTGACATTGGCAAAGTGAACCATTTTTACAGCATGGATGGTCAGCCGCATACCAACCTATAAGTCAAGGAACGTACACGACAAATTATTTTTTTTAAATCAATAAATAATAATATATATGGACCTCAAAAACTCCATCGATATTAAAAGTCAATGGTGTTTTATAACATTTTGATGGGAAACAATCATTAACTGCTAGATTGGAACAAATCGTCCAGTGAAGCGAATAGTTTAATTTTGGTGCCTATGGAGACAACCCAAATTCCGTGGTCAAGAGAGCTTCGACGTCACACGGTAAAGTTGCTAGGGAGCCTGTTATCTTATCTATAACCAAAGTTGTAACGATAAATATGTTAACATTTAGGATTCATATTCAAAACACGCTTATATGTATTATGAAAGTATGCCTTTTGAAGTGCAGCATGTATAGGTACAAAACAAGACCCAATTCTGCAAAGAAGAAAAAAACTGAAGCTCTTGCCGACTTTCCCTGTAGCAGGGGTGACATCGGCAGAATTTATCCAATTTTTACACGATGGGCGGACGAGAACCGGTGCTTTCAACATGGTATGGTCAGCTTCTAACCAATCTATAAGTCTACGAATACATTTTTATTGGTAAGGATCCCAAGTACTACATAAACGTGTGACGTTTACCCGCCGAGAAATGAGACATTTGTTCCGAGTCCATTGTAAGGAATATATTTTTCGAAGATGTTCAATTCTTAATTTGTTTTGTCCTACCATACCGTTTTGAAGATAGGATGGAATAAAACATGGCGCTGCCTGAACAGATGATCGTTGTTCTTTATAAAATGTATCAGCGTTAATATGTCGCCATGTTTTATTCTGTCCTATCTTCAAATAGATACGGTAAGATCTATCGACGGTCGCCGAGACTTGCACCCAGGAATGATGCTTTCTGACATAACAGACTACAATATTGAGACAGAAAAAGAAGAAGAAAACAATTGAAAGGTAATACTCAGAGGCTGTTCAGACGAGAACTGTCGTCTGTCGTGAGGTGGTCACTGTTACTGTTACTGTCGCTGTTACATTAGAGGTGGCCGCTACCTCTGCCGACGCGTCTCCGTCTTTTTCTGTCCTTGCTCTTTCATATCTTCAACATTCATCACTTTCCTAATACATATTTTTCTCCTATTACTCTGCAGGTTCCATTATTCTGCAATCTCACATGTTTGGTCTATCCATTCCTTCCTCGGTCTTCCCTCCGTTGGATTTTAGGATAATACGTAAAACAACAATGGCGTTTTGTTTTTATTCGCTTAGATAAGCACTTTTTCTTGTTAGTTGTGTGGTGAACATTGATTTGACTTCTAGTACTTAACCCTAATATTGGTTTAAATTAAAAATAATGTAAGTTTAATTGGGCCAAGAATTCGTTAAACGATTTTGGTTATGTAATATCGAGGACCTGTGCTCTTCATCGTTCAATGCTTTTGAATTTGAAACTGCAGGGTTGAGTTCACATCTAACCATGCCAGATATAATTTATGTTTTTAGTTTAGAATATAGAATAAGTGCTGATTCACTGATTTGAGGAATCGTGGACAAAATATTTTATAGGAAGTAACTCCTTATACTAAGTGAACTAATTATAATGAAGTGCTCATGAAAAACTTCAAATTACCATACATTTACCATACATTACCAAAAAACTACAGGATTACCATACATTTACCATACATTACCAAAAAACTACAGGATTACCATACATTTACCATACATTACCAAAAAACTACAGGATTACCATACATTTACCATACATTACCAAAAAACTACAGGATTACCATACATTTACCATACATTACCAAAAAACTACAGGATTACCATACATTTTTAGTATTTTCTCTCGTAGAAAATAGGAAAAAGGTGCATTTATCTGAGAAACCCGTGCTAGTTTCATATGTCCCTTATTCAGTTCACCTTTATCTTGAGGGTACCTATATATATATATAATATCTATTACCATGTCTACCCCATTTTCACACGAGAACCACTCTGCCCGGATTGTTTATGGATTACCGGACAGACCATGTGAAAGCTTTCATACATCCGCACACGCTACCAGGCTTTCATACATCCCCACACGCTACCAGGCTTTCATACACCCGCACACGCTACCAGGCTTTCATACATCCCCACACGCTACCAGGCTTTCATACATCCCCACACGCTACCAGGCTTTCATACACCCGCACACGCTACCAGGCTTTCATACACCCGCACACGCTACCAGGCTTTCATACATCCCCACACGCTACCAGGCTTTCATACATCCCCACACGCTACCAGGCTTTCATACATCCCCACACGCTACCAGGCTTTCATACACCCGCACACGCTACCAGGCTTTCATACACCCGCACACGCTACCAGGCTTTCATACATCCCCACACGCAACCAGGCTTTCGACTAATGATGCCACGAATATTCGGCAACTATTCGGTATTCGGCCTATTCGGCCACTTTTTTGCTATTCGGTATTCGGCCGAATAGTGCGTACTATTCGGCCGAATACCGAATAGCAAATCATGTAAAAAAAGACACGTTATTTTACTCAAAAATTATCTATTTATTTCCAAATTACAACATTTTAGTACTTAAAATTAATCAGTGGTAAGTTGTGATGGATAAAAACGAGTTTTTAGCATTTTCTGGTAGCAAACGATTGCGCTTTTCATCGTAAACGTTACCAGCCTCAGAAAATAACCTCTCACTATAAACGCTACTTCCAGGCGAAGAAAGATAAACTTTTGCAAATTTCGAAAGGTTCGGGTATTGTTTTTCGTTTGCTGACCACCACTTGTAAGGATCGGCCTTCCGATCTAGGCGAACTGTTTTCAAATAAAAATCCAACTCGTTTGCCACAGCATTCTTCTCCGAAGCGCCGAATATTCGGCGGCCGAATATTCGGCGCTTCGGCCGACAGCGTTGCCGAATATTCGGTATTCGGTATTCGGCCAATTCACTATTCGTGGCATCTCTACTTTCGACCCGCTGCGCGCTGATCCATGAACAATCCGGCGGAATGCGTTCTCGTATGAATAGGCTGTTATGCTGATGTTTCACAGAATTCATCCTCAATAACAGGGAAACCTTTCCTTTCTGTTAAGAAGGTGAGGGACTTTACAACCACAATTTAAGCTGATCACAGATGTAAAGCTGATCACAGATGTAAAGCTGATCACAGATGTAAAGCTGAACACAGATGTAAAGCTGATCACAGATGTAAAGCTGAACACAGATGTAAAGCTAAACACAGATGTAAAGCTGATCACAGATGTTAAGCTGATCACAGATGTAAAGCTGATCACAGATGTAAAGCTGATCACAGATGTAAAGCTGATCACAGATGTAAAGCTGAACACAGATGTAAAGCTGATCACAGATGTAAAGCTGATCACAGATGTAAAGCTGAACACAGATGTAAAGCTGATCACAGATGTAAAGCTGTTTTTCATGCAAATGCAAAATTCGGTATGTCTAGGATCACGCATATACATGCTGAATGCTTACGTAAGAACATCCTTCCTTGAATTATAGGTTAGGATGAGGCTGACCATCCATTCCTACTGTAAAAAATGGTTCACTTTGCCAATGTCACCCCTGTTTCAGGGAAGGTCTGTAAAAATTGCATCTTATGTTCATTTTAAATTTGGATTGTACTTTCTAAGTACACATGCAGCATTTGTAAGCGCGAACCTACACGTGTCTGTTTGTGGGCATGCATTTAATATTAATTTGAAATGTTAATATATCTGTGCAACTTAGATTACAGATTATAGTGTAAAAAAATGAGAGCCTCTATGGGTAGGAAAAATTATCAGTACCTATGTATACTGTATCAGATAAGCAATATAAACAAATAAAACTCATATTAAAGATCGTTTACCTTTGAAATAGTTTTGAAATAGTTTCCAATAAATCACCGCTAGATGCCACTTTTTTTGCAGCTATAAAAACTGAATATTATACATAGTATATGATCCGCAGATCAGCCATGAATCAGATGTTTTGTGAATAGCACTGTCGGAGTTTTAGGGCAACTACCACTTCTACTGTAGTGATTGGCGTAAGGCCGGCCCCCTAATCCGTAAAAATAAATAGGTTCAACTCGCCACATGCGACCCCTTGGGGGATAACGCGGCAAGAAGTTACACTATATGTGTAGCTTAGTTGCGTTTTTTTTAACCACCAACCAGCTGAGCTAAATAACTTGGAATTGTCTTCTTGAGAACAAGCCATCATAGGAAGTCGTCACTTAAGAATTTTTGTTTTTATTTAAAAAATATTTTTTAATTGTTACTTGATATGCCCTTTTCCTTGTTCCGATAACCGACTGCGAAAAATGTGCGTTTGAAATACTTTTTAGACTTTAGTAACGTAGACCCGGCATTTTTCTATGATTATATATGTATGTAGGAATTTTGCACACTAATAATGGGCAATAAATCATAATATAATTTAATGTAAATAATGGGTTTTCAGTTGCTGAGTTGTTGAAACTTTGACTTTCCAATCTTCGCCTATCGTTAAAACTTTGACATTTTTTTATCTTTGACTTGTCAATGTAATATTTATGTCTAGTGTTACAACTTTGACTTGTCAATGTAATATTTATGTCTAGTGTTAAAACTTTGACTTTTTTTATCTTTGACTTGTCAATGTAATATTTATGTCTAGTGTTAAAACTTTGACATTTCAATTTTTGTTTGTGTCAAAAGATTAACTTTTTACTCTTTGTCAACTTGACTTTTTAATCATTGTCTTGTGTTTTGTCACCCCTGTTTCAGGGAAGGTCAGCAAAAGTTTCAGGGCTTATCTTTATTTGAGGCTTACATTGTTATTTGTAAGTACATAATGCTTGGACCGGTCCGTAGTCCGTAGTGGCAACACTTCGGACTCGTAAATGGAAGGTTGTGGATTCGGATCCCGGCGGAGCACAAAAATATACCATTTATATTTCGAATGTGCTCTTCGCTGGGTTGAAAAATTCATAAACCTTTACCAAAGACCGGTCACTGAAAGGTCCATCCAACCTTACAACAACTGGGTCTTGCTTGAGAATTGGCGCTTTCTACAGCGACGACCAAGCTCGCAGAGGGCTCTTGAGGTGTGATACACACAAAAACAGCGCTCACCAAATAAATCATCCTAATGTTATCATTATTATTATATGCAGCATTTGTAAGCGCGAACTAATACGTGTATATATTTTGTATAGTTTGTGTATAAACACTGAAAAATTATACAAATTGATTTCTTCTAAAATTTATAAAAATTCTAGTGAAACACTGTTTTATTTTCACACTTTTATTACTTTTATTTTAATTAATACATACAAACGTTTTAAATCTCTCGATCATCTTTCCATTCAACATTTAAAATATTTCACAAAATAAGGAGTACATTTATCCAAAAAAACTCAATTTTGCTCAATATGTCACTTATTCAGGTTTTTACCTTTAAGGTGACGATATAATGTAATATACTAACGTTTCGATCACTCGCGACCATCATCAGGTGCAACAAAAATCCATGAAATATCTACTATTTTATGGATTTTACCTTCTAGTGATCGAAAACGCAAAAAAAGGGAAATTAGAGTGAGAACAAATATTCATCTTGTTATTACAGAGTCATAACAAAAGGAGAGAGTGCATGAAAAAGATTATGACTCTGAATGAAATGAAAGAAGAATGTAAGGACCGAAAGAAATTGCGGTTGATTTGCAACAATGGCGGCTAGGGCATTCATTCTAAGTGTAATATTAAGTTTCATTTTCATTTTACTTTATTTTAATTTGAATTTGTAATGTGTCTCATTAAGTAACTGTAACTGTAACTCTGTCGCCATTCCGCTAGGGGTGGCCAGAGCCTCTGCAGAGTTGCCTCCATTTTTTCCTATCCTGACATACCTCTTTCAATTCCTTCATATCCATCACCTTTTTCATGCATTTTCTTCTTTTACGCTCACTTTGTATATCCCATTCTTTCACAATCTCCACAATCTGATCACTCCATACTTTTCTCGGTCGTCCCTTCCCTCTTTTTCCTTTCACACTTTCTTTGTATACATACTTTGTCAGTCTATCATCATTCATTCTTTCCACATGCCCAAACCATCTCATCACATTCTTTTGTACTTTAACTTTCACATCCTCTTTCAAATTACATTCTTTTTTTACCCATTCATTCCTAACTCTATCCCTCAGAGTTTTTCTTGTCATGCTTCTCAAATGCTTCATTTCCACCGTACATACTTTACTCATTTCGCTATCGTTCACTGTCCATGCTTCACTTCCATACATCAAAGTCGGTAACAATATGCCATTGTGTACCGCCATTCTCAGATCCATCTTCAGTCGCTTGTTTTTTGCTATTCTTCCTATTGCACCGACCACTTGCTTTCCCTTGCACACCCTATTCTCAAGTTCTCTTGTCATCTTTCCATTCTTCTCAAACATACTTCCCAAGAATCTAAATTCATCCACAATTTCAACTTTCTTACCATTCAACATAAACGTGCATTCTTCATTTTCATCCGTTCTGTCAAAAATCAGTACTTTCGTCTTACTTGCATTAATTTTCAACTTGTTCACATACAGAGCATGGTTCAGACTAGAGAGCATTGTCTGGAGTTCCGCTGCTGAATCAGCAATTAATACTGCGTCATCAGCATAAAGCAGAACTCCGACTTTTCTCTCCCCAATTTGTATGCCATGTCCTTCCAAGACTTTCTGTAATTGTAATTAAGTAATTGTATTAATGTAATTAAGACTTTCTGTAAATCATTTATAATTTTTTGTGCTCCTTGACTGATGGGTTGGTATGAGGCTGACCACCCGTGCTGTAAAAATCGATTCACTTTTGCCAATGCCCCGGTTCAGGGAATGGCGGCAGGAGTTGCAAGGTTTATGTCCATGTGAGGTTTTGTTTATTTGTATGCACACATGCAGAATGTGTAGGCGCGAACCTACATATGCCTGTCTGTAGGCATGCATTTCATATGAGCCTTAAATGTTAACATACATATCTTTGCAGCCTACGTTATAGATTGTTTTTGTTCTATTAAATTTACTAGCCTCAAATATGAATTTTCAGTGTTAATACACAAACCATACAAAACATAGTTTCTGAAGATGTTGAACTGTTAGTCATTTGCTTATTTAACTTGAATTTACAGGAAAAGTAATTCATGATCATGACAGCGACATTTTTACATTATGTAGATTCCAGCAAAGAAAATAAAAGGAAAAGCCATTTCCTTCCTGCTTTTTGTTTACTTAAGTTTACATAAGTAAAATAAACATTCATCATTTATTTATATTTCAAAACCGAGTTTCAAAGTACCTAAACATATTCAAAGCAAACTTAGAAATGTTGAAACAAAATAAAATTATTTTATGCTTCTTGTATATTGTAGTAAAGTTGTGCACTTTTACCGTACAAGAAAATAACTTCACGTCATCGTGCAGTGGTATGTAATACGTAGTACCAATAATCTATACGTAATCTAAGTTGCAAAGATATATTAACATTTAAAATTCATATTAAATGCATGCCCACAAACAGACACGTGTAAGTTCGGGTTGCAAATGCTGCATGTGCACTTACAAATTAAAATCCGAGTCTCAAACGAACACACACCCTGCAACTTTTGCCGAACTTCCCTGAAACAGAAGTAACATTGGTAAAGTGAACCATTTTTTTCAAGTATGGGTGGTCAGCCTCATACCAACCTAGAAGTCAAGAAATACAAACCATTAATGAAATTCAACTATATAAAACAAACAAACACAAAGCCAGAGGTTCCCGACCTTCCAATTCCAAAACTTTGCTGGTTCCGGTGGACCCCCTGAAAATGATTGCGGCTTCAGTTACGGATATGGATATTTTGAGATTTATTTTGGATATCCGAGACACCAAGGCCGTTAATTTAATAATAGTTTATCGGGGGGAATCCCACATTCCACGACAACAGCAACCAGAAAACATCACTCCATCATCCTCAGTCAGCCGTGTAAGAATAAAACTTTTTTTCGTTTTTCTTTGTAGATGTCAGCACAAACGGTGAAGTGGAAAGTAGGAGAAACGATGTTGAAGATCTAAGGGTTCGTCTGTACAAGGGGTGAGATATTGTCATGTAATTCATTTCTTTCTTCATTTAATTTCGTAGAAAAAAGGTGAACAATTGAAAACAGTAAACAAAGTCCAAATAGAAAATAAATTGCACAGAATCTGCACTCAACTTTCTTGCATAAATTAACCCACTGTATGACGTAAAGCTAGAATCATCTACCAGCTTATGCAGTTTCAATGAAAAAATAATATATCGTTGGCATCTTGGACCGGTCCGTAGTCCAGTGGCAGCACTTTGGACTCGTAAATGGACGGTTGTGGATTCGGATCCCGGTGGAGCACAAAAATATACCATTTATATTTCGAATGTGCTCTTCGCTGAGTTGAAAAATTCTTAAATCTTTACCAAAGACCGGTCACTGAAAGGTCCATCCAACCTTAAAACAACTGGGTCTTGCTTGAGAATTGGCGCTTTCTACAGCGACGACCTAGCTCGCAGAGGGCTCTTGAGGTGTGATACACACGAAAACAGCGTTCACCAAATAAATCATCGTAATATTATTATTATCCATAATAAATCAATTTTATTCCACCGCGGTGTGTACCTGCATACTCGTACAATATGGAAATAGCCATATAAATTCTTAAGTAAATAAAAAATATTTGGATAATTTATTTGCTGAGCGCCGTTTTGTGTGAATCACACCTTAAGAGCCCTCTGCGAGGTTGGTCTTCTCTGGAAAAAGCGCCAATTACACAAGAAAGATCCTTGACTTATAGGTTGGTATGACGCTGACCTCTGTACTGTACTGTACTGTATCCTGCTACCATTCCACTAGGGGTGGCCGGTACCTCCGCAGATGCGCCTCCACTTTTTTCTGTCCTAACAAACCACTTTCATTTCCTCAATATTCATCATCTTTTTCATACATACTCCTCTCTTATTCTCACTCTGCAGATTCCATTCTTTCGCAATCTCACCTATTTGGTCTAACCATTCTTTCCTCGGCCTTCCCCTTCCGCGCTTTCCTCTGACATTTCCTTTGTACACTTTCTGGAAGTACTCTGGAAGACTTTCTGTACAGCTGTTCGGAAGCCATCTTGAATTTTCAAAAAGTAAATAATCTTTGAAGTTGAATTAAAGTGATAAAGTTGTTCTTTAATTAAAATTTTAATAAAATTTAAATATCATGCATTTTAATGGGTTTTTGTTCTATTTTCGTTTACAAATTTGAGGTCGTGTAAACGGTGCTTTATAATATTTTTTTTTTATTTTGTAGAAATTTATGTTGTTTACAATATTGTAGAACATTATATTTTTGTTAACCCTTTAACTTTCGAGAAAATCACAATCGTTTGTTTTTTTTTTATATGGCAACCCATAGACACAGATTAGTAAGAGTATTGTCATAACTAATTTATTAAATTAAAAATTAATTAGTGGCAATTCTGAAAATTAAGGAAAAAAATTTCGAGCCGTTTTTGAAAAAAGTTCAGTTTTATGTTTTTTTTTGTATGGCAGCCATCTTGAATTTTCAAGTTAGTGTAATGCCGTGTTATTCTCCAAAAAAATTTATGTAGCCAAAATTTGGTATCTCTAGGTCTAATACTTTGGAAAGTGACACACATACACACACATACACCAACACATACACAGACGGACGTTTTTGAAAGACAATGTTTTTTGGCATGTCGATGGAATACTTATAAAAATATATCTTGAGACCTATATAAAAGAAATCGCTGTTGAACATCAAAAAGATAAGTTTTAAGGGCTCATATTGAATGCATGCCTTTACAACCAGGCACATGCATGTTCACGCTTACACATGCTGCATGCGTACATACATAAAAAATAAACCAACCCTCGCATGAACATAAACTTTACAGGTGCCTTTGGTGCTTGAAACGGGATGGCATTGGCAAAAGTGAACCAAGTTTGTACAGAATGGGTGTCAGTCTCATACTAACCTATTAGTCAAGGAACTAGCCAGGCACAAATACATTTGTGGATTGTATTTCTCTTCAAGTATTTCTTTTTCAGGCCAACGAATTGCGAATACTCCTCAGCCAATCTGACGGACTGGTCCTGCCTGTTGTCAACTCCTCAATACAGACCTGACGCCCCATCCCTCCTCTACATCCACGGCTACACAGAAAACCCGCTGTCCTCTAGTGTCAAAACGGTGGTTCAAGCGCATCTAGATAGAGGCAAGGAGAATGTCTTCATCATCGATTGGTCAAATCTATCAGGCCCACCTTACTTCACAAATGCAGTGCCGAACATGAAAAAGGTAATATATTACATTGTTGCGAATTTGTAATTGTGTGTCTGTAAAGTTTCTCGATGAAGGTACTCAAATAATTGTATTAATTTGATATTGTGTGAGTGTTTGTTTACTCGAACATTCCAAGTAGAATGTCCTGGTGAAATCTCGCATGTGCCAGTTCTCAATGTTTCGAGAATAACCTTTATTCTCGCCTATAAATACAGACCGAGATGATGTGTTGGCAGAATAGTATCTAAGTCGTCGAGCTATATAGTTCAAAAGCAACTCTATGTATGTGTATGTGAACCGTATCTTAAAACAAATAACCTGAATTTTTATTAAATTGAACCCGGTAAAATCATAATAATATAATATGAAACGCAGTTTCAATTGCAAACGTTCCTTGACTTATAGGTTGGTATGCGGCTGACCATCCATGCTGTAAAAATGGTTCACTTTGCCAATGTCACCCCTGTTACAGGGAAGGACGGCAAGAGTTGCAGGGTGTATGTCCATTTGAAATTTGGTTCTTATGCTGTGGGTTCACATGAGACATGTGCAAGCGCGAACTTGTACGTGTCTGGTTGTGGGAATACATGTAATGTGAATCTCTAATGTAACATATCATTGCAACTTAGATTAGATTAGATAAGATTAGCAGGGTCTTTGAGTCATGTGCGTTTCCAGTATCCACTTATGGCTAGGAAACAAAAGGGCTCACTCAGCAGGCCCGGATTAACCCCTCTGGGGGTCCTGGTGCGGAGTAAAGCTCGGGGCCCCCTATATGCCCCCCCTCCATGAAAATTCCCGCCCCCTTCCCTCCTACTTTTCCATAACCTCAAAGCTGCATATATTTTCCGAAAAAAAAGTACGTTGAAGTTTTTTCTATACAATATTTTTTAGCTTTTGGGGGGCTCCTTGGTAACGTTTGCCTTATAAGTCTTACACCCCAAAGATATTTTGTTGTAATGCTTGTAAACTAATTTCCAATAAGTCTGGACAGACCTGGGCACTAATAAAAATATAAGAGTTTTGTTGGTCCTGTGGAGGCCCCCTAAGTGTGGGGGCCCTGGTTCGGCTGTACCGCTCGAACCATTAATCCGGGCCTGTCACTCAGTATAGCGCCAACAGACTTCCCCGTATTCACGATTAAAACTGACTTAAGTGCCTTACTCAAGCGCTACACTTACTCAAGGGTCGACATTCTGGAGCGTTTTGTTTCACAAAGAACACCCAAGCAGTAATCAGCGTAGTGCCCAACCGGCAACCCCCAGGAGACGTACGGGTTTGTCATTGGCTCTCGAAAAAACCCAGCTCTGTAATTGGTCAGTACCTTCCGACCGATATTCGGCGTACTTCACTCTTATCATTGCCGCTTCTTTCAAATTTCAATGTCATATCAGCTTTGCATAAAACTTGACAACAAATAAGTACGTATAACGCAATTACTAATTTAAGTAAACCGTAAGTACGAATTTGTTTGTTTACAATTTCTATTAGTTTTTAAAAATACATTTATATAATATCCAATGTAAAGTGTGTAAAGATCTAACTCCATCTATATTCGTTTATACATCCGAAATTTTATACAAAGTATTATAAATCTATATGACACTTAAAAACTTGAGACAAAAAAAAGAAGGTACCCTAATAAAAACAACCTTGAGCTGTCCTTTGACGCATTGCTGGGCTGTATGCAGTTTTCGTTCTGAATCCGTGGGTGACGTGTCTCTTCTGTGTAAAATCATTAGATAAAATCCTGAAAATTGCTGTTTAATATTTGATTTGTGGGTGTTTGTGTGGAGATGGAGCTGAAAATGGACCTGAGATGCTGCTGGGAGAAAATAATTAGGCTGATTGCACTAAAAATAACTTAACTACTATAACTTACAACCAGTGACGTGTTCCTGTTCCGTGAGTAAAGCGGTTTGCACAATTATTTTTCTACCATTCGAATTTCGATTGGTTAAGGCATTATTTATGGGGATGTGGAAAGGTCTTTCGTAGTCTGTGCTTCGGGTCTTCCACCCATATCGGGTTTTCCCGATATTGAGGTGTACCAGGAACAGGTTATGGAGTAGATATTTCCACAAATATTGTTTTGCCAGGTTTTCTTTATTTTGGCATCTGTCTCGGGTCTACTTGGCCGGACTTGCTGAGTATCAGACGGTGCCATGGTATTGCGAATTTTGGTAGAATGATGGGGTGAATTAGAAGCTGTCTTCTCTAACAAAAGCAGCTTGGAATAGAGTATGGAGTAGGCGCGCGTTAAGTTTTGGTAACGGAAATGCTGAAATATCCGACCCAGTGCGGTAACACTTAGTCGAAGCTGGTGACAAGACTTCCTTTCCTTTTTCCAAGAATTAACGTGCTAAAGTCCTGTGACGATTCTTTGGTAGAAGAGAGAGAGCGTCAAACTTGTAAACCGATCGGTTAATCTCACTTCGGGGTCGCAAGTCCCCGACTTCTCCATTGGAGCTAGCAGGCAGATTTTCTACTTAGAGGTGGGTCATTAATTAAAGTAAATACGGGGTGGGTGGAGGTAATTGTTGCATATTATTATATCAAAATGTTACGTAATACATGTAGACGAGATGTAATTTATTCATATTGCTATTATACTCTTATTTTGTAAATTTATGTAATCTGTCAAATAAAAAGACTAACAAAATTAACACATCAAGTAACTTTTCGCGATTTGCGTCCCCCCTTTTTCCTTGTTCCTCATTTTGTATACGCCTTTGAATACGTTGACTGCCGTGTTTTTTCTATACGCCGTGACCTTGCCAGAGCGGGTTCTAGTAAGTTCACAGAAAACAAAATCCCATTAAAAATGAAAGTCACTTGTTTAAAATAAGTTTTAATATCATATAGTCATTTTGCATTACACGTAACTTAAATCTCGTAAGCTTTTTAATTATAATTTTGAATTTACAATTTAGTTAGAAAATGCGTATGTTCCACACCAAACGATAACGAATTTGGGTTTGCCACTAAAGTTACTACTACTTACCACTTAAAATTACAAAACGTTCTGTATTGTCTTCCACACGACGAGGAGTCCTTACCTTAGCTAGACGATCACACAAATGGCCAAAACTACGACGATCACTCCGAGGAGGCAGCGAGGGATTACCAGCACCAGCATTACCAGTTCCAGTACGAGCAGTACCAGCATCCACAAGGATTCCAAGATCTCTGATCTTTCTTCATCAACTAGGAGTACATCATTCACCAGGAATCTTCAACAATCTCTCTGAGAGGGAAGATCTCACCAATTGGAATCATCTGGAGAACCTTGGATGTCAAAAAGGCAGGAGCACGGCCTTTGGCTCGCCTGTACCATAAATATAACGCCATTTCCAGAATACCCAAGATGGACCACTCGTCCACTACTCCATTTACTTCACCAGAAGGGGAACTCTACAAGTGTTTTGATCGATTTCAGCGCCAAAAAGATGTTGTTTTCTCCAGCGGAAAAGAAGCTGCTGGTGGCTCTGATTAAAGAAAAACTTGTAATAGAAGATAAAATAACAGATCGAAGAAATTGTTGGCTTTGCAACCCTCAATGAGCAATGGCAAAACTGTATACAGAACGACGCATTTTTTCAATCAAAAACGTCTTCTAAATTCTTCCTCGTCGTAATACGTAAATGGGTCTTTACAGTCTCTGATATATTTTCTTGGGACACTATTTTTGAACAAAACAATGTTATTATTCTCGTTGAAGTTAACTGTATCGAAAGAATTCATTATTTTATGTAAATAATTCACAACCAAACAAAAAATGTGCTGATGAAATGCGGCGGAATATTTTGACAGTTCATCTGTCATTGCAGTATGGTCCTAGACCATACCGGAGAACAAACCCAATTCTGATGGTCAAGCAATGTAAATAAACTCGTCAAAACAATGTTAATACACTCGTAAAAATCATGTTTATAGTAAGAATTTATTTTTTCATGTAAATTCACAATCAAACAAAAAATGTGATAACAATGAAATATGACGGAATATTTTGTCAGCTCTTAAGCGTTGGTTAATATACGTGTCGACCTTACTTACCTAAGTGCTAGTTTTTGGAGCGCTTGAGTGCTAATTTTACCTTAAGTATTGTTCTTGAAATGAATTTCCCCAATCTAAGCGCTAGTTTGCCCTTAAGTAAGTGCCAGTTTTGATCGTGAATACGGGGGTAGCCTCACGGGAGGGTCTTCTGCCACTTGCATCTATATAATGTTTTGCATGCGAGTCCTGTGACACATCTCCGGATGGGATGGATATGCAGGGCGTGGATGAGAGGAGGGAGAACATGGCAGATATGACGGAGCCATACCATTTAGGGCTTTAAATACTATCAAACATACACGACAAACCACCTTCTCAGGAAAGCGAAGCCAATGTAGTTCTTTCAAAAGCGGAGTGATGTAAGCTTGCCAATGTGGCATATTTTCACATTAATTAATAAAAAATGTCATTGGTTATAAGCAGGTGTCCATCTAGATTCTAGGTGATCGGGTTTATAAAAGTCAGTTAATGTATTGGCTGAATGGACCGCCATAGCCAGGAAAAGATATTTAGGTACGCTAACACATCGTTTACCAGTGCTTGTTTGGCTTATTTACCATTAAATTTAATGAGGAATCAGAAAAACATTTTGATTTAACAGGATATATAATGTGGAAGTTTTCTTAGTTATTGAGTGTCGAATGCGACGAAAAACGTTGTCGGTCGCAAGTAAAAGACGAACAATATGCAAAATTATGGATAATTTCCGTTTTCTTTTACTTTCTAGGCAGCAAATGCTACTGCAGAAGAGCTTCATCTGTTGGCTGAAAAGAATTTGTTTTTCACGGATAAACTACACGTTATAGGACACTCGTTGGGAGCGCGCTACGCCGGCTTCCTGGGGAAACATCTGAAGATGTATGACCTTACATTATCCCGGTAAGAAGACAATGTCTTTCTCTCAGCCTCTTTTTTGGCAGAAATCCATTTATGTATCAAAATTCTGTCGTTAAAATGTAAATTTTTCTTGTGCACAAAATAATACAAGATTGATGTCATTCAGAATCTCGGCTAGGAATCTTGCTTCTTGTTTAACTTTGATACACATGTCCGTAAAATATTTTTAGGCTTTCACCTCAAGTTGACAATAACAGGGATGACTCATATTCCTTGACTTATAGGTTGGTATGAGGCTGACCACCCATACTGTAAAAAATGGTTCACTTTGCCAATGTCACCCCTGTTTCAGGGAATGTCGGCAGGAGTTGCAGGGCTTATGTTCATTTGAGTTTGGATTTTATTTGTAAGTACACATTCAGCATTTGTAAGCGCGAACTACACGTGTTTGTTTGTGGGCATACATCTGAGAGCTTTAAATGAATATATGCTTGCAACTTAGATTATAGATAGATAGATTATAGATAGACTCATCCATTCCACAGCTATAGACTCTTCTCCTTGAGATGAAATTTGAACCAGGCCTAGTCTTATAATTTTTTTTATTTTTCGTCAGACGCTTTTTTGTAATAATAAATCGCAGCTGGTGGACCATTCGAAAAGGCTGCTTTGCAACAAAACATGGGCCATTGTCATGTTATTTTGCCACCAGAATCTTTTCTTCCTAGGATTGAAATTATACAGGCATGCGTGTGTGTGACATCACAATTGTTGACGTCTGAACGTCTGTTCTGCGGACAAATTTCCGATGGTCGAAAGCCTTAAACATTGGATGACTTAGCCGCTTTTCTTTCAGGATAACTGGGTTGGATCCCGCGGGTCCTGGTTTCTACAAAAGAGACACCGTTGAGTCACTTGACCTTGGTTCCAATGACACCAAGCTTGTGGACATCATCCACACTGACAGTGGAAAGTTCGGCACCAGTGGGCGGATAGGGACTGTGGACTTCTGGCCAAATGGAGGATACCAACAGCCAGGATGTCCTACTTCCGGCGATACACGTAACCACAAAAGATTATTAATGAATTATTTTCTTTAGAAATGTTTTTAGACTTTTAAGGCTGGCTTCAGATGCTATATAAACTAAAAATGACTGCGACATGATGCAGCTGGTTGTGTTGTTGATAAATCTAAGGAAAAAAAAAAACCTTAAGTAAACCAATAGACCTTTTAACAGCTGTTTTGTTCACCTCTGCCGAAGGCGGATTGCGCATTTGTAGTCAAGTAATAGTCACCCTTCGTGCTAAAAACAAAACTACTCATCAGGCTTTTATACTCGTAGGTTTACACGTGGTTCAAATTTTCCTTTGTTAACAAACTTGTGAGTAAGAACGAACGTATACGTGCTGCTAATGTGTATTAAGAGGGAACTGAAAGCGTTATTTTTTTACGAATAAAAACGCAAACGCAACTAAGCTACACATACAGTGTAAGTTCTTGCCTGCGTTATCCCCGAAGGGGCTTGGTAAGGCTGTATGGATCTATGGTGACCGGTCATTGGTAAATAAGGTATATGAATTTTCAACCCAGCGACGAGCATATTTGAAAATATCAATCGTATTTTTTGTGCTTTATAGCGATTCGAACCCACGACCTTCCATTTACGAGTCCTACGCGTTACCACTAGACTACGGACCGTAGTTTAATAATGTTCTAAATTTAATGATGGAGGATTACTGTAGTTTCTCGATGCTTCATTTTAGAAATATATATATCAAGTAGTCGCATTTTTTTAGATTTCTGCAATCATCGGAGATCCTGGAGATATTGGGCAGAATCAGTCGGAAGACCTGATGCCTTTGTGGCCTACCCTGCCAATTCTTACGAGGAGTTTGAGAACGATGCCTGCATCCAGAACTCCATTTCTGATCAGAAAAAGGCGTACATGGGAATCAAAACTGACGACAGGTAAATGATCCTACATGACATACATTATGTAAATGATCCTACATGATTACATAGTAAGTAGTACCCATATAATAATCAATCATAACTTTCCAAAATATCAATGAAAAGTATACCCACCAAACAAAGTGCTAGTTTTGATACAAATGGGATCAATGTTAATAGTGCAAAAAGACGATTACTTAAATAGATTAGCTTCATTACTTACACACAACTAATTTTTTTGTTTTGAAAATTCACTATGACCTAAACATGACCGTATTTTATGCTATAAAGTCATGTGCAGTCCACTGTACAATTTATTTTTATAATGGCCGGTATAAATATCGGTGTTTCGGCCAAGGGTTCAGGGGGGTGATCTCTCTAGCGTATTTGGAATAGAATAACGCTGGTTCTATCCCCGCCTGGGTCATTTCACAATAACTTTGATCCTGATTCAACAGATGTCATGGAGTAATTATTCATTAAATACTCATTAAAATATACCATAATCAATTATTAATTAATTGATGATATAAATATCTGCTTTTGGCCAGGCAGAATAGGTTGGTGAATTGCATTCCTTTACACAAATCTATTCTTATCTCAATTTCCTTGCATTTCTCAGTCCTCCCAAAGTGTAAAAAATAATTCACTTTGTCAATGTCACCCCTGTTTCAAAGAAGGTCGGCAAGAGTTGCAGGTTTTATGTTCATTTGAGATTTGGTTTTAATTTGTAAGTATACATTCAGCATTCGTAAGCGCAAACTTACACGTACCTGTTTGTGGGCATGCATTTGATATGAGTTTTGAATGTTTATATTTCATTGCAACTTAGATTCTAGATTATTATAGATGGTCATTGAACCCTTCTGTATGCAAACTAGGACTTTGTAATGTGGGTAAACTTTTTAGTTATATTTTGAAAAAGTAACGACTGATTATTATTGGTATGTAAAAATTTTTAAGAATGACAGCCTTTTTTCTAATTTTAACCCTTTGACTACCAAGAAAATTACGAAAACATTTTGTATGGAAATTTTTTCACTTTGTATGGTGGCTATACTTTTGATTCAATTTTTGGAAAAAATAATGATAGCAATATATAGGTTATCATTATTGTTTTACATTTGTACTACATTATTTTTTTAGTAACCCTCTAACTGCCGAGAATTTTTCCATTTTTTTTAATTTTATATGGCAACTCCCTAAACCGAGCTTATGATGAAGAAATGATTGTAATCATTAGATAGCACTTTTTTATAAACGGATTCACAGAAAATTTAAGAAAAATCGTCGGAGCCGTTTTTGAGAAAATCGCACTTTAAATTTTCAGCTCTTCGGAAGCCATCTTGAATTTTAAAAAACGTAAAAAATCTTTTATTACGAATTTAAGTGATAAATTTGTTCTTTCTATCAAATCTAAAACAAATTTAAATATCTTGCATTTTAATAGTTTTTTGTAATATTTTTGATTTTAAATTTCAGGTCGTGTAAACGGTGCTTTATATTTATTTTTCCAAAAAGTTTTTTTTTCATTTTGTTGAAATTAATGTTGTCTATAATATTGTAGAACATTATATTTTTGTTGACCCCTTAACTTTCGAGAAAATCACAATCGTTTGTTTTTTTCATATAGCAACCCATAGACACAGATTAGTAAGAGTGTTGCCATAACTAATTTATTAAGTTAAAATCTAATTAATGGCAATTCTGAAAATTTAGGAAAAATTCTTGGAGCCGTTTTTGAGAAAAGTGCAATTTTATGTTTTTTTTTGTATGGCAGCCATCTTGAATTTTCAAGTTGGTGTAATGCCATGTTATTCGTACTTAATATATGTCCAAAAAAGTTGATATAGCCAAAAATTGGTATCTCTAGGTCTTATACTTTGGAAAGTGACACACATACACACACACACATACAGACGGACGTTTTTGAAAGATAGTGTTTTTTGGCATGTCCTGCACCAGGACAACTTATTTCCGTGAAAACCTCGAAAAAAAAATTTCACACCAAATCAAAACTTTCTTTATAGCCTTCAGCTATAGCAAGAAAGTAAAAACTAATCAGTAGAATTGAACAGTGTTCGTTTATACATTTTTATACTGTTATACTTTAATACAATTTTCGTTGAAAATTTTCATAAATAATTTATTATGATTTATGCAGTACCTACATGAAATATGAAATTTTCATTTGTTTTTGTTTTTAGCACGAAGGGTGACTATTACTTGACTACAAATGCGCAATCCCCCTTCGGCAGAGGTGAACAAAACAGCTGTGACAAGGTCTATTGGTTTGCTTAAGGTTTTATTTTCTGTAACTTTAGATTTATTTATGTAATAGTAATTGTATTGCTTTTCAATAACGTCTCGTTTATAAAATTCTAATTACTTTGCTAACGATTTTATTGCCTTACTGTTAATATAATTATATTTCTAAACATACTGTAAATGTCTTGGCATATTTTAACTCTCAACTGTCAAACATGATCGATTTGTTGTTTCTGTTTTATTTTGCCTTCAATTTAGATAAAAACATCTCTACACACTGATGACTCATTGATTATATTTTCACTAATTATTCTATGCCGATACCATATCGTCCCCCCAGTCCTTGTTGGGCTTATATACTATATGATTCAAAGATGACCTTTAAATTAAGTTGTCATAAGAATCACATCCTACACAATATAAGCTAAGTAAGACATGATAGTGTGAGAGTGTTTTTTTGGTATTTTCAAAATAAATTTCCAGCATTCATAAAACACATTGGTCCAGTATACATACAAAAATTACTCATGTTAAATTGCCTCTGATGGGCATAAGACAGACAAGCACTAAGGGGACGAAAAGGGAAGTATAACAGATAACTTGACGAAAAATTATATAATTTCGTAATTTTAAGCAATACCTGTTGTATTACTTTACGAATATGTATTAGATTAAAGAGTTAATTTTTATCTTAATTTACTGATAGCAAAATATCTTTACATTTCCGATAAACAAAATATTGATATAAAAAGCTGAGATATTGTTAATCAAATTTGTAATTGCAATTTATCCGAGAGAGTGCGAGCATTCTGAAGATGGCGCTCACCAAGTTCCTCGTGGCCTTCCTGGCCCTCGCCGCTGCGGGTTGTGTGCTGGCGCAGAGCAACCATTTCGAGATGGGCAGCAAGAACTTCAACGACAGGCAGATGCACTACGAGATCGTCCAGAAGTCTTCCACTGTCGCCACCATCGTCACCAAGGACATCACCTTCCCCAAAACTGGATTTGTCAACAACGTGAGCTACATCAAGGCCTTCGACCAGTACACCAACGGCAATGGAGGATACGCTTCCATCTTGAATGGAGGGATTGGACAGAGAGGAGTTACTCTGCACTTCAAGTCACAGAGGGGACATGGATTCAACTTCATCCTGGAAATCTGGGGAAATTAAGCTTAATAACTCAGTGAAATTTTTGTTTTCATTTTCTTCCGATCCTCTCCTGGACAATTTTCTCTTAATCTTTCTATCTACCGCTACAATCAGTAATCCTTTTCCTTTTTTCCTTTAACCTTATCCTATTCAGTAAATCCATTTGCCGTCTCTCTACTCTCTATTTGGTCATTCTGTGTCATCAATGGTTGATCTTATTCGGCCATCTGTCATGGTCCTTGCTGGCAACGAGCCCCTGAGAATCCTGCTAATCACTTTGACAGTGGGAATCAAAGTTTCGGGATTTTTTTTTACAGAAAAGTGCCAAAGAGGAACAAGTATGTTTTTTTCATGTCGCTTGTTTTTGACCAACATGTTTTTGAAAAAATAATACAATTTTTTAAATGTGTTCAATGTATTTTATTTCAGTTGATTAATAATAATGTATCGTTTCGCCAAACATGAGTTTCGCTGATCTCTTAGATATTTCATTTAAGTGGAAAAAGGCCACATTTCAAAAGCATCAGCCTTTCTCCTTGTTTCTGTTTTGATGGATCATATATTTTAAGAAATGATACGCATATTTTGTTGCTAAAGAAACATTTAATTTATTATGGTAATGTCCTCTTTCAAAAGGTGTGTGTTTAGGTGCAGGGTTGTGAAATCTTGGAAACCCAGATGAGATAAGGATTGTGAAATCTGGTTGACATCTCACAAGTCGCAATCGGGGAACCTTTGCTTTTTGATGTGAGAGTGTTATTTTAGTCTGGCTACAACAAAGTTGTAATAGGTAGATATGAAATAAGATTAAAGAAACAAAATGACTGACAGTATATTTTTAGGTAGGTACCTACCTACTCAGTTGTTTCCTGCCATTGTTATCAGTTATCAGTCAACAGCTACTTCACTTTTCATATAGATTTTCTTCATGTGATTTCTAGGAATAAGAGTTAATTTATTATATTTATGTATATATTATTAATATTATGTTCACTACAGTCTACAGAAGCTTAACAAAACTAAAAAAAAAAACATTATTTTCTAGAGTTTATTCATTTATTCACTTTATTTATTTTAGTAGTACCAGTTAAGGTGACAGGTAAAAAAAGAACGAGATGTCGTCCCATGAACTTCATACTTTCAGGATTGGGATCGACATATGGGCCTTGCCTTCTATGCTCAACTCCAGAGGATAGAGACCAGCAGAGACAAATGGAAAGCAGGAAAAGGCATTGCCTTTAGAAGATGGTTCATTAAAGCATGTTGCGTTCACCATAGTATTATTTGTGAGCTCTTATTTGTAAAAAAGCTCATCAACCGGACTTAGGCCCGGCATTTTCAACGTCAGCATAGCGACTTTATACTGAATGAAAAAGACGCACTTATGTCAATCGTGTAGGTTGTTTTTTTTATCAGTTTAAAGTCACATAAGCTAATATTTTTAAGGGTGTGGTGGTTTACACAGTGAAAGTCCATTGTATATTAATTAAATAAACAATGTTTTAATTCACTTTTATAATTTTATTTCTGTCAAGCACTTTCGCCTACAAGGCATCATCAGGACAATGACTAATCATTGTCCTGATGATGCCTTTTAGGCGAAAGTGCTTGACAGAAATAAAATTATAAAAGTGAATTAAAACATTGTTTAATTAATTAATATCACATAAGCATACGTTGAAAATACTAGGCCTTATAGAGCATTTCACTTGATTAATGTTAGAACAATAAAAAAGGGAAATTTTATCAAATTTCATATCGTAAAACCAATATTACTCCATCAAGTGCTAGAAGATAAAACTGCATATAAAAAAACAAGAGAGTCCTACAATCCAGTTATACTATAAACGTGAAATCTAACATAACTGTCTACTCAAGTTTATAAACAGGGAAGACGGATATTTTAATACGAGCTATACGGAAGAATACAGTTTTTAATTTCTTGGAGTTTTACTGGTCTCTTAGCCAACGTCTTTGGGAAACTTAGCCGAATAAGAACTTTTACTAATTGATGTAGTGTCTCAAAACAAAGGCAATAAGTTGTTTACAACTCTGCCGCAAGGGACAAGGATCCACCGCCACCTCAGCAATAACTTTGCCGATCCTGTCTCATAAGTGTCAAGGACATCTTAATTCCGTGAAATCTAGGAAGTCCTACAGGATTTCAAACACGTCAACATGAAGTGTGCTACTTTGCTAGTGCTCTGCGTGGCGGTTCTTGCTGCCGGCTGTGTCCTGGGGCAAAGCCATCATTTCGAAGTCGGAAGCAAAAGATTCAACGACCGGCAGCTGCATTATGAGATTGTCCAGAAGTCTTCGTCCTTCCTGCAGATTGTCACCAAGGACGTCGGTTTTCCCTCGTCTGGTTTCGTCAATAACATCAGTTACATCAGGGCATTTGATCAGTACACAAACGACAAGGGAGGCTACGTGAGCTTGCTCTCAGGGGGGATCGGTCAGAAAGTTGTAAAGCTACATTTTAAATCACAAAGAGGTCATGGGTTCAACTTTGTGCTGGAGATTTGGGGAAACTGAGTTTTTTCTGAAAAAAGGGAAAACCCATCTTCTAGAAAATTATCCAAAAGAGAATTTATTGCGCAATTACATTATCTTATGCCTTGTCCTCAATCAAGTAGACCACAGTTTTTACCGAAATTGTTGACTCTGGATGAAATGAAAGAAGGAAGGACAGGAACATCATTAACAAAGTTAATCTGTTGTATGGGCGGCTTATTTTTATTCTTAATATTTCTTAATTTTTTATTTGATTTTATTTATGTACAAATAAATTTATTTTTAAGGTTGTGTTGTTTTTATATACCTACTTAAATTTTATTTTTTGTTTGTATGACTTGACTTATAGGTTTGTATGAGGCTGACCACCAATACTGTAAAAATGGTTCACTTTATCAATGTCACCGCTGTTTCAAGGAATGTCGGCAAGAGTTGCAGGGCTTATGTTCATTTGAGATTGTTTTTTTTGTTGTTGGTCCAAATGAGGCATGTGCAAGCGCGAACTTATACGTGTTTGCTTATGGGAATGCATATAATATAAATAATCTTAAATGTTTATATTTGCTATCGATAGATTATAGATTATTTTAGTTGTATTTGTATTTAAATAAATAAACGTAAGCTTTGGTTTGTTCCCCTTGATAGGAACGTTCGTCCTCTGTTTCTGTAGCCTTTTACAGACAACTAACAACATGTCGCTGTTTTAAAGGTAAAGTGAATAAGAACTGATTCACTGATTTAAGAAATCACGCACAAAATCTTCTCATTGTACCTCAGGGAATTCATTACAACAAAATGCTCATGAAGAACTTCTGAGCTACAGGATTTTCATACTTTATTAGTGTTTTCTCTCGTAGAAAATAGGAAAAAGGTGCATTTATCTGAGAAACCCACGTTAGCTAATATACCACTTATTAAATTGCACCTTTAGGGTGTCCATTTTAAGGTATATTTTAATCATGCTTAGAACACAGCTTAGTAACGTGATGTGAGTGTGCGTTCATCATGTTGCCAGTATGGCAGTATGGTAACATGATAAACGCATCATCATGTTGCCAGTATGGCAGTATGGTAACATGATAAACGCATCATCATGTTGCCAGTATGGCAGTATGGTAACATGATAAACGCATCATCATGTTGCCAGTATGGCAGTATGGTAACATGATAAACGCATCATCATGTTGCCAGTATGGCAGTATGGTAACATGATAAACGTACACTCACTTCTTCCGATAACCAATAAAGTAAAGTGTAATGTATAATCTAAGTTACAAAGATATATTAATGTTTAAAATTCATATTTAATGCATGCCGCAAAACAGGCTCATGTACATATTTTCGCGCTAACAAATGCCGCATGTGTAGGTACCTAGGGTACTTACAAATTAAAATACAAACCTCAAATGAACATAAACTCTGCAACTTTTGCCAACCTTCCCTGAAACAGGGGTGAGATTGGCAAAGTGAACCATTCCTTACACTATGGATGGTAATCCTCAATAGTACAAAAAATGCGGAAGTAAATTGAATCAAAAAGTACCAGAAATAAATAACGAGTATCTTTTTATTTTATGTAAAAAAAACAAATATAAAATAACTAAATCATCATAAACCTTAAAACCAACATTCTGAAAAAAAACAATGTGTTGAGAGTTTGATACAAAAGTTTTATTTATGTTGTACAAATGGTAAGAACTGTTCCCCTGAACGCTTCATATTCACTGGATTATAAAAATAAAATAGAATCCCCAAATACAAACTGCGCATAAAGGTGCTTCATAAAATTCGCAAGTGAGAACATTATTTTAAAACAAAGATTCCACCAAGTTATCAAAACTTAATAACCCCAGATTTCCAGGATGAAGTTGAATCCATGTCCCCTCTGTGACTTGAAGTGCAGAGTAACTCCTCTCTGTCCAATCCCTCCATTCAAGATGGAAGCGTATCCTCCATTGCCGTTGGTGTACTGGTCGAAGGCCTTGATGTAGCTCACGTTGTTGACTGTTCCAAAAGACGGGAAGGTGATGTCTTTGGTGACGATGGACGCGACAGTGGAAGACTTCTGGACGATCTCATAGTGCAGCTGCCTGTCGTTGAAGTTCTTGCTGCCCATCTCGAAGTGGTTGCTCTGGGAGGAGGCGCATCCCAGAACAGCGAGAGCAACAAAGACCACCAGAAACTTCGACATTTTGACCAAAAAACGAGACAACTATTTCAAACCAAAATCAAGACAACAATTTCGAATCAATTTTTCCGATCAGACCAATTTATACATTGGTTTTTATCTTTGGTAACTTTGATTGATTGGTTTAGTCATTTTTATGCTTATTTTTAACGCTATCTTATCTATTAGGTTTAGGGAGTCATTGTGTTTTGCAAAATTTTGAATCAATTTGTTGATAGTTATCGCTGACATCGTGATATGTGTTTTCCCAATGAATGAGACCAAAAACCTACTACGCAATATTTCCATAGGTTCAGTGTTGGTGTGTGGCTGACTACCCATTATGTAAAATTGGTTCACTTTTCGTCTCCTTAGTGCTTGTTTGTCTTATATTCATCAGATGTAATTTCACATGAGCAAAGTTTGCATGTGTAGGCACCTCCTGGACCAATGTGTCTTAAAAATCTGGAAATTTATTTAAAAAATATTTAAAACAACTTTCACACTATAGTGTTTCACGTTTTGTTCTTAGCTCAGATTGTGTAGACTGTAGACGATTTCATTGAAAGGTCACCTTTGAATCAAATAGTAGAGAAGCCAAACAATCACTAGAGTGACGTTTTTCCTATACCGGGAATTTGATTTTGGTAGTGTGCAACTAAGATTATAAACATTCTATCATAATGTGTCATTTCAAAAAGATCGTGTGTATTAAATTAGGTGCTAGATCAGGCTTGTCCAACATACGGCCCGCAACGACATCTAGTTATTGCGCAATATGTTCTTTGAATCTATTTAAGGCTGTGTTAAAAAAAAAAATCCCGTTTTTTTTTAAATATGTTTCTTATACTTTATGGCCTTAGCAAATGAGTGACATTAATGAAAAAAATTGGAAATTGGAAATATTTTTTGTCTTTATAATAATTATAGAATGATACAAATTCTAGTAGGTGGTGTGATTTTAAATAGAATAATGTGAATAGTTTTTGCGATAATATGAAAAAACTGAAACTAATTAACTTATTTAATTCTTGAAAATTGTTTTTTCATATTATCGCAAAAACTATTCACATTATTCTATTAAAAATCACACCACAAACTAGAATTTGTATCGTTCTATAATTATAAAGAAAAAATATATTTCCAAAATACAAAACAACAAAATGCGAGCAAAAAAAAAAAAAAAAACGAGTTTTTTTAAATATTATTTTGTGGCGTCATTTTTTAAGTTATATAAAAAAAACTTTAAAATAAAGATAAAAAATTATTTAACACGCGTGATTTTTTTTATTAATGTCACTCGTTTGCTAAGGCCATAAAGTATAAGAAAAATATTTTTAAAAAAAACGGGATTTTTTTTTGACCGGAGTGACAGCGGCAGCGACTGTTTTCAAATTGGGGGGCGCGATTTTTTTCCGCGAATATTGAAATTGCGTGCCTATCCGTCGATAGAATTTTTATGAACCAAATTAACTTCCAAAATTGCGTGCCTATCCCCCCCCCCCGCAAACAGAATTATTATGGACAAAAGTACAACAAAAAAAATTAGCCCGCCACGATTACAAGAGTACTAAATCCGGCCCGCCACGATTTTGAGTTGGACACCCCTGTGCTAGATAATCTTATAAAATATTAAATGTTTATACAATAACAAAAGAAGAAAAAATATTGCGATTGGGCACTGCCATCTCTTCACCCCGCATAGAAACTAAATGAACTTGTTTCTTCTGGTAGTTGTGTAACGTGATCGAGCTTTTACTTTTGCTGCATAGATGCCGTTAACTGATAAGAATGAAAGAAATTGTTACACATTCTGCCTGTGTGCATACAAATAAACAAAACCTCACATGAAAATAAAGCTTGCAACTCCTGCGGCCTTTCCCTGAAACCGGGGTGGCATTGATGACAAGTGAACCAATTTTTACAGCACGGGGGGTAAGCCCAGGGGCATTTTAAGCTTTTTTGGGTAGGGTCCAACGCTGCTCATGGGCCCCCCCCCCCCCCCCCCCCCCCCAAAATGAGTAGGTAATTTTGTAGGACATTTTTTGAAACACAATTTAATGACAATTTTTTAGAAAAGTAGGTAGGTACATTATTATAGGTAGCTACCTACATTAGGTAGCTAGGCACAACGTAACGGTTCAAAACATTTATTTTCGTAATTTCGCAGTCACAAATTTTTCTAGTATAGTCGAAAAATCTAAATTCTGTAAGGTGTCGTAATTTATGTTCATCACTGACAGGTGATTCAGTTTGTGCTGGGAAATTGTAGTCCTGAGGTCATTTTTTGTCAATTTTAATTTTGAAAACGCCCTTTCTCCCGTTGCGTTACTCAGGGGCATTTTAAGCTATTTTGGGTAGGGTCCAACGCTGCTCATGCCCCCCCCCCCCCTCCAAATAAGTAGGTAATGACATTTTTTTAAACACAATTAGTCTAAGAGCTAGACGTATGAAACCTTACCTCATCGACTACCAGGCAGAGACATGGTCAGGCTGGTAGTTTGCATCGAGTACATGATTTTTTCACAGATCTGCCGTTTCCTATCCTGGAGCGTTTTGGATGCGGCCTCTTCAAAGAGGCCCAAAAAATGGTGCAAACTACCTCATCGACTACCAGGCAGAGACTAGTAAAAACTAATGCTCCATATTAATTACCTGCTTTTTGCATAAAAAAAAATATTCCAAACCTGGAGCGTTTTGAATGCGGCCATTTTTTTGTAAATTATAAAAAACGATCTTTTGAAGTTAGTTGTATGAGCCATGGAGATAAAGTAAAAAAATATTATACTACATACATTACTTGTAATAAGAGGATAAACATACTACAAATTTGTATTTCCAACCCTTCTTGTTCAGGAGAAAAGGGGGTAAAATGTTATTTTTTACAATATATTTTATAACTCAAAAACAAAATAGAAATTTTGATATTTTTGTACGTAAAATATAAGAACATAAATTTTTATACAATAATGATCTCTTACATATTTTTGCTATCTGCTGTAGTTTCAGAGCATTTTCTAAAAAACTTTACGGCAGTTCCCGTTTTTGGTTCAAAATTCGGTTTGAACGCCTTAGTATTTTATTTTAAAAATTTATAAAAAATACCATCACCTAGAAGATTAAATTTCCTTTAAAATTGTATGAATATTTACTCTTTTATTGTGAAAGGATTGTATGTTATAGCGGTTTAACTTTTGTAACGTATTTTGATGGTTGTATATAAGTACTTACCTATCTAGCACGAGTATCTGCGTAATATTATGATGATTTCATATTATCATCATAATATCACGCAAAATATGTTACCGCAAGATTAACCGCTATTCTGTTCAAACCTTTCACGATAAAATAGTTTATATCCATACAGTTTTACAGGCAATTTAATCTTCTAGGGGATGGTATTTTTTATATATTTTTACAATCAAACACTACGGCGTTCAAACCGGATTTTGACCAAAAAACGGGAAACGCTGTAACGGTTTTTGGGAAAATATTTCACTTCAAACTTTATTTTCTCTGAAACTATAGCAGATAGCAAGAATATGTACGAGATCATTATTGTATAAAAAATTATGTTCTTATATTTTACGTACAAAAATATCAAAATTTCTATTTTGTTTTTGAGTTATAAAATATATTGTAAAAAATAACATTTTACCCCCTTTTCTCCTGAACAAGAAGGGTTGGAAATACAAATTTGTAGTATGTTTATCCTCTTATTACAAGTAATGTATGTAGTATAATATTTTTTTACTTTATCTCCATGGCTGATACAACTAACTTCAAAAGATCGTTTTTTATAATTTACAAAAAAATGGCCGCATTCAAAACGCTCCAGGTTTGGAACATTAATTTTTGTGCTAAAAGCAGGTAATTAATGTGGAGCATTACTTCTTACTAGTCTCTGCCTGGTAGAAATGAGGTAAGGTTTCGTGCGGCCGGCTCTTACACTAAATTTAATGACAATCGAAATACCTACGCAAAAATGCTAGGCTGGTTTGTTATTGGTTTGGTTTGGCGTGCAGCGTGGCACGTAAAAACATTGTTTTATTATTTATAACAATTTTTTGTTTTGTGGTTTAATTTTTTTTGTAATTTCTTTCAAAAGTAGGTACATACCTACCTAATATTTTTTTATAGTGAAGAATTATTTCTCATGTTTTTTAATTATTTTTTTCAAGAGGAGCTAAATACTGTAAAAAATTAACCCAAAAGGGCCCCCGCGGGGCCCCCTCCGGGGGCCCTGCGGGGCCCCTTGGGCCTTGGGGCCCTGTCCGCTGCGGGTACTGCGGACCCCCCTTAAACTGGCACTGGGTAAGCCTCATACCAACCAATCAGTCAAGGAGCACAAAAAAATTAATAAAAAAAACGCAACTAAGCTACACATATAGTTTAACTTCTTGCCGCGTTATCCCCGAAGGCATCCCATGTGGCGAGTTGAATCTATTTATTTTTACAGGTAAGGGGGCCGGCCTCACGCCAACCACTTCATTTGAAGTGGGGGTTTCCCAGCTCCCGAGGGGCTGGTACTCATTTCTTGTGAAGGCTAAGTAAGCCTTGCCGGTATTTTATTTTGGGGTTTGAAATAAACATCAAAATGGGAAATCATTTCTGACACCCTCGGTGGGATTTCGAACCCGAGCACACGGCATGGAATGCAAGCACTCGATACCAACTGAGCTATCGACCGTACTGATGATTTACAATGATTACAAAAATTATTTACAAAAAATACTTAAATAAACACCTAAGAAATCCAATTTAAAATAAAAAGTTAAATTAAAATTGAATTGTTTATTTCAGAAATCATTTAAAAATGTGTAGTTTGTGGCATGGATTTATAAGGACTGGATGGGCTAAGAAAGCAATTCTTTGTGAATTAGAAATGCGCTACCCCACTCATCATACAAAAATCCAAATTCAGTCTATCGGTAACCTTCCAACTGTCAACAGGTATATATGATGACGTTGATAAAATTTATTTTTCGTTTGTTGAAATACTTTGTTCATTCTAGAACTAGTGATGTTCAAATATATAGGTACTTGCTTCTGGAAGTATGTAACTTCTATGCTCGCGGTAATAGATACTTGTGAAAATCATTCCGTACATAATGAGGTCGGAACATTTTTTAATTCAGAATTTATCAGATATTTTCATACATTCAACAACACTAGTAATAAATTTCGTTGCCGTGGTGATGTCATGTTTCCATGGTGATATGTAAATAGCTTGAAGATGGATTAGAGACACATTGCTTACATAGAAAATGAGAAAAGCATTTCATATGTCGTAAGCGAGACAGCATTATAAACAATGTATGTTGTCAAAGACGGTGCATCATGTTGATTGGTACTAAATAACATTTACAGCCCCTCCATTTAATACTTCCTCCATGGGTACATCCCTAAATCTCTCAAATTGCTTGTACGTAGGTATTTGAAAATTTTGAATACAAAAAAGCAATTTTGTTGAAAATTTAAATTATTTATTATGTAAAATCGTTTTTTGCCATCTATATTTCTAAAAACCTTTCAACAACTTTTTTTGTTTCCCTGTTATATTTTAAAAATGCTACATATCTTTGCAACTTAGATTGTATAGGTACATCTCTAAATCTCTTAAATTGCTTGTACGTAGGTATTTCAAAATATTGATCCGGTCGATAGCTCAGTTGGTAGAATGCTTGCATTCTACCCCGTGAGCTCGGGTTCGAATCCCACCGAGGAGGGTGTCAGAAATGATTTCCTATTTCGGTGTTTATTTCAAACCCCATAATAAAAATACCGGCAAGGTTTACTCAGCCTTCACAAGAAATGAGTACCAGCCCCCTCGGGAGCTGGGAAACCCCCACTTCATCTGAAGTGGTTGGCGTAAGGCCGGCCCTCTTACCTGTAAAAATAAATAGGTTCAACTCGCCACATGCGACCCCTTCGGGGATAACGCGGCAAGAAGTTACACTATTTGTGTAGCTTAGTTGCGTTTAGTTGCGTTTTTGCGAATAAAAAAAAGCAATTTTGTTGAAAACTTCCATTATTTATTATGTAAAATCGTTTTTTGCCATCTATCTATATTTGTAAAAACCTTTCAACGAAATTGTTATATTTTTGATTATTAATTGCTGGTCTAAATAAATACCTGTTTCTGGGCATGAAATTAAGTTTGGTGAAATTCATTCCTCTTCAAAACTTTATCTTAAAAAAAAAAGAAAAAAAAAAAAAAAACACCACCGCAAGTCAAATTCGAAAGCAGGACTTTCTCGAGTTTTGTCGCATTGGCGCGGTAGCGTAGCGGTAGAATACGCTGATCCATAAGAGGGCCAATGACGACCACGAAGGACAATGTAATAAAGGATTTATCGTGTTCTTAAAATTTTGAGTTTAGATTTAATTCTTTTGATTGGTTGATTTTATAAATTTTTGTGTTTAAAGCGGCCGTATTTGACGGTATTTAAGAGCGCAGCGGGGATTCACACGAAGTTTTTTAAGCGAGTACTTGCCGATGGTGTATTTGACAGGACAGTTCAGGATGTGCTATATTTAAGTGGTGGAGCGGTCGGTCTTTCACGACGTTTGTTTTGGTTTTTATGTTGTAGGTTCACATGCGGCATGTGCAAGCGCGAACTTGTACTGCCCTGCTAAGAAAGAAGGCAGTAACTGATTTTTTTTCGATATTGAGCTATATATGTATTCCATGTTTTAAACGACGCTGAATCCAATAAGCTAAGTAAAAAAGCTGTATCTCCTATGGTTACTGAGATATAAGCACGCAGACTAGCAGTAAGTGTATTAAAAATCATACAATTCCTAAACAAAAGAGCAGTAAGTACGGCTGCCCAATCAAAAGAGCAGTAACTGTTGCAAGATACTGCTCTTTTGCTTAGTGAAACACAGATACTGCTGTTATGCTTGGTACCTATACCTAAAACAGCTGTTATTAGATACTGCTTAGTTCTGCTAAACTGTCAGTGTGTTTTTGAGGTTATGTGAGTGATCTCAAGCACAGAATAAGATTTCAAGTGATCTTATGAGTGTTTAATACTTAAGTTGTGAGTTATTTTGAGTGAGTCAGTGTTTAGAAAAGTTATACTGTTAAAATATGTCGAGTTTTAGCAAGTTTTCATCAAGAACTAAACTGCTTGTACAGAGAGGTTTGAAGTTAGCCAGTAGTTCAGAACATGTAAATGTGCATCAATCTGATGACAGTTCAACTACTGAAACTGTTTTTCCATGTTCAATTAGGCCTACTGCTGATATTGCTGTGCCAGACTCTAAAAAAATCGATCTAACTGAGCCTACAGCATCAAATGAAATAGGCCTAAACGTTCCTGATGAAAATGAGCCTAGGCCTGCTAAAATATTTGATGTTAATAGTGTAGATCTTGTACATAACAATGCCAGCCCAACCCCAGCACTAAGTGAACAGTCTATTTTTCTTGTGGGTAATGACCTTTTAGTGTATAACGAAGGTGATGATATTGCTAATCGTGTGGAAGTGGACATAGTTTATGAATACCCGCAGCCCAATGTTTTTGAAGACCTATCTCTTGTTGAAGTAGGCCTAGGCCTAGAAGATTTTTTTACAGCCGATGTTGCATTACAGCAGCAAGAAATCACAGAAACTAGGCCTAATTTGGGTCAAGATATCAATTTAGAAGAACAAACATTTGATCATATTGGTATCGGGGAAGAGATAGATGGAACCAATAATAGTGAACCAACCCGTAAAAGAAAGAAAAGCCAATTATCAAAACAAGAATGGAAAAAAGTTAAAGTTGAAAATTTAAAAAAGAAACACACTGTTCAGCCTCCTTGTGATAATTGTAAGAAGAAATGCACAAATAAAATATGCGAAGATCGGAGAAATAATTTAAATATGCAATTCTGGGTTATTGAATCTTATGAAGACAGAAGGTCATATATTTTTAATTGCTGTGAAAGATTTGATGTGAAAAAAAGAACTGTAACTGTTTCCAGTGAAAGTAAAATGAGGCGCAACAAAACTGTAAACTACTTTTTAACTGATGTGAACGATGGGAGACATCTATAATAATATCTATAATCTAAGTTGCAAGGATATATTCATTTAAAGCTCTCAGATGTATGCCCACAAACCAACAAGTGTAGTTCGCGCTTACAAATGCTGAATGTGTACTTACAAATAAAATCCAAACCTCAAATGAACATAAGCCCCACAACTTTTGCCGACCTTCCCTGAAACAGGGGTGACATTGGCAAAGTGAACCATTTTTTACAGTATGGGTGGTCAGCCTCATACCAACCTATAAGTCAAGGAATATGAATAATAAATTACATTTAAATATAAAAAAGAACAAAACCTTACAAAGAAATCTATACAAAAAAAAGTCAAAAATTTCCTATGCAAAAAATGTAGCAAATGAATACACCAACATTAGAAATCAACATTGCAGATTAGCCGCCACTTCTTCCTGTCCTTGCATACTTCTTTCATTTCATCCAGAGTCATAACCTTTTTCATACAAGTCCTCCTTTTATTATGACTCTGGATATCCCAGTCATTCGCTATTTCAGAGATTTGATCCTTCCATACTTTTCTCGGTCTTCCTCTACCACGACATCCATCTATTCTAGCAACATATACTTTCTTCGTCAATCTTTCATCACTCATTCTCTCCAAATGCCCGAACCATCTTAACATACTTCTTTTAATCTTCACTTTCACACTTTCCCTTACACCACATTCTTCTCTTACAAAATCATTCCTCACCCTGTCACTTCGTTTTTTCCCAATCATGCTTCTTAGATAGTCCATTTCTACTGTATGGACTTTACTAATTTCCCTTTCACTCACCGTCCAGGCTTCACTTCCATACATCAAGGTTGGCACTAGTATACCACCGTGCACCGCCAATCTAACATTTTTTGAGAGATTTTGGTTCCTGGCGATGCAAGCGGTCGCACCCAGTACACACCTGCCTTTCATTATTCTTCTTTCAAATTCACCGGCCATTCTTCCATCTTTTTCAAACTTACTTCCCAAATATACAAACTCATTTACGACATCAACATTCATTCCATTAATTTTAAATTCATAATTCATATTTTCATCATCTCTTTCAAAAATCAAAACTTTCGTCTTTCTTGCATTCAACTTCAAATTATTACCTTTCAAAGCTTCGTTCAATCTAGAGAGCATCATTTGCAATTCCACTGCTGAATCAGATACAAGGACTGCATCATCCGCATACAGTAGAACGCTTACTTTGCTCTCTCCTATCATTAATCCACAATCATCAAGTCTAGCATCTCGAACACACTTGTCCATGACTATGTTAAATAGCCATGGGCTCATCACACATCCTTGCCTTACACCCTTAAAAACTTCAAACCATTCACTATACTCACCATCAATACGAATGCAAGCCATACTATTCTCATAGTTCGCATGCACCGCATTGAGTAGAGCTCCATTCACTCCGTATGCTTTCAAAACATCCCACAACATACCTCTGTCCACTGAGTCAAAAGCCTTTTCCAGATCCACAAAGGCCGTGAATAGTTTCCCCCTCACCGACAATTGTTTTTCAACAATTTGTCGTAGAGTGAAAATCTGATCAACACAGCCTCTACCGGCCATAAAGCCGGACTGTATATCGGAAACCCTTTTGCTAGTAGTCAGAATCACATTTTTTATAATCACCTTACAGAAGACTTTTCCTGGTATACTGAGTAGACTGATTGGTCTGAAGTTCTGACAGTCTTTTTTGTCCCCTTTATCTTTGTTACATGAAGTATGTAAAACCTTTTTTTTGACCACGTTTGGTTTTAATAAAAAGAATGACAAATTTCTTAACACAATTCTTTCTGCAGAAAAAGGTTCCATTGCCCCTAAGTTAAGCATGAGAGGTAGGCAGCCATCAGTTAATAAAGGACCACATCAAGAAATCATAGAACATATTGAATCGTTTAACCCAGAAATTGCACATTATAGAAGAGAGCACGCCCCTCTGACACGTTATTTACCCAGTGACTTAAACATGGTGCTCATGCATGGAGATTTTGTAAACAAAAATCCACAGTTCAAAAAATGTGTTTCTTATGAGCTTTACCGAAAACTTGTAAAAGAAAGAAAGATATCTTTTGCCAGGTTAGGGCATGAAGAATGTGAGACTTGCGAAGAATTCAAGCTCCATGAACACGATGAAAATAATTTGGATGACGAATGTGAAATTTGTTCTACTTGGAAGAAACACAACAAACTTGTGAAAGACAGTAGGGAGTTGTACCGCAAATACGCAGAGAATGAAAGCGAACAAAATAAAAACTCTGAACTATGTGTCAGTGCAGATCTCGAAAAAGTCATCATGTTACCTAGGCTTGACATGTTCAAAGCTATAATATTTGCACCGCGTCTTACTGCATACAATCAAACTTTTGCACCAGTTGGTAAAAAAAGCTGCCACAAGCCTTTTGCAGTACTTTGGCATTGTGCGTTGAGAGGCAGGAACAAAGAAGACATAGTAAGTACCTACTACGCATTTTTCAAAAAATATAGAGACATAAAGAAATTTATTTTGTGGCTAGATAACTGTAGTGCTCAAAACAAGAACTGGTGTTTACTTAGTTTTTTGGTGAAGATTGTAAATTCTTTGGAAATTGAAGCAACTGAAGTGAACATTTTTTATTTTGAGCCTGGGCATTCCTTTAATAGTGCAGACAGTTTCCACCACCAAGTGGAAATGTCTCTCAAGTCCCAGAAAAAGACCTATGACTTTGATGACTTCGCTTTAGCAGTGGGAAAAGCGAACAACAACCATGTAGATGTTATGAAAATGGGTATTAACGATTTCTTCGAATGGAAGGACTGGAAATCCGAAGTTAAACTTAAATCTACACCTCAGAGAATATACCTTCGTGATATTGTCCACATAAAAGCAGTTCGAGGCTGCTATATCTTGCAGTACAAAACTTCATACGAGGAAACCGAAGAGTATAAAGTGCTTGACTTTCTTCAAAACAGAATTTCAAAGAAGAAAGTAATACCAGATCCCAAAATGTTCACAGTGCCTGAGGGTTTCCCTGAAGACCGGAAAAAAAAACTTCTAGACGCAATGAAAGGCATATTGCCAAACAACAGAAAACTGTTTTGGGAAACTTTACCAAGTCAAAAGGGTGCAGACGGGCCAGTTTCAAGGATGGACTGAACACCTAATTAACTATTAGGCCTAACCTATGCATATTTTCAGTTTAATAGGGCCTACTTATATTTGTACTTTTCACTCTAAGTAAATTATTGAATTTAGGACCTAAACTACTTTTAGCATTGCTATAAAAACCTTTTTAACTAGGCATAGGCGTATTTTCTGTTGAATAGGGCTTAACTGAAGTTACTTTTATTTGTATTTTTATAACTGTAAGTAAATGATTTAAACTAACCTACTTTGTTTGATTGCTACCCTGGGTTTAATACCTAGCCTATGCATTTTTCTGTTACATAGATCTTACTTTTATTTGTACAACTATAAATAAATTATTTAAGTTAGCCTCCTTTGTTTCATTGCTATAAAAATCACTAAGCAAAAATAGAGCACTTACTGCCTCTTTAATTGTACATTTGCTAAGAAAAAAAGCAGTATCTGTCACTTACTGCTTTTATGCTTAGTTTTTCTCATAACCAAAAAGCAGTAAGTGTTATAATTTTATGAATTTTTCATTTATTTTCATATTTTTTAATAGTTATACGTAACAGTTGCCTCACAAAAACCATGTTAAAAAATTGAAACTGAAATCTTTAAATTTAAATAAGTTAGCCCAACTTCAATGTTTGAAGTCAATTATCTCAAAACAAACATTTTGCAGATACTGCCTTTTTAGTAAGCAGGGCAGCGTACATGTCTGCTTGTGAGAATGCGTATAATGGGAATCTCCAATGTAACATACCTTTGCAACTTAGATAAGATTAGACTGAAGCAAGAAAGTCGAGTGCAGTTCCCTGTACAATTTATTTATATGTTAAGATGACTGATTAATAAGTGAATATGTCTGCAATCAACAAAACAGGGAATAGGTTTAAAATAAAACTCAAGCCGTTATCTTAAATAATGTATAATGGATTTAAGATCACAAAAATTTTAAAATAATATTTTAAATAAAAGATTTTATGTACAAAAAAAGATGAATACTGCAGCTGAATACAAGTTAAACTTCCATGCTACTGTGAATGTGATACCATCTTAACTAAAACAATAATTTAAAAATACTTTACTAAAAGAAATAATAACTATAAACAAAATACTAAGTGTCGTGTAATGATTATGAAATACAAATAAGATTGTTTTTAGATAAGTACCTACTTTAAGTATGGTATAATTACTTTATAAATAAAAGACATTGAGGTAACGTTAAACAAGCAGATTGTTTTGTGGAAATCACTTCTGCAGAGCAGCGGTATATAACTTGGGTGCTTCCTTCTTGATCATTCCTGACATGAGTTTTTTTATTTCAGCGATAGCCTTGCCCGGATTCAAGCCCTGTTGAAAATATTATACATTAAAAAATATGTTGTGTAACAATTGCAAATAATTCAAAACATTGTATTTAAAAATTGAGTTCCTTGTCAGAATCATAATATGCAAGTATGTTAATGTCAAGATAAAAGTCAAATAAATTATATGAGAAATGGGTGGTTCAGCTCGGAAACAAAAAAATTATAATTCATATTAAAAGAAGACACCCAACAGTTTTTTTTTAAGCGGGCCCTCTCCCGCTTGGTAATAGCTATAAAAAGCGCCAATTACACAAGCAAGACCCAGTTTACTGTAAGGCTAGATGGATCTTTGGAGACCGGTCTTTAGGAAAGGTAAATGAATTTTTCAACACTACACAACCAAGCTACCCATATTGTGCCACTTCTTGCCGCGTTATCTCCGAAGGGTTTGGCATATGGCAAGTGGAACCTATTTATTTTTACAGGTAAGGGGGCCAGCCTTACGCCAATCGCCTTCGGTTCAATCTGGGGGTTTCCCAGCTCCTGAGGGGGCTAGTACTCATTTCTTGTGAAGGCTGAGTACACGTTGCTAATATTTTGGGTTTTGACATAAACACCGAAATGGGAAATCATTTTTGACACCCTCAGTGGGATTCAACCTACAATCTTCCAAGTGCGATTCCATAGTATTAGCCACAAGGCTTTCTTAAATACTTTGTTGAGCTACCTTTTTTTTAACCAAAATCATATTCATATTTGCGATGAAAAAAAAATGTCAGACTGATATTTTGAATCACCCTCATAAATTGATAGTTAATAGACTGTCTCCCAGCCAGCAGGCTCAAAGTTTAGTTTGTTTCCGACACACACAGTGGAGAGTACTCTCACACCTTCCACTCACTCACATGTGCCACCACAGCGCAGACAAACATACAGCAATATGTTTATCAGCAAATCATGGAAAGCACAAAGATAAAACTAATAATCCAGAACAGGAACAGAAAAGCATCTACAATATTTCAACACATCCACATCCTGAAAAATTCACATGGAAAAAGTTGTGACACGGCCGGGTTACTAGAGAAAATGCAAACAAATATATTGTTATTGCTTGCTGGGGATCATACTCACATACAAGTGTGATGTTTGCCTTTCAAGAAAACATAATATTTTCATATTTGTGCCAAGTTCATTGCTGAGATTGAGATGGGCCAGACATGTGCAGAGAATGCTAGATTGTCATGTCCCAAAAATACTTCTGAATGGATGCCAGGGGTGAAGGAAACCGGCAGAGTAATCTGAATGGGAAGATGTTGTGAAGAGAGAAGTCACGCAGCTTCTTCAGGTGGCAAATTGGAAGACACCTGCAGGAAGTAAGTGGAGAACCCAGGTTCGGTTTAAGCTGTTTCATAATTAGAGAAAGATAGATCTCTTACCTTGGGGCAAGTCTTGGTGCAGTTCATGATGGTGTGGCATCGGTAGAGAGACCAGGAGTCAGAAAGTCTGTCCAGTCGCTGCTTGGAGTTGTCGTCTCGGGAGTCAATGATCCAGCGGTAAGCCTGAACACAGATCAGTAGATCAACATTACTTTATATTAACCATACATGGGACACATTATCAAACAATTATCAATTAATATTGATTAGAGAATATTTAGACTAATTCTCAAGGTTTATAAACAAAAATATAAGTTGCTGGTCAAGGTCTCTTTATGCCAACGACGTTACCATGTTGAAAGCACCGGTTCCCATAGATCACCGAAGTTAAGCAACATTGGGCGCAGTCAGTACTTGGATGGGTAACCGCTCAGGTACACCCCGTGTCGTTGGCATCTTGGACCGGTCCGTAGTCCGTAGTGGCAACACTTTGGACTCGTAAATGGAAGCTTGTGGATTTGGATCCCGGCGGAGCACAAAAATATACCATTTATATTTCAAATGTGCTCTTCGCTGAGTTGAAAAATTCATAAACCTTTACCAAAGACCGGTCACTGAAAGGTCCATCCAATCTTACAACAACTGGGTCTTGCTTGAGAATTGGCGCTTTCTACAGCGACGACCAAGCTCGCAGAGGGCTCTTGAGGTGTGATACACACAAAAACAGCGCTCACCAAATAAATCATCCTAATATATAAGGGGATAAGGTATCAGTACTCAATATGTTTGCAAGTTTGAATCCCAAATTTTCCATATCCTATCGACACTAACTTTGGCCTTAGTTCAAAGGATGTCATAGGACAATTCACTGCCTTAGTTCTTGTTTATCGTATACGCCATTGAGAAAATTTTACATGAGCAATGTTTGCATGTGCACTGGACCAATGTGTCTTGTGAAAACAAGAAATTTATTTAAAATATATGTATTTAAAAGAACTCTCACATTATCGAGTTTTACGGTTTTTCTTAGCTCAGATTGTGTAGAATTTGATTCATAAGACAACTGCATGAAAAAGTCATATTTGACAAGATTGGCGTATACGATAAACAAGAACTGGGGGAGCGAATTGTTAATTAATAATTCATTAAAACATTAAAGAATGAATTACTAATTGATAATGTTAAAACCCTGCTTCTGGTCAGGAAAAATAGGTTGGTGAATTGCATTCCTTTTTACAAATCTAATTTATAAAATAAAAATAAATAAAATGTTGATTTCAACCGCTAAAGCAAATTCATAGTTCAGTGACTATTCCTTGACTGATAGGTTGGTATGCGGCTGACCACCCATACTGTAAAAAATGGTTCACTTTGCCAATGTCACCCCTGCTTCAGGGAAGGTCGGCAAGAGTTGCAGGGCTTATGTTCATTTGAGATTGGGTTTTTTATATTGTAGGTCCACATGCGGCATGTGTAAGCGCGAAATTATGCATGTCTGCTTGTGGGAATGCATTTAATATGAATCTCAAATGATACATATCTTTGCAGCTAAGATTTAGATTTAGATTAGTGGATGATACTTCTAGTAGGCCAAAATATGTGCCAAGTGACGTGCACAAATATCATTCTAAAAAAGCATTATGAGGTTTGAAAATCATAAAAAATGCTTCACCTGCATGAGCACCGCAGGCCCGAGGTACTTGGTGCCGTTCCACCAGTAAGAAGGACACGAGGTGGAGCAGCAGGCGCACAGGATGCACTCGTACAGGCCGTCCAGCTTGGCCCGGTCCTCCACGGCCTGCAGCAGCTGGGCGCGGGGCTTGGCCGGCTCTCCGGACCGCTGCAGCCAGGGCTGGATGGACGTGTACTGCTTGTAGAAGTTGCTCATGTCGGGCACCAGGTCCTTCACCACGTACATGTGCGGCAGCGGGTACACCTTGGACGGCTTGGAGCAGTCAGTGTCGATCTTGCTGCAAATCAAATTACATCAAAGTAATCCTGCACGGAAACACAACGCAGGATCTGAGGGACCTCACAGCTCCAGCGATTGCAAACTATAGGGCGTCTGGAGTTTAGGAAAAAAGAATTGTGGATTTTACATTTTATTGGGAGTAACTTCTCATAGTAAGGGGACAAACATGCGTATTCCTAACAATATACACAACGTTGTTTCACAGCCTCTTCTAGATGAAATCGTCGAGGCATTATTTTTCTACACATGCTAAATGTTTAGTATTTCATTAATTTGGTCTAATTTCAGACGAGTCGCCTCGGAACATGACCTATCCCATTTTCAAAATCCCCAACCAAGATCTGAACCCAATACCCTGAGTATAAAACTGTAGTTTGTACGTTGCAACTCAGCCATTGAGTTCACCTAAAAATGCATGGGGCGTAAAATAGGATCTCTAGAGAGCGTGTCTGATTTTCTATACATTTGGTAAAATGACATGGTTTACGCTAGTTGCAACGTAGTGTTTTGTACTTGGAATATAGGACATGTGCTTCAAAACACAAAGATTCACTTGTCAATCAATAGATAGATGGTTTGTATTATAATATATGAGAAGTGTAGACGCAAACTAAGATTTTTTCTAAAGTGAGATAAATTGTATGGAAATGATGAGGAAATGATTATCTTTATTTCTATATATTTACCACAATTCTGAGAAAAATCGTAGATTGCCCATTTTGGTTTTATAAGATACATATATAAGCCCAAATGTAATGAAAACAACCGTTATGAGGATATTCTTGGAGAGCGAGCCTTCAAGGTGGCTGCTCCAAATGTATGGAACAGCCTTCCAGATTACCTGCACAAGGCAGACATAGAAACTATGTTTTTCTACTCCCATTTGGTAATTTACTAATTACAAAACGGCTAACGCAATCACAATGACATACATTTCTACACCCGTTGCGTAATGTAACATTACGCAACGGGTAACCGTGTTGAAATGAAAATGTGCGCATGCGCATTGTACGAATTGGAACCATTTTTTAATTTCAAATGTCAACCTTGTATGGGGGTATGAAGACCTGTCAATCCAAGATGGCCGCAAGTGATCAGCTGATTAGGCTTCATACAATATTACTGATATTCGGTAGGTAGGAATTACCGTGGTGATGAGACTTCCAGCCCTGTTCAGATGAAAATAAATATATTTTATGTGTAGAGTCAAATAAAAATTGTTAATAGTGCTAAAATATATCGAATTTATTTATCGGAATGCTCCAAATAAAGCTTTCCTTTTTTCAAAGGAAAATAAAAGGCTTGAAAGGAAAACAATACAAAAATTTTCACCGCAAAAAATAAACAAACTCAAAAAGTTACTTGGTTAATAGGTGGGTATGAGGTTGATCCCCTATGCTGTACAAACTTGGTTCACGTGCCAATACAACTGCAGGGCATATATTTATTTGAGTTTTGGGTTTAAATGTTTAAGCTTATATGCAGGATGTAAAAGCGCGACCTCATATGTGTCGGCTTGTGTGGATGAATTCAATATGAAACCTAAATATAATTTATCTTTACAACTTAGGTTAGATTCGATAATCGAAGGGAATGATAAATCACACGTTTTGACAAAGGTAAGGTTTTAATTACTTCAAATGGACGAGTACATTATAATGACTATTATTCGCTATTTTGTTAATTCTTTCATGGTCGTAGAAAAAATATTGTATGCCACTGCACGTAATTAGCCTTTGTAACACTTGTGCTTTCTATTGTGCCATTCGGCTGCGCCTCATGGCACAAACTAGCACTCGTGTTACAAAGACTATCATTACTAGGCAGTGGCATAAATAACTATTACAAGAACATTGAAGACTTTCCTGTCACATGCTCGTATGAGCAAGCACCTTTGGGATATTCAAGCATTGTGAAAAGGTGCTATTGAAATTTCGGATTTATCAAATTTGAATATCCGAATATTGAAAGAGCCATGAGTACATGTACTCATATAATGCAGTTTACTATTTGTTATTATTGAATGCTCAATTCCAGCTGCGGCAAGCAACCAACATGTACCCACGAGCTACATATTTTTATCCTATTTGATTAATATTAATTTAATCAAAATTATGTATTAAATCATCAACCAACAATCTTCAGACAAAACAATTTGTCAATTTGATAAACAAGAAGTGTAATAAACATTTCCCATCCTAGACATTCCCTTGCATTGTAGATCCGAGTATTATCAAGGAGCACAAATCTGAAATATATTTATTTTCTTGGCAGACCAACGTTACACCTCCATACCACTTTCCCCCATTTCTAAGCAACAACAAAAAAAATGTTTACCCAGCTTTGTGATGACCCAATTTTTTTGCGTATGGAATTCATTGCACCTCCCTCGCCTTCACATGATTTACAAGTCCCTAACCATCACACTTCATGTACTTCCAGCCGTACCTGATGCAGGCCAGCGTGTTGACCCCGCCGATGTTCATGGCGCAGGAGCCGCAGATGCCCTCCCGGCAGGACCTGCGGAAGGTCAGCGTGGGGTCCAGCTCGTTCTTGATCTTGATGAGCGCGTCCAGCACCATGGGCGCGCAGCTGTCCAGGTCCACCTTGTACTCCTGCATCCACGGCTTCTTCTCTGGCTCGTCAGGGTTCCAGCGGTAGATGGAGAAGGTCTTGGTGCGCGCGTACACCGCGCCTGAACAATGGAGGCTCCTGGCATGCTGCAGACATTCACGTGTTCTTTATTCTGTCCCAGCACAGAGCAAAAACTCCGCCTGTACCACAAGCATGGAACATTACATGAACTCCTGTTGATCGCCTACATACAGAAACTGTATCAAAACTAAATCACTCCCTAGGAGTGCCATCTTATATTCCATACATTTCGATTAACACAATCAAGGGAAGTTTTTATATTTTTTTGTACTCAAGATACTGGATACTAAAGAAATGTTTGTTTATTAAATCATCGCCCTTAAAACAAAGTTACTTGAGTTGAGTCGTCTGTTCCTGAAGTCTGCTATCTGCACAGCAGCAGGTTTTGAGAAATGAACTTTTTAAACATCAGCGATGAAGGAATTGGGAACTATCCATCGACAAACTTGTTTGTAGTCAAGCAATAGAAAACATAGAAACAATACAAGAAATAAACATAAATTAAGGGTACTTCTCCCTTGATAAGAAAGTAATCTTTCACTTTAAGTGGAGATAGCGACTTTTGGAAACAGGCTGCTCAAATATTAATTACTTTAGAGAGTTTCTTTCCGGGATCTGTTGCCGCAGTCTGTCGGAGCTGGATCTTCTAGACGTTTCACCCATATCTGCGATGGGCTTCTTCAATGTGATGCGATATTGATGAAACTGTTATTTAACAGTTAACATCAGCTCAGATCATCATCACGCTAAAGAACCCATCGCAGACATGGGTGAAACGTTGGAAAGCTCCAGCTGTGATAGACCACGACAACATATCCCGGACAGCAACTCTCCAGTGTCAACCGATTACTTTCTTTTAGATTACAATTTTTTGTACGTTTAATGTCTTAATTTAAAAAAATAGCACTAATTTATACAGCTTTAACTAATGAAAGGTTAAAATATGTTTTTTGACTTAAAGTTTGTCAAAATGAAACAAACATAAAATTGTAACTCAAAAGAATAAAGCAGCTTTTGGTTGTATTGTTATTACATAAAAACAACAAATAAATGTCTAAATACTCATATTAAAAGTTATGTAACTGAAAATAAGGCGCACAACATGTTACATATTTTACTGAAAATTCTAGAATATCTAAATGTGTAAATGTAATAAAAATATTAATCACCTGCCCGAATTTTCCGGCAATAACTTTGAGCAGCTGCATTTCAGCAGCCATGATTGAAAATATTGGTGAAAGGACTTTCTGAAAGAAGAAAAATTTGACCACCTACGTCAACGCTAGACAAAACCTGCCAAAACTGACATTGCGGAACCATAGACATTTCAAAACAAGATTCGAATGTTGTCGTGGTTGTTTATTCTGCAAGTTTTTGGCTGTCGGCTAATCACAGATCGAGCCTTATAGTATGTACTAAAACATATAAACATTTTTATTTTTGTATGGCATTGGCAAGTAACTTTATAAAGTGTGTGATTTTTTGTATCCATCCTTTTTGAAAAAGAATGAACGGAATCGGCATATTTAAAGTAGTAAAATAATTAAACGTAACCCACTTGGGTTACTAAAAAACTAACTAACCATTTTTTTTTGTTAAGAACCCTAGTGAACTAAATTTGTGACGTCAATCCACTAAAATCTAAATCTAAATCTAAGCTGCCAGGATATGTATCATTTGAAATTCATATCAAATGCATTCCCACAAGCAGACACGTATAATTTTGCGCTCACACATGCCGCATGTGGACCTGCAATATAAAAACCCAATTCTCAAATGGACATAATCCCTGCAACTCTTGCCGACCTTCCCTGAAACAGAGGTGACATTGGCAAAGTGAACCATTTTTTACAGTATGGGGGGTCAGCCTCATACCAACCTATAAGTCAAGGAATAATTTGAATTTTTACACTGATTTGAAGTATTACAACTCCATGATAATAATAAATTTGACAAAAATCTCAGATACAAAAAATGTGACTTCACACGGCCGAGTTGCTAGGGAAAATGTAAACTTATTTTCTATTAGTTGCTTAAAACCCTATAATCACATTGATCTGTGGCGTTTGTCCTTTTTTTAAAGAAATCATGACATATTATGATGATGATAAAAATGTACTTTATGCGCAAATAAAACAACTTTCTAAGTCTAAAACTTATTTTATTTATTGGTAAATAATCTATGAAAATGCGAACAAAATGTAAAGGCCGATTTAAGCAGGGTCAGTAGCTGTCGTCAGTACTGGCGCCGAAAACTGACTCGAAAAATTGACTCGCAAACTGTCTATTTACATGGATTCAGTATTTCGTCAGTAGTCGAGGATAATACATAGGATGCACACACGTTTGTAAAGTCAGTGCGGAAAAATGTATTCTCGAAAACAGCAAAAAATCAAACTTAATAACAATAGGGAAGTTGCAGTGGTAGGGAAAACGGTTGAAAATAATATGGTTGTGTAGAGTATATTTCAAAGATCACAACCATACTTTTTTGAGTAGTAAAAATAAAGATATTGATAATTTTGAAAAATAAAATGCGGAAGATTTACAACCCGCCAAAAAAGCAATGTAAACGGTTAGGGACGTGTGTCGTCATTTTGACGGCAAACGTCGCTGTCAAACCGACTACCTGGGCCATTTGACACCTAAACTCCGAAGATCTGACGTCATATCCACCCAAATAAAGCATAATGACCTGTTTTAGCGGAAATGGAAAATACGCGAATTTTAAAGAGCTATATTTAAAAACTAAGGCACATATAATTTTTAAAAAAACGCAAATGAATTTAAAAAATATATAGCCTACCATTTTATGAAATAAAATAAAAAAGTGCAAATACCCTATTGTTGAAAAAATTTACATTTGTGATGATGCACGAACTAACTTGTATGTTAAAAAAAGGGAAACAGGAACGAATTTGGGTAAAAAAAAATGGATAGAAATAACAGAGATAAAACTGGAGGTTCTGCTCTGTTGTTAACCCAGTTGAAAATTGAAAATCCTCGGGAATACAAACTGGCTTTGAGAATGACGCCAAAAAACTTTGACGATTTGCTTAAATGTTGTTATCAAACTCTATTTGCAGTAAAGATGTATGATCTTTAATTTTTCAGCGTCGCTCAGTTTTCGCGTATTTTTTTTTTATTCGGTGCGACGCGACGCAGCGTGGTTACCATTGACCGTACAAAACAGCGACAGCGACTGACTCCGGCATTTACACAGCGTGAGTTGCACTGGCGCGCGTGGTGGGGGTAGCGACTCACTGACGCCGAAAAATATCAAGCGACAAAATTGAAGTCAGTTACTGTCGCCACAGTAACTGTCGACAGTAACTGAATTATAATCAATTTACACCAGTGGTTCCCAAACTTTTAATTTCGCGTACCACTCACGAAATTATAAACCAGTGGCGTACCACTGAAGTGTAACGGAAAAAAAAACGCAACTAAGCTACACACATAGTGTAACTTCTAGCCGCGTTATCCCCGAAAGGGTTGCATGTGGCGAGTGAACCTATTTATTTTTACAGGTAAGAGGGCTGGTCTTACGCCAAACACTTCAGTTAAAGTGGGGGTTTCAAAAAGGTAATAAAATAAAAACTGCAACAAGTCTTAATAACAACATTGCGTTTATTTATTAATAATACAATAATAATAATAATTGACCATTTTTTATACAGCGCCGTTTAGTGGCACCCCAAGGGCCCTACTCTTAGTGCGAAAAATGATGCTGCATCTTCGAGACAAGAGAGGAAATATTTGGCTCAGTTGTACTTAATTTTAAGCGCAAATTAGGATCTATGTTTAGCTTACTACGATATTTGTTTTTTATTATCAACATAGCAGAAAATCCGCTCTCACAGAGATTCGTGGTTGTAAATGGAAATCAAAACAGTAATGCTTTTCCTGAGAGCGATGGATATTCATTTTTTACTTTTAGCAAAAATTCACACAACTCCAGATTGTTGAATTCCGTTTGCAAGCCTCCATCGCAAGATAGTTCAATCAGAGATTCCTTTTCACTTACATTTAAATTTTCACGAACATTATCCAGATTCAAACCGAATGGGTTCCTATTCCAACTGAACTCTGAATAATCTTCTTTAAAGTATTCTTCAAATGTTTCAACGATCATTTGGCTGTGATTTTTGATGTTATTGATTACATTTTCACTCACTGTAAGTTCATTTTCAGTTACAAAATTTTCGAAATTAGGAAAAGATGCCAGGTTTTCATTCGACACACTCCTTTTAATCATTTGAAATTTCTTGATAAATGCTTTTATTTTGTCATTTACTGAAAATCGATTTGTAGTTTTACCTTGCAAACTTAGATTTAAGTCGTTGATGCGATTAAAAATATCTGATAAGTAAGCCAATGATATAATCCAGTGTTCGTCAGTCAGTCGATCGCGTAATTCAAAATCGGTCCCCATCTGGAATAGCTGTACCTCACAACGTAACTCGAATAATCTGCTCAGCATTTTTCCTCGCGAAAGCCATTTCACGTCTGTATGTAGCAGCAACTGAATATGTTCACTCCCCATTTCAGAACACAGTTCAGAAAATAAACGAGAGTTAAGAGCCCGAGATTTAATAAAATTTACCACCTTGATGGCGTCTTGGAGAACATGTTTAAATTGTTCAGGCATACGTTTTGTTGCTAGCGCTTGTCTGTGTATACTACAATGCATGAAAGTGCAATTTTTAGCAACAGATTTTACTTTTGTGGCTACACCTCCGAATCTTCCTGTCATAGCTCGAGCGCCATCAGAGCAGAAGCCAACACATTTCATCCGATCAAGCCCATTTTCGGCAAAGAATCCACTCAGTTTATTGAAAATTTCATCCGCAGTAGTTCGTGTTGATAACGCCCCACAGAATAAATAATCTTCCTTGAGTGCATTATTTTCATGTACATAATATATACCGCACGCAAACCATAAGTTGAGCGTAGTTCGTTACATCTGTACTCTCATCGAGTTGCATCGAAAAGAAATCGCTATGTTTGACATGATTGATGATTTTATTTTTAACATCTGATGCCATACTTTCGATCCTTCGCTGCACGGTATTATTGGACAGTGATATCAGATCTAGCTTTTTAGCTGACGTCTCACCCAACATGCATGTAACCATGCCTTTCGCCCAGATAGCAGATCAGTTTGCTGCAAGTTTGATTTGTACTTGAATTTATATTGTCATGTCAAATATGACAAAATAAGTTTATTGCAATATTGCTGCAACGTTGTGCTTACAATTTTTTCTTTATGTTTCCTGCCTGCATTTTAACCGCCATAACGTCTGTCAACTGTCAAGCCGGCTTGCGTTTCAACTCTGACAATTCTTCCCCTCGAAATCGTCAATTTTCAAGATAATTATACATTAAATTGAAAAAAAAACATTTTTAACGTGTTCCTTAGTTCATAAACTATTCAACAGTATATAATTTGTAGCAAGTTCTATGGTTTTGAGTCCTTTTTTTATACAAAATAACGTGTATGATTGAGCATACACAGGATTTTGAGGTTATTTTTAACCGTCTTACTATTTTATTTTTTCAGATGTCTTACTCTATTCGAGAGATTAATATATGTTTGAATGGAAATGCATCAGATGTAGAACTTGAAGATGAAGATGACGAAATTACAACCTGGGGGGAGCCAAGGATCGAAAACGGTGACCAGGAGATGGCTGCAGACGAGTTGAGCCAGATAATTGGGATGCCCATTGAAATAAACGTTAGTATTTTATTTTTTTGTTTGTCTATTAAAAAATCCTCATTTTATTCAAAATATATCTCAACAAATTAGCTATAAATCGGTACCTTTATACTTGTACCTTCACAATAAATCACAGATTGTACTGCATTCACATTGACTGAAGTCCTCTAAAATAGGTTTTCTATGGTTCCAATTTCTATTTTATTTGTGAATGATATTATAAACGTAACTATTTATTTCTTTTCAGGCACCTAGTGATGTTGACCAGGAGGAAGAAGCAAATGTGGTGGAAGGTGATGGACAACATCAGGCCCATTCGTTGCGGACAGAAGTACGCTGGCGACACCGTGACTTGGATATCCCCGACACGACGTGCACTGCCAGTTTTTTACAATCCATTAAAATTTTAACGTCGCTGGAATATTTTCAATTATTTGTAGATGACGCAATAATTGAAAATATGGTTCAGCAGCCCAATTTATATTCATCACAATCGGACGGCGGACAGTGAGAAGACCACGTTCAAGATGGCTGGATGGAGTGGTGGCGGATAGCCGTGCAGTGGGAATGTGGGACTGGAGGAGGAAGACGTTGGATAGACAGCGCTGGCAGCGGTTGCTGAGGGAGGTCGTGCCAATGATGATGATGATGTGACTATTATAAAACTTTGTTACTACTATAAGCAAACTGTAAATGAAATAAAATAAAAATATTTCATCTGTTTATTCTAATTTTGTTTTTTTAAATATTATAATAATATCAAAAAATGTATATAATTTGCAGAAGCAAACATTTTGCCAGTTTGTCATGACAACCTTACGGGAACTTTGTTATGACAAAGTTCCTGCAAGCTTGTTGCTGGGAAACTAGAAAGGTTGATTCAAACTTGCCTCAAGTGTATATACTTGCCATGGTGAACTTGCAGCAAGCCTTCACTTTTGACACATCAAACTTGTTGCAAGTCAGATTCAAGTTTAAAATGCTATCTGGGCGCTGCAGGTAACAACAGCTCTTCGCCAATTGTGTGAGCTTTTCCAGACTTTATTTTGTATGTCCTATGACCATGGCTGCTTGCGTACCACCTCAAGAAGCGTCGCGTACCACTGGTGGTACGCGTACCATAGTTTGGGAACCTCTGATTTACACGATCGCAAGCCAGGACAGTTGCTGTCGCCAGTGGACTGACAACAGCTACTGACCCAGTATAAATATGCCTTAACTTTGCAGAAGTTGGAATTTGAATGTAAAATAACATTTTCTTTGAGATGCGTTTGACATATTTGACCGGTCCGTAGTCCAGGTGGTAACACTTCGGACTCGTAATTGGAAGGTCGTGGGTTCGAATCCCGGCGGAGCACAAAAAATATACCATTTATATTTTCAAATTTGCTCTTCGCTGGGTTGAAAAATTCATAAACCTTTACCAAAGACCAGTCATCAAAAGGTACATCCAGCCTTACAACAACTGGGTCTTGCTTGAGAATTGGCGCTTTCTACAGCGACGACCAAGCTCGCAGGTGTGATACACACAAAAACAGCGCTCACCAAATAAATCAGCCTAATTTTTTTTTTTAATAACACAACTCGCTGCCTTAGTTCTTGTTTGCCGTATAGACCAATTTCACATAAGCAATGTTTGCATGTATACTGGACCAATGTGTCTTATGAAAACAGGAAATTGATTTAAAAAATATTTAAAACAACTCTCACATTATCAAATTTTTTCGTTTTTTCTTAGCTTAGATAGTGTAGAATTTGATTCTGCTTGACAGAATTGGTCTATACGGCAAACAAGAACTGGGTTAGCGAACTAAGCTACGCATATAGTGTAACTTCTTACTTGCGTTACCTCCGCAGGGGTCACATGGGGCGATTCAGGACCTATTGATTGTAACGGGTAAGGGTGTCGGCCTCACGCCAACCACTTTAATTGAAATGGGGGTTACCCAGCTCCCAGGGAGGCTGGTTCTCATTTCTTGTAAAGGCTGAGTACACGTTGCCGGTATTTATTTTGGGTTTGAAATAAACACCGAGACGGGAAATCGCATTTCTGACACGTCGTAATGAAAAGTATTATTATGTTTACAAGCAGGCTGAAGTATTTGTCGTACTCATGTAGGAAGTAATTAAATAAAAGTTATTTTATTCACCCGGTCGATAGCTCAGTTGGTAGAGTGCTTGCATTCTACCCCGTGAGCTCGGGTTCGAATCCCACCGAGGAGGGTGTCAGAAATGATTTCCTATTTCGGTGATTATTTCAAACCCCATAATAAAGTACCGGCAAGGTTTACTCAGCCTTCACAAGAAATGAGTACCAGCCCCCTCGGGAGCTGGGAAACCCCCACTTCAACTGAAGTGGTTGGCGTAAGGCCGGCCCCCTTACCTGTAAAAATAAATAGGTTCAACTCGCCACATGCAACCCCTTCGGGGATAACGCGGCAAGAAGTTACACTATATGTGTAGCTTAGTTGCGTTTTTTTTTTATATATCGATGGTCGTACTGCAGTTCACAGGAAAATATTTGAATGCTTGTGAAAGTGCGTTTCCCGAAAGTGGCCTTGCATTTTGGAGTATTTGAATGTAGCGCCAAAATATGTTTTTTTTTCGATGACACCATGAAAAAATCTATCGATACATAAAATTAGATAGAGCGCTATAAAGATTGAAATACAACTGGGTTTTTTGAGAAAAGTGGACGTTTTTTATTTGTTAATATTAACATATCCTTTTGTGGTGGTAGGTATGAAGATAAAATATTAAATAAAAATATTGTATTCAACCTTGGTACATTTTTTACCATGGTATCCCTAATAACTGATAGAAATATACCCACAGAGTATTGTAGGTTTATAGAGGGCGGTCTTAGAACAAAAAAAATGTAACCAAGTAGTATTATTTATATATGAAACGATGGGTAGCGCCAGTAACTACCCTACGTGTCTAGACAATACTAAATTATCATCATAATATCATTCTATATTATTACTGTTCTACTCAGTTGGCGAAGTAAATAAAAACAATTGAAGATGGTAAAACATATTTTATTAAAAAAAAAACTTCAAATAGCACAACTTAATTACATTACAACAATTGATTATAAATTACATTTATGTTATAAATACATTTTCTTCTTTTTTAATGTGTTATTACTTATTTTTCTATCATAATATATACATTGTGACTTGCTCAATTCAAATTTAATAATTATGTCCATAATCTGATGTTGAAAAGATATATCACATTTAAGATTTACACTAAATGTATTCCCACAAGAAGACACATTTCACACTTATAAAGTACAACTTTTCTAAAAAAACAGTTCTTCATTTCATACAAAAAGTACAGTCCTTCATTTCATACAAAAAGTACAGTTCACCCAAACTTTTTGTTTTTTCCAGTAAGTACATTACTAATCGTGAAATAGAAACGAATCCGATTACTTTAACTCCGTATTAAAACAATGAGGTACACAACAACGGCGACTGGACATTGTAAATTGCCAAATCACAAAATTTAAAGAATTTTCAAAAGGGAAGCGCTCCTTGCGTAGATTGCAAAAACACAAATGGCCGCCACATGGGGACTGGCGGTATACCTCGTGACCAGACATGTGACCCAATCGGAGCTCTGATTGGTCGGAGAAACCGTGACTGTGAATAACTACCCAAATAATGTTGCCAGGAACCAAAATATGCCCTAAGTTTCCTAGGCATGAATATACCTAACCTTACTATCTGACGTGGATTTTACATTTTCAAAAGATTAAAATATTGTATTCAACCTTGGTACATTTTTTACCATGGTATCCCTAATAACTGATAGAAATATACCTAACCTTACTATCTGACGTGGATTTTACATTTTCAAAAGATTAAAATGAATTTATTATAATAAACAGTGAAATTTATGTTCTCATGATCAAAGTAACATGTACTATTGACTTACACAAATCAAACCATCATAAAAGCTGGGCAATTTGTTGACTTGTCAGACGATCTGTCAAATTGATTTTTGATTTTACTTCATAGGTGTGTATGTTTGACTCATTGCATTATTAATTATTAAACGTTAACCGCATTAATTATCAATTTCGATCACAGAAATCATTTTATATTTCGTCCATTAATCACCCTTACATCTTAAATAGTACGATTCTTAAATACTTAAGGTAAAAACATAGCCATCATGAAACTGTGTCAAGTACTTGTCAAAATGATTTTTTGATATGAGATTTTTCTGTACTGTCGTTGCATTCATCATGGACATTGCATGTGGCTTAGTTTCTCGTTCTAGGTGTCACAATGATGCAAGATGGAGACTTGAGTGCGGCGCCCAAACAGAAAAATGTATTTTCCCAAGCATGGACAAGGTTATCTCAGGTAAAGTATTATCTAAAACCCTGACAGTAGCTTGTGTACGTTAGGAAGGTAATGTCAGTTTCAAATTACAGCGTTTTATCACGAAAAACCATACATTATATAATTTACACTTGAAGTTTTTAAATATTTGTTATTGATTTGTTTAGAATTATTGCTAAAAATAGTCGGCAAAAGTTACATACATAAAACGTCACATCACCCGGCCGAGTTGCCATAGAATTTGCTAATAATAATAATAAATAACACTTGTATAGCGCCTTTTCGTGACTAAGTCACTGCAAAGGCGCATTCATTATTTTGTGCGGCAAAAAATCATTATTTTGTGATTGTTTGCTAAGGACCCTATAATAATCTGTGATCTAAGTTGCAAATATAACATCACATACCAGTATTTAATAATCCCCAATGTTTTGTAAAAGACAAAATGTAATTTGAATTGTTTTTAAATGTAATGAGTGTGAAGTGGTGGAGAGTGTTGATGCTTGTGTTTGTGGTGGGACAGATCTACCAGGGCTATCTGGATCAGTGGACGCCGCACACCACGGGGCGGTGGATCGCTACCGCCGTTATATTAGGAGCTTTTGTAACAAGAATAGTCACACAGCAAGTGAGTCCAAGTATCAACGGAATACAGTAGAACCTCAATTACCCCAGCCATTGCAGTTTTATACATCGGTCAATCAAAAACTCAGATAATACAAACTTTATTACACGTATATATGCTTTATTTACATATGTAGGGATGCTATATAAACATTAACACATTTTATTATAAACCAAGTTGTAAAAAGGTGTGTACATTAGACCCTGCCTGTCCCTCTTTACAACGAGCTGTGTGTGAGCTTATTGGCTGCAAAATATCGCACGTTTAATAATAAAGAGCAATAACTCAAAAAACATGAATGTTGGGAAATCACTTTGAAGTTCAGACATCCAGTACAACTTGTATGGGATGAAAAAGGCGGCCGATGTTTTATCTCGGTCATATTCGTCCAAATTGAACGGCTGTCGCATTCTACCCATTCTTCTCGCATTGTTCTTGCCTTTTATTACAAAATCTCGATTTTCCCAATTTTCGAGTTATTTCTCTTTATTATTAAACGTGCGATATGTTCCCCGCATTATTAACAAAGATCAGCTTTTGCAGCCAGCGTTGGTGCGGGGAACTATGATTGTGGGGCACGCAGGCAATCAATGATCACCACCACGCTTTATCCTAGTTGTTTCACATTTTGTAAATTCACTTTGGATTGATTAAAAGAAGACAAAACAATCTTGAAACACATTTTTTGCAACAATATCTCTTCATTGGTTCATGATGTAAATGTCTGTATTGCATTGCTTGGTTTTATGACTCCACGTAAGCTAAAGCAGTAATTTCAAATGCAGATAAAGCTTCCAAATCAGATTATTTTTCATCAGTTAGCTGTCAGCTTAATTAAATATGACTTTGGTTAAAGTATGTTCAGGCAGTTGAGGTTCTACTGGATTAACAATGAAAGAAAGCATTCAATAAATAGTGCTTCTTCTTTTGTTGTATTAATAAAGTTGGCTGAAAGTAAGTGTGCCAGACTTTGTGTAAGGTATTGCTGGGAACAGTGTAAAGCAAAGCCGTGCGGCAATTAGAATAATTCAATGCAGGTGAAAGCTGAGGCCCAAATTTTGCAAGTCTCGCTTATCCACTTTATTCCCAATGAAAAGAACAAACTTGCGAGAATCCTTTAGGTAGTTATTTTGTTCAGTCTAAAGTCACATTAGCTAACGTTGAAACATGGAATGATTCCCTAAGGAATGTTTGTGGACAAAGAGTAAATCAGTGTTAATATATTTTGTTATAGTCGTACACTGGTTTCTTGGACTCCCTTACTCCATACGTGCGAGGCAGATGGGTGTTTGCTGTCCTTATTCTTTTAACGTTTGTCGGCCGCATCCTATACCTGCAGGTACCTTTTTTAATTCAAATAATTAAAAAGAGTTCCGGTTCCGTTGCCTGGAGTTTGGCATACTTACTTTCAGCAAAACTATTCTTAATTATATTATATTATAGTCTATATATATAACCGTCAGATGCGGTTAAGACCCTGGTGAGTGCGTTTGTGATGTCTCGGATTGATTATTGCTCAACGCTTTATAGTGGGCAGCCAAAGAAGCATTTCAACCGCTTTCAATCTGTGTTAAATTCAGCAGCAAGGCTCATATTCGGGATATCCAAATTCGCTCACATCACTCCGCTGTTAAAAAAACTACACTGGCTTCGCTTCCCGGAGAGGGTGGTCTACCGTGTTTGTCTGATGGTATATAAAGCCATCAATGGCGTGGCTCCACCTTATCTGACTGACATGATTTCGCCTGTTGAGATGGGTGTGAGGAGGCAGACACTCAGATCTGCGGGCGATGGTGCAATCAATTTGGTTCAGCCGCACCGTCAGATCCGTACAAATTTTGGAGACCGTGCTTTCTGTGTTGCGGGTCCGGTGGAGTGGAACAGACTGCCACCCGGAGTGAAGAACTCCAAATCTATGGGCATATTTCGCGGAGCTCTCAAAACGCACGTTTTCAAAAAGTCTTATCCGTGACCTGAGAGGGCCCTTGAGGTGTGACACACACAAAAACGGCGCTCTCTTATCATGTGCAATTAAAAAGAAATAAGCCTGATATATATATATATTATATATATAATCTAAAATGCAAGGATATATTCATTTAAAGCTCTCAGATGTAAGCCCACAAACCAACACATGTAGTTCGCGCTTACAAATGCTGAATGCGTACTTACAAATAAAATCCAAACCTCAAATGAACATAAGCCCCACAACTTTTGCTGACCTTCCCTGAAACAGGGGTGACATTGGCAAAGTGAACCATTTTTTACAGTATGGGTGAGTAATAAAAAAATAAAAACAATTTTCAATAGAGTCTGAAGAAAAATATTAATAATAAATAATAATATTTAGATGATTTATTTGTTGAGCGCTGTTTTTGTGTGAATCACACCTCAAGAACCCTCGCTTACTAACTAAACTTATAGTAACTCACCGTAATAGCTTTGTGTGTTTGGATTTGGTTTGATAGGGACCCTGGTCGCCTAGACCTGTGACAGTTTGTGTATATGTGGAATGCTCAGACTCCATTGAAAATTGCAGGACATCATGATATAAATCTTTTGACTTGGTTCCGTTCAAGGACGCTTACATTTGACATTGATGTGTCGATTTAAATTCTGAGGATATGACATAAGTTTTGATTATTTAAAATATAAAGAAAAAACACAGTCATGTGTTAGTTGTGCCATCAGGCCCGGATTAAGACCTCTAGGGGCCCTGGTGCGGGTAAAAACATGGGCCCTCTTCAGTGCAAAAGATGCATTTTACATCAAACACAAATAAATAGTCTTTGGGGCCCCTGTGACAAAGCCCATGTACAAATTTATGAGTGATTATTTTTTTCCTGAATTTTATTAATATTCAGGACATCTGTGACCCATAGATCCTCTTGATGTTTATTTTGAAGGATTGAGGAGTATTTTGTTAAAAAAATAAAATGATGCCCAATACTTTTATCTTTGGTAGCCATCAGTGGCGAAGGGTGCCATACAAGCCGATTCCCATCGGTTTCCCGTTTAAAATGAGGCAAAAATGATAATAAAGTAGACTGCACGGTTTCAATGGAGAAAAAATATGTACCTATTGTTTCTTTGGTTTTAAATGTATTTTTTTACTTGGTGCCTATATTTTTTAACTACTTTGTTACATCATTTTAAAAGGGAAGCCGATGGGAACCGGCTTGTATGGCACCCTTCGTCACTGGTAGCCATGAACATCACAGCAGAGTTCTTGTTCAACTGTCACCCACATTCTGACATTCTGTGTACATCTATAGTGGGTTTTTGTTACCATTTTGAGGAAACTCACTCAATTGGCAGAGATGTGAGTAACTAATGTATGCTATTATTGCTTCTTGTGTGTTAATGTGTGTTCTTGTGTATTTCAGGGCTGGTATATTGTCACTTATGCCCTGGGCATTTATCATTTAAACTTATTTATTGCATTCCTTACGCCAAAGAGTGATCCAGCCATGGATTTTGATGGTAAGATATCTTCTTCATTTTTTATACAATATCAATCAAACCCGCAATTTTGATAGCTTCTCTTGCGGCAGTTTAGATGTCACTATTTTTTTTTACGAGTTAGGGGGATGAGTGCATTGACGTAAGCAAGTGAGGAGGGGGGGTAGATGCATGGAAAGCAAATTCTGTCTGGTCGATAGCTCAGTTGGTAGAGTGCTTGCATTCCATGCCGAGAGCTCGGGTTCGAATCCCACTGAGGGTATCAGAAATGATTTGCCATTTCAGTGTTTATTTCAGACCCAAAATAAAATACCAGCAAGGCTTACTCAGCCTTCACAAGAAATGAGTACCAGCCTTCTCGGCAGCTGGGAAGCCCCCACTTCAGCTTAAGTGGTTGCCCTAAGGCTGACCCCCAAAAAAATTTGCCACATGTGAACCATTTGGGGAAAACGCGGCAAAAAGTTAAACTATGTGTATAGTTTAGTAGATTTTTTTTTAGTCACTAGAGGTACTGTCAAAATTGCATCCTCGCAACTATTTTTGTCTTAATTTTGTAATACCTTCAGGTTTTTCTAAGTTTAATGTACCCTCCAATGAAGAAATGTTTTGTAACTATACTTTAAAGATTGAATTTTTACCTGTTTGTTCAAAAGTGAATATATTGAAAAGTAGATTCCTTGACTGATAGGTTGTTATGTCCACCCATACTGTAAAAAATGGTTCACTTTGCCAATGTCACTCCTACTTCAGGGAAGGTCGGCAAGAGTTGCAGGGCTTATGTTCATTTGAGATTGGGTTTTTTATATTGTAGGTCCACATGCGGTATGTGTAAGCGCGAAATTATGCATGTCTGCTTGTGGGAATGCATTTAATATGAATCTCAAATGATACATATCTTTGCAGCTTAGATTTAGATAAGACTAATGTTCAACAATGACATGCCTGGTTAGGAGAGATGCTATTTCACTCTCTCCTTTTACGATAATAGTACAAATTTGTTGACCGGGGCAAATAGACAATTTGAAAACAAACCATAAAGTCTGTTGCTTTTGTAATTTGTCACCGTCTCACTTACTTATACTTAGATATTTACTTACTTATTGAAATCAACTATCAACAGAGCGGCAATAATAGTTTAGTTAGGTTTAAGTTAGAATTACGGTCGTTTGACAATTATTAATAGTTTATTATTTACCTTTTCAGCTGAAGATGACTCGGGACCTGCCTTGCCTACCAGAGTCGGAGAGGAATTCCGACCCTTCATCCGACGTCTGCCAGAATTCAAGTTCTGGCTGTCAGTCACCAAGAGCACACTGTTTGCCACGATATGCACATTCTTTGACTGCTTCAACATACCAGTATTCTGGCCAATCCTGGTCATGTACTTCATCACCCTCATGTGCATAACCATGAAGCGGCAAATCAAAGTAAGTTCCACCATTACCTCTTATTTTCTGTGCTTCAATATATTTATATCATTTTCAAATGAATCCTAAATTGCTACCTTTAATTCTCATCATCCTGAGCTCGATAGCCTTGGGTGGGCCTTGGCTGAATCCTTCACTCTTGCCTGTCTATCGCCTTTACTCTCCAGCTACTTGTGTCTGCCACACCGTCCATCCATTGCATTTTTAGCCTTCCTGGTCTCCTTCGGCCTTGTGTTGAGTGTTAGACGTTTAATGGAAATTAAGTTCATTCTAATTAGACAGTTGGCTGGCCACATAATTATGTGACCAGCCCACTGTGCGTGCCCTACTATGATGGAGCTGACCACATCTGGCTCTCTGTAGATGCCATAGAGCTGTTTGTTGTACTGACGGCGACAATCATTGTTATTTTTCACCAAACCATAGATATTTCTGCGAATCCTCCTTTCTAATGTTTTTTTTTTGTGCGCAACAGGCTTCCCTTTTTACAGCGCACTCTCACAGCCGTCAGTACACTGGGAAAAATTCTAATGCTAGTTTTTAAGTTAACTTAAATTGCAATCAAAAATATCTATTTTAGACTCGTTTATGAGTTTTACACTCTGAGTCACAGAATGTTGCGCAACGACATCAATCCGGCTTTTTGGCACATAATATGTTGCACTCCAGTTCTCATTCTTTTGCCATTACCCAGGTTTGGAATTGATTATTTTGTTGTTTCTGTTTCAGCATATGATAAAATACAGATACCTGCCATTCACACACAGCAAACCCATGTACCAAAGCCACGAGGTGCCCAACTGACATCCCTCACCCCATAGTGCATCCAAATCATAGTCATTAATATATTCTATCACAACTCCTACATTGTTTTGTAAGGTTTTTCAAGACGAGTTATGATACGCGGGGAATCTTTAAACTACAGTAAACTCTCGGTAACCAGACAACTATCTAATCTTGAGCCGTCTGTAATCCAACATGTCGGGTAAATGCTTGCTTGAACACATTTTTTGTGTGCAATGTAATTGTCCACCAACTTGGCACATTTAAAATGTGGGGAAGGCTAAATACAGGCCCTATACAATATTATGTATGGATCGACATGGATCAAACTGAACATGCTGAAAATTGGAAAACTAACGTGGCCATCTTGTAAAAGGTCACTTTTGATAGTCCAGTGTGATGCCAGCTTAATTGCTAAAATTTAAGAAGTATTTTATTGAAGAAAAACTAAATAAAACCCATTGATTTTATCAGTTTGAAGACCCAAAGTCATAACAGCGCCTTCATTTAGCTGTCATCTAAATTCAGTATTACCCTTGACTTATACCAGCCTCATACCAACCTATATATCGCACGTTTAATAATAAAGAGAAATAACTCGAAAATTGGGAAATCGAGATTTTGTAATAAAACGCAAGAACAATGCGAGAAGAATAGGTAGAATGCGACAGCCGTTCAATTTGGACGAATATGACCGAGATAAAACATCGTCCGCCTTTTTCATCCCATACAAGTTGTACTGGTTGTCTGAACTTCAAACGCGATTTCCCAACATTCATGTTTTTTGAGTTATTGCTGTTTATTATTAAACGTGTGATATATGTAGGTTGGTATGAGGCTGACCACCCATACTGTAAAAAAAGATTCACTTTGCCAATCTCATCCCTGTTTCAGGGAGGTTGACAAAAGTTGCAGGGGTTATGCTCATTTGAGGTTTTGATTTTTTTTGTAAGTACACATGCAGCATTTTTAAGCGCAAACATACGCATGTCTTTTTTTGGGGATGCGTTAAATATTAATTCAAAATGTTAATATATCTTTGCAACTTAGATTATAGAGAGATTATAGCTGTGTACATCTGTAGGTAGTTTGAAAAGACAGGAAAGCGCTCCTCACTGCATTTAGCATTATGCCAACTGCATATGTTTCACGCAAATGCAGCTAATGTAAAGTATAGAATAGATCACAATGATATAAAATAAGATAAAAATACATTACCCGGAATATTTTTATTTTATTTACTATGGTGAAGTAAGTAAAACTACAATATTTTATCCACAAAGTTCAGTATTGCATACATCAACTTTTATCTATTTTCATCATTTGTGGGATTACAAGATACAGCTTTTCAGAAGAAAAACACAAGGAGTCGGGGAGGGGCTTTGTATTCCATACTCCAAGTAAAAAACTTGACAGGTAAACTCAAGCATAAACAAAAATGTATGAGAACTAAAATAGAGCTTTTAGAGTGTTTTACTTTCCATACATTTTTTGGTAAATGCCATGAGTGAGTTAGAATGTGATGTTTCATATTTGGAATCATGAAACCTTCAGAGAGCTTAACCACGTGGTGAGATGGTTGTCAGGTTACCGCGGGTGAACTGTTTTGTTGAAATATTTATATAGTGTCTCTTGTATAGGTATTTTGTGTTAAAATTATTTGATTTATTATCTATCATGTGAGTACTTTGTCAAAAGATAAGGGGAAATTTCATTGTTAAATGTTGAAAAGTAGAAATATCCAAGTATAGTAGAACCTTGATTATCCGAGTCCGCTTTAATTGAGGTCACGATTAACTGAGCTTATAACAAAAAAACATTTTAAGAAAGTCTGCATTTGAAATGATGAACCTTATGTGAAGCAGCAAATTAATGCAATACCAGCAGACATTTTCCTCATGAAGAAATAGAGAAATATTTTGGTAAAAACTCACGTTCCTCTGTTACGTCAAATGATTATATAATCTATTTTTCATTCTTAGTTTGATTTTTACCCTGTCTGTGTTTCTACACAAATATTTTTAATATTGACGTTTAAAAGGCAGGAGGGCATAAGCGACATAAACTAAATTGTTCAGGAGAGCAGTTTAAAGTTTAAGATTGCAGAAAAATGGCATAACTTTTTTATTTTTTATCATATCGTTAAAATCAAAACAGCTCTAAAATTAAAAAAAATTAAGGCATTTATTGATAATCCTATTAATGTGGTTTTACAATTTTTTATGACAAGCGCCTTTAGGACAAAAAAGTCTTGTCGGTTACACCAAAACCATACTTCGAAAACACAGTTCGCTCCCCCAGTTCTTGTTTACTGTATACGCCAATCTGATCAAATCTGACTTTTTGATGCAGTTGTCTTAAGAATAAAATTCTACACAATCTGAGCTAAAAAAAATACGTATTTGTCTTCAAATGTGCGAGTTATTCAACATTTTCACAGACGATATTCTGTGTTCGAAATTTCAACTCAGTGCTTGTTTACTGGATACGCCACAAACGCTGATGCGCATGCGTGGCTGACGAGTGGCTGCCGTATCTGCCAATCACAGACGCGCGTGGGTGTGACGTCACACCTAAACATCGTTTTTTAACCGTAGCCCGCTCGGAATTTTGAGATGAATATTTAAGTTTTCAAGGGATTCCTGAGATAAATCCTTTAAAAATTATAGATCATAGGAAGAAAAACATCTCCCGACCATCTGCAAAAACAATTTCTGCCATTGCATTGTTCAATGTGAACGGTTAGTCGATTATATGTTGAAATGAACGTAATGGCATTTTAACATACAGGTTGCTACATTTTTAGTTCGTGAAACAGTAGGTAATTATTAATAGACAATAATTGCCATACGAGATTACAAAATGCTTAATTAGACACGTACGTGGATAACTTACAGTATATTTTTGGTACCACGACAAAATGCCCACCGATAAATGTCCCAAGACATAATGTCCCGTCCGTCCGTATATGTATGTATGCATGTACCAGCCGAAATTACAGATCATATTCTATTTTCATACAAATTTAATATAATCTGAACAAGTATTTATGTATATATGTAACTGTAACTGTAATTCTGTCGCCATTCCGCTAGGGGTGGCCAGAGCCTCTGCAGAGCTGCCTCCATTTCTTCTTATTCGGCCTATCCTTACTGAAAATTGAAATTGACGTTAAATTTAAAATTAAAATCAACAAAATCTCACATGAACATAAACCTTGCAACTCCTGTCACATATCCGTAAAATCAGGGTGGCGTAAGCAAAAGCGAACCTATTTTTTCAACATGGAGGGTCAGCCTCATACCAACCTATCAGGCAAGGAGCATCATTAGCAAACATCAAAACATTGAAACGTATAAAAATGTTCCATCTTTCAATAACGTAGTTCACGCACTATTTGGAAATTCAAAATAAAAACAGACTTACTTTCGTAAACATTTTATACAAGAGATAGAAAGCTACAACTTTTGTCCGAAAAAAACATATTTTCTGATATATAATTGATGTTTTCTTCAAAATAATAAAAAAAAATGCACAGAATCTGCACTCGACTTTCTTGCATAAATTAACTCACTGTATGACGAATTTAAAGCTAGAATCATTTGCCAGTTTATGCTGTTTCAAGAAGAAAAAAAAGATTATTTGGTGAGCGCCGTTTTGTGTGAATCACACCTCAAGAGCCCTCTGCGAGGTTGGTCGTCTCTGAAAAAAACGCCAATTACACAAGAAAGAACCTTGATTTATAGGTTGGTATAAAGCTGACCACCCATAGTGTAAAAAATAATTCACTTTGTCAATGTCAGAGTTGCAGGCTTAATGTTCATTTGAGATTTGGTTTCAATTTGTAAGTACACACTCAGCATTTGCAAGCGCGAACTTACAAGTTTCTGTTTGTGGGCATGCAATTGATCTGAGTTTTGAATGTTAATATTTCGTTGCAACTACGATTCTCGATTATTATACATATGTACATAGATGGTCATTGAACGCTTTTGTATGCAAACTTGGACTTTGTATGGTGGGTAAACTTTTTTGTCATGTTTTGAAAAAGTAACGACTGATTATTATTGCTATTTAGAAAGTTTTAAGAATCGCAGCCTTTTATCTAATTTTAACACTCTGATTATTACCAAACATTTTGTCTGGAAATTTCTCACTTTGTATGTGATTCACTTTTTGGAAAATATAATGATGACATCATATAAGTTATCATTATTGTCTTAAATTTTTTAAAAAGTATTTTTTTATTAACACTCTAACTGCTGAGAACTTTTCAATATATTTTTACTTTATAGCAGTCAGAAGGAGCTATAAAGTATTGTATTCGTCCGAAAAAAAAATTGAGGTTTCAACGGAAATGAGTTGTCTTGCGCCAGGACGTGCAAAAAAACCTAATTTGTCGAACCTGTCCGTCCGTATGTGTGTATGTCCCAGCCGATACTACTAATCACAGAGACACCAATTTTTAGATTTAGAGAATTGACAACCACAAATTTTGATGAGCCGACCGGCATGGGATCACCCTGAAAATTCAAGATGGCTGCCATACAAAAAAAACATAAAATTGCACTTTTCTCAAAAACGGCTCCAACATTATTTTTTTCAGTGTGGTCGTTGCTCAAATTTTTACTAAGAAAATTAGGTGTGGCAACACTCTTGCAAACCTGGGTCTATGGGTTGCCATCTGAAATTTTATGTTTTTTTTTGTATGGCAGCCATCTTGAATTTTCAAGTTGGTGTAATGCCGTGTAATTCATATTTAAAACATGTTCAAAAGAGTTGATGTAGCCAAAATATGGTATCTCTAAGTCTAATACTTTGGAAAGTGACACACATACACACGCACACACACACACACATACAGACGGACGTTTTTGAAAGATAGTGTTTTTTGGCATGTCCTGCACCAGGACAACTCATTTCCGTGAAAACCTCGAAAAAAAAATTTCACACCAAATCAATACTTTCTTTATGATGATGATGAGTTGATGATTTCTTTATAGCGCCGTTTCGTGAAAAAAAATGAAATTTTTAGTCTTCAGCTAGAGCAAGAAAGTAAAAAACAAAAAAAACCTTAAAGAAAATAAAAAAATATTTTGATAATAAACTTCTCTCTTCCATCTCTTTGGTAACACTAGAGTATTAATAGGAAAGGAAGGAAGTAAAGAAATAAATAAAAGTCAAATGAAAGTTCAATAGCCTACTGTGTAATATGAATTAAATAAGTACAACAAATATAATGTGCGGTGAAGAAGTGACTGGAACACCCTTTAAATGTGATTTGGCGCATAGAGTAAACAAGCACTAAAATATTGTTGCGAGCGTCCGGTCAATCTCAAGATCGTTTTACTGTATATCCACTTTACGAAATTTCCGTTGCGCATCTTTGACGTATATCCATTTTAAAACGCCTTTTTTTAGTATTAAACGTAACATTATTATGATTTTTACCGATTATTATAGTGCCAGACCTGCAGTACTTTCGGTAAAATAGGCAATTGAATTACGATTTTGTCAATTACAATAACAAAACACAAAAACATTGCTCCTGTAAAATTAGCTCAATGGCGTTTACAGTAAACAAGCACTAAGGCAGCGAGTTGTTTGCTTGGCCATAATCAACACAAAAATCACCATAGAGCTATGGGAGTTAGCGCATTAGAAAGAGCAGAAAATTTCAAGTAGGATAACATTCATAACTCATTTTTGACCAAAATGTTGATTATGCCCTACTTACTGCCTTTTAACTGTCGATATTCACATAGGAATAATGTGTCTAAATAAAATATAAATTAAAATGTGATTTTATTTTACAGTAAGTTATAAAGTTTGAATTATCCGAGGTAGGCTCGTTCTGCAAAAGCTCAGATAATCAACTTTCTACTGTGTTGCCAGGTTGAAACAAAATATTGCAATTTACAAAAATATTTTTTGTGTTGAGTTGGGCAAATATTTTTTCCATTTCTAAATTAAAAATACTGTAGGTAATTTTCAAACTGAATTCAAAAGAAAATATAAATATTGTATATTGCATCTTTTTATATGTAATTAAAACTAAAATATAATGTTATTTCATTATAAAATATGTAATATTCCTCTTCTCTCCAATAATCCATGCTTCACCTAAGCATTCTGTTTGTTTTAAGCTGGAAGCATATGCGCTGAGTTGTCTATGGATCACTCTTTTCAAATGAAATAATTTAATGATTGGTTCATATAAATAATTTAACCCATATTGTATGTTCGCATCAGCTTTAAAGAAATAGTTAAACGAGTTATCAAATCAGGATAGTATTTTATTAATGTATTTATATAAAAAATAAAGTAATGTCGGATGACCAAGCAGATAAAGGCTTTTATTTAATCTATAATCTTTAAACAAAATAGTAAGGCCCATACAGTTTATGCGGAGAGACAGCCATCTTGTTATGAAAAGGGATTGATTGATATCAATAAAGGAACTAGATGGAGCATCAGAGCTGTTTGGCACCAAATCACTGATAACCCGGAACTGTGACTGGCAAACATTCCCCAAAGAGCCAAAATAAGCATGGTCAACACACAATCTCACAACTAGGGATTGCAATTGCTGGATCCCTCATCCAGCAATCCAGCTGGATCCAGCGCATTTTTCGGTCTGCTGGATCCAGCCCCGGCTGCTGGATCCAGCGCTGCGGATCCGCAAGTATAAAACTTTCCAAATAATGGCGCAAAGTCTAGCTTGCCAGCATTGGCGCTTTGCTAAATGCTCTTACAGTTCGGCGAGAGCGATGTCGCCGCTCTATTATGATGACGAAGACACGGACACCAATGAAGGCTTATTAGTAATAATTGAACAAACACCAGCTGAACATGAAGTGATTCAGCGATACAGTGAACTTTTTAATAAAATGCGAAAAGTTGCAAAGACTTTTAAAAGATCACCTACCAAAGATGAGATGTTTTTGCAAAAATATATAAAGGAAGCAAAGGGCAAAGAATTGAGTCTGATTCTTGACTGCTGCACTAGGTGGAACAGTTTGCTCAGCATGCTGGAACGTTTTTGCTGAAAGTTGAAAAGTTTGCATCGATAAAGCCTTCATAGACACTGCCTCAGAAACTAAATTCTCAGCAGACGAGTGGTCACTAATCAGTGAGTTGATCGCCAGGACGCCAGTTTTCAGCCGGTTAAGCTGGTCGTTGAAGTTCTCTCCAGAAGAGAGCTGAGTTTGATAACTGCTGACACATCACACAACTCTAAAATTTGTCTTAGACAAACTAAAAAGCCAGGACATAATCTTGAGTGCAGACCTTTCTGAGGCACTCCACAACAGAATCGAAGAACGGCGTCTTACCGATGTCACAGGTGTGCAGATTTATCTACAGAACCCGAAGAAGTATGACGAAGAAATTGCCAAAAAAATATGCAATGCGTCAGGAGATGAAAATATGCTGAATCGTGTAAACGCATATTTAGTGGAACCATCAACAGTGCAAGAGCAAGAAGATATAATGGAAGTAAAAAACTATGAACAGGATAAACCGGATTCACTGAATTTGAATTGAAACAAGATCTGGGGATTAAGCTAAAATGTGAGAAAGAAAACCTAACAACCTAACTTTATTTACGATTATGAACGTTAGATTACGATTATCAGAAACTAACCAACAAGCGTAGAGGCAGAAAGGGCCTTCTCTGCAGCCGGATATATATGCAGTTCATTAAGAAGCCGGTTGGGAGACAATACCATTAATACCATTTGTTTCTTGAGATCATACTAGGTACCAGAAAAAAAAGATAAATTTTGTCTACATAAAAAGTCAAGAAAAAACTTATTTTTGTTATAACTTTTACTCTGTGTGTCTACTCTAAAAGTAAGAGTTTAAGTTATAATTTTGATTATTGTGATTTGTTATTTTGTTAAAATGTTTGATTAACACATTTCCTAAGTACCTATTTAAAAAAAAAACAGTTCAATTTCTTCGAAAATCAATAAATTGCTGGATCCGCGCTGGATCCAGCTGGAATGATGTTGATCCAGCAAAAATCCAGCTGGATTGAAAATGCTGCTGGATTGCAATCCCTACTCACAACGTGAAGAGGGATAGAAACACACACAATCTCAAAACGTGAAGAGGGATAGAAACACACACAATCTCAAAACGTGAAGAGGGATAGAAACACACACAATCTCAAAACGTGAAGAGGGATAGAAACACACAATCTCAAAACGTGAAGAGGGATAGAAACACACACAATCTCAAAACGTGAAGAGGGATAGAAACACACACAATCTCAAAACGTGAAGAGGGATAGAAACACACACAATACCAAAAAATGACCTTTGAATGAAAGCGGGAAAAGATAGTCTTTTGAATTTTGAGCTGTATAGAATCAAAGACAGCAATGCAGGATTGGTAATTTTTTGGGATAAATTGTTTCTACCCCTTTTCACCTTTTGAGATTGTGGCAAAGTTTTCAATCGCCATGTTTTTTTTTGTGAAAGTTAACTGGTCACGGTTCTGGGATATAATAATGATATTAGGATAATTTATTTGGTGGGCGCTGTTTTTGTGTGTATCACACCTCAAGAGCTCTCTGCGAGCTTGTTCGTCGCTGTAGAAAGCGCCAATTCTCAAGCAAGACCCAGTTGTTGTAACGTTGGATGGACCTTTCAGTGACCAGTCTTTGGTAAAGGTTTTTATGAATTTTTCAACCCAGCAAAGAGCACATTTGGAAATATAAAATGGTATATTTTTGTGCTCCGCCGGGATTCGAATCCACAACCTTCCATTTACGAGTCCGTCAATCAATAAAAATGCATCTGCGTTTTTAAAAAAAAAATATCTTGCTTAGTTTTTAAACTAAAGCTCTTTAAAATTAGCGTATTCTCGATTTCCGGAAAAAAAGTCATTTTGTTTATTTAGGCAGATATGACGTCGATGCATCTTCGGAGTGTAGGTATCGATGAGGCCAGTGGCGAACCTTGACGTCAAGGTTCGCTAAGTCGAACGCGCTGCGTTTTGGCGCGACTCAAATTCTCCGCATTTTATTTTTGAAAAGTATCAATGATATTTTTATTTTTACTACACAAAAAATATATGGTTGTGATCCTTGAAATGTACTCTACAGAACCATATTCTTTTCAACCGTTTTCCCTACCACTGCAACTACCCTATTGGCGCTTTGTAGTGACGACCAAGCTCGTAAAAAATCCGATCGATAGCTCAGTTGGTAGAATGCTTGCATTCTATACTGAGCGCAAGGGTTCGATCTCCACCGAGGGTGTCAGAAATGATTTCCGGTTTCAGTGTTTATTTCAAACCCCAATACCGGCAAGGTTTACTCAGCCTTCACAAGAAATAAGAACCAGCACCCTCGGGAGCTGGGAAATCCCCACTTCAACTGAAGTGGTTGGTGTGAGGCCGGCCCCCTTACCCGTAAAAATATTTTTCCCAAATCGCCACATGCGACCCCTTGGAGGGGTAACGCAGGCAAGAAGTTACACTATACGTGTAGCTTAGTTGTGTTGTTGCGCAGTGTCGACGCAAATGACATAGGTACTCAACAACAAAAATGTGATGTCACGGGATGGGTTTCTAGAGTTAAAACCAAATAATATTTTGTACTGATTGCTAAGTAACCTTGTTCGATAGACTTTATGTTAACATGCTGAGGTTTTTATAAAACTTGTATGTTTGTGGCAAATCCATTTGGACCAACATATTCCACTTCTCAAACATTACCAGCAATACAAAAAAACCTGACTACTTAATATGTTACCATTTAATCATGTAAATACACAGAAAAAATAGAAAAGTTCAATAAAAATGGGTATTTTTAGAAAAGCAACCTGTGTTAAATTAGCTGTACAAACATGAACACAACTCATTAGTAGATGGGCAGGAACTCCTTCACAAGCCACCAAGCAATCATTTCATTCTTTACATCAGTGTTTTTCAACCTTTTTCATGACACGACCCCCCTAGTATCAAAAAATATTTCGCGACCCCCCAACCCTTTTTTGAATATATTTAATTTAAGATAATAATTTTAACTCTTATCAATTTTTTACTTAAGTCTCACAAATTATATGTTGTATAAAAAAACTGAAGTTTTCTCGACCTCTTGCGACCCCCCTACAGAGGTTGAAAAACGCTGCTTTACATCATGCATAGCACAGATTTATTATTATGCAATGATAATTATGTTGAATCACTACCTAGGTAGGGAAGCTAACAACCTTCAGGAAATGGCACACCTTGTAAAGTTGAGAGTACAATCTCACCACATTCTGGGATAGTTACAGACAGGGAATATCATGTTAGTGAAAATTCAACCTCACTCTCGGAATTTACTAGGATAATTAGCTTTAAATAAAGTTATCTTCGATTGCTATGTCGGTAGCTAGATTCTTAAGTTTTTCTTTATCAAAGAGTCAACAATTAATTAAGCCTGTAAACTCTACCATATAACAAAGTTTGTTTGGCTTATATCATTTATGTTAAACAGAAAAGAGGCAATCGTACTCGGGTTCACTTTTTAAATGCAGTCAACATTTTTTCAGAGCGGATAATACCAGGCAGGACGAAGAAGAGCCTGAGATGGTGAGCGAATACGGCTCAGCTTCTTCAAGTCGTGAACTAGAGAGCGGCGTTGCAGGCAGAAGTTCAAGGAGGTCAAATTGAGCTGTAACGCCATTGAATAAGAGGAATAATACTTCTTATAATAATCTTAATAGTTAAAATATCTTAGATATAATAAATAGATACGAAATCTTAATCATCTGAATTTATTTATTTATTTATTTATTTATTTATTTATTTATTTATTTATTTATTTATTTATTTATTTATTAACGGCACTTAGTGCCTTTTACATGAAATGGTTACATAGTTTCAAAAATAACACAAATACATAAAAATACCAAAAAGATGTAAAGTATATGAAAGTAAAATGAAACAAATAAACACAATAACAAAAACTATATAAAAATAAGAATAAAAATCAAAGTTACTATCTAGAGAAAAAATATAAATCAAAAAATATAAATCAAAAATCAAATGAAATATACAAGCAACAGAAATAAAAACACTATTCATCCAAAAAGTACCTCAACAGACCAGCTCTATACCTATCAAAGTTATTGTTGGGTGGGTCAAAGTCCAGTGTACAGGTATTACCACTACGTTGAAGGCGATTTATGCAACTGTTATATTGTGCATTTGTATTGGAAGCTACAGGGCGATAAGGAACTATCTGACGAGATCCCTGTCGCGGAACAAAAAAATTAATAGTTTCAAGCAACATCGGGCAATCTATTAGACCATTCTTAATTTTATAGAGTGTGAGTAAATCAATAATTTTTCTCCTATTAGACAAACTAGTTAAATTAAGTAAGGAGTTAAGGAAGATGGGGTCAAAATTAGCAATAGGAATATTTAGTTTAAAATTAACGATTTTTAAAAATTTAGTATGAACTTTTTCAATATTGTCAATATGGACCGAGAAGTGAGGAGACCAGATGGTAGAACAGTATTCTAAAACGCTACGGACCAGTGAAGTATAAAGAATTTTTATTGTTTGTAAATCACGGAAATCTTTGGTAATTCGGAAAACAAAGCCAAGCATTTTCATACTTTTAGCGCGGATATCGTTAATGTGGGCGACAAATGAGAGTTTATGATCAAACAGAACCCCCAAGTCAGAGATGACTAAAACATTATTTAATAAGTTATGATTAATAACATAATCTTTAATCAATGGGTTTTTTATTCTATAAAAACGCATCACTTGACATTTGGATATATTAAGATTAAGATGATTAAGTGAACACCAGTTATTTAATCTATCAAGTGTCGATTGTAGTTTAATACAATCGTTGATTGAGTCGATCTCACGAAAAATTTTAATGTCATCCGCAAACAAAAGTACATTACAGTCCTGGACAACATTAACAATATCGTCAATGAATAATAAAAATAGCAGCGGACCAAGATGAGATCCTTGTGGGACACCACTAGTTTGTGTAAAAGGATCAGACTCAGAGTTATTTATTTTCACGATCAGGGAACGATTCATAATATAACTCCTAATCCACAACAAAAAGCTACCAGATACTCCCATTGCTTCCAGCTTCGTAAGCAAGATATTGTGAGAAACTCTATCAAAAGCTTTAGCGAAATCTGTGTAAATAACATCGATCTGTTTACGTCTACCAAGAGCCCCCGACAAAAAATTCTCATAAGACATGAGATTAGTGGTCGTAGATCTATTGGGTAAAAAGCCATGTTGACAATTAGTTAAAGATCTAGTGACCACAAATCCAATTTTCGATAAAATCAGTTTTTCAAGCAGTTTGGGAATAGCCGAGAGCAAGTTAATAGGTCTGTAGTTTGTGACATCCTTCCTATCCTTACCTTTGAATATTGGAGTGATGTAGGATGTCTTCCAGATAAGTGGAAAGCATCCAGAAGATATAGATAAATTAAAAATAGTGCACAAAGGTTGTAATTCAGTGAATAAAAAAATACTTTCATTCTTACCTCTATCTGTACCTGCAGCTTTTCTGGAACTTTAATTCAAATATTCATTGAAGCAATAAATAAGTTGAAAAATGTCTTCAAATAACAAATAAAAGTTATCTAATCTAAGTTGCAAAGATATGTTACATTGGAGATTCACATTACATGCATTCTCACAACCAGACACGTACAAGTTCGCGCTTGCACATGCCTCATGTGAACCTACAACATAAAAACCAAATCTCAAATGGACATACACCCTGCAACTTTTGCCGTCCTTCCCTGAAACAGGGGTGACATCGGCAAAGTGAACCATTTTTACAGCATGGGTGGTCAGCCGCATACCAACCTATAAGTCAAGGAACATACACGACAAATTACATTTTTTTAAATCAATAAATAATAATATATATGGACATCAAAAACTAAAACAAAACAAATTTCACTTTAATAACCCTAGCCGCCGACATTAGGTACAGATCAACCGCCATTTCTTTCTGTCCTTACATACTTTTTTCATTTCCTCCAGAGTCATAACCTTCTTCATGCAGGCTCTTCTTTTATTATGACTCTGGATATTCCATTCATTCACAATTTCGAATATTTGGTCCATCCATACCTTTCTCGGTCTTCCTCTACCACGACATCCATCTATTCTACCAACATATACTTTCTTCGTCAGTCTTCCTCATTCATTCTCTCCATATGCCCAAACCATCTTAACAAACTTCTTTTAATCTTCACTTTCACACTTTCTCTTGCACCACATTCTTCTCTTACAAAATCATTCCTCACCCTGTCACTCTGTTTTTTTCCCAATCATACTTCTAAGAAAGTCCATTTCAACAGTATGGACCTATTACTATTACTATATTATTATTACTTGAGAATTTTCAGCCCTGGCAAATAAAAACTTAAAGATTTAATACCTACTTATAAATATAAAAATCATAATATATTCATGCTTATCAACGAGAACAGGTCACATTGTTTAAATATTAATTTTATGATAAAATTATTTGGTGATGAAGCAACCCACCTGATAGTTTCTGAGATAGACTAGTGCAAATAACCTGCAGATGAGAAATTCATGTTCCTAAAAAATGTATTCATTAAACTTAGGCCTATTATTTAAAATAGTTGTGTCATTTTAAATTGAATGAAAAGGGCATAGTTATATGAAATCTTGTAGGCTGTTCTTTTTATTCAATTTCAGGAGACTACAACACTGCTCCAACAATCGGCTTTATCTATGTCAGTTTTCAGTAACTTAAAAAATCCTCAAGGTTTGTCAGGTGTACGATATTTAAAATCGATCACCTTGGCGAGTGCTCTTTTTCCATGAATTACACCTCAAGAGCTCTCTGTGAGCCTGCTTCTTGTTACAATTCTCCAGCAAAGCCCAATCGCTGCAAAGCTGGATGAAACTTAAGTGACTTTAGTTATGGGCCTAGGTGAAGACAAATGAATCTTTCAACCCAACAAAGAGAATATTTGAAAATTAAATTATATTTTTAGTACTGTCTGAAATTGAACCTTCTACCTTCCAATTACAAGTCATTACTGTTAACTGCTAGACTACGGGCCAGAGAAGAGGATACAGAAGTAGATGAAATTATTATTCCCAAGAACATGTGCGCCGCCACAGAGTACATACAGGACGTGCTTTGTTGGAAGTGGAAGATCAGATGCGGCGCCTTGCTGTGAACCAATTCACCTTCACATTTAATAACAAAAAACATTAATTGAATGGTCGCAATATTGCTATTATATGAATACATACTTACTTATTATGTTTCAGACTAGACTTTTTTTATCTCGTATAAAGTACCTGTATAATTATCTTTGTGGTTTTAAGAGTGTAGGTAATATATAATGGAACCTACTACCTACTGCGATAACACATTGGGTCTATACATGTTTGGCGGATCGCAAGCAGGTAGTGCGTACTTGTGACTGTGTCTCACCTTCCTATTCGCTGATCTCCGGGGTGCCGCAGGGGTCTGTGCTGGGACCGATCCTGTTTATTTTATACACGGCCGACATTGAGAGCATAGTCGAGAAATGGAGCCTCGCTAAACATGCAGATGACTGGTAGATTTACTCTGTGTCGACCACACATGACGGGAGCTCTCAGTAACAGAATGGCAGCTTGCATCGCGGAGATCGGTGAATGGATGACAAACAATGGCCTAATCCTTAACATGGGTAAGACGGAAATTACGTGGGCGGCTACGTCCAGGCGTGATCATCTCCTGACAACTCGCGTACCACTCTCCATTGGGGGACAGCTGATTCAGCCGTCAGATTCAGTGAGACTTCTAGGAGTCACACTGGACCGGAACCTCACAATGGGAGAGCAGTTGAATAACACGGCATCCTCCTCGTTTTTTGAACTTCGCCAGATAAAGGCAATCAGGAGATGTTTACCATCAGGGGCGGTCAAAACCCTGGTTAACGCTTTTGTGATGTCTCGGGTTGACTTATTGCTCAACGCTGTATATAGGTCAGCCGAAAAAACAGTTCAGCCGGGTACAATCTGTGCTGAACTCTGCAGCAAGACTCATATTTGGGATGTCCAAATTTAATCATATTACTCCATTGTTGAAAAAACTGCATTGGCTTCGTTTTCCGGAGAGGGTGGTCTACCGTGTTTGTCTGATGGTTTACAAAGCTGTCAATGGTACGGCTCCTTCATACCTGTCTGACATGTTTTCACCTATTGAGATAGATTTGAGACACCAAACTCTCAGATCTGCAGGGTGTGGGGTGGTTGACTTAGTCCAGCCGTCACGTCAGACCCGCACTAATTTTGGGGGCCGTGCTTTCCGATTTGCGGGCCCAATGGAGTGGAACAGACTACCACCTAATGTGAGGAAGGCAGAAACTGTTGGTATCTTTAAAGGAGCACTAAAGACGCATCTTTACAAAAAATCTTATCCGTGATTTGAGAGGGCCCTTGAGGTGTGACACACACAAAAACGGCGCTCTTCAATTATGTGTACCTTATAAATAAATTATCCTTGTGTATATATATATATATATACATGTATTTTCCTGGATACAAGTTGTTTGTCCCCTGTGTGGGTGATGTGGCATGTAGTTTAGTTGTAGCACAACAGGTGAAGTGGTGCTGGGAACAATGGTGCCGGTGGAGTTGATGTTGATCTCACAGCTCCCAGAATAGTAGCCAGAACAACTGACAACACCAGCACTGCTGTCTGCTGCACGTATAATATCCACACTATAAACACATGGCTCTATAAATAAACCCCAAGCCAATTGCTTACATTTGAGTTTATTTTGAGATGTAGCAGCTCTGGTAGTCGGGTATTATTTGACATATTGAAACCACAATACCGAGCTCAATGTCAGGAACATTATATTTAATCTGGAAACAACACATTCTCATATTAATATCAAATAAAATAAAATAAAAGTATTGTTAGTTTAGTATATAGATAAAACTTTTATTTAAAGTACATGATTGATTTTGATAGTTACAATCTATAATGGGGAATAGAGAAGTGGTGAAGGCTTTTGAATAACATTCAGTGCATCTGCTGGAAAGGGAGGGAAATGAGTTAAGTCACTTTCGTAACGCAGATCACCTTATTGCATCAGTTCTAGAAAAGGCGGCGCCCTGAAAGACGGCTTCCATACAGTGTAGCTCGGGAAGTACACTAGAAAACATTACAGCGTCCCACTGTAGGAAAACCAGCTTTTGGGGCACCTCAGGAAATAAGCCCGCCCTGGAAAACGTCCCGTAGCTGAAGGAGACAGGAGGACAAGCTTGGTCCACGTCTCCTAGTGTTGCTATCACATCACATCATATTATTCACCAATTAAATGCAACCCATTGCCAGAAACACTAACATTATTCTGACATTTAATTTGGCAGTATAACATTTCATCAGGATGAAGAGTAGCACAACATGCAACCCAGAACTCCTTCAACTGCGTCCTCTCTGTCCTCTGTCCACGCTATCCTTTCTCAGGCATCATCCTCCACACACCTCCTCGCTTATCCATCCGTGATTTGTCCTCAGAAATACAACAAAACGCTTCAAAATAAATCCAGACTCAAAAGTTAAATAACTGCCACTTAGCATACAAAATATCTTTCCATAATATTTGAATTGAAAATAGAATCAGTAAATAAACTATAAAGAATACTCAACATTATTAAAATATTTACCTATGGCTAAAAATATTCATCATTTTGTAATAATTGATGGCAGAATACAATGCAATGATAAAAACACAAATGTTCTGGATGTATAATCATAATTGATGAGTAAATATAAATAAGTAAATTATAAAAAGAGTAGAAATACTTGGACATGATTAGTGAAAAGTATTCCTCCTTGTAAACTTTAAAAACAAACTAAATAATAATTTATAAATGTCAAAAAGCATTGATTTGTGACACAACATTGAATATTAGCATCATTTCATAAATATAATAGTTATTATTAATTAAACAAACACTTTCTCAGGCGAGGGCATCTCGGGCTACATTATGAAGAATTACATTCATTCATCTTCAGGGTAATATTTCATAATCATTCTCCGCCAATCATTTTGTCAGAATACAAGTGTGCTTGGATCCCATATTCAGGCTTTATGTAAACATTTATTTAACTATGGGAGCGTAGAGGAAATGGAATTAGATTCCTATAGAGATAAAAATACAAGTGGGAAGAAATGCAGCGAGTACGGAACGGAGGCTGTTTACACACACACAAGATGTTACAGCAATGTTGGCAGCGAGACGGCCCTGACCTGACATGTATATCGTACAACTTCACACATTCATCCAACACCGAGCACTCAACAAAATAATTTCATTTATTTCAAATTCAAATAAATATCTTAATAATATATTTCCACTTTCTGCGACTTGATCACACCCAGGCATAACTTCCATATCATGAATTATTACTTTAATTAATCTAGAATAGTCGTCTACCAGCGGAATATTTACTTTATAAGATTGCCACGTGGCGCCAGCTCGGCCGGCGTACAACTCCCTTACAATATCCCCAACGCTGTTTCAAATTTAACTCTCAGATTATTTGGAAAACAAAGTCAACAATATTCCTTACGCTTAATTACACGGTAAATATAATAAGGGTATTAATCTATATTAAAAGATTAAAAAACACACATTTACAGCGATATTCACATAATAATATTGTTATTATGCTCAATAAGAATAGTTAATAACCTGTGTAAATATGCAAATATTTGTTCTAAAAGGAAAGATTTGTAAAGTGTACCCAATCTCCCCAGACTCTTATTGACAGACAGAGCAGGAGGGAGTCTGATGAGAGGCATGGAGGGGCTGCGTGCTTGATGCTCTCTCCTTGTCATTCACAGTAACCATGTGAGACTGCAAATGGACAACAAGCTTTTTAATTAAGGAAATGATAATCCAAATAATTTTGACTAATTGATATTCTCAGACACTGTTGAGATTACTGGCCTATGGCATGTGCCGTGCACAGAGCCAGGTGGCAAGGCCAGAGAGCACCCTAGAGCCCCCTACTAACCACCAGACACCTCTCCCTTCTCGCAAGGCAGTGGGCCCAAACTTATTCATACTTACATTATTTTATAATAGATAATTAATTATGATATTACATATTTTGTACAATTAAATACAATTAAGTACAACTTGTAGCAAAGGTTAAAAGAGTAATAGTTTTAGTTTATGTATTTAATTTATCTATAATATTATTATCATTTAATAAGCAGGCAGCGCCTGATCAATGTACATTCAGGTAACTTTCATGGATGACAAGCTTTTGTCTAAAATGCCGGGGGAGGGAGGGTCCCTACAGTCCCTTCGGCCCCCACAGCCCGTAAGGGCCATCCGGCACATACGGCCCACATGGCCCGCACGGCCTCTGCAGCAACAGGCCCAGCTGTCTCATATAAGTGGACGCTGCTTGCGTAATGAATTAATATAAATGCACTTACATGAAACTGTGCATTTACAACATGTATAGGTAAGTATATAATATATACAAGGGTGTTATAATTACATAAGTGGAACCATTCACTTTTAATATTATGTTAGGTTGATACAGTATTATTATGTTGCATCCACATTCACAGGAAACTTGTTAACAAAGTTGCACCAGCAGAATGTTACAAGCTGATTGTGCTCGAGATTCCAGTTCACCAACGCCTCACATTCCTTCAATAAATACCCAGTCACTCACAACTACCGCAGCTTGGTAAATCATACACCTCATTCATCGTCCAGTCAGGGAAAGTTCCAACATCAAAATCCAGGATCTTATAAAAGTGGTTAGGCCAGAGTAACAACGACCAAACATTTCAATTGCGTTCACTTAAGGTGAAAATAAATCAATTCAACTGCATCCGTTTCTAGTTATACATTTCCTAGAAAACGTAATTAGTGAAAGAAAGAAAGCGTATTATCAGTCGGACGGTGCAACACTGAAGACGAATAACTATAATACAGGAGAGTGGTTCCTTAAGACTCTGGCGACACTCTAGGGGCGGAGCACCCCATATGAGCGCCGAACAGAGCAGAGTGCGTAAATACCAACATTATATTATTTAATAAACTTGTTCATGTTATAATAATGACACGGGATAAGCTGAGAAAGACTTAGAGTAGAGTTGAAGGGATAATGATGCGACATCCACCGCCTTATGATAAAGCTTCATTTCAACACAAATCCAATGAATGTCATAAACAATATTACATTATATCAATATTACATATCGAGTCTTTTGATGTATTTAATTAAGTCATAGGAAAACCTTTCCACATTTACATGAAAGTATAATAGTGCAGTGGATTATAAATAAAAGTGCACAATCTTAAACGTTAATTGACTAGCAACTAATAAATCTGTTGCCTGCAGATTTCTTCATATAATATGATGATGAGATATAGGAAAACAGATATTTCCATCATTATTCGATGACAAATTATGGCAACATTCCAGAGGTGTCAAATGAATTTCACAATCAGCGGCAAACTAGCCAGCTCTTCCACAACATAGAAAAAGAAGAGATTCTGAACGGGCTCACTGGTGGTCCACTGGTCACTGACACACTTGTGGGGTGGGCGGGGAGGCGGGCAGGGGGTGGGGGCGGGGGCAGGGGGGAGAGCAGGTTCACGAGTGGGCGTTGCTGTTGACGTGCGCTGCCTTCTTGTCCTGCGGCTCCGGCGTGCGCTGTCCGCCACTGCGCGGGGGCATCCGCTCATTGATGGCATCCAAACCTTTGGCTTCAGCAAACGAGGTTATTTTGTGGTTAGGAGAGAACCCTTGTAAGGCATTTTTCAGAGAAGACTTGCCGCCGGACAGGGCTCCCAGAGGCAGCGCCCCCGTGGGGGTTAGGCCTTTCAGTTGCAGCACGGACTCACTCTCCTCTCGCAGCACTGAGAACACGTGGGCCATCTTGCCGATGGCCCGGATCTTGTTCCGGATGACTTCTTTCCTGAGGTTGGCCTCCTCCATGGCGTCGTCTCCCTCTGTGGTGAGCTCGTCGTCGGAGCAGATGTTGAGCACGTTGACCAGCATCTCCGTGACCTTCTCGCCCACGAAGGGCAGCGACCACGTGAACACGTCCATGAAGTTGGGCAGCCAGTAGGGGTGCGGCGAGCAGTTGAACTGGCGGATGTTCATGACGTTGTTCTCGTACTTGAGCACGGCCGCCTTATTATTGTACACGTCCAGGTAGTTGGGCGCGGAGAAGATGGTGATGAGGCTGGGGAAGCCCGTGGTCTGGCTCTTGCGGTACATGCGGTAGCCCGCGTCCTGCGCCTCGTGCGCGCGGATGATGGACAGCAGGTTGTTCTTCTGCAGGAAGTCGCAGCAGGCGGCGTAGCTGTAGAAGTACGAGCAGCCGCGCACCGAGTTGTGGGAGAAGTGCTCCGTGTTCTTCTCGTTGCCGAAGTCCTCGAGCGGGTCGGACCACAGCAGGTCGCACATGGGCCCGAAGGCGGGCGGCTCCTTGAACCTGTCCAGCTTGCGGATGTCGTCCAGGTTGTGAATCTCGGGCGACAGGCCGCCGTGCACGCACAGGAACTGCTGGTTCATGAGCGCGGCCAGCGGCAGGCAGTCGAAGGCGTCCATGCACGCGTCGTACACGCGCTCCGAGTACTTGATCTTGCACTCCTGCTTGAAGGTGAAGTACTCCGTGAGGTGCCGGCACTCGTGGTTGCCGCGCAGCAGGAACAGCGTGGTGGGGTGGCACAGCTTCAGCGCCCACAGGTACAGCACGCACTCTATGCTGAAGTATCCTCTATCTACGTAGTCGCCCAGGAACAGGTACTTGGTGCAGGCGGGCGAGCCGCCCACCTCGAACAGCTTCATCAGGTCGTAGAACTGGCCGTGCACGTCCCCGCACACCGTGACGGGCGCCTCGATGTCGATCATGGTTTTCTCGGAGCGCAGCAGGGCCGCGCCGTCCTGGATGATGCGCAGCGCCGCGGCCTCCTCGATGCGCCCCTCCAGCGTGAAGTGCTGCTTCAGCGCATCGGGGGAAGGCTTGGACGTTTGGGAGTCGAACACTTCGGCGATCGTCAACTTGTGGCTCGGAGGGAAAGCGACCCCTTGGATCATCCGTTGCGTTGTCGACGCCTTCTCACTGTTAGCAGACATTATTCTATATTTCACCTTAATCCATAAACACGATTATTTTTTACTTCAAAATGGCAGAGAACAGAGCTAGAGCCCTGACCCCTGAACAGAGCGAGGAACTACTGCGCACAGAGTAAAGGTTTATAGAGAGCCGAGTTCCTAATATTTCTTTGTATTTCCGGTTTTATCGAGATACGAGCACCACGTAGTGTTAAGAGCATTAACCACGACGTGTGCGTGTACTATGTGCGTGTGTTAGTGCACTTATACATACGCGCTATGCCATGCTCCTATAATATTACCTCACATTATTATTCCATACCTACTCCTATTTCGTACACAAAATAAAACGAAAAGTGAATATTTACGTGTTTCATTTATTGGCAGATAACATACAAGATCAGATACAGAAAATTATAAAATATAACATAAACTACCTATGTAAGGACCTTGGTTAGCAATTATTGTAGTAACAAATATTTATTTTGACACTTTTCTCCAAAATCACAAAACATTTTTTCACATTTTTCACCGGTGTATAGTCTAGTGGTTGAAGCCACAGACTCAATATCCAAAGGTCTTGAGTTAAGTTGCCAGCGGAGAACATAAACAGCGTTCAGCAAATGAATAAAATAACATTACACATGTCATTTTATGAGTAGCGGTCCATATAATCTTTCCGACGGATTTCTAATAAAGTTTTCTTCGAAGTGGAAGCGGCAATACACGTTTTTTGCGATACACGTACATTGGTTCAAGTTAAGACACTTCCTGGATCGCTTTTACCTGCGGCTTGAAATTCTTCTGGTCGAGAAAAACATGCATCCCCCCTGCAAAAAACAATATGATAAAATATCGTATCCGATGTTTCAAATGAACTTCACCATATAATAATAAGTGTAATATTATTTTCTCTACGAGAAAAACTTAAAGCGATGGAATATTATGTCCTTTTTACTAAATATTTAACGTTTTTTAGATCGACGACAAACTTTTTCACTCCGCGCGGGGTGAAGTACCGACATGCAAACAACAAACGGAAATGGCTGTTCAATGTTGTTGATTTTTCTACATGCAGAGCGAGCGTAGTAATAATATTTCACTTTATAATTTGACCATGAATTAGACACGGCGATTTAAACAAAATTTCATTAACCAGTGAAATTATAAGTTTTACAGATTTATGTTTTTTATATTTCCTAATATCTGCCTTCATTGACCCAAAACTTGAACAAAAATGGTGATTAAGACGCATGATCCTTTAGTCAAACTGAGATATTAGCGCCTCTACTTATAAGAGCAGTCAAAGCTCTTTATAACGATAGGTAGGTCCGACTTTTCCGGGTCTGCTACTGCGCACTGTAAAACAATGCGCAACCGCCTGGCGAGTGGTCAATAAAATAAACAGGGATATCGAGCGCGTTTTATTACTTTTCAAAAATTCTTTTTTGAGAGTTACATGACTATGGAGTGGATTATATAAAATATTTTTTGTTTAAATCGTGACTGTCTGTCGCGCCAGCAATCGCCAAATCAAGAAAACTAGGGTAGATATAAAAAGTCATTAAAGTACCATTACGTAGGTATTTATATTATACATTGCATGATCATCGACAACATCTATATCTTTTCTTCCTCTGTGTATCTTTCAAAATATCAGTGATTCTAAAAATGAACACAATAATAAAATATTATGGAAAATCTTCTAACACAGAGTAAAATAATGTAAAAACACCAACTCTCATTTAATAATCAAAACTAATTAATTTAATTTTTAAATATCAATAACTTTCCTCTCATTTGATATGCTCAGTCAACGACTAGACAAACCCAGTACATATATATTTAATCTGGTCAAGTTGGCAGCATTTCAATCGTGACATGACGTTTTGAGCCGTGGTTTTGAGTTGTGACTTTTGTATTTGCGGCTTTGGAATAAAATTATATTCTAAATAGTAAATTGCACAATAATACTATTCAACATGACGCTTACCACGAAAGTAATAAACATTTGAACTTCGCGCTAACTAATCTAATCTAATCTGAACGTCATTAGAGTATATTAGCTATTTTTAAGTATCTCTAAAATGTATCTTTGGTTGTAGATGGAAGTGGACCCTGCCAAGGGGGAAGGCTTCCGTCCCTACTACATAACCAAAATTGAGGAATTGCAACTGGTTGTTGCCGATAAATCCCAGAACCTCCGACGTCTGCAGGCTCAAAGAAATGAACTCAACGCCAAAGGTATTGTAACCCTATAAACGCAAGTATGCTGCACTTATAGTGCAACTTCTTAGTGTGTTACCCTGAAGGAGTCGCATTTCCCGTGTGGAAACGATTTATTTTTACAGGTAAGGAGGCCGCAATCTAGAAAAATGGACCGGGATGAGAGGTGTACAGAAGTTTTTCCTGACAGCGAAGCCTTTGCTAAGTGATCGCCAACGTCAGGAGGACGTAGCAAGGCACTCACAGAAGAAGAAATATTAACTTGTTTGTAAAGGCCTTGGATCTAAAAGTATCCATCATTTGATGGCGCAATAGTGAGAGTATTTGTATTGTTAACTGAAGGCTTGGGCTTACATCCAGATCCGAATTTCATAGCTACAACATTCCTGCTAGCAACCTTAGCAAGATGTTAGTTTCCCTAGCAACAACTGAGTAAAGGCCTTGGATCTAAAAGTATCCATCACTTGATGGCGCAATAGTGAGAGTATTTGTATTGTTAACTGAAGGCTTGGGCTTACATCCAGATCCGACATTTCATAGCTACAACATTCCTGCTAGCAACCTTAGCAAGATGTTAGTTTCCCTAGCAACCAACTGAGTGATGTCACATTCTAATCTAAGTTGCAAAGATATGTAACATGTCAATGGAGCAGCATATCGGTACCACAGTTGGGTCTTGCTTTTATCATCTTAGACAGATCAAGACAGTCAAACGATACTTACCGAATGACTGTTTAAAAACCTTAATATCTTCACTGATTCTGTCTAGGATTGATTATTGCAACGCGATTCTGATAGGTTTGCCACATGCGCAGCTGAACAGGCTGCAGTCTGTAATGAGGGCGTCAGCGCGTGTTGTGTTCGGTGCTGGAAAATACGACAGCTGTACACCTCTCCTGCGGGAGCTACATTGGTTACCGTTTGAGGCCCGAATACAATACAAAGTGTGTACCCTCATGTACAAGGCTGTCACTGGTGTGGCGCCAGATTATATCAGGGAGATGTGCTGTTTCAGAGATTTGGGGGACAGGCATCGTGCTCTGCGATCTGCGCAGAGTGCGGCCCATGAGCTGGTTCTGCCGTACAGAGTACAAAAAACTTTCTATGGGGATCGTGCTCTGTGCCATGCAGGTCCCAAGCTCTGGAATGAGTTGCCTCTGATTCTCAGGCAGGCCTCTGACCTTGACAGTTTCAAGCGAAGCCTAAAGACACATCTATTTGAGAATTTTTATAATATTTGACTCTTTTTGACTCTTTTAATTTAATTTGTATAATTTTTTACTTTTTAATTTCATTATTTGACCTAGCGACTTTTTTATTTAATTTTCATTGTTCTGTTATTTTAAAGTTGTTTTTAATTCTGTTCTCAATTTTATATTGTATTATATTTTATTTTATAATTTAATATTTGTAAAGCGCCCTCGAGGTGATGTCACATGACGGCGCTGTATAAATTACCAAAAAATTAAAATTAAATTAAATCGGGGATTCACATTACATGCATTCTCACAAGCAGGCGCGTACAAGTTCCCGCCTGCACATGCAGCATGTGAACCTACAACATAAAAACCAAATCTCAAATGGACATACACCCTGCAACTCCTGCTGACCTTCCCTGAAACAGGGGTGACATTGTCAAAGTGAACCATCTTTTTTACAGTATGGGTGGTCAGCCTCATACCAACCTATGAGCCAAGGAATACAAGCAATTAATTACATCCAGTTATAAAAAAAAACAAACACTAAAAAATCTACAAAACATCTCTAAAAATCAAAATTGAGTCTTTGCCTTAGCTGCCTACATTAAAGATCAGCCGCCATTTTTTTCGATCCTTACGTACTTCTTTCATTTCATCCAGATTCATAACCTTTTTCATACAAGCTCTCCTTTTATTATGACTGGATGTCACATTGTTTCATATAATTGAGTTGTATGTTGTGCAGTGCGCATGCTGCGGGAAGAGCTGCAGCTGCTGCAGGAGCAGGGCTCCTACGTGGGCGAGGTAGTGAAGCCCATGGACAAGAAGAAGGTGCTGGTGAAGGTGCACCCCGAGGGGAAGTTTGTGGTGGACCTGGATAAGAACATCGACATCAACGACGTCACTGCCAACTGCAGGGTGGCCCTGAGGAACGAGAGCTACACGCTGCACAAGATACTGCCCAACAAGGTACGCTATGCATACACCGAGATCTAATTGCACAATTTCTAAAAATGGTTTCACTTTGCCAATGTCACCCCTGTTTCAGGGAAGTACGGTAAGAGTTGCAGGGTGTATGTCCATTTGAGATTTGGGTTTTTATGTTGTACTTAGGTTCACATGCGGCATGTGCAAGCGCGAACTTGTACGTATCTGCTTGTGAGAATGCGTATAATGCGAATCCCCAATGTAACATATCTTTGCAACTTAGATTAGATTAGATCTATCTGGAGACGTAAGAAAGAAGACGTGAAAGTTAGACGACTGAGAAAAGTATGGGGTGATCAGATTGAGGAGATTGTGAAAGAATGGGATGTAGAAAGTGAGTGTAAAACAAGAAAATGTATGAAAAAGTTGATGGATATGAATGAATTGAAAGAGGTGTGTAGGGATAGGAAAAAATTGAGGCAGCTCTGCAGAGGCTCTGGCCACCCCTAGCGGAATGGCGACAGAGTTACAGTTACAGACGTTTCGCTTTCACGAGCAGAAAGCATTCTCAAGGCGAGTTGTCAAAGCAGTCTTCGTGGTTGCTTGCTGTTGGTAACTGCTTGCAGCTTGTGAGAGGGATGTGTCGTCAGGTAAACAAACTGGAAATAGAGCATGGGCTAACCCGGGAAAACTCAAAAAAAATTATCATATAAAGCCAACCATATATGTTGATATGTTGTAATACATAATATAACGTTGGTATGCGGCTGACCACCCATGCTGTAGAAAATGATTCACTTTGCCAATGTCACCCCTATTTCAGGGAAGGTCGACAAAAGTTGCAGAGCATTATGTTCATTTGAGATAGAGTTTTTTATGTTGTAAGTCCACATGCGGCGTGTGTAAGCGCGGACTTATACGTGTCTGCTAATGGGAATGCATGTAATATATCTTTCCAACTTAGATTATAGATAGCCGTCTTAAGTTCTGTGCAATGTAAATTCCTGGGTGTGAAATTGAATGTTTCATTGAATTGGTTATGATTTGAAGGTTGATCCGCTGGTGTCCCTCATGATGGTGGAGAAGGTCCCGGACTCCACCTACGAGATGGTGGGCGGGCTGGACAAGCAGATCAAGGAGATCAAGGAGGTCATAGAGCTGCCCGTCAAGCACCCCGAGCTGTTTGATGCCCTCGGTATCGCCCAGCCTAAAGGCGTGCTGCTGTATGGACCACCTGGCACTGGTACGAGCTTCATTACCACTTGTATTTGATCAGAAATGTTACTAAAATAGAACTTTGATCTTCCACATGCAGCGCCTCCCAACTCCTCCCCTTTCACAAACTGTTTCGCAAACATACATTTTGTCAGGTGGTAACATTCATATGATAGAAACAGTATTGTTACAATTTACTTGGGTACAATTCAATAAAACTAATTAAATTCATTTTAGAAATTTTCTCGCATTTGGTTCACAGTTTTGTACTTCTCGCTTAACGCCTCGGGTACTAATCGAGTACTGATGCCCTCCAAAGCACTGTAATCCACATTTATAGGTGACTAAAGGCTATTCTAGCATACACCAGACCATGCCAGAATCGTCTCGAGCAGAAGCTTCGAGCAAACATGAGTAGGTACAATCATCCATATACTTTCTAGACACACATATACAAGGAAGTAAAAACACATAGACACACAATCATAAGACATAAACTCATACATTTGTAACAGTATACTCGTATTTACAAAACTGGTCGTTGATATTTAATTATACTCAACGTAATCAAAAAACAAATTAATGATAAAGGAAAAACAGTTTGGTTTTCGATACTCACGTAATCGAAAACCAAACTGTTTTTCCTTTATCATTAATGATGAACGATTACAAAGTTAATGCCTCTACAATCAAAAAAACAAATTGTTTAATTTATATTTATGATGAATTCCTTGACGTATAGGTTGGTATGAGGCTGACCACCCATACTGTAAAAAATGGTTCACTTTGCCAATGTCACCCCTGTTTCAGGGAAGGTCGGCAAGAGTTGCAGGGCTTATGTTCATTTGAGGTTGGGTTTTTTATACTGTAGGTCCACATGCGGCATGTGTGAGCGCGAAATTATGTGTGTCTGCTTGTGGGAATGCATTTAATATGAATCTCAAATGATGCATATCTTTGCAACTTAGGGGCTGTCCATATATTACGTCATTTGCATTAAGGGAGGGGGGGGGGAGTCTGGTCTGCGGATGATGGCAAATGATGTACGAGTACCAAAAGTGGCGTCGTTCTTGTAAATACCAATTTCTACAAAATAATCCATAATCCAAGTTGCAAGGATACATTCATTCAAAGCTCTCAGATGTATGCCCACAAACAAACACGTGCAGTTCGCGCTTACAAATGCTGACTGTGTACTTACAAACAAAATCCAAACCTCAAACGAACACAAGCCCTGCAACTCCCGCCGACACTCCCTGAAACAGGGGTGACACTGGCAAAGTGAACCACTTTTTACAGTATGGGTGGTCAGCCTCATACCAACCTTTAAGTCAAGGAATACGAGTAATAAATAACATTTAAGTATAAAAAAAAAAAAAAAAAAAACAACAACAAAACCTTAAAAATAAATCTATACAAAAAAGTCAAAAAATGATTATGCAAAAAATGTAGCAAACTAATTAACTATCATTACAAATCAGCATTGCAGATTAGCCGCCACTTCTTCCTGTCCTTGCATACTTCTTTCATTTCATCCAGAGTCATAACCTTTTTCATACAAGCTCTTCTTTTATTATGACTCTGGATATCCCATTCACTCGCTATTTCGAAATTCAATCTTGGTCTTAAATCTTGCTTGTTTCCATCTTTTATGCACAGATGTGCTATCCTATAATTTCTTCCATGTTTTTGCAGGTAAAACTTTACTGGCGCGTGCTGTTGCCCACCACACAGAATGCACCTTCATCCGTGTCTCTGGCTCGGAGCTCGTCCAGAAGTTCATCGGAGAAGGAAGTCGCATGGTCAGGGAACTCTTTGTGATGGCCAGGTATGCTCTCCACCATATTTTTTTATTATATTGGAGTTGAAAATAAAATGCCTTTGCGACACTCTTTGCAACATTTTTTTTAACACTTACAAATAATGATGCAATTATGTAGTTGTAAAATGTAATCATAGTCTTATTTTTTCTCAAAGCAATATATTAGAATAGATGACATTGTCTGTCATTGAAAGTAACATATTAAAGGGAACTTTGAATTCTTCTGCCTCCATCGCACTTGATAGTTTCAATGACAACAGACGTCTAGCGTCCTTTCCCACCCAACATTTCATTTGACTCAGGTTGGTTGAAGCTGACCACCCATCCTTTTATAACCAAAGTATTAGCTACTTCATCATTGATTTTGAAGATTATTAAGAAAGTATATATTATTAATTGATGAGGCATTCACTTTCTAACGTTTCATTTTTAAATATAAAAAATTAAAAATAATTTGTAAGTGGTCTGGGGCGAGTAAAAGTATGTATTAATTGTAATTGCAGAGAACATGCACCTTCCATAATATTTATGGATGAGATTGATTCCATCGGCTCTTCCCGTATTGAATCTGGAAGCAGTGGGGACTCGGAAGTGCAAAGGACCATGCTGGAACTTCTTAACCAATTGGACGGCTTTGAAGCAACCAAAAACATCAAGGTATCTAAACACCGCTAACTGGTTCACCAGTCAGGTCTAGAAAAAAAGTCAGGACTGTGGAGTAATGTAGAAGAGGATGTGAGGACAAAGGTACAAAATAATATAATGAGATGGTTTGAGTATTTGGAAAGAAAGGATGATAAACGCTTGAAAATAGTATCTACAGAGAAAATGTAAGAGGCAAGAGGGGAAGGAGAAGGGGAAGATAAGGAATGGCTTGATTGAATTAGTGAAATTGTGAAGGTATGGGATATACAGAGTGTATGTACAAAGGAAATGTATAAATATGAATGAACTGAGAGGAGTATATCAGGATAGGAATAAATATACCCCATCCCCTTATGTAGATAGTTAAATTCTGCTTATGTATTTTGGTGTTAGTTTTAATTTACACCTGTCAATAGGAGGTATTGCTCTCCTGAAACTAGTATTTCATACCTGTACCCTTACCTGTAAAAATAAATAGGTCCCGAAGCGCCACATGCGACCCCTTCGGGGATAACGCAGGCAAGAAGTTGAACTATATGTGAAGCTTAGTTGCATATACTGCAGAGGTTCTTGCCACCTCTAGTGGAATGTTGACAGTGTTATATTTACTGTTACAATTAGGAAATAATTTATTCATCTTCCAAGGCTCTCATGACAGCATTTTGTCATGACAAGAACATTTCTTTGAGACTGATATAAATAGCATTGTTATTGTACTAAGTACAAATAATTATTGCCATGTTATAATTAAAATAAGTTCCAATGATGCAGGAGTCATTATAATTTTGTAATATTGCAGGTATTAATTGTGGGTTTCCTTGTTTTATTTTGCAATTAAAGATTCTTTATATTAAACAATGAGACTGTCAAAGGGAAGTAAAAAGACTAGGAATGTTTTACATAACAATGGAAGTAAATGATTGAATAATTTATTCGTTTTTAAATAATCCAGCTTCAATATCTTTGGCTTCATCAATAATTGTGTTTAGAAGATTTAAATAGAATTAAGAAAAAATAGATAACAATATTATTTGAAATGCATAGGGATTATCATATAATTTTAGACATGATATGTTCTTTGACTTATAGGTTGGTATGAGGCTGACCACCCATACTGTAAAAAATGGTTCACTTTGTCAATGTCAATCTTTAAGGGAAGGTCGGCAAAAGTTGTAGTATTAATATTCATTTTTGATTTGAGTTTTTATTCTGTAAGTGTACATGCAGCATGTTTAAATGCAACTTACAGACCTACATGGCTTAAAATAAAAGTGGCAAAAATTGGAACTAACATCGCCATCTTGTATAACATCATTTTTGATAGTTCAACGTGAAGTTAGCGGCATTGCTAAAACTTAAGAAGTATTTTATTGAAGAAATGAAAAGTAATAAACATTAACTATAGCAGTTTGAGGGCCCTCAATGCGTGACAGTGTACTCATTTAGCTGTCATCTAAATTAATTAAAATCTATGTACGGAGTACATACATTTTTTAATATATGAGTCGGCTTGTGTGCAAAAATTTTATATGAATCTTAAATGTATATACTACTTAACTGTATACCTAAGATTATAGATTATTTGATATATCTTGGCATGATTCACACAATATTAAAATTTATGTTATTTCCTTGAACAGGTGATCATGGCTACCAACCGCATTGACATCCTGGACCCTGCGCTCCTCAGACCTGGTCGCATTGACCGCAAGATTGAGTTCCCCCCACCTAACGAAGAGGCCCGCCTGGATATTCTGAAGATCCACTCCAGAAAGATGAATCTCACACGAGGCATCAATCTACGGAAAATAGCTGAACTCATGCCGGGGGCTTCTGGAGCTGAAGTCAAGGTAAGACTAACATGTTGTGTTACATTATTGATATCTTAAATCCTAATATTAGTGTCTTTGGTCATTCACAGTGCTATTTACAAAACATTTGATGCATAGCTGATGGACGGCCTATCTTGTTTTGTATGGTAAATTCACTGCAGGCTGCAAATGAGCCATAGCTTTGCTGTTTGAGAAAAACACCGTAAGATGCCAGTCAGAGTACCTGCCAATAGATTGTGTTATAAAATTGTGATAAGAAAATAAAACGCCCTATTATAGTTCACGAACACAAGATATTTCTTCACATGGTCATTTTTTATTTATTAAATGTCAACACCCTCTGAATATGATCCTCAATTTAAGCCTCAAACATATGATCACCATATTGTTAATGTAGTTGCGGGGGGTATTAGGAAATGAATCCATAAATATTGTGAGGGTTTTTCCACTGACAGATGAACGACACAATGATATTACAACAACCACATTAAATGTTTACTTTATTCATTTCACAATTACATATAACCACAAAACACAATAATATTTATTATCATAATTTACACCAGCTTGTGGCTCTCTCACCAGGTAAGCTTCTTCTGTCCTTTTGCATTCTTTTGTTTTCCTTTTTTTTTTATTCAAATTCAAATATTATGTTCCATTCTACTAAACAAACAAATTAATCTTACAATACACCTCCTTCCTCTCATAAAAAAAAATATTCCCAATTTTTTTTTTACAATAAGTAAATAATGTATCATAATGCTCAGCCGGCGCCACATATTTTGTTTTATTTTAAGGATAAATTTCAAAAATATGAAAATAAAAAAAACCTGTTTCTGACACATTATTCAGTCATTAATACCTTTTTTTTTAACAATACCAATTATTTTCATACTTAAAATTAATATATATTTTTTTTAACACAAATTTCATATTCAATATTATAAACAAATATTTGTTTTTTTTTTTTTTTTTTAAATACTTAATTCAAATAATTCAAAATAATCAAATAACAATATATAATAACCATTCACCAGTTAATTAATCAATTCATTAAAATAACTTTTTTTCTTTTTTTTTAAACATGTATCACATCTTTCCGAATATTGAAATTTATTTCAAATTTATTTTTCATTAATAAATTTATCAGTCCATCAATTTTTTTAAAAACTTTACTTTCATATGTAATACTTTGTTTAATTTATGTTTCATACCTTCATTCATGCAATATTTCATAATTCATTCTTTCACTGATCACTTTTATATCAACTTTCACCGTATCATTCATCAACTCATATTTTTCATACACATGAAAATATGTTTTTTTTTTTTTTAATCTAATTTGATTATGTCCTTGATGTGATATTTATTTATAACATTTGTGTCTATATCTTTTAATACATAGACTATCTTGCTAACTACCTTCATTTATTTAACTCCCTTCATTATTAAATAAATAAATATTATTATTATTATAATCCATACTCGTGGACAGAAACATTCTGCTAATTCTCTTTATTTTTTACAGCTTTTCATATTTCTTTTTTATCTATGTAGGTTAAAATGTTTAAAAAAAAGATCAACACGCCTTAGATTGAACATGGTGAAGATAGGAAGTAACACAGCTATTCGACGTTAAGTAACTGTGCTGTTAGAGTTGAAGAAGTATATTGACCCTTTGATTTAAGGAGTTTGAAGGCCGTAAAGTCATAACTGGGCCCTCCATTAGCTGTCATCTAAACTCATTTGAATCTGTGTGCACCTGTAACTGTTTATGTTTGGTTTCAGGGAGTTTGCACTGAGGCTGGGATGTACGCACTGAGAGAGCGCCGTGTTCATGTGACCCAGGAAGACTTTGAAATGGCCGTGGCTAAAGTAATGCAGAAGGACTCTGAGAAGAACATGTCCATCAAAAAGCTGTGGAAGTAATTTGTATCGCTGTGTGCAGCGACTGCTTTTTATGTAATTTTGAATTTATTGCTTTAATTATAACAAGAATGATATGAAATAAAGTTTGTAATAAATGTATAAATGACTATTATTCCAACTTACAGTATGTTTGTATTTCTGATTGTATATTTTATTAATAACTAAGTATTTGACTATTGGACCAAAATTTTAATGGGTAAAGAATCAATCGAAGATCTATTGTTAAAACATTATCCATTCAGTGATTTATGTTCAGAGAAGTGACTCACTACAAGACAAAAATCCTATATATTTTCAGAAATTCAAGCAGCAAAAAAAAAAAATTCCATTTGAAATAATCCAGCAATACTCTTGAAATACTAAGTAGCACCAATTTGAATTAAGATAATCCCGACGGGCAGACGTCAGTCTTGTATTGGACTACGGTAGTTAGCAACATCAATATAACTCCATCGTTAGCAACCTATTATCAAAGTGGCAAGGATATATTGACACTTAAGGCTCATATTTAATGCATGCCTACAACTCGCAAGCAGGCACATGTAAGTTTATGCTTACGCATTTACATACAAACCAATAATAAAATATTCATTTGCCCTCTTCCTTGTAACCCGGCTGTGTGACGTCACAATTTTGTCTTTGTTGAACTTTGTCAATCTATATGCCGACCTTATTATGAAGTACAAGCACTGTGGATAAGTACTTTACTTTCTGATTTGCTAAATGGGTTTGCTGCAAATCAATGTGGAAGTAAGATTTGGAAGCAGGAAGAAGCTTTTAATAATTTGAAGGAATAAACTATCAAACAAAGTTCTTAGCTATGGAGTAGTGGACAACGTTTCTATTCAGAAACATGATTATTCTTTTCAAACTTTTTGCATTATGTAGCTCAAATCACTGACAGGTTGATTGAAAAAACAAATCAAGCGTTATCAGATCAAGTCCAAAAAATAAAAAGATGTCTTCATTTAACAGTTTGACACATAATTAGATATATTAACTCGGTTTGATACCTTATTTTCATATCGTTTTATTTATTAAGGCGTGATTTATCAAAATACATTTCATTTACGTACCTACCAGTTTATGAATACTGGATGTGTAAATAGCAGTTTTATTTTATTCGTTTACGTTTTTAATCAGAAAAAAATCTTCTTGTCAAAATGGACACGTATGAAAGTGTTTTGCTTGTTAAACCCGAAGTTTTCGTATTCAAAATACCACCTAGGACCACAAACAGAGGCTACAGGTAACCTGCACCACCACACTTTTTCTATGCAAACAAATCCAATAAATTTCAACTTTCACTTTTTTTTTTTCATCATCACGAAACGCCCCACTAAATTCTCGTCAATGGTGTAATTTTTCACGTTTCAAGGGCTGCCGATTGGAATCTCCAGGAGCCGCAGTGGACGGGCCGCATGAGGCTCATCAACAAAGGAAATGAATGCTACATCAAGTTGGAGGATAAGATGACTGGAGAGTTGTTTGCGAAGTGTCCCATTGAGACATATCCTGGCATAGCTCTGGAAGCTGTGAGTGACAGCTCTCGCTACTTCGTCCTCCGGATACAAGACGATAATGGTAACTATTTTTTCCCCACAATTTTTATTTTGCGCAATATTGGTGCAAAAGAACGTGATGAGATGATTTAGTTATAATATAATAATATTAAGCTGATTTATTTGGTGAGCGCTTTTTTGTGTGAATCACACCTCAAGAGTTCTCTTCGAGCTTGGTCGTGGCTGTAGAAAGCGCCAATTCTCAAGCAAGACCCAGTTGCTGTAAGGCTAAGTACTTCAACTGATCGGCATGGTCTAGCTACACTTGAGAGTAGACGCAGGTTTTTAGATGCAATTTTTCTTTACAAAATAATTAATAATCATATAAATTCATCTTTTCTTTTAGAAAACGTCTTACTGAAAGTCCCTCGAATATCCTCTCGTCCTAAACAAACATTCCACATTCCTATCTGCAGTACCAACTATGCAAATAATTCATTTTTCAGACACGCAACTTCACATTATAACACTAATCTTTCAGATGTCGACATTTTCTCAAATTCCCTACATTCGTTTCGAAATATGGTGAGAGAAATATGCTTCTGAGGAACAATCCGACAACGGTTTTTAATAACTTATTCTTTTTCCCCTTTCTTTTATGATATTATTTTACTTTCATTTCAATTTTAGTTTTATTGTCTTTACCTTGTAATTCTTATAACTGTAATACTCCTATGGATCTCTAGGTCTACAATTATTTAATTTTTATCAACATTATAATTGTATTATGACTGTTTGCTTCCTAAATAAAAAAAATAAAAATAAAAAAAATGTTGTGTTGTGTGTTGTGCTCCTCTGAGATTCAAACCCACTACCTTCCAATCATGAGTCTGAAGTGTTTATCACTAGACTACGGATCGGTCAAGTTGAATGAATGAAGAAAGTGAATGATTGATTAGAAGTCGGGAAGTGTTAACCACTAGACTACGGATGTGATGATCTGGACACAGAAAAATAATGGATGACGGAAGATGCACAAATTTTCTGTGGGAAGGAAATGCGAGGGACATAAGATCAAAGGGAATATTGAGAAAAGTAATTGGATGGCGTAAGGTCTGCCCCTTTACATGCAAAATAAATAGGTTCCACATGTGACTCTTTTGGGATAAGAAGTTTCACTATATGTGCTGCTTATTTATTGCTTAGTTACATGGTTTTATCTGATTTGGTAAAATTGGGAAATAATCAGATGTACTAGGCGATTGTAAAGAAAGAATAAAAAAAATAAAAATGAAGAAGGTGATGGAAATTAATGAATTGGAGTCATGCAAGAATATGTAAAAGTGGAGGCAACTCTTCAGAGGCTCTCTCCACCCCTAGCGAATTTTTCTCACCGTATAAAATATGCCTCCAGGAATACAATGGAATATTTTGGACACATTTTTTTACTACACTTACTGCTTTCATTAACAGATAAACTCTATTTTTACAATGGCATATAGCAGCGGTACCTATAACCTTCAATGACCTGTAAAGATGCTCACCACAGGTCTGCTTAAAGTATCCACGCGTGCCAACCATAGTGCTTTTTCACACGGAACTAATTCTGCCGGGTTTGTCTTTTCTGTTGGTTTGGAAATGTATGGGATCGCCGGACAAATCCCATAACCGGGATTTGTCCGGCGGAGAGAATCCCAAATCGACAAACTGGGCAGAATACCATGCGAAAAAGTCTGTAATAATAATAATAATATTAGGATGATTTATTTGGTGAGCGCTGTTTTTATGTGAATCACATCTCAAGAGCCCTCTCCGAGCTTGTTCATCACTGCAGAAAGCGCCAGTTCTCAAGCAAGATCCAGTTGCTGTAAGGCTGGATGGACCTTTAGTGACCGGTCCTTGGTAAAGGTATATGAATTTTAGACTATGGACCGGTCACTCTTCTTCTTCTTTCTGGTGAATTCTCGGGAAGCGCGGGGTTAACTTAATGTTCTGATTGGGAAGGCTCGTACTCAAATGGTTAAGGAACAATCATGTGTAGATAACCAATTGAAAAAAAAGAATCGATGTTAACATGACTTCCAGGTCGAGCTGCGTTTATTGGACTTGGCTTTGGTGACAGATCTGATTCCTTTGATCTCAACGTCGCTCTCCAGGATCACTTCAAGTGGCTGAAGAAAGAGAAGGAGGCCGAGCATGCTCCTCCTCAGCAGGAGATGGACTTCAGCTTCAAGGAGGGGGAGACCATCAAGATCAACATGAAGATAACGGTGAGCTTATCCTAAAACCATCTTTGACAACAATAAATATACAGTAGAGCCTCGTTAATCCGAACCCCTAAAAACACAGGAGGATTCGAAATAACAGGGTGTTTAGATTATAGTATGGGACAAATTCTATGGAAGTGAAAAATAAATAATTGGGGTTTGTTTGTGTTTTACTTATTTAAACAATCTTCGATCGTAATTCAAATGAAAAAAAAGTAACAAATATTTTAGTCGGGTCGGTATATTAATCGGAGGTTCCAGTGGCAGAACATTATGTATGAAGCTATTCACACTTATCGGAACCCGATTTCATCCGAAATGCTATGCCACTGGAACCTCCGATAAATATACAGATCCGACACCCGACAAGTGGGAACGGGCTCTTAGTCTTCATACAAATATTACCGATATTCGGTAAGGAAGAATTACCGTGGTGATGAGACTTCCAGCCCAGGGTGATTAAGTCTCGACATATCTACCAATCATATAGGTAGATAAAAAGCAATAAAACTTGACTGCACGTGAACAGCTGATCCCATGGTCAAATATTTTACATACAGTTAGTTTGGGGAACGTTTTGACAGTCTAATCAGCTGTTCACACACGGCCATGTTTTATCGCTTTATATCTATCTGTATCTTTAATCTTTATATCTATATTTTTGTTTTTTTTTTTGTTTATATTTTTTATTTCTATTATTGTTATTATTTGATATCCTTTATTTATTTTTTGTAATTAATAAACCCTATGTTCGCCAACATAAACTCAGTTCCACTTTGCAGAGACACCGCCAGAAACTTGCTCAAAGAGAATGAATGGGTGTTTGGAACTTGGAATGTCAGAAGAATGAATGAGTGTAAGAAGGAAATTGTGAATGTGATGAATGAAAAAATAATACAAGTGATGGGTGTGACAGATACAAAAATGAAAGGGAATGGTGAAAAAGTATTAATGAATGGTGAACTGTATATCTGGTCAGGTGTGGAAGATGGGAATGAAAGACAGGGTGTGGGTGTGGTTATAAGTGAGAATGTGAAAGGATGCATAACGGGCTACCAAAGAATCTCTCCAAGAATTTTCATTGTCAAACTCAAAACAAACAGGATGAAAATTTTCTTGGTGGCCTGTTATGCACCTGTTGATTCAGAGTGTATGGACGTGAAAATGAGATTCTGGAATGAGTTGAATGCAGTTGTGCGCGAAAGCAAGAAGAATGAATACATTATAATTTTGGGAGATATGAATGGATGGGTAGGTACGCAAAGAGATGAGTGTGTGAAAATTGTTGGTCCTAGTGGACGAGGTGTAGTCAATGATAATGGGCGACATCTGTTAGCTTTGTGTGCGGAGCACAGCCTTTTTGCTTCAAACACTTGGTTTCGGCATAAGGATGTGCATCTGTACCCAAGGCAGATTGTGGGAAGTCGTACAATCATTGACTGCATCTGTGTGGATGAAAGACTGAGAGGAGCCGTAAGAGATAGCCGTGTCTATCGTGGGCCTGAAATAGGCAGTGACCACTATCTCTTATGCGCTAAAATAATGATTGGAGAAGTAAGAAAGAAGAAACGTTAGAAGGAAGTAAGAAAGCCAAGAATAAAAGTAGAAAGTCTGAGTGATGTTAACGTGAAAGAGAAGTATAAATCAGAAATACAAAAAAATTAAGTGTGAATAAACTTGAAAAGAATGTGAATGAAAAAGATATTGAAAACATGTGGAAGTATATGAAAGAAGGAATGATTGAATGTGCTCGTAAAGTATGTGGAGAAACGAAAGGTGGAAGATTGAAAGGAGATGCCTGGTGGAATGGTAAAGTAAAAGAGGCTGTGACAGTGAAGAAAAAATGTTTCAAAAAGTGGCTGAATGACAGGAATGATAGAAAGCTAGAAGATGAATATAAGATAGCCAAGCGAATGGCGAAGAATGTAATTTATGAAAGCAAAACGAATGAACAGAGGAAGATTGAAAAAATGAACAGAAATTTCACCGACAGTAAGAAGGAATTCTGGAGGTGGGTCAGTGCCAATAGGAATAAAGATTCTGCATTGATCACCCCAGGAATCAAAAGTGCTTTCGGTGAGATGGTATGGGAGAATGATGAAGTATGTAAGAGATGGAAGGAATATTTTGAAGGGATTTTTGGTCGGGGCGAAAGAATTTTGTTTAGAAAAATGACAGAAGAGAATGAATTTAGGATTTTGAAAGAAGAAATAAAAGTATCTATTGAATGTTTGAAGAATGGAAAGTCTGCTGGGTTTGATGGAATAAATGGTGAAATGTTGAAAGCAGGTGGTGAATGTGTTGTAGAATGGATGTATGAACTATGTAAGCTTTGTGTAAATGCAGGAGTGGTACCGATGGACTGGAGGAAAGCAGTCATTGTTCCTATTTACAAAGGTAAAGGGGACAAAAAAGACTGTCAGAGCTTCAGACCAATCAGTCTACTTAGTATACCAGGGAAAGTCTTCTGTAAGGTTATTATTAAGAATGTGATTCTGACTACTAGTGAAAGGATTTCCGATATACAGTCCGGTTTTATGGCCGGTAGAGGCTGTATTGATCAGATTTTTACTCTACGACAACTTGTTGAAAAACAATTGTCGGTGAGGGAAAGCTGTTTACGGCCTTTGTGGATCTGGAAAAAGCTTTTGACTCAGTAGACAGAGGTATGTTATGGGATGTTTTGAAAGCATATGGAGTGAATGGGGCTCTCTTGAATGCAGTACATACTAACTATGAAAATAGTATGGCATGTGTTCGTATTGATGATGAGTATAGTGAATGATTTGAAGTTTTTAAGGGTGTAAGGCAAGGATGTGTGATGAGTCCATGGCTATTTAACATAGTCATGGACAAGTGTGTTCGAGATGCTAGACTTGATGATTGTGGATTAATGATAGGAGAGAGCAAAGTGAGTGTTCTACTGTATGCGGATGATGCAGTTCTTGTATGTGATTCAGCAGTAGAATTGCAAACAATGCTCTCTAGATTGAACGAAGCTCTGCTAGGTAATTATTTGAAATTGAATGCAAGTAAGACAAAAGTTTTGACTTTTGAAAGAAATGAAGAAAATACGAACTATGAATTTAGAATAAATGGAATGAATGTTGATGTGGTAAATGAGTTTGTATACTTGGGAAGTAAGATTGAAAAAGATGGAAGAATGACAGGTGAACTTGAAAGAAGAGTAATGAAGGGCAGGTGTGCACAGCTTATATCGCCAAAAATCAAAACATATCTAAAAATGCTCGATTGGCGGTACACAGTGGCATACTTTTACCCACCTTGATGTATGGAAGCGAAGCCTGGACGGTGAATGAAAGTGAAATTAGTAAAGTCTATACTGTTGAAATGGACTTTCTAAGAAGTATGATTGGGAAAAAACGGAGTGACAGAGTGAGGAATGATTTTGTAAGAGAAGAATGTGGTGCAAGAGAAAGTGTGAAAGTGAAGATTAAAAGAAGTTTGTTAAGATGGTTTGGGCATATGGAGAGAATGAATGAGGAAAGACTACGAAGAAAGTATATGTTGGTAGAATAGATGGATGTCGTGGTAGAGGAAGACCGAGAAAGGTATGGATGGACCAAATATCCGAAATTGCGAATGAATGGAATATCCAGAGTCATAATAAAAGAAGAGCCTGTATAAAGAAGGTTATGACTCTGGAGGAAATGAAAGAAGTATGTAAGGACAGAAAGAAATGGCGGTTGATCTGTAATGTTGGCGGCTAGGGTTTATTAAATTGGAATTTGTTTTTATTTGTAAATGGATATTTTGTATTTGGATATTATTATTTAGTGATGTATTTTTTTGACTTTTTTTACTTTCTTGCTATAGCCGAAGGCTATAAAGAAAGTTATGATTTGGTGTAAAAAAAAAATTTCGAGGTTTTCACGGAAATGAGTTGTCCTGGTGCAGGACATGCCAAAAAACACTATCTTTCAAAAACGTCCGTCTGTATGTATGTATGTATGTATGTATGTATGTATGTATGTATGTATGTGTGTGTGTCACTTTCCAAAGTATAAGACCTAGAGATACCAAATTTTGGCTACATCAACTTTTTTGGACATGTATTAAGTATGAATAACATGGCATTACACCAACTTGAAAATTCAAGATGGCTGCCATACAAAAAAAACATAAAATTGCACTTTTCTCAAAAACGGCTCCAAGAATTTTTTTTAAATTTTCAGAGTTGCCATTTATTAGTTTTTAACTTAATAAATTAGTTATGGCAATACTCTTACTAATCTGTGTCTATGGGCTGCCATATGAAAAAAACAAACGATTGTGATTTTCTCGACAGTTAAGGGGTCAACAAAAATATAATGTTCTACAATATTACGGACAACATAAATTTCTACAAATTTACAAAAAAAATTTTTTGAAAAAATAAATATAAAGCACCGTTTACACGACCTGAAATTTTAAATCGAAAATATTACAAAAACCTATTAAAATGCAAGATATTTGAATTTGTTTTAGATTTGATAGAAAGAACAAGCTTATCACTTTAATTCGTAATCATTTTTTTTTTACTTTTTTGAAAATTCAAGATGGCTTCCGAAGAGCTGAAAATTTAAAATGCGATTTTCTCAAAAACGGCTCCGACGATTTTTCTGAAATTTTTTGAGAATCCATTTATATAATAGTGCTATCTAATAATTATAATCATTTCTTCATCATAATCTCGATTTAGGGAGTTGCCATATAAAAGAAAAAAATAATGGAAAAATTCTCGGCAGTTAGAGGGTTAATAAAAAAATAATGTAGTACAAATGTAAAATAATAATAATAACCTATATATTGCCATCATTATTTTTTCCAAAAAGTGAATCAAAAGTATAGCCGCCATACAGAGTGAAAATTTTCCATACAAAATGTATTAGCAATTTTCTTGGTAGTCAAAGGGTTAAAAATAGATAAATGGCTGCGATTCTTAAAATTTTATAAATACCAATAATAATCAGTCGTTACTTTTTCAAAATATAACTAAAAAGTTTACCCACCATACAAAGTACTAGTTTGCATACAAAAGGGTTCAATGACCATCTATAATAATCTAGAATATAAGTTGCAATGAAATATAAACATTCAAAACTAATATGAAATGCATGCCCACAAACAGGTATGTGTAAGTTCGCGCTAACGAATGCTGAATTTGTACTTACAAATTAAACATAAAACTTGCAACTCTTGCCGACCTTCCTTGAAACAGGGGTGACATTGACAAAGTGAATTATTTTTTACACTTTGGGAGGACTGAGAAATGCGAGAAAATTGAGATAAAGACTGAATGAAAAAAGAGTGGAGGTCTATAATAATCTATAATCTATAATCTAAGTTGCAAGGATATATTCATTTAAAGCTCTCAGATGTATGCCCACAAACCAACAAGTGTAGTTCGCGCTTACAAATGCTGAAAGTGTACTTACAAATAAAATCCAAACCTCAAATGAACATAAGCCCCACAACTTTTGCCGACCTTCCCTGAAACAGGGGTGACATTGGCAAAGTGAACCATTTTTTACAGTATGGGTGGTCAGCCTCATACCAACCTATAAGTCAAGGAATGGAGGTCGTGAAAGAATTTGATTATCTGGGAAGCAAATTTGAGTCGAATGCGAAATTGACGAAATAATTGGAAAAGCGCGCTAGTAGAGGAAGAAGTGTAATGGAAACGATTGGAAGAATTGCAAGAAATAGGAAACTTACGAAGAATATGAGATCGGCGGTCCACAATGGCATATTGGTTGGTGGAAGTGAGGCTTAATGAATGTGAGCTGAGTAAAGTATGTAAGTACGGTTGAAATGGCTTACCTGAGAGCAATGGCTGGAAAGACACTGAGTGATAGAGTACGTAATGCTTGAGTGATGAACGAGTGTGGTATAAAAGAGAATATGAGAATGAAAGTACAAAAAAGTACGATGAGATGGTTCAGACATCTTGAAAGAAAGGATGATGAACAACTAACGAAGAAAGTGTACAAAGGAAATGTCAGAGGAAAGCGCAGAAGGGGAAGGCTGAGGAAAGAATGGTTAGACCAAATAGGTGAGATTGCGAAATAATGGATTCTGCAGAGTGAGAATAAGAGAAGAGTATGTATGAAAAAGGTGATGACAGCAAAAAGTGGAGGCGCATCTGCGGAGGTACCGGCCACCCCTAATGAAACGGTGGCAGGATACAGTACAGTACAGTACTGAGGTCAGCTTCATACCAACCTATGAGTCGAGGATCTTTCTTGTGTAATTGGTACTTTTTCAAATAAATCAACAAAATATTTATATTCATTTAAGTATTTATATGCCTATATCCATATTGTACGAGTATGCAGGTACACACCGCGGTGGAATAAAATTGATTTATTATTGATATATTACATTTTTATTGAAACGGCATAAGCTGGTAGATGATTCTAGCTTTACATACGTCATACAGTGGGTAAATTTTTGCAAGAAAGTCGAGTACAGATTCTGTGCAATTTATTTTTGTATAGATTTCTTTTTAAGGTTTTGTTGTTTTTTTTATACTTAAATGTTATTTATTACTCGGATTCCTTGACTTATAGGTTGGTATGAGGCTGACCACCCATACTGTAAAAAATGGTTCACATTGCCAATGTCACCCCTGTTTCAGGGAATGTCGGCAAGAGTTGCAGGGCTTATGTTCATTTTAGGTTTGGATTTTATTTGTAAGTACACAATCAGCATTTGTAAGCGCGAACTACACATGTTTGTTTGTGGGCATACATCTGAGAGCTTTGAATGAATATATCCTTGCAACTTTAATACTTATACATCTATAATATATTTCAAGATTATAGATTATAGATGTATAAAATGTAATTTGTCGTGTGTGTTCCTTGACTTATAGGTTGGTATGCGGCTGACCACCCATGCTGTAAAAATGGTTCACTTTGCCAATGTCACCCCTGTCTCAGGGAAGGACGGCAAGAGTTGCAGGGTGTATGTCCATTTGAGATTTGGTTTTTATGTTGTAGGCTCACATGAGGCATGTGCAAGCGCGAACTTGTACGTGTCTGGTTGTGAGAATGCATGTAATGTGAATCTCCAATGTAACATATCTTTGCAACTTAGATTAGATTAGATTAGATCTACCTTAAATGATGGGTAGATATGTTAATACTGCTGGAGCAGGTTGTTTGAAAACCAATCTCTTAACTTTGAATTCTATTCTTCTTATTTGTAATAACTTATGAACTCTGGCATTTGAGCACATAAGTCTTAGTTATACTAGTGATAATACCTTTAGTTTCACATGGTTTCTTAAGCTGACAAAAATAATCAATAGTTTGAAGATTCATAAGTATATTATTATTTTGTTTTCATAAAAAAACTTATGCCCAGCGGTGATTTAAGCAAACTCTTAATATAAGTCCTTCAACAACAGGGTACCGAGCATGAAATATTGCGTGAACTCCCTTGGAGCGCCAACAGCACCCCTAGGAAGTGATTCAGTTTTCATGCATTTTTCCTATTTGTGCGAATGAGGGGAATTTAAGCAATGTTTTATACTTGGAAGACAGGTGATTGATGTAAAACAAGAAGAATATAAATAATGAAGAAAGTGTACAGAGGAGTTGTCAGAGGAAAGCGTGGAAGGAATGGATATACCAAATAGGTGAGATTGCGAAAGAATGGAACCTGCAGAGTCAGAATAACAGAAGAGTCTGTATGAAGAAAGTGAGGAATGTTAAAAGAGATGAAAGAGGTATGCAAGGACAGAAAAAAGTGGAGACGCTTCTGCGGAGGTACCGGCCACCCCTAGTGGAACGGCGGCAGGATACAGTAACAGAAACAGTTTGTCATATGTAAGTGCAAACTTACATGTGTCTGCTTGTGGGCACGCATTCTATAATCCATAAAACGCATTAAATATCAATATCAAATCTTAGTGTATCTTTGCAACTAAGATTATAGATCGTGAGTATTGAGTAATGTCATGTGGGAAACTAACAAAAGCGTTATTTTGTTTTCAGAAAAAAGATGGTTCAGACGGGCCGAGCAAGGCGAAACCCCGTGCAGGCGGTGGAGGGGGTGTGCTGCTGCCCCCTCCCCCCGGGGCGCCCCGCATCCCTCCCCCCTCCCCCCAGCACACCTCCCTGGCCGTCACCCCCAACACTGCGCCTCCCACCAACGACTGGGGAGACTACAACTCCGCCAGGTGAAACTTGCATTAAGAGTTGGCATAGAGACAAATACATGACTGCATACATCCTTGACTTATAGGTTGGTATGCGGCTGACCACCCATGCTGTAAAAAATGGTTCACTTAGGCAATGTCACCCTTGTTTTAGGGAAGGACGGCAAGAGTTGCAGCGTGTATGTCCATTTGAGATTTTAAGTTGTAGATTCACATGCGGCATGTGCAAGTGCAAACTTGTACGTGTCTGCTTGTGAGAATGCATATAATGTGAATCCCGAATGTAACATACCTTTGCAACTTAGATTAGATACAAAAAAAATCAAAGATTAAGATTAACTTCTCAGGTGCCAGAACGTGGATCCGCACTTTATGGACTGGTCGCAACTTATAAAAAAATCTTTGAAAATTGCTCAGCATATTCCTATTGGCTGAAGCTATCAACCAATAGCATTCATTTGCGTTTGTCAATATTGTTTAAAAATTTCCTTGTGAACTTACAAAGAAAAATAAAGCAAGTGTTAATTCTTTCCGAAGTAACAAAATTGAAGGTTTTGTGTCCACAACAATGATTTTTTAAGATGTAAACATTCAGCTACCTGCTGGTGGCGCACATGCTCATTCACAACAATACTACATTGTCTTTCCAGTAAATACAGAACTGATGATGTTTTACTAAACCAAGGAAAACTTTATTTCACTGCCTTGTGAATGTGATGATGATTAGTTATGTATAATAATTGTTTGTTTGACAGTGATGGCGCACCTCCAGGCTCGGCCCCAGCAGCCGCGCCCGCGTCCAACAGCAGCTGGGTGCAGTTCTAGTTTAATTCCTTTCCATGCTCTTACTTTTTGATGTATATTGTGCGAATCAATTATTTCAAAAATGAGATACTTAACCCCTCGAGCGCCGGAACGCGAATCCGCGCTCATAGTACTATATGCGATTTTTTAAATTTTTCTTCAGTTTTTACACAGCAATAAGATCGAAAATCGCATGAAGTACTGCTATTGGATAGAACCATCCACCAATAAATTCAAAGCATTAATTTTGGTTTGTAGGTATTTAAAATATAATATTTAAGTTGACCTTGAAAACCGACTGTTGGAAAAGCCGAATTCCACAATTTGTTGACACAAGAACACTAACACAATATTTTTTTTATTTTGTGTAAATAATAAGGGTCATTAACTTCTATTTTTTGCGATGTATTGTGATTTCGTGCCTACGCATACTAATGAGGTATATCTATTTTTAGAATCTCGATCTTTTTTCCTTAATCTAAATTATGATGGAGCAAAATAATAAATCCTCAATAGTTTTTTTTTTTTGGTAGGCACAAAAACTCAATAAAAAAACTCACAGGAGATATGTTTTGTATCTTTGGAGATATTCAATATAAAAAACCACGAGTTGGGTGTCCGAATTAGGCAAAAAATCGCCGGCGCTCCAGGGGTTAATTATTAAGGCAACACTAAACTTGAATGATGTTATAGAAATATATATATACCTGATTTAGTGCTTTGAATGCTATAAATACTTTTAAGTGATAATTTTTTTAGTGTAAAGTATATGTACTGCTTGTCTCAAATGTCTGAACCCCAAGCATAAAGCTAACCAAGTCACTTCAAACATAATAACCAAGTTACCAAAAATATATGGGAACTAAAAAGGTCACTACAGTCGCTCTTTTTTTGGTAAATGCTGAAGTTAAGTTTGAACAAAGTTCTACACTTGGGGCACCCAGGGTGCATAAGATCCTTTATCAATGTAGTCCGTTGATTTGGACTCATTCATTTCTCTGTACAGAATTGGTGCTTTCTTGATTAAGAGACAAGCAAAATTTAAGAATACCGCACTGTTTTGGTTTTCAAGGTAAAAAACATATTGGCAGGATTTTTTTGATTTTGTAAATGAAGTAATTGTAAAGATTTTAAGCAACGTTAACCTGAAAAACAAAAATCAGTTCAGGTAATGTTAACAGATATTGATGGTTCTTAATTATGTGAATCATAAGTAATAATATGTAGGGATTGAGCTAGGAAAGAAATGTTTGCATGCCGTTTAAAAGTAGAGAGAGCCAGTTGTGTTGCATCTGTACACACAATTGTATCGCTGCTGATGATGCTTATCACAGATTGGAGTGAAGCACTCGGAAAGCGGTTACTCAGTCTGAAAGCTTTAGCATGTCAGTCTATAGTTAAGTGTAGATGAAGATCTTCATGCAGGTGAAACATGAGAATGCAGTCTTGTCACATGGAATGTGCAGTTTGTATGGAACATATTTGACTGTCCGATCAGCTGTTCACACGTTGCCATTTTGGATTTCATGGTTATCATTTATTAAGATCTATAGATCTGACAGTACTGCACACCCTGGAAAGATATCTTCAGAGCCATCAACATCATCAACTTAGGGGCCGTCCATAAATTACGTCATCGATTTTGGCCGATTTTCGACCCCCCCCCCCTTACAATCATCCTATAGTCATTATCTAATTACCCCCCCCCCCTCTTGCTGTAATAATGGATGAGCTTAATAATTAATGATGTTATATTACTTACATAATATTTTGTATATTTTGTAGAAATTGGTATTTACAAGAACGACGTCACTTTTGGTACTCGTTCATCATTTTCCATCATCCGCAGACCAGACTCCCCCCCCCTTAATGCGAATGGACAGCCCCTTATCACTGTATAATTGCATTAAAAAAATCAGTAATCAAAATTTTGATGATTGTGCTAGGACAGGGGTTAGCCTGTAGATTAGGTATTGTGGGTTTGACATTCATATCATGTAGCAAATAAATAACAATCTAGATTATAAATCCTAAAGTTTCCTCTCAGTTTACCTAACAACGGATGTAAATAAAATCACAGAAAAAAAATATGAACGTATATAATCTACAAATTAATATATTGATGTTGTATAAAGAAATGCTAGCATTTTGTGCATGTAACTTCTTGCCTTATGTGTGGAACCTACTTATTCCGCAAGTAAGGTTACCCGCTTTAAACCTTCAACATTTTCTAAAACTGCAGAGTTTTCCCACCTGTCGTCTTTTCATACTGTACAGTTGGTCTATGGTTTCTGCGCAAAATGTATGGGATCAGCGGATAAACCGTGTGACAGCTAACATACATCCCCATACACTACTAGACTTCCGATCCAGCGTTGGACCAAGAGCCTTATTGCGAAGGCTGAGTAAACAATTACAAGTAAGATAAAAATACTTGTGTGGTTTATAAACATTTAAGCCCCTCGCTCTGTGAATGGATGCTCAACTATTATTTTTTTTATCTTGTTTATTTTGACATTTCAAAAGTTTACTGGATCTTGTTCCTAATATATTTTTAACTTATCTCATTTTTAAATATTCTCGAAAACTATTAATCAATTAATTGTTTTGTTATACTTATGTATTGTAAACACACAACCAAGTGTATGAAGTTTAGTTATTAAAAAAAATGTTTTATTTTCACTTTTTTTATCATTTATATAAAGGACACAAACGTTTTCGACTACTTCGTAGTCATCATCAGGTGATAAAACAAATGTCATCAGGTGATAAATGTTTTATCACCTGATGATGACTACGAAGTAGTCGAAAACGTTTGTGTCCTTTATATAAATAATAAAAAAAATTAAAATAAAACAATTTTTTTAATAACTAAATAAAGATGAATTTTCACAGTGTTAATGCACCAACCATCCAAAATAAAAATAAAAGTGTATGAAGGTTTTATTTTTCCATATTTGATTAAATACTTATAGAATCACAGGCAGCAATTAAGGTTTTTTCCCCATAAATGAGATAAATGTATATTAACACCAGAAAGACTCATGAAAACGTGGGCATCACTTTGCTTTTGATTCTACACGACTATAATCTATAATATCTATAATCTAAGTTGCAAGGATATATTCATTCAAAGCTCTCAGATGCATGCCCACAAACAAACACGTGTAGTTCGCGCTTAGGCTGGTTTTAGTGTCGCGCTGACTGCGCGCTGACCGTCAGCGCTGACAGGCAAAATATATGAACCTGTAGGAAGCGTTTTAGAATGGCGCTTAGCTGTCAGCGCGCACGGCGGTCAGCGCTGACGGCTCAGCGTGTACAGTCATGTCGAATGGTGATATAGACACAGGTCGACTAATTGAAGAAGTACATGACAAATTCTCCGGCGACAGTTCTTTGCGCAATCAATGGATGGAATGGAAGTCTTCTTTCTACAGCGACGACCAAGCTCGTAAAAGGCTCACCAAATAAATCGGCCTTATTTAATTTTAATTTAAAAAGTAGCAATAATTAATGTACGTCGCATTTTTTTTGTGCGTCTGTACTCCGAGGCGGTCAGCACGACACTGAAACGTCTCGCGCTGACCGTCGGCGCTGAGCTCGTCGGCGCTGACGGTCAGCGCGACACTAAAACCAGCCTTACAAATGCTGATTGTGTACTTACAAATAAAATCCAAACCTCAAATGAACATAAGCCCTGCAACTCTTGCCGACATTCCCTGAAACAGGGGTGACATTGGCAAAGTGAACCATTTTTTACAGTATGGGTGGTCAGCCTCATACCAACCTATAAGTCAAGGAATACGAGTAATAAATAACATTTAAGTATAAAAAAAAAAAAAAATATTAAAAATAAATCCATACAAAAAAAGTAAAAAATTTCTTATGCAAAAAATGTAGCAAACTAATAAACCAACATTACAAATCAGCATTGCAGATTACGACTCATCTGTCAAAAACAGAAATTATGATTACAGTTATTTGACAGATAAATAATCAATTATTGAAAAATCACCGTATCATAGTAGATGCATAATAATCTTAGAATACACAGGTAGCTTATAGCCCTCAGTGAGTGCCTGTACATACGCTCCAGTTTTGACTATCCAGTTTTGAAGTGGATGCCAGAGTGTGTGAAAGGGGACTTACTATACCTACTTATATTTTTCTGATTGCTATTAACCTATAAATAGTTAAGTATAAGATGGCCTGCTATACTGTAAAGAGTAGGTCATGTTAGTTTAAGGATCACATGCCCAAGTTCACCAACAACTCCAGGATTTCAAACACAATGATTTTCAAGAATTGAAAGAATGAAATCACAGCATTTCAGTCAAGTTTTCAGAAGCCAAAAATCAAGTGCATGCATCTGTACCTCTGCAAGTGCATGCATCTGTACCTCTGCAAGTGCATGCATCTGTACCTCTGCAAGTGCATGCATCTGTACCTCTGCAAGTGCATGCATCTGTACCTCTGCAAGTGCATGCATCTGTACCTCCTCTGCAAAGCTGTGAAATCTTAATTTACGTATTTTTGTCTTTTAAAAGAATTTTAGTAGCTATTTTAGTTCTTGTAATCAGTGCCAGTTTAAGGGGGGTCCGCAGTGCCCGCAGCGGACAGGGGCCACCGGAGGGGGCCCCGCGCGGACCCTTTTGGGTTAATATTTTTACAGTACTTAGCTCATCTTGAAAAAAAAAATTTAAAACATGAGAAATAATTCTTCACTATAAAAAAAAATTAGGTAGGTAGGTTGTTCAAGACATTGGGGAGCCAAAGGGGGCGGCAGTGACATACAAATTCATGTTAAAAAACGAACTAGAAGTTGTTTTTCCGAGTACTGCTGCGGCTTTAAAAATTACGCAACAAAAAAAAACGCAACGGGAGAAAGGGCGTTTTCAAAATTAAAATTGTCAAAAAATAACCTCAGGACTACAATTTCTCAGCATTAACTGAATCACCTGTCAGTGATGAACATAAATTACGACACCTTACAGAATTTAAATTTTTCAACTATACTAGAAAAAATTGTTTTGAACCGTTACGTTGTGCCTAGCTACCTAATGTAGGTACCTTCCTATAATAATGTATGCACCTACTTTTCTAAAAAATTGTCATTAAATTGTGTTTAAAAAAATGTCATTACCTACTTATTTGGGGGGGGGGGGGGGCATGAACAGCGTTGGACCCCACCTAAAGTAGCTTAAAATGCCCCTGCTTGTAATGACAAAGGACACTAAAGTCGGCAGTCGGCGCTATAACCGAGACAGTCAAGAAGTTAATTTTGACTAGCGTGTTTGAAATAAAAACAATGTTTATTATTTGACCAGATGTCAGTTCTCATTTACGTAATTTTTTAATTGTGCCAAATTAAAGTCGTCGCTATATCAACAAATTGTCTAAGACAGTTCAAGTTTTTTGAATTAATAGTTCATTAAAATAAAATTTGATGAATTGTTCATTGACAATGTTAATACCTTTTTTTGGCCAGGAGAAAATAGATTGGTAAATTGCATCTGTCTTCACAAGTCTATTCAAGTAAAACAATAGAGCACTCGTTGGTGACGTTGGGCCCTTGGTATTAACAGTTTCTCTAAGTGTAAGTGTTACTTGATGTATTATAAAATCAAATAATGTTGTTCTGTATATTTCGACCTGTTATGATGTGTATGAACAAGTTGTATCTATTTACACATCAAATACTTTATTTTTCGTAGGAGAATTTCCTAGAATCGCCTGGTGGACTTAGGTTGATGTTTAAATGTGTAGCTGTTAGAAAATTGAATGAAATACAAAATTTTGTTAAGCCGAGCACACTTTGGCTGCTTCTAAATTAAACATTACTAAATATATTTAAGGTTTAAATGCTCAAAATCATTGAATGATTCAAATGGCAAACAAATATTTTTGTAAATAAAGTTTTCTCATTTTGTTTACCTAATCAGAAATTTAAAATATTATGTAACTCCTTTAATTGAGTCATGTTTTATAGGATCAAAAGAGGCAATCTAGGATTTTAATTAAAAATAAGCTAAATATATGGAAACAGGAAAATATTTTCTTATTATTTCCATATAGTCATCTCGTTAAACAAAGTCTTTATTTCCATCTTTGATTCTACACAACTCAATTGTAATCTGGCATTCTAAATTGACATTCCGTATTTATTTTCTTTTACATTTTAGTTTGCTAGATCCCAGAAGTTTAGCGTTAGCTTATTATTACAAGGATATCTATATTTTCTTTTAACTTGTACTCCTTAACCAAAATTGGTTATTTCTCATTGCTGTATTCAATTGCATACAACGCTTCCTCCGTATTGAAAACTAGCGGACTATATAGTGATGATGTGGGTATGATGATTGTATGTTTACAATGACACAAAGTGATGACTCCACCTCACGACGGTTGCTTTGTAACTCGCTAACCAGGCCTCTTGACTTAGGCTGTGACGAGTAAATAAAACTTTGTAAAACAAAATGAGGTCTGAAAAGTATAATTTTTCATGTTCGCCAAACTGCTTCTACTATGTGAATAAGACAACACAAAGCAATAGAGCCAGATTGAAATTCTAGTTTCCAAATTTTTCTCGTCAGGGTCCTCCGCCAGGCTTAACGATCTTTAGAATTTTTTGTCCGGTTTGTCCATGGTTTTGGATGGGATCTCCAAACAAACCGTCTGAAAGCCTTCTTACAACAATACAACCCCATACACTAAGACCGGATAGAAAAACTATTGCAAATCAGACCGAATTTGTTCTGTGTGAAAAGGAACTAACTCTATTCCACTGGGGGTGATCAGAACATCTACAGAGTTGCCTCCTTTTCATATATTTAATAACAAGTTAACAAAATGCTATTATAACTTTTTCCCTAGTAGGTGCTGTCACATGACTCCATCATTCTATTTTTAGAAACAAAATAACAACACCTTTGTCTTCAACCATTTCAATACAAAAAGATAATGGATGTGGGTTTAGTTTATTAAACAGCTTATATTTTTAGTTTTATCAAGTGTTACAAATGACAAATATTTTTAAAAAGGCAATGGAGACAATGAAAATGTACACCTTAAGAAGAAAATCATGATAATATTAAAGTTAAACATTATTTTTAGATTAGCTATTCATTTGATGAAAGAAAAATGCAATGTTATGATTGTAAGTAAAGACACAAAGGTTTATTATGCACATAATAAAATGCAAATGTTATGATTGTAAGTAAAGACACAAAGGTTTATTATGCACATAATAAAATGAAGTGAAACTTATTAGCTTTTTATTCTTTCTTCACTTATACCTGATATATACAATGTTGAGGGGACCATGGAGGGAAGCAGCACAAGACAGAGTACTGGAGGATTGTGGTGCGGGAGGCCCTGAGCCTTCAAGGCTCGTGAGCTGAAGAAAGTAAATAGTCAGTATACCTGATGTTTCATACCATTACGGATATCATAGATAGGCGATGGTTGGAGGAGGGTCTCGTTGGCGATGCTTGGAAGAGACAAAGGCTTGTCCTTATTCTCAAAAAGGCAGTCGCGGACAGACCTTCGTCTTTTAGACCGTTGTGCATGCTGGTCGGCTTCGGAAAGCTCCTTGAGCGACTCCTGCTCAGGAGACTTCAGCCGATCCTGGAGGATCCGGAGCGGGTTCTCTCCGACAGGCAGTACGGCTTCAGGCGGGGCAGATCTACGATTGACGCAGTTGAGCACGTTGTCAGCGTTATCTGACAAGCATGGCAGGGCACGGTGAAGAGCCACCGACGGGTTGTCATGGTAGCGCTGGACATCCGGAACGCTTTTAACTCGGCGCGATGGGAATTAATCCTCAGAGCGCTGAGAGAGAGCTTCCGCGTGCCGGACTATCTGATGGCCATGCTTGAGAGTTACTTCGATGGCCAAAGTCTTGAGTATCGGCACGGCCCCTCCGGTGTGGAAGAGAGGCAGCGGATCACGTCTGGCGTCCCGCAGGGATCGGTCCTAAGACCGACCTTGTGGAATGCTTTATACGATGGTCTACTGCGGACGGACATGCCTGAGGGGTCGAGCATTGTTGCTTTTGCGGACGACATCGCAGTGATGATTGAGGGAAGGACTTCTCGTGACATAGAAATTACAGGTAACGAGGCACTCAGACGGGTGAAGGCCTGGCTTGACAGAGCCGGATTGCAGCTTGCCTTGCAGAAGACAGAAGCCGTACGGTTCTGTCGAAAGCGGCGACCTCTGCTGCCTAAGCTGCTGCTAGAGGGTTTTGAGGTGCCGTTGGCCAAATCACTGCAGTACCTTGGAATCCAACTCGATCGTGGTCTTCGTTTCGGAGAACACATTGAGCTGGCGGCTGCAAAGGCAAGCGGAGCAGCGATACAGTTGGGGAGGCTCATGCCGAACGTGGGTGGACCTAAATCATGCAGGAGGAAACTATTGCATGAGGTGGTCCACTCCACATCTTCTGTATGGGGCACCCATCTGGGCGCACTCGCTTGAGACAGAGCTGTACAGGAAGAAGATGGCTGCCGTCCAGAGAAGAAGCGCGCTGAGAGTAATCTCCGGCTACCGCACCATATCCGAAGAAGCGGCATTGGTGCTGGCTTCTTCTCCACTCATAGACCTGCTGGCGCTTGAGCGCAAAGCAGTCTATGAATCAGGTAAGGGACCGCACCATAGGAAACTGACGCTGTCAAAGTGGCAGGATCGCTGGAACTTGGCATCTAAAGGACGCTGGACGAACAGGCTTGTCAGCCAACTTGAGCCTTGGTACTCGAGGAAGCATGGCTGCCTGAACTACCGGCTCACGCAGATGCTGTGTGGACACGGTTGTTTCGGATTTTTCCTACACCGAATAGGAAAAGAAGCAACTGCAGCATGCTGGCACTGCGACTCAGAAAATGATGACGCGGAGCACACGCTACTGTCGTGTCCTGCCTGGGCGGACCACAGGGGGTCATTAATGGCAACCATTGTGGTCGATTGACTAGACCTGGACATGGTAGTACCGTCAATGCTCCTATCAGAAGAGACCGGTCCGTAGTGGCAACACTTCGGACTCGTAAATGGAAGGTTGTGGATTCGGATCCCGGCGGAGCACAACAATATACCATTTATATTTCGAATGTGCTCTTCGCTGGGTTGAAAAATTCATAAACCTTTACCAATGACCGGTCACCAAAGGTCCATCCAGCCTTACAGCAACTGGGTCTTGCTTGAGTATTGGCGCTTTGTAGCGACGACCAAGCTCGTACACCTCTGCGGCACTACAACAAGTGTCATAGACCCCTAGAGTCTTTAGAATCTAGGGAGTCTCCCGCACAGGATTTCTTAAAAAAAAAAAAAGAACTGGCGGGCCTGGGATACCTTTGCCTTTCGCTTCCTTCCCTCCTGATCGGAGAGAAGGAGGATGCCAAGCGCGTAAGGCGAAGGATGAACACGACCCGCCAAAATGTAGTTTCTGTTGATAGTAGTATAAATGTAGATAGTAGTCTTAGCACAATGTAGATAGTGTAGATTTGTCAATTGACGCAACTGAAATGTGAAGACATGCTGTGCATGTTAAGACACACCACACTCTGATGTCATGCTTTCCGTTCCAGGGGTGGCAAGATGCAGAGGGGGGTTTTTAGTGAGTAAAAGTCTCACATATCCTGCCGGCGGAAACAATGGCAGGATCTTTTGAAGATTTTCCCCTCTCAATTGGAAAAAAAAAAGATAGGCGATGGTAATGTGACTAGCGTGTGTTTGAAATAAAGAGGGTCAAAAAATAAAATATAATATTTAAAGCACAAATAAAATTATTGAGTCAACACAAAAAGACAAATAATAATAATAACAACAAAATGACAAAGAATAAAACTAAAATTAAGGGGATTGGGTTATGGCGGATTGCGGAGAGGAGCAATGAGCAGGGGGGAAGCTAGAGGGATTTGAATATTTACAATAGGGCCATTCTGCTTACATTTATGAATTTCAATTGTTTCTAGGGCATTTAGTTGCCTGTATTTACATTCCGAGTGCAGAACCCTTACATCGTCAATGCCAAAGGTATGGTCATTTTCGATGCAATGATCCGCCATTTCGGAATATGCAGACAGACCTCTAAATGCCCTATTATGCTCCTTGAATCTTACATTAATTGATCTTGAGGTCTGTCCAACATACACAGAGTCGCAGTCTGCACACGAAATACTGTAAACTCCGCCACCATCCATGTTGCTGTTACTATCCTTGTGGTTGTAAATCATTTTGCCTAGGTTTTTATTAGTGTAGTAGGCACTATGAAATGTATTGTTTGTGAAATATTTAATTTTATCATTAAAATTTCCAAGGTATAGTAACCTTCTCCATCCTCCAACTGGTCCACTATTGCAGTGTGGGTATATATACTTATTGTACATAGCTTTTCTTTTTTTGGAGTGGATAATGTTATCAATTATTGATGTGTCATAGCCATTGTTACTGGCTATGGTCTTTATTGTCCTTACTTCAATACCATATGCCTCTTTTCCAAGGGGTATTGTTAAAAGTCTATGTATCATCGAATGGAAAACTGCCATTTTGTGTGACAGTGGGTGGTTGGAGGATGCATGGATGATGGCATCTGTGTAAGTTGGTTTCCTGAAAATATGAAATGTAAATTTATTATTGGTTATAGTCATAGTCAAGTCCAAGAAGTTAATTTTATTATTTGTCGGGACTTCCATGGTGAATTGTAAATGATTGTTAATTGAATTTAAGTATTCAAAAAAACCATCCAGCTGTCTCCGAGTACCTGTCCATACACACAGAATGTCGTCTACATATCTATGGTAGGTAAATATACATTTTAATAATTGGTTTGTTGACTTAAACAAGTTATTTTCAAAGTGGTCCATGTATATTTCGGCAAATAAAGGAGAAAGCTGATTTCCCATAGGTAAAGAATTCTGTATTTGATAAAATTTACCATCGAATTTGAAGTAATTTTGATTCATACATATCTGCGACAGATCTACAATTCGATTTTTGATGGTTGAACTAACGTCTTTCAAACTAAGCTTATCCCTTACCAAATCAATGACCTCATTGACTGGAACATTAGTAAAAAGATTTTTCACGTCAAATGAGACAAGAATGGAGTTTTTTGGGAGGGTAAGCTCAGTTAGTAATTTGGTTAGTTGGATGGAATTTTTAACACTATATGTAGGGAAACTCCGTCAGATCTACAATTTCTTTATTCAAGTATTTAGCAATATTCATTGCTGGAGCATTAATGTAAGAAACCACAGGTCTTGCAGGGTTGTCGAGTTTATGCAACTTAATAAGGCCATATAATAGAGGTGAAGATGGGTTTTTAACAAAAAGTGTCCTTTTGAATGATAATTCAAGATTTTTGCTGTCCAGGTAGTCTTTGATTTTCTTCTGGAATGTATTCGTGGGATCTTTCGATAGTGCCAAACATTTATCTGTTATAATCACTTCCTCTAGCTTGTTAAAATAATCAGTTTTGTTTAGAGCTACTATTGAATTTCCTTTATCCGCTCTAGTCAAAATCACATCATTATCCCTTGATTTTTGTTTAATACTTTTAATACTTTTCAATAGACGGTTATTTTTTGGTTCACAATTGGGAGTCCCAAATTCCTTGAACAAAAAATCAGCACATTTATGTTTCAGGAGAAACTTATAAAATTAAGGGGATTGGGTTATGGCGGATTGCGGAGAGGAGCAATGAGCAGGGGGGAAGCTAGAGGGATTTGAATATTTACAATAGGGCCATTCTGCTTACATTTATGAATTTCAATTGTTTCTAGGGCATTTAGTTGCCTGTATTTACATTCCGAGTGCAGAACCCTTACATCGTCAATGCCAAAGGTATGGTCATTTTCGATGCAATGATCCGCCATTTCGTAATATGCAGACAGACCTCTAAATGCCCTATTATGCTCCTTGAATCTTACATTAATTGATCTTGAGGTCTGTCCAACATACACAGAGTCGCAGTCTGCACACAAAATACTGTAAACTCCGCCACCATCCATGTTGCTGTTACTATCCTTGTGGTTGTAAATCATTTTGCCTAGGTTTTTATTAGTGTAGTAGGCACTATGAAATGTATTGTTTGTGAAATATTTAATTTTATCATTAACATTTCCAAGGTATAGTAACCTTCTCCATCCTCCAACTGGTCCACTATTGCAGTGCGGGTATATATACTTATTGCACATAGCTTTTCTTTTTTTGGAGTGGATAATGTTATCAATTATAAAATTAAATCAATATTAGGTCTTGATAATGACCTGAATATTGAAGGTCGAAAGTACCTACTCGAGATTTAAAAGATTACTGTGAAAATAAAACAACGTTTAATAAAAAATAATTTGATTTTAAATATTATTATTTGATTATTCGATATCTATGAAAGAAGTATGCAAGGACAGGAAGAAGTGGCGGCTAATCTGCAATGCTGATTTGTAATGTCGGTTTATTAGTTTGCTACATTTTTTGCATAAGAAATTTTTGACTTTTTTTGTATAGATTTCTTTTTAAGGTTTTGTTATTTTTTATATTTAAATGTAATTTATTATTCATATTCCTTGACTTATAGGTTGGTATGAGGCTGACCACACATACTGTAAAAAATGGTTCACTTTGCCAGTGTCACCCCTGTTTCAGGGAAGGTCGGTAAAAGTTGTGGGGCTTATGTTCATTTGAGGTTTGAATTTTATTTGTAAGTACACAATCAGCATTTCGCACCTTTAATAATAAACCGAAACAACTCAAAAAATGGGTTTTCTGAGATTTAATAATAAAACGCGTTAACTACGAGAAATGAATACGTTGAGTCCAAGAAGCGCTGCATTCAGAGCATTACAAGTGAGATAGAGGATCGACTCTCTCTTTTTGATTAAACCGTTGGTGGCGTTGGTATTCAAATAACGAATCAGTCAGTGTTATACCGGAAGTGATTGGAGTGGGACGAGTTTTCGGATGAACCAATTCAAAATAGTGCAATTTAACACTAAAAAGTAAGGACCTCATATTTATTTATTTTAATAGTAAAGTGTATTTATTTGACTTATTTCTCTTTATTTTTAAAAATAAATCTGCTCATTTTGAGCCATTTAGATTTAATTCGTTTTATGAATAAAAATGTGGCAGCATTCAAACACTTATTCGATTTGTTGCGTTTTATTTCTAAATAAAGGAGAATTTACTTGGATCATTTAAGTTTACATCGATTTATTATGAAAACTTATCCAAAATCTAAGATCAATTATTATTTGATGCAGTTTATGATTTATTTGTTTGCAAAACTTCAATTAGATATTTAAACTTGTTTGTTTTTGTTTCTCTTTCATGTTAAGCAGGTATCACTTTTAAAAGTTTTAGCCTATAATATTGGAGAATGAAGAGGCTATGGAGGAGTCAAAAATTTTTGGCCTTGGTCCAACCATCCGAAATGTCTCGGGAGGACGACGTGTTTACGCGTGGAGACGTGGAGGATGCTGGTGACTGTGAGAGCAATAAGGTTAGTATTATACAGTGTTATTCCATAAATAACTTTGTACATAGTAGCTATCAGTCGGACAATATGACCACCATAATCCCTATTCAATAAAATATACATCATTGTTTTAGCCACGCGAAGAGGTCTTCAAATACAATGAAAATATAAACCCACGTTGGAATATGGTCGGAAATGAAACTTATCGTGATGATTCTGAAGTAAGGTCTTATCTAATGCAAATATTTTAGTGAAAGTCATTACTTAACTGTCTAACTTTGTTTTAATTTTTCAGAAACTGAAGGAAAAAGCTAAATTAAAATCACTGTCTGATTCCCCTCAAAAGTGGCGTGAATTGGAGCTAGGAGCAAGAGATCGTGTAAGTTGTTTTAACATTATCTCACTAAAATATAATAACAAAAAATAGTGTTCCATGATTACTTACTTCAATAAAATTTCAGGATCCTCAACTACTAAGTTCAATTGAAACTGTCAATTTGGTAAGCCAATCACTACAAGTCACTGGATTAAAAACAAATCTTGTACCAGACTATGACAGTGATGGTTTTTCGTATGAAAATGATGTGGACAATACTAAAGAAATTGAAGAAAAAATAACCAAATCAAGACGAATATCTTCTTCTTCGAGTTCATCAAGCTCGTCTTTCTCATCTGATAGCTTAACATCTACAGGACATACTAACGGACACACTCGAGAGAGCAGCAAACTACAAATTGACTTGGCTTCTTCAATAGCACCCACGGCTCCTGAATTAGAAGAACATGCAACGGAAAAAAACACAATGCAAAACAATGGCAAATCTGATGTAATTACTTTATGTTTTAAAAATAATTTAAAAAAATCTTTCTTTAACTATAAAATGAACATTTAATTAATAATTGTTTATTTTTTAGACTTCAACAGCTGAGAGTAGCAAACGAACACGGAGACCTTGTGCAATGAATGTCCCAATCACAACTTCACCTATATTCACTGATGAGAGTGACATAGACGATGATATGGACGATCCTACATTCAGCCTTGAAGACAAATTTATTAACACTTATGAACAAAGAAAAACAAATTTTCTATTTCCATCAAACTTGGATTCCTCAAGCTCTGATAACGATATATCAAACCAGGACATACAAAACAGAGGTCGTAAACGGTTAAGAAATCCTGCGAAATGGAAACAAAATAGAACAAAAAGGATGCGAAACGAAGGACGAGCTTATTATGTCTATGTCCAAAACTAGCAAACATACTGTTAAGGCCGCTCGTTGCCTCAAGACTCCATGTACCGACAAGTACAGATTGAAATGTTCAGAAAAAATCGATACCCAAGGAAGATACGAAATATTTAATCATTTTTGGAAATTGGGGAATTTAGATAAGCAAAGAGCATTCATAAGGAGTTGCATGGTTGATGTAAAACCCAAATACAAATACACCAATGCTAAAACTCCCAGACGTGCTAATAAAGCTTTCTACTTGACTCTGGATAAAAACAAAACCAGAGTATGCAAACAATTTTTCAAAAGCACCTTGGACATCACCAACAGAATGATTCACACAGTGGTGACAAAAACAGATGAAATGGGCGACTTGTCGGAAGACAAACGCGGAAAACATGGTCACAATAAAGTATTGAATTCTGAATTGGTAGCCGACATAAAAAAGCACATCGAATCTATTCCTAGACTAGAATCACACTATATTAGAGCTCAAACCACAAGGGAGTATATATGTGGAGATAAGACTATTAAAGATCTCTACAAAGACTTTACAGGGTTGCAAACTCTAAGTAGTAAAGAAGTTGGCAACTACTTTACCTACTACAAAATTTTTACGGAAGAATTTAATTTACATTTTCACCAGACGAAAAAAGACCAATGTGACCTGTGCTGTTCCTATGCTAATTTCACTGGAATGACATTAAACATCTGAAGATGAATAAAAAAGATCCGTTCACTTTCTGTTATAAAACATCGTACGAGGATGAAGACTATAAAGAAGTGAACGTGAGAAATAAGAGAAAAAAAATGAAACCCCTGTCAGATATTGTGCTTTCAAAAGCATATACTGAGAAACAACAACTGAGCGCCAATAAACAGAAGGATTTAAAGGAGCTTATTACCAAAGGGTTAATTCCAGAGTATGACTCATCTTTTTACAATTCTATACTCAATTAATTATATATTTTTTAATTGTATGACACCTCATCCCATAATGTTATCCCATAGTTATTTAAGAACTTTTTTGTTTTTGTGCAAACCTTGCTAACGATGAGGTTATTTCTCTAAAATTATTATCATTGATAAATTCCTTTTGATTATTTTCAGTAGATTGTAATTTGTATTTTAATTTGAATAAAATTAACTTGTTATAATATTATTATTTTTTTTTTACCAACATACTACGAAACTAATTGGTCATGATTTATTATTTTTTAATCATAAACTGCATTATAACTTAAAGTCAAAAAAAAATTCATTTGATTTTACTAATAAACTGCATTATTTCTGAATGTCAAATATTTCACAGCTTTTTAAAAATAATAAACTGTAATAATAGGTTTTATATCCCATACCATTTTAAGTATTTACTTGCATTTTTAATCATAAAGAGATACAAGTCGCTAATGTCTTTTTTAAACCATAAAATTTTAAAAACTATAAACAATATAAACTTTTTTTATATGCCATTTAAAAGAATATTTTATTGACAATACAAATAATACATTTACATTACATCACAATGCTCAAATTTCATAAATTTCGTTAAAACGTAATCGGCGCCAAACTTGCAAAACTTTAAACGCGATTTCCCAACAATCATGATTTTTGAGTTGTTACGGTTTATTATTAAAGGTGCGATTTGTAAGCGCGAACTACACGTGTTTGTTTGTGGGCATACATCTGAGAGCTTTGAATGAATATATCCTTGCAACTTAGATTATAGATTATCAAAATAATATACTTTTTATCATATTCCTCACTATTGCAAATACCCTATTGTAGTCCCGCCAAAATGCAGCACGGACGGCTAGCGACGTTTGATGTCAAATTGCATTCCCGTTCACAAATTTACTTCAAAACAAAGAAACAAAAGGCTTTAGTAGTTGAAATTTTAATATTTTACTCAATATTTTTACATTTGGTCTTAAATATATTTTGTTATTATTACCATTCTATACAGAATTTCAAATTTAATAAACTTTACGTGTTACTATTGAATTTGAATAAAATTAAAATTACAAAATTAATTATAACAAAAGTAAAATCAATAAATAACACACAAAAGAGCTCAGCTGCATATTTACAATCCAACTTCTGTTTGGCTACATACAGGCTTTTCTTAATTCAAATATTACTGGATTCTAATCAATAAAATGTTTATAAAAAATAAAAGAAGAAAAGAGGTGACATTGGCAAAGTGAAACATTTTTTACAGTACAGGTGATGTAAAATAAAACAAAATCTGTGATTATGATATACTAGCAGTACCCGGCGTGTTTCACTACGCCATTTGGGCATGTGGTATCAATTTTTTTCTACAGATAAAAGAGGAAACAACAGGATCAAAAAAAAAGTGTGCTAATCGGAATCAAGCTTCACACAATTTATCTCTAGGTTAATCTTCACGTTTTCTAAAAAAAAAAGGTCTAGGTACAACTGTTAAGCAGCAGAGCCAAGCATAGGGAAAATCGATTGCGGTGCTCCATTTATATTTAAGATAAAAAAATTGGCTATGTAACGTCACTCATCTAATCTATTCTAAGTTGCATGGATATAATTGTTACATTTGGAATTCACATTAAGTGCATGCCCACAAGCAGACACGTATAAGTTCACACTTGCACATTCTGCGTGTGAACCTACAACATAAAAACCCAAATCTCAAATGAACATACACCCTGCAACTCTTTGCTGACCTTCCCTGAAACAGGGGTGACATTGGCAGAGTGAACCATTTTCTATTTATAGTTGGTCAGATGCATATTGACCTATACAAGAAAAGAATATAAAAAATAAATTAAATTTTATAATCATACAATTAAAGAACTAATCTATAAAATTCACTATACTCTCTTGAGCAAAGTGAAGAAATAAATGTATTCCAAACAATCAGGAATATTTTTCAATGTAACCGCACTGCGAAACGTATGCAGTTGGGGAAAATGCTTCATACAATATGATGCACTTAAGTGTTTTTTCAACTATCTCCATAAAAGTGTTTAATTTATGTTGAATTTTTGACTCCCTGTCCTGTCTTTATCCCGGCCAAGTGAATTCACATTTTTTCCCCACATTTAAAATGTGCTCTATCCATTATTTCAATAAGTGAAAGTTTTAGGTAGTGCACACGGAACATTTTCTATTGACAACAAAATTGTAAGCCCCACGGCCGGGTTAGGTAAAAGGCAAACATTTTGTTTATCTTGGTTGCTTTGGACCATTGTCACATAGAAGAAAGACGTTTAACCGCCGAGAAAAAAACGATCTTTAAATTTGTGGTGAGTATATAATTTTACAGAAATGCGTTTTTTGAAAAAACAACTATATTATGTATATTTTAATTAAAAGTATGTTTCAATAAAAGGTTTTAATAATAATAATATATTTCAATATGGTCTTCTAGTTGTGACCTACGAACTTTCGTTTATCGTATTTTTTATAAGTGCGGGATATAAAAGCTTTCTTACATTTCTAAAATTCAACTTGGAATACTTGAATAACATTTTTTAATTTGGAACTTTTGTCTAGGCCAGGGGTCGGCAACCTTTTGAGTCGGAAGAGCCAAAAATTACAATTTACTAATTTCAAAGTTTTTCCTTGACTTATAGGTTGGTATGAGGCTGACCACCCATACTGTAAAAAATGGTTCACTTTGCCAATGTCGCCCCTGTTTCAGGGAAGGTCGGCAAGAGTTGCAGGGCTTATGTTCATTTAAGATTGGGTTTTTATATTGTAGTTCCACATGCGGTATGTGTGAGCGCGAAATTATGCGTGTCTGCTTATGGGAATGCATTTGATGTGAATCTCAAATGATACATATCTTATTTTGGATTTGGATTTGTAAAGAGCCACAAATGTTTTTTTGCCAACAATAAATAGCGTCGATGGGGCGGGGGGAGGGTGGGGGGTGAAAAGCGAGTACAAGTAGCGGAGAGATCGTTAATCGATTCAGAACGATTTAGTTTTTTTCGATCAGAAGTATAATTCTGTGTTTTTTTATATTTGCTTATGAAGCTAAAGAGCCGTAACTTCACACCCAAAGAGCCGCATGTGGCTGGTGAGCCGCAGGTTGCTTACCCCTAACCAAACCGATATCGATCCACCATATTTGTAAAAAGTCCGGTCTATAGCTTAGTTGGTAGAGTAACTGCATTCCATGCCGAGATCTCGAGTTATTATATATTTATTAATATTATATATTTTATAATTATTTCTCGTTTCAGTGTTTATTTCTAACCCAAAATAAAATACCGGCAAGGCTTACTCAGCCTTCATAAGAAATGAGTGTCAAGCCACTCAGGAGCTGAATAACATCCATTTCAAGTTGGCGTAAACTAAAAGTTACTGGGTTGTTCATTTTAGATTTGGATTTTAAATTATGAGTAGGTACACATGCAGCATTTGTAAGCGTGAACTTACATGTGTCTACTTGTGAGCATGCATTTTATATGAATCTTTAATGTAAATGTATATTTGCAACTAAGATTATGTATTGTAGTTGAATATAATGGTCTTCTTCTATTGGGTGGTTTCAAAATTTACCGACCTCGTTGCTGAAATATCGAGAATTGAGAACCACTGTTTATTTGATCACCATCAAACTTCACAGGATTCGTTCTAAGAATATGTTACATGTTTCCTGAAAATTTCGTCAAAATCGGATGAGCGGTTTATGAGTCTATAGGGGACATACATACATACATACATACACACATCCTTCTTTATAGATATAGATAGATAGATTACAATGGGTGACATGTGTGAAGTCAAATCTATAAAATCTGTAATTTATGTTGCAAAGATATATTGACACTTAAGGCTCATATTTAAGCATGCATGCCCACAAGCAGGTACATGTATGATGATGATGATGAGTTGATGATTTTTTTATAGCGCCGTTTCGTGATGTAGTCACTCCAAGGGCGCTTGTGCAAATGATGCCAGAAATTTGCTTGTCTTCAGTGCATTCCGGAACTTTCCATGGTCCTCTAGCTCTCTCACATGATGTGGCAGGTGGTTCCAGGCCAGAGGACCAGCAACTGCAAATGCACGCTCTCCAAACATTGTGTTAACTCTTCTTATCGGTTCTTCAATCTTTGATTTGGCTCCAGTTTCAGCTGAGCGCAGTGTTAGGCTTTTTTTGCCGAGGGTGAATGGTTTGATTAAATCAGGGAGATATTTGTGTGTTTTTCCAAATAGAGCTTTGTGGACCATCGTGCACACTTTAAACTCGATGCACTCCGGGATACGGAGCCAGTGAAGCTTCTGGAGAAGAGGAGTAATGTGAGTAAATTTTGACTGACCAGCAATCATGCGAGCGCATGCATAGACGTTCAATTGCAGCCTATTCAATTGACATTTGGTTGGCCTGCATATAAGCTATTGAAGTAGTCTATTTTTGACACCACAAATGCATTTACTAACCCCCGTATTCATGACCAATACTGCCTTAAGTAACAATACTTACCTAAGTCAAGCGCTACACTTACTCAAGGGTCGACATTCTGGAGCGTTTTGTTTCACAAAGAACACTAAATCTTTAATCAGCCTAGTGCCCAACTTAGTGGAGATGTACGGCCAGTCATTGGCTCTCGAAAAAACCCAGCTCTGTAATTGGTCATAGCTTCCGACCAATATTCGGCGTACTTTATTCTTATCATTGCCACTTATTTCAAATTTCAATGACATTTGAGCTGTTGAACTTGACAAATCGAAGAAATGTCAATGTCATATTTTGAGCTGTGCATAAAACTTGACAATCGAAGAATTTTTTGGCTTTGTTAAACCCTCAATGAGCAACGGAAAGACTGTATACAGAACGACGCATTTTTTCAATCTAAAACGCCTTCTAAATTCTTCCTCGTCGTAATCGTAAATGGGTCTTTACAGTCTCTGATATATTTTCTTGGGACACTATTTTTGGTCAAAACAATGTTTTTATACTCGTTAAAAGCATCTTCATGTAAGAATTCATTATTTTGTGTAAATAATTCACAACCAAACAAAAACTTTGCTGACGAAATGCGACAGAATATTTTGACAGTTCATCTATCATTGCAGTATGGTCCTAGACCATACTGGAGAACAAACCCGATTCTGATGGTCAAACAATGTTAATATACTCGTCAAAACAATGTTAATACACTCTAAAAAATTGTCTTCATCGTAAGAATTCATTTTTTCATGTTAATTCACAATCAAACAAAAAATGTGATAACAATTAAATACAAAGGAATATTTTGACAGCGCTTAAGCGTTGGTTAATATACCTGCCGACCTTACTTACCCAAGCGCTAGTATTTAGAGAGCCCTAGCGCTGCTTTTACCCTTAGTATTGTTTCTGAAACGAATTTCGCCAATCTGACAGCTAGCGCGCCCTATGGTAAGTGCTAGTAGGATTCATGAATACGGGGGTAAGGCTTTCCTTGCTTCCATTGGTAGACAGTTCGCTCCCCCTTTCTTGTTTGCCGTACAGACCAATTTTGTCAAATATGACTTTTTAATGCAGTTGTCTTAAGAATCAAATTCTACACAATCTGAGCTAAGAAAAAACATAAAACTCGATAATGCGAGAGTTGTTATAAATATTTTTTAAATCAATTTCCTGTTTTCATAAGACACATTGGTCCAGTACACATGCAAACATTGCTCATGCAAAATTAGCTTATGGTCTATACGGCAAACAAGAACTAAGGCAGCGAGTTATTGACAAGCTTGATCTGCCGTAGTCTGTAGAAACTTGAACTGACCGTCTTATTTATTTGAGCTTTCATAGTCAGACAACTGTCTAGGTGAACTCCTAGGAGTTTGATACAAGAAGGAAAAATGTCAAGATTAGAAAATTTTATACGGGTGTTGTTGTCTATCATGTGAGAAGTCATCCACATTACTTCAGTTTTTTCTTGGTTTAGCATCAACTGATGCGAAGACATCCAAAACCATATATCTTCTATGCAAAGTTTGCACTTTCACATGCTGCATGTGTAGGTACTTACAAAACAAAGTAAACCTCACGTGAACATTACCATTGCGATCCCTGCTGCCTTTCCCTGAAACGGGGTGGCAACATAGCTGAAGGATATCTTGTATGTGCGGACTCCATCGCTAAAATTCATTATGGATGAAACTCCAGAATGAATCTGTACTGAGTGTAATGACCCGGCGTATTTTGCTCAAGCCTCACCAATCCGAGTCTTAGGTTGCTGCGAGATAAATGAAATCCATAAGTCTTCAGATGATAATATAAGAAACCCCCTGTTTTTAAAAGGGCAGAAAACAATTAAAACTGCATTCTTATACACAGCTTCATTTCAAATAATAATAATATCGGGTTGGATGAATGCCTTATTTGTCAGAATGACGATGCTTCTTTTTAGAGGGTTCTTCTCTACTGTGTTTATCTTCCCTGCTGTATTTATCTTCCCTGCTATGTTTATCTTCCCTGCTATGTTTATCTTCCCTGCTATGTTTATCTTCCCTGTTGTGTTTATCTTCCCTGCTATGCTTATCTTCCCTGCTGTATTTATCTTCCCTGCTATGTTTATCTTCCCTGCTATGTTTATCTTCCCTGCTATGTTTATCTTCCCTGTTGTGTTTATCTTCCCTGTTGTGTTTATCTTCCCTGCTGTGTTTATCTTCCCTGCTGTGCTTATCTTCCCTTTTCTTCTTACATTCCTTGCGTGGCTTCCTCTCCCCATCAGATGAGTCTGATGAGCTCTCACTGGAACTCTGTTTCCTTGACTTCTTGCTCTTCTTCTTTCCTTTCTTCTCAAGTTTCATCAGCTTCCTGAAATTTATTTAAAAAATTAAAATTCGTTAACACATAAAACCTATGGACATATAAATTTACGCACTTGCCTCGCGTCCCATTATACAACTTTGCTCCACTGTTTTCTGATATGTTTTAAACTGTTCATTTATAGATTTTTGCATTTACTACATTTCTTACTTCCTTAGGTGCCTTTAATAGGTATTTTTTGTCATTTAAGGCAGGGGTCGGCAACCTTTTGTTGTAAAAGGGCCAAATATTTTAGGTGGAATTTAGTGCGGGCCGCACTTGCAGGGCAGTGGCGGATCTAATGGTCAGCATTTCAGCAAATGCTGACCAGCTTCCCCCCCCCCCCTCTCCTGCCGCAGCCACTGGGACCCTCTTGGGAGTCATGCATCGAAAACATTAATCAATTGACGTACGAGCTACAAATGAAAATTACCCCCAAATTCACTATTAATTCTACCCCTCAAAATAAATCTCATATTGTAGAATCCCCGCCTATTCAATTTGGGAATCCCACAATTTTTTTAGGTTCTCATTCAATACGCTTATTTTTATAATTTTAAATTTCTTGATAAATACTTTTATTTTGTCATTTACTGAAGATCGATTTGTACTTTTCCGGCACATGCGTTGCGGGCCGCACCATGACGCCTCAAGGGCCGCAGGTTGCCGACCCATGATTTAAGGGACTTCAATGTGAATTTCTGTCCACGTTTAATTTTGTTTTTCTTCAACAAAATTCTTCTTAAATTTAAACACTATGTATGCGGGAATTTTCTCGCCAGATGGCGGCGTAGAGCGGGTGTTTTTTGAAATTTTCGCGCCAACATTAGACTTTTCGTAAAACATTTATATCTTACAATCTATTTGATATTTTTCAATTAAACTTTTAGTTTTTTCGCAAACAATGTGTTAACAATTCAGTCGACATCACATTGAATTTGTTGTTTTACGGATGGCAATGTTAGTTCTGATTTTCACCACAATACTCGTAATATGAGAGCTCAAGAGCCCACATTTAAAAAAAACAAACAAAAATGCAAGAACGTTGAGCGAAACCCCACAAGCTCATGATAAAATTTCTCACTTGAGCAGTTTCTTCTTTTGCTTGTGAGTGAGCTGGGCCAGAAGATCAGGAGGCTGCGGCATGGACTCCATCGGGAGGAATGGGGCCTCCCGCACGCCCAGAGGCACAGCCCCGGGACGCAGCATGAGTCCTACTTCCGCCAGGCCGGCCACCAGTCCATTCCCGCGGCCCTCCTCTTCGTTGCCGTTCTCTCCGCCCTTCCCCTCGGCCAAGGCGCGCGCTTCACTCATGGACAGCGCGTACATGCTGCATTCCTTGTCTGAAAATAAATTGTAACGCTATTCATGTTATCAAAATCAAAAAAGAGAAAAGTTTATGTAAGCTGGCCAGGTTACAAAGAACAAAAATACTGTCTACTTGGTCTTACAACAAATATTGAGGGGAGAAGAACTCAAAGATGTTAAAGAATAATGAACAAAATTCTTAAGCGCCCTTGTAGTGACAGTAGTCACGAAACGGCGCTATACAAATCATCATCATCATCATCAATTCCTATAACAAATAAAAGCGATAAGAGCTACACTATAGTAGTCATCTTGTAAAGGCCGTGCCTTGTTGTGCCAGTCATCTGTCTCTGTTGGTTGCCATCCTCTTGAGCTGCGAATAGGAGGAGACATCCATGAGCCGCTTCAAATCCTGGATGTATAAAGCGATTGTTCATCTACCCAAGATTTTCTTTCAACAATTTTCCTGAACCATAGTAGGAAGCAATATTAATTAGTGATAAGGCTGAATATACTTTGCCATTAATTTAGAATTTGACATCATCCTTGCAAAGATATCTCCCACGTAGACTATCAAATCTGAAAAAACTTTTTTTTCAGAAAAGCACATTAAAGTATTCTGTCACAATATATACAGGTGTGAAGCAATTCAATTGTTTTTATTGACTAAAACACAAGACTGCGAAGAAAGTATATGTTGCAAGAATAGATGGATGTCGTGGTAGAGGAAGACCGAGAAAGGTATGGATGGACCAAATTTCCGAAATTGCGAATGAATGGAATATCCAGTCATAATAAAAGGAGAGCCTGTATGAAGAAGGTTATGACTCTGGAGGAAATGAAAGAAGTGTGTAAGGACAGAAAGAAATGGCCGTTGATCTGTGATGTTGGCGGCTAGGATTTTTTAAATTAGAATTTGTTTTCTGTTAGTTTTTGATGTCCATACATTATAATTTGTTGATTTTAAAAATGTTATTTGCTGTGTATCTTCCTTAACTTATAGGTTGGTATGGGGCCGTCCATAAATTATAATAATATAATCTATAATCTAAGTTGCAAGGATATATTCATTTAAAGCTCTCAGATGTATGCCCACAAACAAACACGTGTAGTTCGCGCTTACAAATGCTGATTGTGTACTTACAAATAAAATCCAAACCTCAAATGAACATAAGCCCCACAACTTTTGCCGACCTTCCCTGAAACAGGGGTGACATTGGCAAAGTGAACCATTTTTTACAGTATGGGTGGTCAGCCTCATACCAACCTATAAGTCAAGGAATATGAATAATAAATTACATTTAAATATAAAAAAAGAACAAAGAACATTACGTCATCGATTTTGGTCAATTTTCGACCCCCCCCCCCCCCTTACAATCATCCTATAGTCATTATCTAATGACCCCCCCCCCCCCTCTTGCTGTAATAATGGATGAGCTTAATAATTAATAATGTTATATTACTTACATAATATTTTGTATATTTTGTAGAAATTGGTATTTACAAGAACGACGTCACTTTTGGTACTCGTACATCATTTGCCATCATCCGCAGACCAGACTCCCCCCCCCTTAATGCGAATGACGTAATATATGGACAGCCTCTATGCGGCTGACCACCCATGCTATAGAAAGTGGTTCACTTTGCCAATGTCACCCCTGTTTCAGGGAAGGTCGGCAGGAGTTGCAGGGTGTATGTTCATTTGAGATTCGGGTTTTTATATTGTAGGACTACATGCAGCATGTCTAAGCGCGAACTTATACGTGAGTTTGCGACCGCCGCGCCGAGCAGACGTATTTTAGCCCACTCCGTGTACCGCGCATTGTAATGCAGTCTAGAACTTGCAACTTTTTACATTTTGTTTCGTTTTCTTGTTTGTGCTCATGTCCAGTGCTCTCATTGTACATGTGCTTGCAGTTTCCTTCTTTTTATTGATTATCGCGACTTTTAAACAGTGCTTTACGTGTTTTTGTGCCAAAAATAGTTTATTCATAGCAGCATCGCGGTAAAAGTAAGTGTTTTAACTTAAACAGTTACGTACGTCTCAGTTCCAGCTATCGTACTGGAAGCTGGGATAGTGATTTTTGTTTTATTATCGTTCGTTTATCTCTACAAACCATTTTAGTGCAAAGTTTTTCGGAAATTCCAACAAACCCACGCCACATTCCAAATTCAACATTCCATAGATTCCATACATTCCACAAATCTCTGTAATGGGAATCAGGCCACGCCTCTGCTCTACCCTCAAGGCCTCGTTATGATTCGATCACCTCCCTCCACTAAGGGGTTATTAAATGCTCCTAGGCGAGTGACGCGGCAGGGAGCCGCCCACAAGCCAACCCCTTCCCCCCCCTCTGTTGCCCTTAAAGCCACACATTGCCAACTCGTACCGAGCATGGTAGCACCAGCCCTTCAGGCACAGGCCTCACCACCACTAGAACGTTCTCCTTCCCCACCCGAAATACCAAAGTATGATTTTGGAAGTGCTATCATAGCACTCAGAGATATTTTTGGTAAAGACTCCAAGGCATCTTCAAAAGCCAAACTTGAATGTGCATTTGCGATTGAAGTTCTTTTGAAGGAGCGCTCAATATGCAGGGTTGAACTCCTGCAATCACAGCTTGCCCTAGAAAAATGTCGAGTTGAGCTGGCAGAAGCTCAGCGCGACTTTTTTTTTTTTTTTTTTTTTTTTTTATGGTGCACAACAGGTTACCCTAATTACAGTGCACCCTCACAGCCATCAACACGCTGGGAGGAACTCTTTTACCATGAATTTAAAGGTGTCTAAATTGTATTGAAAAATATCAATCTTTGATTCGTTAATGAGTTTAACACTCCGAGTTAAAGGATGTTGCGCCAAGACGTCAGTGCGACTCATCGGTACATGAAATAAATCATGACCTCGTCCCCGATTATAGTCATTTGGCACGTACAACCTGAAACCCTCCAACAGGGTGGGACTGTCTATTAACCCGTTGATGACCTTATGAGAGAGCACCATAAGGGTCCCGTTACGCCTAGTTTCTTAACTCCTGAAGCCAGTTTCCCGAAGCAGCTCCTCATGGTGCATAAACTGAGGGTAATTTCCCTGCGTCCTCATGAGGAGGTACCTCAGGAACTTCTTCTGTTCTAACATATTAATGTACTTCCGCTGGTAAGGTGTCCACACCTCAACAGCGTACTCTAATTTAGAACGTATGACGCAGCCGAAGACATCTGCCATCGCCCTAGGCTCCGTAAACTGTTTGCACAGTCTGATAACAAAGCCCAGAAGCCGATAGCATTCGGTCGTCAACCGCGTCACATGGTCTGAGAAATTCAGTCCGGGATCAAAAACCACCCCCAGATCCCTAAACGAGGAAACACGAGTCAGTATCAGCCCACCCATACTGTACTCGTGGATTATGGGACAAGAGGATTTTGTGAACGACATAACACAACATTTGTTGATGTTGAAACTTAGCCCATTCTTGTTTGACCACTCCAACAAGTGGTTCAAATCCGTCTGAAGATTTATACAGTCCTGAGAGTTTGTAACTTCAGTATAAATTTTCATGTCATCAGCATAAAGCAAATAAGAACAAATTTTGAGTTCATCTATAATGTCGTTTATGAACACAATGAAGGCTAGGGGACCTAAATTTGAGCCTTGGGGAACTCCTGAAGCTGGAGAAAACCCTGCCGATCGGTGGCCATTTATTTCCACAAAATGGCATCTGTTTTTCAGGAATGACGAAAAAAAGATTAAAAGAGATTTGGTGAAACCAAAGTCTTGCATCTTTTTTAAAAGAATACCATGATTTACTCGATCAAAAGCTTTGGAGAAGTCAGTATATATGACATCTGTTTGCTTGCGAGAGTCCAAGCTAGAGGCAATGTTCCTACTAAGGTCGAGTAGGTTTGACACTGTTGATCTCTTGGGCAGAAAACCATGTTGGTGTATACTGATACGGGGCTTGATTTGCCACAATAGGTTTTTGTGTATCAAGCACTCAAACACTTTTGCAAAAGCAGATAAAATGGAAATGGGTCTATAGTTTTTGACGTCAGTTTTTTCACTAGACTTATGTACTGGAATAACTCTAGCTAATTTCCAGGCTTGAGGGTATTTACATATTTTCAAAGATAAATTGAAAATAAAACACAAAGGTTCAGCAAGACACTTAGATATAGAGGATACCACCCTAGGTGGAATGTTATCTGGGCCTGTGGCTTTGTTAGTTTTTAACTCTAACAGAGACGTCTCAACCTCAGCGAAAGAAAAAGAACTGAGGTAGATTGACGTTGGTTCATATTTGCTATTAGAAGATTCAAATACACTTGTGTTGAGGGTCTGGGTGCTGTAGACCGACTGGAAATATTCGGCAAAGCTCTCTGATACTGATTGGGGATCAGATATGATCCGATCTCCGTCAGAGAGTTGAAAAATAATATTTCCTTCAGTCTTGCATGATCTGATATATGACCAGAATTCTTTAGAATCACAACCTATCCCCGACTGAATTTTGGTCATATACAATTTATGTGCATTTTTAATATCTATTTTTAATTGCGCTCTCTTTAAAGAGAAAGCATCATAATTATTTACATTTTTGTTTGTCTTACACTTTTTGTGCAAGCGCTCTTTACACTTTATTTGATCTATAATATTGCGAGTAAACCATACAGGATAATTTTTGGTAAATTTGCCTGAAAGCTTCTTACGCGGAGCACATAAATTGAATATCCTATACAATACATTATAAAAATATGCTAGAGCAGTGTCAACACATTTACAATTATACAGATAAGACCAATCATAATATTCTAAAATACTCTTACATCTACTTATATCTAAAATATTGTAATTAATATTATTAGAATCATGTAATGCATCAGCTTGTCCGTGTGCAATGCCGGGCAGTTGATGCTTTTGTGTCTGTGTTGGTTTGCTGCGCAGAGGCGCAGCTCGCAGGCGCACCAGAACCATCAGGGTGGGGTGGTGGCGGTCTTCGCTTACCAATGGCTCTAGGCAGCGCTCTACACTACAACATATTTTTTTATTGCACAAGACTAAATCTAAAATATTGTTATAACTATTTTCTACATTATTACATTGTACAAAGTTATTACTCTCTAGGAAACAAGAGTGCTCGAGCAGTGCAGGGCCGCTTGGCAGTCTCCAGAAGCTTCCACGGAGAAGCTGCGCCACGAAAAGCCCAGCCTAGTACTGATCAGGCTCACATTGCCACGACTTTGACTGCGCCCTTCAGGCCTTCAAAAACGTGGAGCTCCATCGTCGCATTGAGCTCGAGCCCACTGCCGCCATTAGGGCCAGCCAAGCCCATAGTAATAATTACTCCCCGTGGAGATTCCCCAGCCACTTATGAGAGCACTCTAGCTACTCTTGGCAAAGAGGTTGATCCCTCTGAGCAAGGTTTCCAGGTGGTGAGGAAACAAAAAGCCCGCGATGGGGGTGTAGTGGTAAAACTACGCACCCAAGACCAAGCCAAACGGCTGGTCAGCGCACTGGCCAAGAGCCCCGGTCTCTTGGCACAGAGCGCTGCGACACGACAACCCTGCGTCATTGTGTTTGGGATTCCCCAAAACACGCCCGTTAAAGAGATTGCCAACGCGATTCCCAAACAGACTGACAGAGAGACAAAGCTCACATTCTCGGAGGCTGTCAATCAGATCAGTCTCTCACACAAGGCTGGCCCCAGAACAGGGAATTGCCACTTTGTGATGACAGTGCCCTCGAGCATCCGTTCAGCGCTGGTCGCACGTGGGCAACTCTACCTCGGTTGGGACACGCATGGTGTGAGAGATTTCTGCAACACCACAATATGTCACCGATGTCAGCTCTATGGTCACATGGCCAAAAACTGCCATCGCTCCCAAGTGTGCTCCAAATGCACGGGGTCACACGACCGGAAGGAGTGCCCGGTCACTGATAGCGCACTCTTCAAGTGTGCTACATGCACAACGTTCCATCTTTCTGCTGACCATCCAACGGGAGATGGGAAATGCCCAGCCCGTCTGGCTGCAGTTCGCCGTGAAATGGCCAAAACGAATTTCTAATGGCCAAGTTGATTGGACAGCTGAACGCCAATGGTAGCAAAGCGGTCATGGCTGAGATCCAGGTCATCATGGGTGAGCTCGACCTGGATGTGTTACTCCTACAGGAACAATACACCAGGGACGGTTCCACATGGGGGCTCGGAGCAGACGTCAGAACCGCTGAATTCGGCGACACCCCGAAAGCGGCAATGGTCGTGCGCAACCCTGAGGCCAAAGTCTTGTTTCTTTCTCATCTTTCAACTCAACACCAGTGCTGTGTGGAGATTCAATGGAACTCAGGTATCTCTTTCTATATTATATATCTTTATTTTCAGTTCTCTATTCCAACAGAGAACTTCCTTCCCCCGCTTGAACTGGCTCTCTCCTGCTTAAGGGGAAAACCTGTCCTCATAGGGGGGGATCTCAACATTCAATCTGAGCTCTGGGGTGGGCACTCAGGCTCCCACTGCAGTCGGGAGCTTGGGCGAACACAACTAGAAGAGTTCATTCTTGCTAACCAACTCACAGTGATTAACACTGCCAGCATTCCAACCTTCACATCTCACGCTTCAGGAGAGTCACATATAGATGTCACACTCACTAATCTCTCTTTTCCCCCTCTTGCTATCTCTGGATGGCAAGTGCACGCCGACGCCACGTCTAGTGACCATCGTCTAATCACATTCTCTGTCATCTCCCACGTTCCATCAACTTCTGTTATACCACACACTTCACTTCCCGGGTACTTTAGAACAGCTGGTAGAAACTTGAAAAGCTTCAGGGCTGGCCTCGGGGAGCGTCTTGACCACCAAGCTAGAAAGGGTCGAACAGATAACGCAGAGGAGGCAGCTGAAACGCTGCAGGAGGCCATACTGCTGACAGCCAACGAAACCATTGGACGAAGCGGCCTCCAAAAGCGAGCGACCGCGGACTGGTGGAACCAAGAACTCGCAAGGTTGCGAAATGGCGTCAAACAAGTCAGAAGGAAGCATCAGGACTCTTTGGCAAACAGATTTTGCCCCTGTCATCTCTCGGTCTCAGAACTGTCCCGTTTGGTAATCGAATCTGCACCTTGTACCTTCACACCCTCTCCACAGCCAACGCCATGCGATCGCTGCAACTCTGTAGCAATCTCTGCGGCGTACGGTGTCCCACCTGCGGAATTCCTGAAACTTTTGTACCGCTCTCGCCGCCGAGAATACAAACGGCGCGTCCTCTTGCGGAAAAGGGAGGCCTGGCGTGAGTTCGTATCGGCCTCAGAAAACCCGGACCCCTGGGGAAGGGCATACCGGATGGTGACATCCAGTACCCGCATGGGCGGGATCCTCAGCGGAATCTGCCTTTCCGGGGGTACCGAAACCACTTGTACGCTAGCCGCCACAGCCACCGCCTTTCTCGATGCACTTATCTCTTCTGACCACCCACTAGATGATAGTGACGAAGATGCACAAATCCGTAAAGTCGCTGCACTTCCACTGGATACACCCGCGTCAACGATCCCCACCGTTGCGGAGATTGACCGTATTATAAAATCATTAAAGCCTCGAAAAGCTCCTGGACCGGACAGAATTAATGATGTTATCATCAAAGAAGTTTGGTCTACTTGTCCGCGCGATTTCACTGCTGTCTTTAGTTTATGTATCCAGCGTGGAGTGTTTCCACGTTGCTGGAAGGTGGGACTACTTAAAGTCCTACCCAAGGCAACCTCCAAACCCCCTACTGATCCCAAAGCCTACTGTCCTATCACCCTTCTTCCAATCCAAGGAAAGATCCTTGAAAAGCTTATAGCCAATCGAGTGGAAGCCCATATCCTATCCTCGGACACGCCGATGTCTCACCGTCAGTATGGATTCCGACCCGGCGTCTCCACGGAGGACGCAATGATGATGATGATGATGATGATGGATGATTTCTTTCCTGTGGCGCCATTTAATGGTCCAGGACCATCTCAAGGGCGCCATGGCTTCTCGAGAAAAGTAGTGTCTTCAGTTCCTTTCTGAAGGTGGTGGTAGGCTGGTTCGCGCGAACACCGATGGGTAAATTGTTCCAGGCCACCGGCCCGGCCACCGCAAAGCTTCTGTCTGCAAAGTTTGATGTGTTTGCTCTATTGGGCACTATAACCTTGTTGACAGCAGTAAGGGCAGAGCGTAGTGGTCTTTTTGAAGTCCCATCGACAGAGCATAGCTCAGCGAGACATGGGGGTGCAGTGCCGTTCAGGGCCCTATGCACAGTGAGACACAACTTAAATTCCACCCTCTCTCGGACCCTCAGCCAGTGCAGTTCTCTCAGCAGTGGCGAAATATGACAGCTCTTTCCCTGTCGAAAAAAAAAAAAAAAAAAAAAAATCTCGTCGGCCTTACAGGTGGTGAGAGAGTCGGCGTCCAAACACGTTCTTGCGGTCTTATTAGATATCTCTGGCGCATTCGACAGCACATGGTGGCCAATGGTTCTAGCGAAGCTTAGGCTTCACAAAATAACATCCAACTTATATAGCTGTATTCAATCCTATTTCTCAGACCGCCGCGTAATAATTGACGCAGGCCCCACAATCATAGAAAGGGATGTATCCAGGGGATGTCCCCAGGGTTCTGTTCTTGGACCACTCCTCTGGAACATCCTGTTTGACGACCTTCTGTCGCTCCCTTTGCCCCCAGGCTGCGAGGTGAGAGCCTACGCAGATGACGCCCTTCTGACAGTAGAAGGTAAATCTCGTTCCGAGATCGAGAAACTGTCGAGATCATCTCTTCAGTCTATTGCTGACTGGGGAGACAGGAACAAGCTTGTTTTTGCTCCGCACAAGACCGAAGCTATCCTCCTCAAGGGTAAACTCGATCCAAAGCGCCCCCCAATAATAGATTTTCAGGGAACCCGTGTAAAAATTTCGCAATCTGTGGTGTATCTTGGAGTCAAGTTAGACACCAAACTGAGCTTCACTCAGCACGCCAAAGCGATCACTATCCGAGGTAGCAATGCCTACGGAAAGGTCGCCCGTCTATCGCGCGTAAAGTGGGGCCTGCAAGGCCGCGCTCTTCGGATCCTTTATGACTCAGTCTTCCTAGGTATTGCTGCGTACGCGTCAATATGCTGGGCGGACAAGTGCCTTGCAGGCAACACGCGCCGCGCAGTTCTTTCTGGTCAGAGACGGGCTCTGTTACTAATGACTAAAGCGTATAGAACGACCTCCACTGTGGCTCTTTCAGTCTTAGCGGGGGTCTTCCCACTAGATCTCCAGCTACAACTCTCAGCTGACTTCGGTTTTCTCAGACGCGGCCTTTCGGCGGCGATCGATGCCACAATTGTCGAACCTCCCGTGGGGCGCGTAACACAAGCCGTTAAAGACACTCTTTTTTCCCTCGCGACACGGCAATGGCAGCGAGAGTGGAATAGTTCGGAGAACAACATATTGTACTCTTTTTTCCCCTCCGTCGAGCAGCGCTTGGCTGCAAAGTGGCTTGTCCCGAACCACTTTACCAGCCAGTTTTTAACTGGCCACGGAAACTTTAAAGCCAAACTACACCAGCTGGGTATCCTATCCATCTTATCAGCAGAGTGCCCTTGCGGCGCCAGCTCCCAGGACGTGCCTCATATATTATGGTACTGTCCATTGCGACACTCTGATCGGGTTGCGCTCCTTGCTGCAGTACGGCCGGCCATTGGCCCAGTCGGTTACGCAGACTTTGTTGCTACAAAATCAAATTTCTCCGCTTTTGAGCGATTTTGCGCTTCATTTTGCCAAGCTGCATCCGCAGCGGATTCACAGTAATCCTGTCCTTAGATTTAAATTATTATTATTTCGTATTATGTGTATCATTATTCACGCTACTCGTGATCTAGCAACAATCCCACAAGGAGTGCCACCCGAGGTATGCTATTAGCTTCAGTAACATCGAACCATTTACTTTTAGAGTCATGGGCACGCCTCTGACCTAGAGGTTCTTGTTTTGTCGTGCCGTTGCTTTCACTTCACGGGAAGGCCTTTCGCCACCTGAGAAAATATGTAGCTTTGCATGAGCGTCCATGTGCTGTGGGTCCTTCTGACACATACATACAGGATGGGTACGAGGAGGGTTTGAGCATGTCTGTTTTGTGAAAATGCATATAATGTGAATCTCTACTGCTACTTATATTTTGCAACTTAGATTAGATTAGACTAAAACACTGCGTTTTAGTAAGTTTAGAGTTAGCTCTCGATTTCCTCATTGTCGCCATTCACTTAAAGCGTCAATTTTCTCAAAATCGGTTGCTCGTGGAGATAGCGGACTTTGGAAATATACAACTCAATTATGAAAGCATCGTCTGCAGCTCACCCGTATTGATGTGTCCCCACTTGTGGCACTTGATGCACCGGACGTTCCTCACAAGGATGCCGAAGGGCTGGTCCCTGATCTCGTTGTCCCCCTGGCAGTAGCTCTCCCGGGGAGCGTTGTACTTCCTCTGCCACTCAAACTTGTACTCCGGCTCGTTGTCTTCCCTCTCCCTCTCCTTCTTGGCCCCAGGAGGCGGCTCGTACATGAAGTTTACACTGAGCTTGTCTTTGCTTTCTTTGCTAAGCATTGCTCTAGAATAAACAAAATCAAAAATTTGTAGAAATCAACAAAATAATAATAATATGATGATTTATTTGGTGAGCGCTGTTTTTGTGTGTATCACACCTCAAGAGCCCTCTGCGAGCTTGGTCGTTGCTGTAGAAAGCATCAATTCTCAAGCAAGACCCAGTTGCTGTAAGGCTAGATGGACCTTTAGTAACCAGTCTTTGGTAAAGGTATATGAATTTTTCACCCAGCGAAGAGCATATTTGAAAAAATAAATGGTATATTTATTGTGCTGGATTCAAACCCACAACCTTCCATTTACGAGTCAGAAGTGTTAACCACTAGACTACGGACTGGTCAACAGTTTTATAAATGTACAAATCCCTCCAGCTTCACCCCTATGCATTACCCTTCCCCAGGCCCGGATTATGGGCGGTTCGAGCGGTACAACCGAACCAGGGCCCCCACACTCAGGGGGCGCCCGCAGGGCCAACAAAGCTCTTATATTTTTATTAGTGCCCAGGTCTTTCCGGGCATTTGTGACCAAAGGGGTCCCCGATGACAGACTTAATAAAAATTAATTTGACTTGACCGGTCCGTAGCTCAGTGGTAACACTGCGGACTCTGAATGGGAAGGTTGTGGGTTTCAATCTCGGCGGAGCACAAAAAAATTACCATTTAGATTTTCTAATTTGCTCTTTGCTGGGTTGAAAAATTCATAAACCTTTACCAATGACCGGTCACAAAAGGTCCATCAGCCTTACAGAAACTGGGTCTTGCTTGAGTATTGGCGCTTTGTAGCGACGACCAAGCTCGTACACCTCTGCGGCACTACAACAAGTGTCAATGTTCTAGAGAATCTAGGGAGTCTCCCGCACAGGATTTCTTAAAAAAAGAAAAAAAAAAGTTTACAACCATTACAACAAAATTTGTTTGGGGTGTAAGTCTTATGAGGGCTACCAAGGGCTATGCAAAAGCTAAAAAATATTGTACCGAAAAAACTTCAACGTACTTTTTTTCGGAAAATATATGCATCTTTGAGGTTATGGAAAAGTAGGAGGGAATGGGGGGGGGGTTTATGGAGGGGGGGGGGCATATAGGGGGCCCGAGCTTTACCCCGCACCAGGGCCCCCAGAGGGGTTAATCCGGGCCTGCCCTTCCCTCATCTTACCATCCCTCCGCCCCCTTAAACTTTCTCCTGATACAGTGCTGTAATTTTCAATATTATTTAATTGTCAGTTGTTCTCCGGAAACTCTCATGAAAGCGCTTGAGATATTAAAATCAACTCGTGAAGGAAAAACTTTTTATTTTTGCTTTCTTTATTTAAAATTATCAAATATATAAAATTATAAAAGGCCCAGATTGAGATCCATGGATGAAGCAGGGAAGAATGAAGCTCAGATTTTACAAGTTGCAAACTAAAGAAGGCGTATAAGGACTAGAGATGCCACGAATAGTGAATTGGCCGAATACCGAATACCGAATATTCGGCAACGCTGTCGGCCGAAGCGCCGAATATTCGGCCGCCGAATATTCGGCGCTTCGGAGAAGAATGCTGTGGCAAACGAGTTGGATTTTTATTTGAAAACAGTTCGCCTAGATCGGAAGGCCGATCCTTACAAGTGGTGGTCAGCAAACGAAAAACAATACCCGAACCTTTCGAAATTTGCAAAAGTTTATCTTTCTTCGCCTGGAAGTAGCGTTTATAGTGAGAGGTTATTTTCTGAGGCTGGTAACGTTTACGATTAAAAGCGCAATCGTTTGCTACCAGAAAATGCTGAAGAGCTCGTTTTTATTCATCACAACTTACCACTGATTAATTTTAAGTACTAAAATGTTGTAATTTGGAAATAAATACATAATTTTTGAGTAAAATAACGTGTCTTTTTTTACATGATTTGCTATTCGGTATTCGGCCGAATAGTACGCACTATTCGGCCGAATACCGAATAGCAAAAAAGTGGCCGAATAGGCCGAATACCGAATAGTTGCCGAATATTTGTGGCATCATTAATAAGGACAGGGGGAGTTGGAGGAGGACAAGATTCACATTGGGCTGTAGTGAAAAAGAAGAAGATATAAAAGTAAAGAGTATGTTGTCTATTGACTTCTAAGTCGCTCAACCAATTTTTATCATTTTTTTAGGAAACATGTAAAATATTCTAGGAAAAGTTTCTGTGAAGTTTGATGTCAATCGAATTACTAACTAAACAAAAAATTGGTCCATTTCTGTGTGAGGCTGCCTCCCTTACCTTTGAAAAAAAATATCACATGCTTAAATGGCGCAGTGAAACTTCCGGTACGGCTTTTCCGGAATAAATCAAATGAGGTCCGCGTATTTGACGATGACAAAAAAAGTTGTAACATCTAACAATCAGGTTTTTAGAGCGAAGGCTAACTGATACTTAGTTATTGTTCCATGAGGACACTAGTAAAATAAACGTGTGACCCATGTCTAAGTACCATCAAGGTTGACTCAGTCTTAACAAGAAATTAGAAACTATCATATACAGTGGCGACCCCTGTGAAGTCAAATGCAAAAACAGATCCAGCAAGGCAATGCTGCCGCTTCGAGAATAGAGTGGTAAGAGGTTGTACACCACAAGGTGCTCCCAACATATCGTCGAAATAATGTACTCCTCAAAAAAAAACAACAAAGATTGTACGTACTTGTTTTCATGCAGGTCTTGTTCTTTTTCATATTGCATTCGCAGTTCTTCTTGTTTCTTTTTGTAAGCTTCTGTCTTTTGTTCGGCCATCCATACCTGAAATTAAAAGAAACAACATTATTTTAATACATTGTCAATAAGGTTAGACTTCTTTAGAAATGTCAAAGTAGAATCTGAGCAAGGAAGAACTTACTCTTTTTAGATTGTCCCGCGATGCCGGGTGAAAGAATTTTTTGCACATGTAATTATTGAATCCTTTCCCCATGGTTGATGATTTTTAATTCCAAAATACGTAAAAGAAAATAACGTAACGTAGCGATAGGCGATACCTGTCACTGTCAAACACAACTCAAAAACAGACTTGTGAAAACAGCCTCCAGAGATAGCCCCCTATGCTGTAAACAAAAACCAATTCCTAAAATGTAGGGAAAATAAAAAACACATTTCCGAAGGTTTTGTCTATGGTAGGGGGGGCTAAAAAAAAGCGCGAAATCAATTAATTCAAAAGCATTCTTATAAAATGTATTTATACGGAATATAGCCGGAAAATAATACACGAAAATGATACGTGACGTCCACATTTGAACAAGCTGAACAATATTGTGTCATCACTCGGCCGGGTTGCTAGGGAAAAAGCATACAGGTATTTTGTTATTGGTTATTTACTTGACTTATGTTTTAGTTGATATTTTTTTCACCAAGAAGATGCAAGAAGGGCAAAATTTATTATAAATAGGAATAATACTGAAGTAATCACCTACAAAATATAATAATTTGAAAAAAATTATATGGGCACAACCCCCTCAAATTGACTGCATCCGTTATCAAAATGTACCTACCGAAAAATCGCAATTTTCATACAAACTGTGCAGCTTTAGATATTTTTTTCACCAAGAAGATGCAAGAAGGGCAAAATTTATTATTAATAGGAATAATACTTATGAAATAACCTACAAAAAATAATAATTTGAAAAAAATTCTATGGGCGCAACCCCTTCAAATTGACTGCCTCCTTTATCAAAATGTACCTACCAAAGAGTCGCAATTTTCATACAAACTGTGCAGCTTTAGATATTTTTTTCACCAAGAAGATGCAAGAAGGGCAAAATTTATTATTAATAGGAATAATACTTATGTAATTACCTACAAAAAATAATAATTTGAAAAAAATTCTATGGGCGCAACCCCTTCAAATTGACTGCCTCCTTTATCAAAATGTACCTACCTAAGTGTCATAATGTTCATACAAACTGTGCAGCTTTAGATATTTTTTTCACCAAGAAGATGCAAGAAAGGCAAAATTTATTATTAATAAGAATAATACTTATGTAATTACCTACAAAATATAATAATTCAATATAATAATTCTATTCTATGGGCACAACCCCTTCAAATTGACTGCCTCCTTTATCAAAATGTACCTACCAAAGAGTCGCAATTTTTATACAAACTGGGCAGCTTTAGATATTTTTTTCACCAAGAAGATGCAAGAAGGGCAAAATTTATTATTAATTGGAATAATACTTATGTAATTACATACAAAATATAATAATTTGAAAAAAATTATATGGGCACAACCCCCTCAAATTGACTGCATCCGTTATCAAAATGTACCTACCGAAAAATCGCAATTTTCATACAAACTGTGCAGCTTTAGATATTTTTTTCACCAAGAAGATGCAAGAAGGGCAAAATTTATTATTAAAAGGAATAAAACTTATGTAATAACCTACAAAATATAATAATTTGAAAAAAAATCTATGGGCACAACCTCCTCAAATTGACTGCCTCCTTTATCAAAATATACCTACCAAAGAGTCGCAATTTTCATACAAACTGTGCAGCTTTAGATATTTTTTTCACCAAGAAGATGCAAGAAGGGCAAAATTTATTATTAAAAGGAATAATACTTATGAAATAACCTACAAAAAATAATAATTTGAAAAAAATTCTATGGGCGCAACCCCTTCAAATTGACTGCCTCCTTTATCAAAATGTACCTACCTAAGTGTCATAATGTTCATACAAACTGTGCAGCTTTAGATATTTTTTTCACCAAGAAGATGCAAGAAAGGCAAAATTTATTATTAATAAGAATAATACTTAAGTAATCACCTACAAAATATAATAATTTGAAAAAATATATATGGGCACAACCCCCTCAAATTGACTGCTTCCGTTATCAAAATGTACCTACCGAAAAATCGCAATTTTCATACAAACTGTGCAGCTTTAGATATTTTTTTCACCAAGAAGATGCAAGAAGGGCAAAATTTATTATTAATAGGAATAATACTTATGAAATAACCTACAAAAAATAATAATTTGAAAAAAATTCTATGGGCGCAACCCCTTCAAATTGACTGCCTCCTTTATCAAAATGTACCTACCAAAGAGTCGCAATTTTCATACAAACTGTGCAGCTTTAGATATTTTTTTCACCAAGAAGATGCAAGAAGGGCAAAATTTATTATTAATAGGAATAATACTTATGTAATAACCTACAAAAAATAATAATTTGAAAAAAATTCTATGGGCGCAACCCCTTCAAATTGACTGCCTCCTTTATCAAAATGTACCTACCTAAGTGTCATAATGTTCATACAAACTGTGCAGCTTTAGATATTTTTTTCACCAAGAAGATGCAAGAAAGGCAAAATTTATTATTAATAAGAATAATACTTATGTAATTACCTACAAAATATAATAATTCAATATAATAATTCTATTCTATGGGCACAACCCCTTCAAATTGACTGCCTCCTTTATCAAAATGTACCTACCAAAGAGTCGCAATTTTCATACAAACTGGGCAGCTTTAGATATTTTTTTCACCAAGAAGATGCAAGAAGGGCAAAATTTATTATTAATTGGAATAATACTTATGTAATTACATACAAAATATAATAATTTGAAAAAAATTATATGGGCACAACCCCCTCAAATTGACTGCATCCGTTATCAAAATGTACCTACCGAAAAATCGCAATTTTCATACAAACTGTGCAGCTTTAGATATTTTTTTCACCAAGAAGATGCAAGAAGGGCAAAATTTATTATTAAAAGGAATAATACTTATGTAATAACCTACAAAATATAATAATTTGAAAAAAAATCTATGGGCACAACCTCCTCAAATTGACTGCCTCCTTTATCAAAATATACCTACCAAAGAGTCGCAATTTTCATACAAACTGTGCAGCTTTAGATATTTTTTTCACCAAGAAGATGCAAGAAGGGCAAAATTTATTATTAATAGGAATAATACTTATGAAATAACCTACAAAAAATAATAATTTGAAAAAAATTCTATGGGCGCAACCCCTTCAAATTGACTGCCTCCTTTATCAAAATGTACCTACCTAAGTGTCATAATGTTCATACAAACTGTGCAGCTTTAGATATTTTTTTCACCAAGAAGATGCAAGAAGGGCAAAATTTATTATTAAAAGGAATAATACTTAAGTAATCACCTACAAAATATAATAATTTGAAAAAAAATCTATGGGCACAACCCCCTCAAATTGACTGCCTCCTTTATCAAAATATACCTACCAAAGAGTCGCAATTTTCATACAAACTGTGCAGCTTTAGATATTTTTTTCACCAAGAAGATGCAAGAAGAGCAAAATTTATTATTAAAAGGAATAATACTTATGTAATTACCTACAAAATATAATAATTTGAAAAAAAATCTATGGGCACAACCCCCTCAAATTGACTGCCTCCTTTATCAAAATGTACCTACCAAAGAGTCGCAATTTTCATACAAACTGTGCAGCTTTAGATATTTTTTTCACCAAGAAGATGCAAGAAGGGCAAAATTTATTATTAATAGGAATAATACTTATGAAATAACCTACAAAAAATAATAATTTGAAAAAAATTCTATGGGCGCAACCCCTTCAAATTGACTGCCTCCTTTATCAAAATGTACCTACCTAAGTGTCATAATGTTCATACAAACTGTGCAGCTTTAGATATTTTTTTCACCAAGAAGATGCAAGAAGGGCAAAATTTATTATTAAAAGGAATAATACTTAAGTAATCACCTACAAAATATAATAATTTGAAAAAAAATCTATGGGCACAACCCCCTCAAATTGACTGCCTCCTTTATCAAAATATACCTACCAAAGAGTCGCAATTTTCATACAAACTGTGCAGCTTTAGATATTTTTTTCACCAAGAAGATGCAAGAAGGGCAAAATTTATTATTAATAGGAATAATACTTATGCAATTACCTACAAAATATAATAATTTGAAAAAAATTATATGGGCACAACCCCCTCCAATTGACTGCCTCCTTTATCAAAATGTACCTACCAAAGTGTCGCAATTTTCATACAAACTGTGCAGCTTTAGATATTTTTTTCACCAAGAAGATGCAAGAAGGGCAAAATTTATTATTAATAGGAATAATACTTATGTAATTACCTACAAAATATAATAATTTGAAAAAAATTCTATGGGCACAACCCCTTCAAATTGACTGCCTCCTTTATCAAAATGTACCTACCAAAGAGTCGCAATTTTCATACAAACTGTGCAGCTTTAGATATTTTTTTCACCAAGAAGATGCAAGAAGGGCAAAATTTATTATTAATAGGAATAATACTTATGTAATAACCTACAAAAAATAATAATTTGAAAAAAATTCTATGGGCGCAACCCCTTCAAATTGACTGCCTCCTTTATCAAAATGTACCTACCAAAGTGTCGCAATTTTCATACAAACTGTGCAGCTTTAGATATTTTTTTCACCAAGAAGATGCAAGAAAGGCAAAGTGTATTATTAATAGGAATAATACTTATGTAATTACCTACAAAATATAATAATTTGAAAAAAATTCTATGGGCACAACCCCTTCAAATTGACTGCCTCCTTTATCAAAATGTATCTACCAAAGAGTCGCAATTTTCATACAAACTGTGCAGCTTTAGATATTTTTTTCACCAAGAAGATGCAAGAAGGGCAAAATTTATTATTAATAGGAATAATACTTAAGTAATCACCTACAAAATATAATAATTTGAAAAAATATATATGGGCACAACCCCCTCAAATTGACTGCATCCGTTATCAAAATGTACCTACCGAAAAATCGCAATTTTCATACAAACTGTGCAGCTTTAGATATTTTTTTCACCAAGAAGATGCAAGAAGGGCAAAATTTATTATTAATAGGAATAATACTTATGAAATAACCTACAAAAAATAATAATTTGAAAAAAATTCTATGGGCGCAACCCCTTCAAATTGACTGCCTCCTTTATCAAAATGTACCTACCAAAGAGTCGCAATTTTCATACAAACTGTGCAGCTTTAGATATTTTTTTCACCAAGAAGATGCAAGAAGGGCAAAATTTATTATTAATAGGAATAATACTTATGTAATAACCTACAAAAAATAATAATTTGAAAAAAATTCTATGGGCGCAACCCCTTCAAATTGACTGCCTCCTTTATCAAAATGTACCTACCTAAGTGTCATAATGTTCATACAAACTGTGCAGCTTTAGATATTTTTTTCACCAAGAAGATGCAAGAAAGGCAAAATTTATTATTAATAAGAATAATACTTATGTAATTACCTACAAAATATAATAATTCAATATAATAATTCTATTCTATGGGCACAACCCCTTCAAATTGACTGCCTCCTTTATCAAAATGTACCTACCAAAGAGTCGCAATTTTCATACAAACTGGGCAGCTTTAGATATTTTTTTCACCAAGAAGATGCAAGAAGGGCAAAATTTATTATTAATTGGAATAATACTTATGTAATTACATACAAAATATAATAATTTGAAAAAAATTATATGGGCACAACCCCCTCAAATTGACTGCATCCGTTATCAAAATGTACCTACCGAAAAATCGCAATTTTCATACAAACTGTGCAGCTTTAGATATTTTTTTCACCAAGAAGATGCAAGAAGGGCAAAATTTATTATTAATAGGAATAATACTTATGAAATAACCTACAAAAAATAATAATTTGAAAAAAATTCTATGGGCGCAACCCCTTCAAATTGACTGCCTCCTTTATCAAAATGTACCTACCTAAGTGTCATAATGTTCATACAAACTGTGCAGCTTTAGATATTTTTTTCACCAAGAAGATGCAAGAAGGGCAAAATTTATTATTAAAAGGAATAATACTTAAGTAATCACCTACAAAATATAATAATTTGAAAAAAAATCTATGGGCACAACCCCCTCAAATTGACTGCCTCCTTTATCAAAATATACCTACCAAAGAGTCGCAATTTTCATACAAACTGTGCAGCTTTAGATATTTTTTTCACCAAGAAGATGCAAGAAGGGCAAAATTTATTATTAAAAGGAATAATACTTATGTAATTACCTACAAAATATAATAATTTGAAAAAAAATCTATGGGCACAACCCCCTCAAATTGACTGCCTCCTTTATCAAAATGTACCTACCAAAGAGTCGCAATTTTCATACAAACTGTGCAGCTTTAGATATTTTTTTCACCAAGAAGATGCAAGAAGGGCAAAATTTATTATTAATAGGAATAATACTTATGAAATAACCTACAAAAAATAATAATTTGAAAAAAATTCTATGGGCGCAACCCCTTCAAATTGACTGCCTCCTTTATCAAAATGTACCTACCTAAGTGTCATAATGTTCATACAAACTGTGCAGCTTTAGATATTTTTTTCACCAAGAAGATGCAAAAAGGGCAAAAATTTTTATTTATAAGAATAATACTTATGCAATTACCTACAAAATATAATAATTTGAAAAAAATTATATGGGCACAACCCCCTCCAATTGACTGCCTCCTTTATCAAAATGTACCTACCAAAGTGTCGCAATTTTCATACAAACTGTGCAGCTTTAGATATTTTTTTCACCAAGAAGATGCAAGAAGGGCAAAATTTATTATTAATAGGAATAATACTTATGTAATTACCTACAAAATATAATAATTTGAAAAAAATTCTATGGGCACAACCCCTTCAAATTGACTGCCTCCTTTATCAAAATGTACCTACCAAAGAGTCGCAATTTTCATACAAACTGTGCAGCTTTAGATATTTTTTTCACCAAGAAGATGCAAGAAGGGCAAAATTTATTATTAATAGGAATAATACTTATGTAATAACCTACAAAAAATAATAATTTGAAAAAAATTCTATGGGCGCAACCCCTTCAAATTGACTGCCTCCTTTATCAAAATGTACCTACCAAAGTGTCGCAATTTTCATACAAACTGTGCAGCTTTAGATATTTTTTTCACCAAGAAGATGCAAGAAAGGCAAAGTGTATTATTAATAGGAATAATACTTATGTAATTACCCACAAAATATAATAATTTGAAAAAAATTCTATGGGCACAACCCCTTCAAATTGACTGCCTCCTTTATCAAAATGTATCTACCAAAGAGTCGCAATTTTCATACAAACTGTGCAGCTTTAGATATTTTTTTCACCAAGAAGATGCAAGAAGGGCAAAATTTATTATTAATAGGAATAATACTTATGTAATTACATACAAAATGTAATAATTTAAAAAAAAATCTATGGGCACAACCCCCTCAAATTGACTGCCTCCTTTATCAAAATGTACCTACCAAAGTGTCGCAATTTTCATACAAACTGTGCAGCTTTAGATATTTTTTTCACCAAGAAGATGCAAGAAGGGCAAAATTTATTATTAAAAGGAAAAATACTTATGTAATTACCCATAAAATATAATAATTTGAAAAAAAATCTATGGGCACAACCCCCTCAAATTGACTGCCTCCTTTATCAAAATGTACCTACCAAAGAGTCGCAATTTTCATACAAACTCTGCAGCTTTAGATATTTTTTTCACCAAGAAGATGCAAGAAGGGCAAAATTTATTATTAATAGGAATAATACTTATGTAATTACCTACAAAATATAATAATTTGAAAAAAATTCTATGGGCACAACCCCCTCAAATTGACTGCCTCCTTTATCAAAATGTACCTACCAAAGAGTCGCAATTTTCATACAAACTCTGCAGCTTTAGATATTTTTTTCACCAAGAAGATGCAAGAAGGGCAAAATTTATTATTAAAAGGAAAAAAACTTATGTAATTACCCACAAAATATAATAATTTGAAAAAAATTCTATTGGCACAACCCCCTCAAATTGACTGCCTCCTTTATCAAAATGTACCTACCAAAGAGTCGCAATTTTCATACAAACTGTGCAGCTTTAGATATTTTTTTCACCAAGAAGATGCAAGAAGGGCAAAATTTATTATTAATAGGAATAATACTTATGTAACTACCTACAAAAAATAATAATTTGAAAAAAATTCTATGGGTGCAACCCCTTCAAATTGACTGCCTCCTTTATCAAAATGTACCTACCTAAGTGTCACAATTTTCATACAAACTGTGCAGCTTTAGATATTTTTTTCACCAAGAAGATGCAAGAAGGGCAAAATTTATTATTAAAAGGAATAATACTTATGTAATTACCTACAAAATATAACAATTTGAAAAAAAATCTATGGGCACAACCCCCTCAAATGGACTGCCTCCTTTATCAAAATGTACCTACCAAAGAGTCGCAATTTTCATACAAACTGTGCAGCTTTAGATATTTTTTTCACCAAGAAGATGCAAGAAAGGCAAAGTGTATTATTAATAGGAATAACACTTATGTAATTACCTACAAAATATAATAATTTGAAAAAAATTCTATGGGCACAACCCCTTCAAATTGACTGCCTCCTTTATCAAAATGTATCTACCAAAGAGTCGCAATTTTCATACAAACTGTGCAGCTTTAGATATTTTTTTCACCAAGAAGATGCAAGAAGGGCAAAATTTATTATTAATAGGAATAATACTTATGTAATTACATACAAAATGTAATAATTTAAAAAAAAATCTATGGGCACAACCCCCTCAAATTGACTGCCTCCTTTATCAAAATGTACCTACCAAAGTGTCGCAATTTTCATACAAACTGTGCAGCTTTAGATATTTTTTTCACCAAGAAGATGCAAGAAGGGCAAAATTTATTATTAAAAGGAAAAATACTTATGTAATTACCCATAAAATATAATAATTTGAAAAAAAATCTATGGGCACAACCCCCTCAAATTGACTGCCTCCTTTATCAAAATGTACCTACCAAAGAGTCGCAATTTTCATACAAACTCTGCAGCTTTAGATATTTTTTTCACCAAGAAGATGCAAGAAGGGCAAAATTTATTATTAATAGGAATAATACTTATGTAATTACCTACAAAATATAATAATTTGAAAAAAATTCTATGGGCACAACCCCCTCAAATTGACTGCCTCCTTTATCAAAATGTACCTACCAAAGAGTCGCAATTTTCATACAAACTCTGCAGCTTTAGATATTTTTTTCACCAAGAAGATGCAAGAAGGGCAAAATTTATTATTAAAAGGAAAAAAACTTATGTAATTACCCACAAAATATAATAATTTGAAAAAAATTCTATGGGCACAACCCCCTCAAATTGACTGCCTCCTTTATCAAAATGTACCTACCAAAGAGTCGCAATTTTCATACAAACTGTGCAGCTTTAGATATTTTTTTCACCAAGAAGATGCAAGAAGGGCAAAATTTATTATTAATAGGAATAATACTTATGTAACTACCTACAAAAAATAATAATTTGAAAAAAATTCTATGGGTGCAACCCCTTCAAATTGACTGCCTCCTTTATCAAAATGTACCTACCTAAGTGTCACAATTTTCATACAAACTGTGCAGCTTTAGATATTTTTTTCACCAAGAAGATGCAAGAAGGGCAAAATTTATTATTAACATGAATAATACTTATGTAATTACCTACAAAATATAATAATTTGAAAAAAAATCTATGGGCACAACCCCCTCAAATGGACTGCCTCCTTTATCAAAATTTACCTACAAAAGAGTCGCAATTTTCATACAAACTGTGCAGCTTTAGATATTTTTTTCACCAAGAAGATGCGAGAAGGGCAAAATTTATTATTAATAGGAATAATACTTATGTAATTACCTAAAAAATATAATAATTTGAAAAAAATTCTATGGGCACAACCCCCTCAAATTGACTGCCTCCTTTATCAAAATGTACCTACCAAAGAGTCGCAATTTTCATACAAACTGTGCAGCTTTAGATATTTTTTTCACCAAGAAGATGCAAGAAGGGCAAAATTTATTATTAAAAGGAATAATACTTATGTAATTACCTACAAAATATAATAATTTGAAAAAAAATCTATGGGCACAACCCCCTCAAATTGACTGCCTCCTTTATCAAAATGTACCTACCAAAGAGTCGCAATTTTCATACAAACTGTGCAGCTTTAGATATTTTTTTCACTAAGAAGATGCAAGAAGGGCAAAATTTTTTATTAATAGTAATAATACTTATGTAATAACCTACAAAAAATAATAATTTGAAAAAAATTCTATGGGCGCAACCCCTTCAAATTGACTGCCTCCTTTATCAAAATGTACCTACCTAAGTGTCACAATTTTCATACAAACTGTGCAGCTTTAGATATTTTTTTCACCAAGAAGATGCAAGAAGGGCAAAATTTATTATTAAAAGGAATAATACTTATGTAATTACCTACAAAATATAATAATTTGAAAAAAAATCTATGGGTGCAACCCCTTCAAATTGACTGCCTCCTTTATCAAAATGTACCTACCTAAGTGTCACAATTTTCATACAAACTGTGCAGCTTTAGATATTTTTTTCACCAAGAAGATGCAAGAAGGGCAAAATTTATTATTAAAAGGAATAATACTTATGTAATTACCTACAAAAAATAATAATTTGAAAAAAATTCTATGGGCACAACCCCCTCAAATTGACTGCCTCCTTTATCAAAATGTACCTACCAAAGAGTCGCAATTTTCATACAAACTCTGCAGCTTTAGATATTTTTTTCACCAAGAAGATGCAAGAAAGGCAAAATTTATTATTAAAAGGAATAATACTTATGTAATTACCTACAAAATATAATAATTTGAAAAAAAATCTATGGGCACAACCCCCTCAAATGGACTGCCTCCTTTATCAAAATGTACCTACCAAAGAGTCGCAATTTTCATACAAACTGTGCAGCTTTAGATATTTTTTTCACTAAGAAGATGCAAGAAGGGCAAAATTTTTTATTAATAGTAATAATACTTATGTAATAACCTACAAAAAATAATAATTTGAAAAAAATTCTATGGGCGCAACCCCTTCAAATTGACTGCCTCCTTTATCAAAATGTACCTACCTAAGTGTCACAATTTTCATACAAACTGTGCAGCTTTAGATATTTTTTTCACCAAGAAGATGCAAGAAGGGCAAAATTTATTATTAAAAGGAATAATACTTATGTAATTACCTACAAAATATAATAATTTGAAAAAAAATCTATGGGCACAACCTCCTCAAATTGACTGCCTTCTTTATCAAAATGTACCTACCAAAGAGTCGCAATTTTCATACAAACTGTGCAGCTTTAGATATTTTTTTCACCAAGAAGATGCAAGAAGGGCAAAATTTATTATTAATAGGAATAATACTTATGTAACTACCTACAAAAAATAATAATTTGAAAAAAATTCTATGGGTGCAACCCCTTCAAATTGACTGCCTCCTTTATCAAAATGTACCTACCTAAGTGTCACAATTTTCATACAAACTGTGCAGCTTTAGATATTTTTTTCACCAAGAAGATGCAAGAAGGGCAAAATTTATTATTAAAAGGAATAATACTTATGTAATTACCTACAAAATATAATAATTTGAAAAAAAATCTATGGGCACAACCCTCTCAAATGGACTGCCTCCTTTATCAAAATGTACCTACCAAAGAGTCGCAATTTTCATACAAACTGTGCAGCTTTAGATATTTTTTTCACCAAGAAGATGCAAGAAGGGCAAAATTTATTATTAACATGAATAATACTTATGTAATTACCTACAAAATATAATAATTTGAAAAAAATTCTATGGGCACAACCCCTTCAAATTGACTGCCTCCTTTATCAAAATGTACCTACCAAAGAGTCGCAATTTTCATACAAACTGTGCAGCTTTAGATATTTTTTTCACCAAGAAGATGCAAGAAGGGCAAAATTTATTATTAATAGGAATAATACTTATGTAATTACCTACAAAATGTAATAATTTAAAAAAAAATCTATGGGCACAACCCCCTCAAATTGACTGCCTCCTTTATCAAAATGTACCTACCAAAGTGTCGCAATTTTCATACAAACTGTGCAGCTTTAGATATTTTTTTCACCAAGAAGATGCAAGAAGGGCAAAATTTATTATTTATAAGAATAATACTTATGCAATTACCTACAAAATATAATAATTTGAAAAAAATTCTATGGGCACAACCCCCTCAAATTGACTGCCTCCTTTATCACAATGTACCTACCAAAGAGTCGCAATTTTCATACAAACTGTGCAGCTTTAGGTATTTTTTTCACCAAGAAGATGCAAGAAGGGCAAAATTTATTATTAACAGGAATAATACTTATGTAATTACCTACAAAATATAATAATTTGAAAAAAATTCTATGGGCACAACCCCCTCAAATTGACTGCCTCTTTTATCGAATGGACCGAATTTACTGTTCTGTATGTATGAAATTTAAATTTTCCGCCATTCATCCACAGGAGTATTAACTGCGTTTCCGGGATAATTATGGATGGCGGCAATTTTAAATTGGTCGTTGCTTGGACATTTACATATGTGTGTATTGAGCGCTTACTCCATAAGTTAAATCATATTTATCTTATCTAAGTTGCAATGATATGTCACATTAGGGATTCACATTACATGCATTTTCACAAGCAGACACGTACAAGTTCGCGTTTGCGCATGCCGCATGTGAACTTACAATATAGAAACTATGTCTCAAATGGACATACTCCCTGCAACTCTTGCCGACCTTCCCTGAAAAAGGTGAACCATTCACAAAGTGAACCATTTTTTACAGTATGGGTGGTCAGCCTCATACCGCCCTTTAGAAAGATAACAAATAATGAGTAACGTTTAAGAGTCATAACCTTGTTCATACAAGCCCTCCTTTTATTATGACGCAACGCAACTGAGCTGCACAGATAGTGTAACTCCTTGCCGAGTTATACCCGAAGGGGTCGCATATGGCGAGTGAATCTATTTATTTTTACAGGTAAGGGGGCCGGCCTTACGCCAACCGCTTCATTGAAGCGGGGGGTTTCCCAGCTCCCGAGGGGGCTGGTACTCATTTCTTGTGAAGGTAAGTAAACCTTGCCGGTTTTTCATTATGGGGTTTGAAATAAACATCGAAATAGGACATCATTTTTGACACCATCGGTGGGATTCGAACCCGAACTCATCGGGTAGAATGCGAGCACCCTACCAACTAAGCTATTGACTGATTCTGGACATAAATATGTTTTATTTTGAAATAGACACCGAAGCGGGACATCATTTTTGACACTCTCAATGGAGATCGAACCCTTGCTCTCGGCATGGAATCTTATCTTATCTTAGTTGCAAAATATAAGTTACATTAGAGATTCACATTATATGTATTTTCACAAAACAGACATGTTTAAGTTCGCGCTTAAACATGCCGCATGTAGTCCTACAATATAAAAACCCGAATCTCTGATGAACAAACACCCTGCAACTCCTGCCGACCTTCGCTGAACAGGGGTGACATTGGCAAAGTGAACTATTTTCTACAGCAATGGGTGGTCAGCCGCAAACCAACCTATAAGTCAAGGAACGTATTCTACCAATTGAGCGTTATTAAATATTATATTATTTTACTAATTATGCGTGTCTGCTTGTGGGAATGCATTGAATATGAATCTTAAATGATACATATCCTTGCAGCTTAGATTTAGAGCTATCGACCAGACTCTTCATGAGCTTGATCGTCGCTGCAAAGCGCCAATTCTCAAGCAAGATCCAGTTGCTGTAAGGCTGAACAGACCTTTAGTGGCCGGTTATTTTTGTTTAGTTTTTGTTGTTATTTGCTTGTATGGATAGTGCAAAGCAGTACCGGCGTTAGGGTTGGGCGCGATCGGGCGACCGCCCAGGGCGCCAGGAATGAAGGGGCGCCGCAGGCGCCTCTTTATATATTTTAGTAATTTTGAAGTTTTTAGGTCATGAAAACTCGAAAATATTTATTTTTCGTAAACAGTAATAATTGAACCTGTAAAATAATTGTTACATTCGAGATTGTTCTTTCTATGTTATTTGAAAATAACATAACAAATATTTATTCAAAAACTATTGACATAATAAAAAAAATGTTAAGTACGGAAGCTAAACAATGTATAGTTCTGTAATTAAAAAGCAACAAAAAAAAATCCAAAATACAGCACACACGAAAAAAAAGTTAAAATGTAAAAAAACGCATTTTTTTAAATTTTTTTTTTGTGGTGGCAATTCTTAAGTTTTATATTTTGTTTAAGCTTTATAATTAAGATAAAAAATTGATAAACATGCTTGATTTTTTTCATCACTGTAACTATTTTGCTAAGACCATAAAGTGTAAGAAACAAAAACGGCAGATTTAGCTTTAAAACACGCCTTAAGCAAGAAGATAGTTGATTTTTATATTTATGCACCTTTTGTATGGAAATCAGTTATTCGTAAATTGTTTTTTTTTTATAAATGTACACGTTTTTTAAATTTTATATTCTTTCCATTTTCTTTTTTTTTCAAATTTTATATTTTAATTGTTTTCTGTGCATATTTTTGTTGATAAATTATTTCTGAATATGTTTTTTTAGTTTTTGATTTCATGGTTTGATCTATGCAATAGTTTTTAATTTTGAAATGTGTTTTTACTTTGTCTTTCCATTTTTTTTTCAATCTTTGTTTTAATTGTTTTCTGTCATTCTAAGTTTTTAAATTTTTGTTGTTTAATTAGTTTTTAATATGTTTTTTTCAATTTTTGATTTCAGGGTTTGTTTAATGTAATAGTTTTTTATTTTTATACGTGTAGTTTTTTTTTTGTTTTTTGAAGTTTTTGTTTCATTTTTGAATGCATGTTTTAAATTATTAAATTCCTTCTATTTTTAGTTTTTTTTATTTCTTATTATCTTTTTTTACATTCCTATTATGTTTTTATTTTAAAGTTAATACTTTTCTGTCAAGACATTTGTTTTCGTTTTTGTTTTCTTTTTTAATTTTTCTTTGTTTAATTTTAGATTTCATACATATATTTTATTAAAAAAATCCCGCCCAGGGCGATGGTAGTACTAAAACCGGCACGGGTGCAAAGGACTATAAATTATGCCTCTCGGAAACCAGTGTCAAGGATCTTGCGGACCAACGGCTATAAACCACAGTTGCGTGCCATGTGCGTGCCATGTGTGCGGAAGAGGAAGCAACAAGTGCCCGCAACATTTCCAAGGAATTGCATAATGGCAATTCCTATAGACATATCGTGTATTTTTTAAATTTTATTTTATAAATTCTTGTATGTTACTACTCCATGACATGAATTAATGCTAATGATGATTTTATGTTGTATTTTTGTTTCACAAAAATGTATGGATGTTAAATTATTCCATTTTTTAATTAATATACAGATATTTTTAAAAAGATAGATTTGAAAAATGTAATTTGTCATGTATGTTCCTTGACTTACAGGTTGTTATGCGGCTGACCACCCATACTGTAAAAAATGGTTCACTTTGCCAATGTCACCCCTGTTTCAGGGAAAGACGGCAAGAGTTGCAGGGTGTATGTTCATTTGAGATTGGGTTTTTATATTGTAGGTCCACATGCTGCATGTGTTATCGCGAAATTATACATGTCTGCTTGTGAGAATGCATTTAATAATATAAAAAATATATATATATATATCTTTGCAGCTTAGATAAGATATTTTGAATTTCCCGCTTGTTTTGTTTATCTGTTTCCGGGGGCTATCTTTCATATCCGGAGGCGGTTTTCATAAATTATTCCATTTTTTAATTCATGTAGGGATATTTTGAATTTCCCGCTAGTTTTTTTTTACTGTTTCCGGGGGCTATCTTTCATATCCGGAGGCGGTTTTCACAGGTCCCTCAAAAACCAGCCCACAGCTGTGAACAAAAAATACCCCTGGGAGCCCACTACTATAGATCACAGAAAAGTATATGGACTCGTACAATATGTTTGTTTATTTTGTAAAAAAAATTATGACTGTATTGAAGAAGAAAGATAACGGTCATGATTTTAAATATATTTTAATTAATTTAGGGTTACTTCAAATTTCTCGTTTCCAGGTTGGATTGGATAATGGATTGGATTTTTTATATCCGGTGGCTAATTTCACTCGTCCAAAACTTTCAAAAACAGGGCTGAGCAGTATAAAGTTTACAAAAAATTAAAAACCAACTCAACTGAACAAATATTCACAAAAAACATTAAAACTGATAAGAAATATAAACGAAATGGAATGATTTAATACAAGCTGAAGGTCGTAAATCATTTAAAACCTGTTAGTAAAAATTAAAAATAATGTTGGCAGCAATGCTGAGGGACGCGTTGCTAGCGAACTGTCACTGCATGTAATCAAATAATGATTTATTATTGAATATTGGGCAGATTTACAATAAATAATGGCTCAAAGGTTTCCAGGAGGGGGACCAAGTCCTGGCCCGCCGGGTCCCATGCCCCAGCAGCGCTATAATCAGCCACAAAATGCGGGAATTCCACGACAATATGCCGGGCCAAATTTTCCGGTATGATCAATTTGGTTATGTGCTGTTTAAAAAATCTATGTATTTACATTATGCTCTTGCGTAAAACGTCTCGATTTACATGTAGCGCTGTTTTGTGATCTCAATAGAGCTAAAGCTACAAGCTGGGCTATAAAACAACTAAAGAGCGCCGAACCGCAGTGAGCCTGCTTGGTCTCGCCTAGGGAGGAGTAGGTACTTGCTGTAGAACTTTTGTTTGAATCTTCCTAAAATTTAATGTTGAATCCACACGTTTGCCGTTTGTGACAAACCACAAACCTGTACGAGCGCTTGGACAAACGTAGTGATCCAAACAGGGGTATCCACACGCTTGTGAGTGCGTCAGTGTGCTTTGAACAAGCAAGCATGACGGAAGTCCACCTGTTGTCAGCTATAACATTTGATTTAACCATGACAAGGCACACAAGCATTCGCTTTCGCTTGAGGCTTAGGTTGTCAAGGAAGAATTAGTGATGGCAGAGTTTTAAATAATTCTGTATAATGACAGAGAATTTGTAAATAACACGCTCCTGCTCGCTACCGATCAGAATGAACGCGCACAAGCGTCTGGATGCGTGGCAAACGGTAAATCCCTTTGACTCGTGTCAAAAAACCGACACTCGGTCGGGTCGGCCTACACAAGCCGAGCCAAACGCCTATCCACACGCTTGGGCTTGACAGTTTGTCGAGGCTTGGCAAGTGTGTGGATGCAGCATTAAATATGCGCACAATGTCAAAAAAGAGAAAAAGAATAAAAAGTACACACCATACTCTACCTAAACTACTATGTAGATCAGCGGTTTCCAAACTGGGAGGCGCGGGCTATGGCCAGGGAAAGGCGCGGGATATGGCCAGGGGAGGTGCCAAACACGTGTCTATATTAGTATTTATATTAAAATTTAAAAAGTTGGGAGGGAGGCGCGAAAAAAAATCTTTTTAGGGAGGCGTGGTAGTATAAAGTTTGGAAACCGTTGATGTAGATTGTAGATGTAACCCGGTCAATTATTCGGATCAACCATTTTGCATAGCTGACCCTCTATTGTGGAATGTCTTACCGCACAAGCTGAGAGCTATGTAGTGCAATTTTTTTTCGGTCAAATTCAAATCTGTCTGAGAGAAGCCATGGCTCTTTGGAATTCAAATTGTCTTCCTATCTGAACACTGCACTCACATTGTGGCCTTACAGATATTACACACTAGGCGCATTCTGCCACCAGTCTACCCGGTTTGTCAATATTGTTTTCTATCTTGACTTATGTGTTGGTATGAGGCTGACCTTTGGCTTATAGGTAGTTATGAAGAATGACCGGTGAATTTGAAAGAAGAATAATGAAAGGCAGGTGCGTACTGGGTGCTACCGCTAGCATCGCCAAAAACCAGAATCTTTCAAAAAATGTTCGACTGGCGGTGCACGGTGGTATACTAGTGCCCACTCTGATGTATGGAAGTGAAGCCTGGACGGTGAGTGAAAGTGAGATTAGTAAAGTCCATACGGTAGAAATGGATTACTTAAGAAGTATGATTGGAAAAAGACGGAGTGATAGGGTGAGGAATGATTTTGTTAGAGAGGAATGCGGTGTAAGAGAAAGTGTGAAAGTAAAGATTAAAAGAAGTATACTTAGTTGGTTTGGACATTTGGAGAGAATGAATGAGGAAAGAATGACGAAGAAAGTATATGCTGCAAGAATTGATGGATGTCGCGGAAGAGGAAGACCGAGAAAGGTATGGATGGACCAAATTTTCGAAATAGCGAGTGAATGGGATATCCAGAGTCATAATAAAAGGAGAGCTTGTATGAAAAAAGTTATGACTCTGGATGAAATGAAAGAAGTATGCAAGGACAGGAAGAAGTGGCGGCTAATCTGCAATGCTGATTTTTAATGTTGGTTTATTGGCTTGCTACATTTTTTGCATAAGACATTTTTTACTTTTTTTGTATAGATTTATTTTTAAGGTTTTGTTGTTTTCTTATACTTAAATGTTATTTATTACTCGTATTCCTTGACTTATAGGTTGGTATGAGGCTGACCACCCATACTGTAAAAAATGGTTCACTTTGCCAATGTCACCCCTGTTTCAGGGAATGTCGGCAAGAGTTGCAGGGCCTATGTTCATTTGAGGTTTGGATTTTATTTGTAAGTACACAATCAGCATTTGTAAGCGCAAACTACACGTGTTTGTTTGTGGGCATACATCTGAGAGCTTTGAATGAATATATCCTTGCAACTTAGATTATAGATGACGCTGGACAGAAAAAAGTGGAGGCGCATCTGCGGAGGTACCGGCCACCCCTAGTGGAACGGCGGCAGGATACAGTAACAGTAACAGCTGACCACCCATACTGTAAAAAGATGGTTCACTTTGCCAATGTCACCCCTGTTACAGGAAAGGTCAGCAAGAGTTGCTGGGCTTATGTTCATTTGAGATTAGGTTTTTATATTGTAGGTCCATATGCGGCATGTGTTAGCACGAACTTATATGTGTCTGCTTGTGGGAATGCATTTAATATGAATCTCAAATGATATATATCTTTGCAACGTAGATTTAGATTTAGATCTGACAAGGGGTTTGAATTCAGTAGTGTAAGGAGATGTATGAAAACTTTCACACAGTTCGCCTAGTAATCCATAGACAATCCAGGCAGAATGTGTTGTGTTTGAAATAGCCCTTATACCAACCAATTAAAGGACTCAACTTATATGAATATTTGTTACTTTGTAGCCCCAGAGAAGTGGATTCCCTGCTCCGGGTGTGGGTATGGGGGGCGCCACCCCCCCCGGGGGCCCTGGGGGGGGCGGGCTGATGCAGCGCCCACCCCAGCAGCCCTACCCGGGGGTGCAGATGCGGGGGGGACCCCCTCCCCCTGCCCCACAGGGAGGGAAGCGACCCCCCGACAATAGGGGACCCATGCCCCCACAGCAGAAACCGTATGTCTACAATTCCTAGTATGTCCGGTTTGCTTTTTTTTATTTTTTATTATTTTGCCTTACTTAAGTACCTAGTTATGTTTAAGTTTTCGTACCCCACGTATAAAACATACCTGATGATGACCTTCTAGGTCGAAAACGTTTGTAATTTTGTTTTAAAGATTTTAATCTTTTAAATAAAGTCTATAGTGAAAATAAACAGTGTTTTGCTTGAAAAATTTCATCCAAAAATTATAAATTGAAACAAAATGAATTTTCACAGTGTTAATACACAAACAATACAAAATATATAAAACATTGTGTTAACTCCCCTCGATTGCTAAAATAGAAAAAGATATGGAATATACATGAGCTGAAGCAGCTGCCTGGACATCCCTGCAAGAAAGCCCCACACTGTTTTTGGAGACAGGGCATTCAAGGCGGCCGCTCCAATGACTTGGAATGCTATTCCTGCCTCACTGAGGGAACTGGATTTGGAGAGACTGTTCAAAAGACGTCTCAAAACTCACCTCTTTGTCCAATCATATGGACAAGCGCCTTTGCTATGACACACTCATAAAAGGCACTATATACATTTTTTACTTAAATAAGCCATCACACAAGATCTTGCCTCAGAAGGTCGGAGTGATTGGAAGGAAGTGGATTCCATTCCCGGTGGAACACAAAAAAAAACTATGCTCTTCGCTGGGTTGAAAAATCAATCTGCATTTACAAATGACGGTTCACCATGCTCCATTCAGCCTTACATCAACTTGGTCTTGCTTGAATATTGGTGCTTTCTATAGCGATGGCCGAGTATGCAGAGGGCTCTTAAGGTGTAATTCACACAGAAACAGCGCTCACCGAGTAAATTATTCTTATATTTACAATACAACTGTTTTCAATAAGGGCATACAATCCAAAAGGACAAACACGTGAAAAATTGCTGACAGGAGCTTTGGGGTAACTGGGTCAGTTGCCTGGAACAAGTTACCCTGTCCACCTGCGACTTATTCTGTATGTCACTTAATTCATCGGTCTAATTAGACCGACATTCTTTCTATTTTCTCTATTTTTTTCTGTGGTTGGCCACTTAGTCAGGAGAGCCCCTCCCGAACAGTCTCAGTAGTAAAAAAAAAAAAACGCAACTAAGCTACACATATAGTGTAACTTCTTGCCGCGTTATCCCCGAAGGGGTCGCATGTGGCGAGTTGAACCTATTTATTTTTACAGGTAAGGGGGCCGGCCTTACGCCAACCACTTCAGTTGAAGTGGAGGTTTCCCAGCTCCCGAGAGTGCTGGTACTCATTTCTTGTGAAGGCCGAGTAAACCTTGACGGTATTTTATTTTGGGGTTTGAAATAAACACTGAAACGGGAAATCATTTCTAAGACACTCGGTGGGATTCGAACCCGGGCTCATGGCATGGAATGCAAGCACTCTACCACCTGAGCTATCGACCGGACCGGAGTAGCATCTCGAATTCTAGGCCTTAAGTCTCCTTTGCTTTGTGTAAACACTTGGGAAAGTGTAGCTTCACAGGAGGGCCTTCTGCCACTCGCATCTCACATAACTTTTGCATGCGAGTCCTGTGACACATCCCCGGATGGGATGGATATACAGGCGGGGGTCAGTCGAGGGGAGACTGACCCTGAGAGAAGGTGTTGTCCACCTACGAATGGACCAAACCACCGCCAACTTCAGAAGAGGATTAATGAGAGCTATGGCGACCTTGAGATGGTCATGGACCATTAACCTTTCAACTGCAGGTGACACGCATAGGCGTCAAGTGTAAACTTGCATACAGTGCGGCTGTCAATCATAGACATCATCCAACTTTGAACTTATCCCTGACATCTGTGTTCAAGAATTCAAAAGTCTGCAAGTGGAAATATGTGCTACACCTTGGTGATTTTTGTTCTTAAATAACTGATACATGTGACTGTTCACATAGTTTGAAGTGATGTCAATCAATTAAGATAGGAAATCAATAAATGTGCTTGGAAAAGTATTCCGTACTGGGGGTATTCATATTGTCAAAATATTCAGAAGCAAAAAAGTTTAACGATGCCACAGGAAATAGTCATCCCTCATGAACAGCTAATTATTTCAGATAGTTAATTTTTCATTTCAGTACTTCATTATTTTTTTCTATTTACACAATCAAGGGGAGTTAACCCAATATTTAATATCGGAGTATTTATTTTTTATCATTAGATTTGTTTTATAGAAGTTGAAAATAAAATGCCTTTGCGAAAGTTATTAGCATTCAAGGATGGTGCCGCAATTACTTGTAAATGCATTATCAAGCTTGTGTTATTTCTTTCCCAAAGCAATGTTTTGGTTGTAAAGCAAGATGGCGTTGTCTGTTATAGTAACCTGTTCAAGGGAACTTCGAATTCTTGAATTCTTCTGCCTCAATCACACTTGATAGTTCCAATGACAACAGAATCTAGCGTCCTTTTCTACCAAATATATCGCTTTAATGGCATTGAAACAAAATGCTTTTGCTGTTTCATTTATTTTTGTACCTATTTGTTTTTAGATTTTTTCAAATATGGTTTATTTGATAGGAAAATGCACCCTTTAAAATTATTTCAATAATTGCATGCCCAATGATGCGTTATGTGTATTTCGAGCTGCAATTTTGTATTTTAGATAATGTGATTAATTTCCAATCAATGTTATCCACATTAAACATTTCATTTTCATTGTACTGTGATCTGCCTATTTTTTTAGTGACTTTCAGCATCCAGTGCCACCTAAAAAGAAGAAGAAGCTGTCAGACAAGATCCTGCCGCAGAAGGTGAGAGACTTGGTCCCAGAGTCCCAGGCGTACATGGACCTCCTGGCCTTTGAGAGGAAGTTGGACGCCACCATAATGAGGAAGCGGCTGGACATCCAGGAGGCGCTGAAGAGACCCATGAAGCAGAAGAGGAAATTGAGGATATTCATATCCAACACTTTCTATCCAGGGAAAGAGAATGCTTCGGAAGGTATCTACACAAGCCCTTACTTTCATTCATTTTAGTTTCGTTCTTGCTGTGCTCCATGGGATTTGGAGTTTCGGCCCATGTTTATGATGAGATGTTAATTAATTTTAGTGATGCGGCTGACCACCCATGCTGTAGAAAAGGGTTCGCTTTGCCAATGTCATCCCTGTTCCAGGGAAGGTCTGCAAGTATGGTTTTGGTGTAACCGACAAGATTTTGGCCTTTTTTGTCCTAAAGGCGCTTGTGACATAAAAAAATCGTAAAACATCATAAAACCACATTAATAGGAATGCCAATAAATGCCCTTATTTTTTTTTATTTTAGAGCTGTTTTGATTTTAACCTTCCTCAATCTGTGCTAAAAAAATTACACGCGCAACGGTGCTGTGTAGTGACTACACGCTCATAAAAGTCGGATTTATGATCGGTAAATGATGTATATTAATAGCTAATCGCTTTAATAAAGTATAATTGAAGTCGAATGAAGAAGTAAATGACAATAACTAGTATTTAAATGCTAAAAACATAAAACATCATCGGCCGATGCCTATATAGCGGACAACAGGTCCACTCTGAGCGAGCGCATAAAGCGACTGAAGCTTGATATGGGGAAGGCAGGGGAAGGCGACGGGCGGCGGCTAGCCAGGGAATTTAAACCTTTTGAAATATTTCAGAAAATTAAAAGTTCATAATAATATGTACCAAAATAATGTTAAATTGAACAACAAATGAAAACATTCATAATTATTTCCACATTACTCGTATTATGTTAAAGCACAATAACGAAAATTACGTACCTAAGTTAAAACAAAACATAAAACAATAGAAATATAAAAACCAAAGAATCTCTAAATTTTATTGCAATTGCTGCAAAAAATATACTTTTTTTCTTTTCTGTGACTAGCATACACAGTTTTTTGACAAATAAGACACACTATTGTGTTTCTTTTTACTTTATAGCAGTCCGAAGGACTGTTATAAAGTATTGTATTCGTCCGAAAAAAAAAAAATGAGGTTTCAACGGAAATGAGTTGTCCTGCACCAGGACATGCAAAAAAACCTAATTTGTCGAACCTGTCCGTCCGTCCGTCCGTATGAGTGTATGTCCCAGCCGAAACTACTGATCACAGATACACCAATTTTTGGATTTAGAGAATTGACAACCACAGATTTTGATGGGCTGACTGGCATGGCACCACCCTGAAAATTCAAGATGGCTGCGATACAAAAAAAACATAAAATTGCACTTTTCTCAAAAACGGCTCTAACGATTTTATTTAAAATTTCAGTGTGGTCGTTGCTTAAATTGTCCCGAAGAAAATTTGTTATGGCAACACTCTTCCCAACCTGCGTCTATGAGTTGCCATATGAAAGAAAAAAACGATTGATTATCTCGGAAATGGCTAGGTTGACAAAAAAAAAATGTTCTACAATATTACGCGTAATATTAATTTATACAAAAATTTAAAGAATACAATAATTTTTTTTTTACTTAAAGTACCGTTTACACATCTCAAAATTTTCATCGAAATTATTAAAAAGACCCATAAAAACGCAATTTTGTAAAACTTTTTTTAGGTTCACAAGAAAGAAAAAATTATAAACTTCTTTGTACTATCATTTGTTTTTCACTATTTTGAGAATTCAAGATGGCTTCCAAAGAGGAGAAAACTTCAAATGCGATTTTCTCAAAAACGGCTCTAACGATTTTTTTTAAATTTTCAGTAAAGTAGTTGCTTGATACATTCTTACCAAATTTAGTTATGGCAACATTTTTACTAATCTGCGTCTATGAGTTGCCATATGAAAAAATAAACAATTGTGATTTTCTCAGAAGTCAAAGCGTTGACAAAAAAGATATGTTCTACAATATTATATGTAACATCAAATTCTATATAAAAATTAAATAATTTTTTTTAAAATAAAAACATAAAGGGCCGTTTACATGATATCAAAAATTGAAATTAAAAGGCTACAAAAACCCATCAGAACGCAAAAAACTTTTATGTTTCTTAACTTTATCAGAAAAAACTTTTTTATCGCTATAATTCATAGTGAAACATTTTTCAAATTTTAGAAAATTCAAGATGGCTTCCGAACAGCTGAAAATTTCAAATGAGATTTTCTCAAAAACGGCTCCTACGATTTTCTTTATTTTTTTTGCAAAATCGTCATTATAATACTGCTATGTAACAACGATAACCATTGCCTCATAATTTTCTTTGTTTTGGGGGTTGCCATACAAGAGAAAAAAATAATTTAAAATTTCTCGGCAGAGAAAGGGTTAACTAAAAAAATCTCAAATGAACATAAAACCTACAACTCTTGCCGACCTTCCTTGAAACAGAGGTGACATTGACAAAGTGAATTATTTTTTACACTTTGAGAGGACTGAGAAATGCGAGGAAATTGAGATAAGACTGAATGAAACAAGAGTGGAGGTCGTGAAAGAATTTGATTATCTGGGAAGCAAGTTTGAGTCGAATGCGAAATTAACGAAATAATTGGAAAAGCGCGCTAGTAGAGGAAGAAGTGTAATGGGAACGATTGGAAGAATTGCAAGAAATAGGAAGCTTACGAAGAATATGAGATCGGCGGTCCACAATGGCATATTGGTTGGTGGAAGTGAGGCTTAATGAATGTGAGCTGAGTAAAGTATTCTTATGTAAATATGAAATATAAATATTTAAAATAAGTAGGTATTAGTTATAGGAATTCTGTATTGTATTGTGTGGGTAGGAATCATTGAATAAAATACGTGAAGCATCGAGAAATAATAATTACTATGCCTTTCTGGAACTGTCTAGCAAATATAGGTCTAGATTGTACTGTTTTAAAGAATATAAGGGTGCGAGTGGCTTGCAGGGCCAGTAGTATTCTACAAGCTTTACCACTATATACATTGAACCAAAACCAGTGAACAAAAACCAAGTGTAACGGAATAGTCGAGAATATCTTTGTGCAAATAAATTATTAAAAGTGTAAAATAAACAACTGTATAAGAAGACTAGTATTTTTAATTGAAAGACTGTTGAACCCTAATTTCATAACAGTATGTACGGTTGAAATGGCTTACCTGAGAGCAATGACTGGAAAGACACTGAGTGATAGAGTACGTAATGATTGGGTGATGAACGAGTGTGGTATAAAAGAGAATATGAGAATGAAAGTACAAATAAATTGCACAGAATCTGCACTCGACTTTCTTGCAAAAATTAACCCACTGTATGACGTATGTAAAGCTATAATCATCTACCAGCTTATGCAGTTTCAATGAAAATATAATATATCGATAATAAATCAATTTTATTCCACGGCGGTGTGTACCTGCATACCCGTGCGAGTATGGAAATAGCCATATAAATTCTTAAGTGAATAAAAAATATTTAGATGATTTATTTGGTGAGCGCCGTTTTGTGTGAATCACACCTCAAGAGTCCTCTGCGAGGTTGGTCTTCTCTGGAAAAAGCGCCAATTACACAAGAAAGATCCTCGACTCATAGGTTGGTATGAAGCTGATTTCTGTACTGTACTGTACTGTATCCTGCCACCGTTTCATTAGGGGTGGCCGGTACCTCCGCAGATGCGCCTCCACTTTTTGCTGTCATCACCTTTTTCATACATACTCTTCTCTTATTCTCACTCTGCAGGATCCATTCTTTCGCAATCTCACCTATTTGGTCTAATCATTCTTTCCTCAGCCTTCCCCTTCCACGCTTTCCTCTGACATTTCCTTTGTACACTTTCTTCATTAGTTGTTCATCATCCATTCTTTCAAGATGTCTGAACCATCTCATCGTACTTTTTTGTACTTTCATTCTCATATTCTCTTTTATACCACACTCGTTCATCACTCAAGCATTACGTACTCTATCACTCAGTGTCTTTCCAGCCATTGCTCTCAGGTAAGCCATTTCAACCGTACTTACATACTTTACTCAGCTCACATTCATTAAGCCTCACTTCCACCAACCAATATGCCATTGTGGACCGCCGATCTCATATTCTTCGTAAGTTTCCTATTCCTTGTAATGCTTCCAATCATTTCCATTACACTTCTTCCTCTACTAGCGCGCTTTTCCAATTATTTCGTCAATTTCGCATTCGACTCAAACTTGCTTCCCAGATAATCAAATTCTTTCACGACCTCCACTCTTTTTTCATTCAATCTTATCTCAATTTTCTCGCCTTTCTCAGTCCTCCTAAAGTGTAAAAAATAATTCACTTTGTTAATGTCACCCCTGTTTCAAGGAAGGTCGGCAAGAGTTGCAGGTTTTATGTTCATTTGAGATTTGGTTTTAATTTGTAAGTACAAATTCAGCATTCGTAAGCGCGAACTTACACGTACCTGTTTGTGGGCATGCATTTCATATTAGTTTTGAATGTTTATATTTCATTGCAACTTTATTCTAGATTATTATAGATGGTAATTGAACCCTTCTGTATGCAAACTAGGACTTTGTATGGTGGGTAAACTTATTAGTTATATTTTGAAAAAGTAACGACTGATTATTATTGGTATTTATAAAATTTTAAGAATGGCAGCCTTTTATCTATTTTTAACCCTTTGACTACCAAGAAAATTGCTAATACATTTTGTATGGAAAATTTTCACTTTGTATGGCGGCTATACTTTTGATTCACTTTTTGGAAAAAATAATGATGGCAATATATAGGTTATTATTATTGTTTTACATTTGCTCTACATTATTTTTTTATTAACCCTCTAACTGCCGAGAATTTTTCCATTATTTTTTTCTTTTATATGGCAACTCCCTAAACCGAGATTATGATGAAGAAATTATTATAATTATTAGATAGCACTATTATTTAAATGGATTCACAAAAAAATTAAGAAAAATCGTCGGAGCCGTTTTTGAGAAAATCGCATTTTAAATTTTCAGCTCTTCGGAAGCCATCTTGAATTTTCAAAAAAGTAAAAAAAAAATGATTACAAATTAAATAATTAAGCTTGTTCTTTCTAAAAAATTTAAAACAAATTTAAATATCTTGCATTTTAATAGGTTTTTGTAATATTTTCGATTTAAAATTTCAGGTCGTGTAAACGGTGCTTTATATTTATTTTTTCAAAAAAATTTTTTTGTTAATTTGTAGAAATTTATGTTGTCCATAATATTGTAGATAATTATATTTTTGTTGACCCCTTAACTTTCGAGAAAATCACAATCGTTTGTTTTTTTCATATGGCAGCCCATAGACACAGATTAGTAAGAGTGTTGTTATAACTAATTTATTAAGTTAAAAATTAATTAGTGGCAACTCTGAAAATTTAAGAAAAATTCTTGGAGCCGTTTTTGAGAAAAGTGCTATTTTATGTTTTTTTTGTATGGCAGCCATCTTGAATTTTCAAGTTGGTGTAATGTCATGTTATTCATACTTAATACATGTCCAAAAAAGTTGATGTAGCCAAAATTTGGTATCTCTAGGTCTTATACTTTGGAAAGTGACACACACACATACATACATACATACATACATACATACATACATACATACATACATACAGACGGACGTTTTTGAAAGATAGTGTTTTTTGGCATGTCCTGCACCAGGACAACTTATTTCCGTGAAAACCTCGAAATTTTTTTTTCACACCAAATCATAACTTTCTTTTATAGCCTTCGGCTATAGCAAGAAAGTAAAAAGGACGATGAGATGGTTCGGACATCTTGAAAGAATGGATGATGAACAACTTACGAAGAACGTGTACAAAATAAATGTCAGAGGAAAGTGCGGAAGGGAAAGGCTGAGGAAAGAATGGTTAGACCAAATAGGTGAGATTGCGAAATAATGGGTCTGCAGTGTGAGAATAAGAGAAGAGTATGTATGAAAAAGGTGATGACAGAAAAAAGTGGAGGCGCATCTGCGGAGGTACCGGCCACCCTTAGTGGAATGGCGGCAGGATACAGTACAGTACAGTACAGAGGTCAACTTCATACTGTTACGAAATTAGGGTTCAATTGTCTTCAAATTAAAAATACACAGGTCTTCTTCAATAGTTATTTATTTTACACAGTTACAAAATTTATTTTCACACTACTTTCTCGATTATTCCATTGGTTTCGGTTCACTGATCAGATGGCTTCGATGTGTTTGTTAGTCGCTATGATACTGGCCCGCTCTGCAGGCCATTCGCACCTTTATACTCTTCAGAGCAGTATGATCCAGAACTAAAGTCGCCAGACGGTTCCAGAGTAATTATTACTTCTCGACGCTTCACGTACTACCTAGAGATACAACCAAAATCCTACCTACAAATGTAATACAGAATTCCTATAATTATAACAAGTACCTACTTAGCCTAGAGAATTCTACACTTATACACAATTATCGATCCTACCTACCTATACCTATGAGGACTCTTATAACTATAACTACCCATACTTATTTCAATATTTATATTTACATATTTACAATATTTATTATATTTACAATTATACATATCTGCTTGTGGGAATGCATTTAGTATAAATCTTAAATGATATATATCTTTGCAGCTTAGATTAGATTAGATTAGACATAACACTACCCCCCACCTAGACTGTTTCGTCCCGGAACAGTCTTGACTCTGTGTAGGTAGGGGCATGCTGATCCACGTCGACACCCTGTGGTCAGGAAGAAGTGGCAGGCCACGGATTTCTCCCCACTGGCTCTCGGCTGCGCTTGCTCGCAGCACACCATGACGCTGATGCCGACTCCCGAGAACACTGCTTCAATCATACTCCGGATTATCCGCCAGTCTCGATTAGCGCGGCCGCCACCCATCTTCGGTATTGCCAGACGCGCCTGCTGATCCTCCAACATGTAGTCACGCAGCTCAACAAGGCCGTCCCACAATGCCTTGTAGTCCTCTTCCAGGTTGCTGGAATCCGGGACAACCAGGCAGTATGCTTGTTGACGCCCCTTCGGTAGTCTCAGAGCTCTTCCTTGCGGGCTGCTCGAGGGTTGCGGTTCTCCGAATTTGTATCGGAAGACCCGTGCAATTCCTCTAGACATATCTAGATCTTCCGGTACACTGCATGCCAGTGTGTGGTCCCCAGTGACCTCAAATAAGTCCTTGTGGACTTCTGTGGTCACCCCATGGCGAATCTTCTGTCCCTCTTGCACCTTGCTCCAGAACGTCTCAAACAGGGGCGCTTCTTTGGATGCGACGCATTTTTGTACTCTCTGGGCGGGCTGGTCATTGTTTGACCACTTTGCTCTTTGAGTTGGCCGGTGGTTATCCTTCATTCGAGCTCCCGCCTCCTTGGTGTTGCTGATCTTGGACTCCAGGTTGGCGATGGTGTCCTTCGTCCTGGGCCCCTGCCCAGCTTCCAGCTGCTGGAGCTTAGTCTTAAGCCCCTTGTTCTGTCTCTCCAGGCTCAGCACAGTCTCGTGCAACTCGTCCCTCTCGGCCTCCGCTGTTCGCCGGACCCTTTCACTGCTGGCCAAGTTCTTCGTCAGCTGCCTGTTCTCCGTCTCCATGACTTTGACCTTTCTCTCGGCATCCTGGAGCTGTTTCCTCAGCCGTTTGTTCATCTCCATGGTGGTCTCTACATCCTTGCGGTCGTCTTCCAATTTCTCCGGTCCTTGAGACTTTGGGCACCTCGCGCTCAGGTGTCCTTGCTGGCCACACGTCCAGCAGTGCGCCTTCTGTCTCGTTGGCTCAAGTTGCTGCAGCACTTTTTCTATTATTTCCTCGGTTGTAGGTAGTTTGACCTCCTCTGCCTTGATTGCACAAACCCTGGCGTGGCCCCTGATGGACTGTTTGACAGCCTCAAATTCGAGAGCTCGGCTTAGCGCCTCGTTCAACGTCTTCGGAAGAGCCAGCTTCACTGCTTGCTGCGTCTCCCATTCTCTCAATCCGTTCAGGAACTTGTCCACTGCCAAGCTCTCGCAGATGTCATCAGGGAATGTCGGGTAAGCGTCTCGTACTAGGTGGACGATGTCCATCTCAAACTCCTGGAGGCTCTCGTTGGGCTTCTGCACCCTTGTGTTCAGCTGTGACTTGTACAGCTGCCCCAGGCACTTGTGGCCATAGCGCATATCCAAGCGCTGCTTCAGCTGCCCAAAGTCACCACGGTTGTCCAGGGGTATGGCCTGCAGAACCCTGAGAGCGTCTCCTCGAAGCGACAGGCTGAGAACCGAAGCCTTCTTCTGCTGGCTCCAGGCTCCCATCATGGCAGCCGTCTCAAAGAGGGTCAAGTATTCCTCCCACGACGTCTTCCCGTCGAAGGTTGGGAGGTTGTGCTTGGCTAGGGAAGGGTCATCATCCCCTCTTGTGATCCTGGTTGGAGTTGAGCATCCCTGGTCGGTCTCGTCGTGAAGGCCGCCTTTGGGGGAGATTCTGGTGGACTCCATCTGGCACTTGTCAGCCAGCTCGGCACGCAGACGGTCTTCCAGGTTTGACATCCGAGTCTCCATTTCCCCCTTCAGGGCCGAGAGGTTGGTTGTCATCTTCTCCTCTATTTCTCCTTTCAGGGTTGTGAGACTATCCGCTATCTCCGCCTTCAGGGTCCTGGCGTTGTCAGCCATCTCCGCCTTCAGGTCTTCCCTCAGGGTCTTGGAATTGTCAGCCATCTTCTCCTCCAGGGTCTTGGCGTTGTCAGCCATCTCCGCCTTCAGGTCTTCCCTCAGGGTCTTGGAATTGTCAGCCATCTCAGTCTTCAGTCCTGTCAGGTTACTGTTGATGCTGATATTTAGCTCGTCCAAGGCGCGGTCCCCCCCAGACGCCATGACAAAATATGCCGGGTCTTCGCCTGTCTGTTCCAAGGCCTCTATGAGGCGTGCCTGTAAGGCCGCCTTCCCTCCTGAGGTCTCCAGGTCCCTCTCCAGAAGCTCATTTTTAAGCTCTGTGACTTTGAGGTCCTTGACGTTCACTTTGGTTGCCATTTTTTTTTTTAAATTTACGTCAAAACAAAAATATTTTCAAATTTATTTAATACAAGTTTTGAGTTTTATATATATAGCTGTTTTGAATACGTACTTTAGCAAAAATAATAATTTGTCTGATTACACTGATTGGTAGGTAGGTACTGTCTTTTAATATTTATTTTTAATTCACCAATATTTTTAACATAATAATGTCTGATAGTACATAATTATTTATTTCGTCTCAAGTCTTTCAAACACACAGGTAGGTACTTAATGTACATTCACACACTTGTAAACAAAGGATAGTTATTCAAAAACTTTTTCTCGATGAATCTGGAACGTTCTTTTGTAATATTTTTCAAGATTTTTATTTATTTATTTTATTTTTTTAATCACACACAATAATAAAAAACTATGGTCCAATTTGATGACTTTCTCAATGCGGTAAAATAGTCATTATGTTATGTCCAGAATTATGTCCAGAATTATGTTCCATATGATGTTCCAGAATTTATAAGCAACTTGCTTTTGCGTCTTTTCTTTTAACAAAAATTTATTTAAACACTTGTTTTCACAAAAGTCAGTTCACACAAAGTTCAATTTGAATAAAGTTCATTTTAACACTTATTTAATTTATTTTATTTATTTTTAGACAGAAGATCTTAATTTTTCTTGACAATTCCGCACCTGACGCCAATTGTTACGAAATTAGGGTTCAATTGTCTTCAAATTAAAAATACACAGGTCTTCTTCAATAGTTATTTATTTTACACAGTTACAAAATTTATTTTCACACTACTTTCTCGATTATTCCATTGGTTTCGGTTCACTGATCAGATGGCTTCGATGTGTTTGTTAGTCGCTATGATACTGGCCCGCTCTGCAGGCCATTCGCACCTTTATACTCTTCAGAGCAGTATGATCCAGAACTAAAGTCGCCAGACGGTTCCAGAGTAATTATTACTTCTCGACGCTTCACGTACTACCTAGAGATACAACCAAAATCCTACCTACAAATGTAATACAGAATTCCTATAATTATAACAAGTACCTACTTAGCCTAGAGAATTCTACACTTATACACAATTATCGATCCTACCTACCTATACCTATGAGGACTCTTATAACTATAACTACCCATACTTATTTCAATATTTATATTTACATAACAATACCAACCTATAAGTCAAGGATCTTGCTTAAAAAAAAAAAAATTAGGCTGATTTATTTGGTAAGCGCTGTTTTTGTGTGTATCACACCTCAAGAGCCCTCTGCGAGCTTGGTCGTCGCTGTAGAAAGCGCCAATTCTCAAGCAAGACCCAGTTGTTGTAAGGCTGGATGGATCTTTTGATGATCGGTCTTTGGTCAAGGTTTATGAATTTTCAACCCAGCGAAGAGCAAATTTGAAAATATAGATGTTTTTTTTTTGCTCCACTGGGAATCGAACCCACAACCTTCCATTCAGAGTTTGAAGTGTTACTACTGAACTACAAAACGGTCACAATTAACTGTCAATTTTATTTTGAAATCTTTGAATTGTTTTGAAAATAATACAAAATATTTATATTATGTTTTGGAGCTCACAGACAGTAGGTGTTATCATTAATAATAAATTGCACAGAATCTGTACTCGACTTTCTTGCAAAAATTAACCCACTGTATGACGTATGTAAAGCTAGAATCATCTACCGGCTTATATGTCGTTTCAAAAAAATATATAATATATCAATTATAAATCAATTTTATTCCACCGCGGTGTATACCTGCATACTCGTACAATATGGATATAGCCATATAAATACTTAAATGAATAGACATATTTGGTTGATTTATTTGTTGAGCGCCGTTTTGTGTGAATCACACCTCAAGAGCCCTCTGCGAGGTTGGTCTTCTCTGGAAAAAGCGCCAATTACACAAGAAAGATCCTTGACTTATAGGTTGGTATAAAACTGACCACCCATAGTGTACAAAATAATTTACTTTGTCAATGTCACCCCTGTTTCAAGGAAAGTCGGCAAGAGTTGCAGGTTTTATGTTCATTTGAGATTTGGTTGTAAATTGTACGTGAATTTACACGTGTCTGTTTCTGGGCATGCATTTGATATGAGTTTTTAATTTTAATATATCTTTGCAACTTAGATTTTAGAATCTAGAATCTAGATATATAGATATATAGATGGTCATTGAACCCTTTTGTATGCAAACTAGGACTTTGTATGGTGGGTAAACTTTTTAGTTATATTTTAAAAACGTAACGACTGATTATTATTGATATTTATAAAATTTTAAGAATCGTAGCCTTTTATCTTATTTTAACCCTGACTACCAAGAAAATTGCTAAAACATTTTGTATGGAAAATTTTCACTTTGTATGGCGGCTATACTTCTAATTCACTTTTTGGAAAAAATAATGATGACAATATATACCTTATTATTATTGTTTTACATTTGTACAACATCATTTTTTATTAACCCTCTAACTGCCGAGGATTTTTCATTTTTTTTTTCTTTTGTATGGCAACTCCCTAAACTGAGATCATGATGAAGCAATGATTATTATCAGTAGATAGCACTATTTTATTAACGAATTCACAGAAAATTTGAGAAAAATCGTTGGAGCCGTTTTTGAGAAAATCGCATTTAAAATTTTCAGCTCTTTGGAAGCCATCTTGAATTTTCAAAAAAGAAAAAAATCTTTCCTTATGAATTGTAGTGACAAACTTGTTCTTTCTATTAAATATAAAACAAATTTAAATATCTTGAATTTTAATGGGTTTTTGTTATATTTTCGATTTAAAATTTGAGGTCGTGTAAACAGTGCTTTATAATATTGTTTTAAAAATATTTATTTTTTAATTTTGTAGAAATTTATATTTTTTATAATATTGTCGAACATTATATTTTTTTTAACCCCTTAACTTTCGAGAAAATCACGATTGTTTGTTTTTTTCATATGGCAGCCCATAGACACAGATTAGCAAGAGTGTTGACATACATAATTTATTAAGTTAAAAATAAATTTGTGGCAACTATGAAAATTTAAAAAGAATTCTTGGAGCCGTTTTTGAGAAAAGTGCAATTTTATGTTTTTTTTGTATGGCAGCCATCTTGAGTTTTCAAGTTGGTGTAATTTCATGTTATTCATACTTAATACATGTCCAAAAAAGTTGATGTAGCCAAAATTTGGTATCTCTAAGTCTTATACTTTGGAAAGTGACACACATACATACACACACACACACACACACACATACAGACGGACGTTTTTGAAAGATAGTGTTTTTTGGCATGTCCTGCACCAGGATAACTCATTTCCGTGAAAACCTCGAAAACAAATTTTCACACCAAATCAATACTTTCTTTATAGCCTTCAGCTATAGCAAGAAAGTAAAAAAGCGAAAGGTTGTATTACTAAGTATGAAAGAGTCTCCCGGAGAATATTGTTAGTGAGAATGAGATTTGGACGGATGAAAGTTCTACTGATTGCGTGATACACCCCAGTGGACTCGGAATGCAAAGTAGTGAAAGAAGAATTCTGGGAGAAAGTTAACATTGTTATGAGAAAGAAAGAAGAAAATGAAAGAACGATTCTACAAGGAGATTTTATTGGATGGGTAGGTATGAGACAAGATTATAGCGAAAATGTGGTAGGACCGAGTGGTAAAGGCGTAGCCAATGATAATGGTAGAGCGCTAATAAGCCTATAAATGGAGCAAAGACTCTTTACGTCTAATACCAGGTTCAACCACAAAAGTATACATTTGTATACGTGGCAGAACAGAGCGGGCAACCGAACAATCATTGATTACATATGTGTGGATGAACGAATGAGAGGGGATGTAAGAGACTCTCGAGATACCGTGGAGCTGTGCTAAACACAAACCACTATTAGCTGCGCTCGAGATTAATGATAGGAGATGTAAGAAGAGGAGCACAAAAGGAATTGGTAAGTATGAAGCGAAAAAAGTGGAAAAAAATAATGACGTAAGTATAAAAAGACGTAAGTATAAAAACATATCCAACACCGGTCAATTGGTGTAAGATATAAAAAGACTTCATCTCTAAAAACAGAAACGATCACACTGAAATTTTAAAGAAAATCGTTAGAGCCGTTTTTGAGAAAAGTGCAATTTAATGTTTTTTTTTGTATCGCAGCCATCTTGAATTTCCAGGTTGGTGCCATGCCAGTCGGCCCATCAAAATCTGTGGTTGTCAATTCTCTTAATCCAAAAATTGGTGTCTCTGCGATCAGTAGATTTGGCTGGGATATACGGTCATACATACATACGGACAGGTTCGACAAATTAGGTTTTTTGCATGTTCTGGTGCAGGACAACTCATTTCCGTTGAAACCTTAATTTTTTTTTCGGTCGAATACAATACTTTATAGCTCCTTCGGACTGCTATAAAGTAACAAAATTTTAAAATTTCTCGGCAGCGGAAGGGTTAATCAAAAATTATTGCCAGCCAATTTGAAAGCCATTATATGTATTTGAGATTCATATTAAACGTATTCTCTCAGTCCGGTCGATAGCTCAGTTGGTAGAGTGCTTGCATTCTACCCCGTGAGCTCGGGTTCGAATCCCACCGAGGAGGGTGTCAGAAATGATTTCCTATTTCGGTGTTTATTTCAAACCCCATAATAAAAATACCGGCAAGGTTTACTCAGCCTTCACAAGAAATGAGTACCAGCCCCCTCGGGAGCTGGGAAACCCCCACTTCAACTGAAGTGGTTGGCGTAAGGCCGGCCCCCTTACCTGTAAAAATAAATAGGTTCAACTCGCCACATGCGACCCCTTCGGGGATAACGCGGCAAGAAGTTACACTATATGTGTAGCTTAGTTGCGTTTTTTTTTTTTTTTTTTTTTTATAAGCAGACACGTATAAGTTCGCGCTTACACATGCCGCATGTGAACCTAGAATATAAGAACCCAATCTCAAGTGAAATTAAGCCCTGCAACTCTTGCCTATTTTCCATGAAACAGGGTTGACATTGTCAAAGTGAACCATCTTTTACAGTAAGGGTGGTCAGCCTCATACCAATCTATAGGGCAAGGAAAATGATCATACCGCAAAACTAAAATTACTTAAGCAGATTGCCTTCATTAATAATACTATTAGCTGTGCTCGAGAATAATGATAGGAGATGTAAAAAGAGGAGCACAAAAGGAATTGGTAAGTATGAAGCGATAAAAGTTGAAAAATAATACAAATACAAAATACAAATTAAACATTTTGTTTTGAAAATTAAATATCACCTCAAAACAACTTTATTTTATGCTGAAAAGTCATGTGCAGTCCACTGTACATTTAATTTCTGATACGCGCGTTGGGGCATTCTTATGGGGCTTCCACACGCTTGCCAACCCATCTCAAGTCAAGCGCACAGTGTGTCGTCTAAAACATGCTAGCTGGACAAAATTTTGTCTAATGGACTCATTTTGTCCAGCTAGCATGTTCTAGACGACACACTGTGCACTTGGCTTGTAGCGAAGCGCACAGTGTGTCGTCTAGAACATGCTAGCTGGACAAAATTAGTCAATTAGACAAAATTTTGTCCAGCTAGCATGTTCTAGACGACACACTGTGCGCTTGACTTGAGATGGGTTGGCAAGCGTGTGGAAGCCCCATTACGTTTCACAAGATTGCTTTCGTCGCCCATCCGTGCAAATTCCACATCGACGATAACACGCATATCCCTCGCGCTACGAAGGTACGAGTATGTATATACATACTTATTTTCAACATTCTAACTATGACAGAACAGATAATTATTATACAACATAATACTTCCCATACACACTGATATACTGCGCTGAGCGCAGATGGCTCCTCGCGAAATACCCGTCAGGGAGGCTTTCCCGTCAGGCACATTAGCTTCAGTAACATCGAAATTCGGGGGAGGGGGGGTTCCTTAGAGTCATGCAATAGCCTCTGATCTGGAGGACTTTCTTTTCTTTGACACGAATAGAGTTACACTAGCTGATTAACTTCATCGGGAAGGCCCTCAGCCACTTGAAAAAAAAATTGTAATGTTGTTCACCGAGTGAAGCAACTCCGCATGAGTTGTATGAACTGGGTGGGAGGTGGTGGGAGAGTGCCTTAACCCTTTATTATAAGTAAGTGAGTAAAAATGAAGTTTTAAAATACTTTGTTTAATCTTTTTTACGATATATTTTTTTTAATTTGTGTTAAAATAAAGTACTGAGGCGTTTAAGACAGATTTTGACCAAAAACGGGACTCGACGTAAAGTTTTTTGGAAAATATTTGACTTTAAAATTCATTTCCCGTGAAACTATAGCAGATAAAAAGAATATATACGAAACCATTATTGTTTTAAATTTAATTTTCTTATTTTTGACGTACAAAAATTTCAATTATTGTACTTTGATTTTGAGTTATAAAATATAATGTTACAAATACCGTTTTACCCCTGTTTCTCCTGAACCAGAAGGGTTAGAAATACAAATTTTTGGTATGTTCATTTTCTTGTTACTAGTAATGAACGTAGCATAATTTTTTTTTCTTTATTCTCATGACTCATACAACTTATATCAAAAGATCGATTTATATATTTGTTAAAAAAAATGGCCGCATTCAAAATTCTCCAGGTTTGGAGTACTTTTTTTAATGCAAAAAGCAGGTAAATAATGTAGGTCATCATTTCTTACTAGTCTCTGCCTAGTAGTCGATGAGGTAGTTTGTACCATTTTTTGGGCTTCTTTGAAGAGGCGGCATCCAGAACGCTCCAGGGTAGGATCACCAAAATCTGCAGAAAAGGCATGTACTTGATGCCGGACACCTCCCAAACATATTTCTGCCTGGTAGTCGATGAGGTAGTTTGCACCATTTTTTGGGAAGGCGTGTTATAAAGCTAAATCTGCCGTTTTTGTTTCTTACTGTGAGAAACAAAAATGGCATATTTGGCTTTATAACACGCCTTAAAGAGAGGCCGCTTCCAAAACGCTCCAGCATAGGAAAAGGCAGACTAGTGAAAAAATGATGTACTCGATGCAAACTACCAGCCTGACCATGTCTCTGCCTGGTAGTAAATGAGGTAAGGTTTCGTACATCTAGCTCTTAGTCCTACTTTACTACGCGCATACAAATTATTTGATTCACTTTGATAGATGATTTAAGCACTAAAACTTACTGATGTATCCATTATTAGTAAAAAAAAAATACGGACTGTACGTTTAAAATTTCCATTCCGTTTTTTTTGTATCACCCTGTGTCGGTTCATCTTGCAAGACAACGGATATTGCTTTGAAATTCCGTAGAAAAATAACAGCTCTTGAGAATGCCATAATAAAGCATTATAAAATACGTGTAGCTTCTAAAGATAACCTATTGGTTTGGATTCTTACCACGCAGTCCTAATTTGTTTGCCTAGACAAGTATTATGACTCCGTCCAAAAAAAAATATCCCGTTGTTTTTAAAAATATGTTTCTTATACTTTATGGCCTTAGTTAAAGAGTGACATAAATAAAAAAAATCACCCGTGTTAAATTATTATTTATCTTAATTTTAAAGTTAATTACTTGTATATAACTTAAAAAATGACGCCACAAAAAAATATTTAAAAAAACTCGTTTTTTTTACATTTTTTTGCTCGCATTTTGTTGTTTTGTATTTTGGAAATATTTTTTTTCTTTGTAATTATAGAATGATACAAATCCTAGTTTGTGGTGTAATTTTTAGTAGAATGATGTGAACAGTTTTTGCGATAATATGAAAAAACTGAAACTAATTAATTTATTTAATTCTTGAAAACAGTTTTTTCATATTATCTCAATAACCATTCACATTATTCTATTAAAAATCACACCACAAAGTAGAATTTATATAATTCTATAATTATAAAGAAAAATAATATTTCCAAAATACAAAACAACAAAATGCGAGTAAAAAATTGTACAAAAAACGAGTTTTTTTAAATATTTTTTTGTGGCGTCATTTTTTAAGTTATAATAAAAAAACTAACTTTAAAATTAAGATGCAAAATTATTTACCACGCGTGATTTTTTTCATTGATGTCAATTTTTAACTAAGGCCATAAAGTATAAGAAACATATTTTTAAAAACAACGGGAGTTTGGTTTTTGAACACAGCCTAATACAACCTAAAGCAATTTCAACATTCCGTAGCTTTATGGTTGTAATAATATTAAATAATTATTCTTTGGCTCTCCATTTAGCAAAATATGTCAACCTCTCTAGAACCTAATCAGGAGTCTAAGACAACCTTAAGATGCACGGACAATTAGCTCTTGAAACACAAGTCAAAATAACGTTAATTTAACCTCTTGTCAGCAACTTCTAGATACCAATAATGATGCAATAATAACCAGTTGGTTTTAGGACTTATAAGTTATTCTCAAGCCATTAATATGACCGAATAGCAAAGCATTAACCTTTCTAGGAGACTTATTAGACCTAAAGGCAATTTTCACAACGTAGGACGACTAAAGTGGTTACTTGGGTGCTCTCCTGAATAATTTAGTTTATGTCGCTTATGCCCTACTGCCTTTTAACCGTCAATATGTTTATTTCGTTTTTTGATTGAATGTCACAAGAAATGGTTATTTTTTCTTGGTTTAGGTGAAGGCTCCGTTGCTTCTTGGGAGCTGAGAGTTGAGGGCAGACTTCTAGAAGATTCCAAAGGGGATCCAAACAAGGTATGTTTTCTCCATCGTCTATTAAACAATTATTTTTCATGTAAATTAAAACAGCATCATTAATGTATTGTTCATGTCTCCAGGTGAAGAGGAAGTTCTCATCCTTCTTCAAGTCTCTGGTCATTGAGCTGGATAAAGACTTGTATGGTCCTGACAACCACTTGGTGGAGTGGCACCGCACCTTGACAACTCAAGAGACAGATGGCTTTCAGGTATCTCTCTTTTTCCTCATATTTCTTTAATTTTATTAATTCCAAAATAATTTAATGTACTTAAAAAATATACAATCATCTTAAGAGCGCTCTCAAAAATTTGTAATTTTAAAATTCGTATTCGTTTAGTTCGTATATATGCCACAGCGGCGCGCTCCGCGCTCTGCTCTCGCGTTCGTCGGTAGTATTTGAAGGTACGTATAATAACTAATAATATCTGTCGACTAGAAATTATTTTAACCAAAAAAGACATATAGATATATGTGTCAACTTACTTACGAAAATGGTCATTAGTAATAAAAATAACAAAGAACTTCACAGTTGCATTTCCATGTGTACAAAAAACTCGGCACAACGAAAAAAAAATCTTGAATGTTGGTACCATTTCAAATAACGGCTGCCCACTAGACCGGAATTAACTAGAGTTGACAGATAACACACGTTATAAATATTGTGATCGCCAAAATTCGTGTCAATATGTCATATTTTCAAGTTGTAGGTATATCCATATTTGAACTTTATCACTCATTTAATTATAACCACTGCAACGTGTGACAGGAGAGAAACGCAAGTGGTAGCATGTCGCTGCCTTAGTTCTTGTTTGCTGTATAGACCATTAAGCTAATTTTCATTAGCAATGTTTGCATGTGTACTGGACCAATGTGTCTTATGAAAACAGGAAATTGATATCAAAAATATTTAAAACAACTCTCACATTATCGAATTTTACGTTTTTTCTTAGCTCAGATTGTGTAGAATTTGATTCTTAAGACATTAAAAAGTCATATTTGACAGAATTGGTCTATACAGCAAACAATAACTGGGGGAGCGAAATATGTATCAAATCAGCAGGTTAGTTTCCGCTCCTCTATGTTATTACTCATGAATAGCTACGTCGCTAGCCTCAACACAGTCGTTTTTTATGCGATGCAGATAGACTCAACCTTTTCAATCCTGTTTCAATTACACCCCAAAAATTTCATATTTCAAAAGAGGAAAGAGCCCAAGTAACCACTTTAGTCGTCCTAAGTTGTGAAAATTGTCTTTAGGTCTTATAAGGCTCATAAAAAGGTTAATGCTTTGCTATTTGGTCATATAAATGGCTTGAGGATAACTTATACGTCCAAAAACCAACTGGTTATTATTTCAACGTAGAAGTTGCTGACAAGAGGTTAAATTAACGTTATTGTGACTTAAGTTTCAAGAGCTTATAGTCCGATGATCTTAAGGTTGTCTAAGACTCCTGATTACGTTCTAGAGAGGTTGGCATTTGCTAAAGTGAGAGCTAAAGGTTATTTTTTTAATATTGTTAGAACCATAAAGTAAAAGAATGTTGAAATTGCTTTAGGTTGTATAAGACTTGTCTAGGCAAACAAATTAGGACTGCGTGGTAAGAACCTAAACCAATAGGTTGTCTTCAGGAGCTACCAGTATAATATTATAATGCTTTAAAAGGCATTCTCAACAGCTGTTAGTTGTCTACGGAATTTCAAAGCAATACGTTGCCTAGTAAGATGAACCGACACAGGGTGATATCAAAGAAATTCAATGGAAATTTTAAACGTACAGTCCGTAATTTTTTTTTACGAATTATCAACACCCCTGTTTCAGGGAAGGTCAGCAAGAGTTGCAGGGATTATGTTCATTTGAGATTTTTTTTTTTATTGTAGGTCCACATGCGGCATGTGTAAGCGCGAAATTATGCGTGTCTGCTTGTGGGAATACATTTAATATGAATCTCAAATGATACATATCTTTGCAGCTAAGATTAAGATTTAGATTTTTAGATATATATATATTTATGATTTATTTTTTTGTTTTTTGGAAACATCGTTAAAATAAAGAAAGATATCATATTCCATGTCGTGAATTTTTTTATCTAAACATATATGTATATATTTAGATAATTTTTTTCACGACGTGGAATATGATTTTGTTTTTTGGAAACATCGTTTGATTTTTATTATTAAATAGGTGAATTTTCGGCCTCGCAAGGGAAGCCATCTTCGGACCTTTAGAGTAATAACGTTATAATAAAACTAAGTGTAAATATTATGTGCTGAATCTTCTCGGGGGTAGTCGGCTCCTTCCGGTAGCGGTCGGGGGTCTTCGGCAATCTCCGCCGTAGATTTCTTGCAGGACCGTCCGGCGTTGTCGGTCCACTCCGTCTGGAGCCGCTCCGGAGTCGTTCGGGCGTTCTCGGTAGCCTGGTATGTGGTGAAAGCTGCATCGCCGGTGGTGCCGAAGACCCCCGACCGCTACCGGAAGTAGCCGACTACCCCCGAGAAGATTCAGTATATAATATTTACATTTGGTTTTGTTATACTTAGTCTTATATATATTATATATATGGGGCTGTCCATATATTACGTCATTCGCATTAAAGGGGGGGGGAGTCTGGTCTGCAGATGATGGCAAATGATGTACGAGTACCAAAAGTGACGTTGTTCTTGTAAATACCAATTTCTACAAAATATACAAAATATTATGTAAGTTATATAACATTATTAATTATTAAGCTCATCCATTATTACAGCCAGAGGGGGGGGGGTCATTAGATAATGACTATAGGATGATTGTAAGGGGAGGGGGGGTCGAAAATCGGCCAAAATCGATGACAAAATTTATGGACGGCCCCTTTATATATTATATATATTATACTTGGTCTTAGCTAAATAGTTACAGTAATGAAAAAAATCAAGCATCTTAATTATAAAGCTTGAACAAAATATATAACTGAAGAATTGCCAAAAAAATTACAAAAAAATATTTTAAAAAACTCGTTTTTTTTTACATTTTTGGCTTTTTTTTCGTGTGTGCTGTATTTTGGAATTTTGTTTTTGCTTTTTAATTACAGAACTGTACATCGTTTAGGTTCCGTACTTAACATTTTTTGTATAATGTCAATAGTTTTTGAGTAAATACGGAAAATAAAGAAAAAGTACAAATAACAACAGTAAACACAAACACTATTTTAAAGGAAATTTTATAAAATACAATAATGTATATTTTTTAAAACTTTAAAATAAAATACCTGCGAGTTAAAAAGACAAACTTGACGTAAAACGTAATCCAAAGTGTTTTTTTAACATTTGACTTTCAAGGGATTGAAAAAATGAACTTACTTTCAGAGGACCCTGTAGCTGTTTTTTTTAGCACTCTTTCGATGAACAACACGTCCTGTCAGCAACAAAACTTTAGGTAACTAATGTTTCTTCGCAGTAATTGTCGCGACTGACAAATCTTTAAGAGCTCCTCGCAATAAGCTTAAAGCTGCGAAAATAGCCTTGTGGTTGTTAGTAGCTCCGCGAGATAACCTTTAGCTCTTTTTTTGGCAAACATTAAGAGTTTTTAGTTGTTATGGTTCTGAAAAGGTAAATTTTAAAGCTTACTGGTAATTTCTTTACGGCAGCCATATTTTTTCAATGAAAAAAAACTAACTATCTTAATCAACAGAAATATTTTTATTTAATTATGCAAAATTAAATATGGTATCCTATGCGATTTAAAATACATGCCTTTTTGTATGAATATAAGTTTTATTTATAATGCAACTTACCACCAAACACTTAATTGAAAAAATAATTAAAATTAAAATATTATTTTTTTTAAGTTACGAAAGGCCCGTCTCGTATACAGAACTATTATCCTAAAGTATCACGATAAAGTGCCATTCGCAGTATGTTTTACATTTCCCCTGCTTTCATAAAGCCATTTAGTATTTTGTTTGAAAACAACTCATACTTATCTATCCATTTTGAAACTTGGTAAGACGGAATATGGCGCGCACGCGCCATTATAATATGTATTTCAATTCACGGCTGTGTAAAAAATCTTCCACAGAAACATCTCGTTCTCGCTCACCCGAGCGAGAGCGAGATGTTTCTCGAGTCCTCTCGCTCTCGCTCACCCGAGCGAGAGCGAGAAAACCCGAGTTGTAAGTTGTATACGAGTTACATCCAAGACTAATTTAGAACGTAAACGCTGTCTTGCTAGGTTATATTGAGGTAAAATTAAGGTTGCCGAAGTTATATTTGGGTTCTGCCGTAGCTCGTAGAGCGGTTTTGTATTTGAGCTATAGGTTTTGGTGTAGCTCTTCGCAAGGTTCTAAAACTGGGGCCCTTTTAGCACTCACGAGGTTAGTATAAGGTAAATATAACGTTATTGAGACTACTAAGACTTACGTGCCGATTTCCATACAAAGGTTGTGGGACCATTTTGTAACCTTTTTAAAACCTAAATAGTTACTTGGGAGCGATACTAAAAATGTGTTTGATTGTATGCGTAGACTGAGATGTGAATAAAAGATGAAACATCTATGAACTGTCTTAGGTTTATTTTATCAAAGAAATAATAGTTTCGAAATTTATATTTTTAGTAATAATAATATCAGGATGAGCGCTGTTTTTGTGTAAATCACACCCCAAGAGCCCTCAGCGAGCTTGGTCGTCGCTAAAGAAAGCGTCGATTCTCAATCAAGACCAAGTTGCTGTAGGGCTGGATAAACTTTGGCGACGGATCTTGGTAATGGTTTGTGTACTTCCACTATTAATTCATTCGAACTTTGAAAAACATGTAAATACAAAAAAAAACAAGTTTTTAGTTACTCGTAAGCGTAACTACATATGTTATGGATATGTAAAGGTTCCAAGGAATTTTCTGAAAATAGTGGTCTATGTAGTGCATACACGCAGTATTTCTTAGTAAATATTTAGTTTTTCACATACTGTAAAATTGCATTTCCTTTCTCGCAATTTCGCTTTCTTGAAGACTAGAATTATTTTTTTGCGTATGATCCGTAGGATGAAGAATGTCGACCGATTATTTCTAAAATAGTAATGATAAATTTTTAAGTTAAGTATCGAAGTCTTAATCTAAATTAAAGTTGCAAATATATATATCATTTCAGATTCATATTAAATGCATTCCCACAAGCACACAAATAGAAGTTGAACATAAGCCCTGCAACTTTTGCCGACCTTCCCAGAAGCAGGGGTGACATTAGCAAAGTGAACCATCTTTGTACAGTATGGGTGGTCAGCTTCATACCAACCTATAAGTCAAGGAATGTATTATTAAGAAATTGTTGATTGCAAAAAATAATATTTTTGTAAAAATGTAACATGGAAAATCGTAAAATGTACTCGCTTCGAAAATGTTGCATATCACTTGCCGACGAATCAAAAGTTTTTTATGAGAGAGTTTTAGCTAAAAAAAAAAAGTGACGCAGGTCCGTCCTCTGTGAGCGTTGGCGCTCGTCTAAGGTTTACGCCGCGAAGCATGCATATAAAAGTCATTTGTAAAATAATAATAAAAAATAGATCTTGTGAAAAAAAAAATTTGAAAAAAAAAAAAACTAAGCTCAAGATTATATTGTTCAATATTTTAAAATAATTGGGCACAAATAACCATTTTTTGAGATTTTATTCGAAGATACAATGTACACTTTTTTGTCCGTTTTTGCTTCTAGATTTTTTTTTAAATTCAGTTTTCTTCATCTGAATCACATTTTAAATCACACCACCAACTAAAACAGGGTATAAAGTATATTTGTAATTTTTTTTAGATTTCAAAATACCACCAATTTACAGAAAAACTGGTTCAAAAATTAAGAAGGTGTTGGTAATTTTTATTTTTTCAAGTAATAAAAGCGTTTAAAGACATATATTATTTGATGCATATTGCAAATGAAATGTTTAACTAACACTTAAAGTTATCAAAATTGTATATTTGTCCATATTTATTGAAAAAAAACCACGTCAAAAACTGTGTTTTCGAGAAATTTCCTAGCACCCTCTTAAGAAAAAACAAACAAAATTAAATATTGTTTTAAACCATTTTAAATGAGTAAATTACATAACATTTTCCATAGCTTACACTATCATCTTCAGTTATAATTCTTAAGAGGCTATCTTCCTAAAACGCCGATGAGTTTTGAGCGCTATATATACGTAGTGTTATAGTATATTTATCCATGCTCGGAATCTAAATAGAAGGAATTTCTCACATTTACAGTGCAGTGAAAGTATAAATTAAAGATTAAAGATTTGAACACATAGTGTCGTGGCGCACAGGGCAAGAAGTGATTTTTTTTTTGCATTTGTGTGGCTACATTGTGTGCTTAAAACTTTTCTCTACCGTCTGGCAAATGACCGCTGTGAGACGGAAATATTTCGTGTCTCTTTCTACTTTGACGTGATATGATAAGTACAAGCTTTGCACATAAAAATGCTTTTTTGAGCAAATTATTTTCACTAATAATGTTACATTGCTTCAAATTAAATTAATGTGTACAGATCACGTACAACGATGTCTATTTCACAAATTTCTTTTGCACAGGGTTGCTTCTCGATAACAGAAAAATAATTTAAAAAAATAGTTTCATATTTTCTCCATTATTAGAAATCTTACCAATTATTTAATGTTTTAAAATTGTAATCTAATCTAATCTAATCTGACAACAGCATGAGTTCTCAATATTTTTTGGGTGGCGACTTGTATCCAGTCGTTGTTCCGCTAGGGGTGGCCAGTACCTCTGTAGATGTTTTTCCACTTTGTTTATTTGTTCACACTATAACTGGCTGACTAAAACTTGCAGGGTTTATGTTGATTTGAGGTTTGGTTTTTATTTGTAAGTTCACATTCAGCATTTGTAAGCGCGAACTAACACGTGTTTGTGGGCATTTTTTTTTTTTTTTGTAAAAACACCAACAGATCATTGACAATTTTTTCACTAATTAAACATAATAACTTACATACTAGACATCAATGCTCCAGTGACGGTGTATGTCACATAGTTGTTGTAAAATTTCTACTGTTTACATCCTTTATTATATTACCCTTCGTGGTCGTCCATCGCTTGGAATTCGATTTTCAAATTAATGCCATCACAGCAGATGAAATACATTCTCGACGTATGGAAAATCAAATTTTGTATATATGCTGCAAATTGCAATGCTGCGAGCTTTCGCGCATGTGTTTGATCGCCTACTAAAATACACTCATAAACCATTATAGACCCTTTTGTGTTTGTAACGAAAAACGTATGAAAATAAATTGACATCTAGCGGCAAAATTGGAAAGTTTTTCTTATATTTTCTTTTATTTCATGCAAATAAAAAATAAAAAACAAACAAAATAAAAATGGATTTAAATCTGTAATCTAAGTTGCAAAGATATATTACATTTGAGATTCATATTGCATGCATTCCCACAAGCAGACATTTGTAAGTTCGCGCTTACACATAATGCATGTTGACTTACAACATAAAAACTCAATCTCAAATGAACATAAGCCCTGCAACTCTTGCCAACCTTCCCTGAAACAAAGGTGAAATTTGCGTGAAGTGAACAATTTTTAAAGTATGGGTGGTCAGCCTCATACCAACCTATAAGTCAAGGAAATTATTTTGTGTATTTCTTTACATAATCTAAGTTGCAAAGATACATACCATTTGAGATTCATATTAAATGCATTCCCACAAGCAGACAGGTATAAGTTCAGGCTTACAAATACCCCATGTGGACTAACAACATAAAAACCTATTCTTCAATGAACATAAGCCCTGCAACTCATGCCGACTTTTCCTCAAACAGAGATAAAATTTGCATGCTGAACCATTGCTTACAGCACATATGGGCAACCGCCGGCCCGCGGAGCTATTTTGTCCGGCCCTGATTCATCTCGGCGAAGTAATTGAGAAATACATTAGTTAAAATAATGCAGATGACACGGGCGCTTGCAGTGATTCGGGGAAGCTCGTATACGCACCGAAGGATTACGAGCGGGGCCCACCCCCTCCGCGCTACATAATATAATAATATATATTATTATCGCAATGCATCCGATGGTTTGTGTTTCGGCAAAGTTCGTAGGCACGAAATATCCCGAGTGCAGCACACTAATTCCGTCCCCCTCCGCGCCGCATTCCCCTTATTTAGTGTTCACGCGACTTCTGGTCTGGTTTGTTCTGTTAACTGGTGCGTTCTGGCGTAGAAGACAGTTTTGTTTGTCAGTTCTGAATATTGTTTTTAAATTTGTGACAATGTCAGGGGTTATGTCGAAAAAAAGAAAAGTTGATGCAGAGTGTCGAAAATTTCAAGACAAGTGGACGGAGGATTATTTCTTTATCCTGAATAAAGGAATGCCCGTATGTTTGCTGTGTAAGGAGTCCGTATCCGTCAACAAAGAATTCAACTTAAAGAGACATTTTACTTCGAGGCATGCGGATCACCAACAAATAAATGAACAAATTCGAAAAGATATGATACAGAAGTTGAAGAAGAACTTGGATACCCAGCAACAAATGTTCAAAAAGCAAATAACGCAGCACGATAGCGTTGTTAAAGCCAGCTTTGTTGTAAGCGAAAAAATTGCAAAGCATTCTAAGTCATTTGGTGAAGGAGAATTTATTAAAGAGTGTCTGCTCGACGTTTCAAGTATAATCTGTCCTGAAAAGAAAAAAGACTTTGAGAGAATATCTTTGTCGAGACGTACTGTTGTCCGACGTATAGAAATGATGGCTGATGATATCAAAAAAAGTTTGAAAGAGGTGATTACTGGATTCGAAGCATTTTCAATTGCTTTGGATGAGAGCACAGATGCCTCTGATACAGCACAATTAGCAATATTTATCAGAGGAGTTGACGTGGACTTCAAAATCACAGAAGAATTATTAGCTCTACAGCCGTTAAAAGGAACGACTAACGGTAAAGATATATTTGAAGCAGTCAACATAGTCTTCGAAAGCTTTGGGATTAAATGGAGTGCACTATCTGGCATATGTACTGATGGTGCCCCTGCAATGGTTGGCTTACGGAAAGGATTTATTGGAGTTGTTAATGAAAGAGCAATAGAATTACAGATCCAGCCGGAAAATTTAACAAATTTTCATTGTATTATCCACCAGCAAAATTTGTGCGCAAAATCGATGAAATTCAAGAATGTTATGGATGTAGTAGTAGCAAGCATTAATTTTATTAAGTCACGTGCACTTAATCACCGCCAGTTTAAGGTGTTTTTGGAAGACCTATTTTCAGACTATGAAGATGTGTCTTATTACTGTGAAGTGAGGTGGTTGAGTAAAGGAAACATGTTGAAACGATTCTATGATTTGAGACAAGACATTGCAGATTTTATGGACATAAAAGGAAACACAATCAACCAAATAAAAGATAATCAATGGGTGTGTGATTTAGCATTCCTTGTAGATGTCACAGGATACCTAAATGATCTTAATTTAAAACTACAAAAACAGGGACAATTGGTTCATGAACTGCATAGCCATGTCAAAGTTTTTTGTAATAAGCTTAGATTTTTGAAAAATCAGATAAGAGGTAAAAATTGTTACCATTTTCCTAATCTATCAAGGCATACAAACATCACATATAATTCTTATGGAGATGAACTGAAGGCACTAATAGAGCAATTTGATACGAGGTTTGCCGACTTCCAAAACAAAGACTCAACATTCGCTATATTTGCTCGTCCGATGGATGCTGATGTAAATAATGTGCCAGCAAATTTACAGATGGAACTTATTGAGCTTCAGGGGGATTTAGCGCTAAAATCACAATTTGACAAAGTTACTTTGACGGATTTTTATAAATTATATTTGGTGGAAGAAAATTATACAAACTTATGTAGATTTGCAAGAAACATCATTTGTCTTTTTGGCAGCACGTATACATGCGAACAATTTTTTTCGAGGATGAAGTACACCAAATCGAAAATTCGAACGAGGATAACAGATGAAAATCTCGAAAATTCGATGAGATTATCATTAAGCAATATCAACGCCAATATTGATAGTCTCGTAATTCAAGTACAAAGTCAATCGTCACATTAAATTTTATAAGCAATTAATGTCGTTCATTATATAAATAAATAAAATATGCAAGAAGTAGCAATGTGTTTTATTTAATTTAATATTACCTTAATATAGTTAATAATTTGGTTCGGCCCTTGACACGGAGACAGAATGATAATGTGGCCCCAGACCTAGGAAAGGTTGCCCATGCCTGGCTTACAGTATGGGTGGTCAGCCACGTACTAACCTTTTAGTCAAGGAAATTATTTTGTTTAGTTCTATAATCTAAGTTGCAAAGATAAATACCATTTGAGATTCATATAAAATGCATTCCCACAAGCAGACAGGTATAAGTTCGGGCTTACAAATACCCCATGTGGACTAACAACATAAAAACCTAATCTCAAATGAACATAAGCCCTGCAACTCTTGCCGACTTTTCCTCAAACAGAGATGAAATTTGCATGGTGAACCATTTCTTACAGTATGGGTGGTCAGCCACATACTAACCTATAAGTCAAGGAAATTATTTTGTTTAGTTCTATAATCTAAGTTGCAAAGTATGTATATTACATTTGAGATTCATATTGCATGCATTTCTACAAGCAGACATTTATGAGTTCGCGCTTACACATGCTGCATGTGTACTTACAACTTAAAATCCCATTCCAAATGAACATAAGCCCTGCAACTTTTACCAACCTTCCCTGAAACACAGCTGAAATCTGCAATGTGAACCAGTTCTTAAAGTATGGGTGGTCGATTTTCTTTTACAAAGACTTCATGTTTTTATTTTACATGTTTTCCGAATTTTAACGCCAGGAAACTATGTGCAATATACACATTCCCAAAATGTTAAGGGGTTGGGCTGCGAAGCAGCCAGGGGCAACGCCCCTAGTTTTATATAATATATGAACCCATAATTAATCATCATAATAATATAAGCGCGCTTGATTCATGACGAGTACATTGAGTGCAAATACCAGTCAATACATAAAATTGTATATTATGCCTCAAATACCCAACGCTCGTCATTATAAAACGTTGCAGGCAAAATCACGAAAGCAGAAAAAAAAACAAGAAAGAAAAAAGAAGAGAGAGAAAAAAAAAAAAAAAGAATGTACCAATTGATTAGCACCTTAGAATTAATTCATTACCGTTCAGATAATATGATAGATAGGTGCGTAAACAAGACTTGAATATTAATGCACTTACCATTACAAACAGGTCAAATATGTTTAAAAAAGATGGGAATATGAATATTACATACATGCATATATACAGGGTGACTGGTAATTCGACCTATTCCTTGAAAGGGGTTATACTAGGGTCTATTTGCAACATTTTTGACCTTGCTAACTAGGGGTCGAAAATCACTCATTCTCGAGTTATTTAAATTTTTAGTTTTTTTTTTAAATTTACCATTTTTCGAACTAAAACTCATGATTGTGAAAAAATTTCTTAATTTTTTGCAACAAATAAGTGTTTCTCTTATAGCTGATAAATGAGCAACTACTGAAAACTAAAATTCATGTGAAAAAATCCCAAACCCTCCAAAATAAAAGGTTTTCAACCCCAATTTTTTTTTTTGTTTTTTTATAATTTTTTCAATCCAAAGAGGATAACTAAAAAAAATGATAACACACTTGGCGTACAAACTGCAGGAATAACTTTCACAACTCATAAGCTTTCGAAAATAGTGTAAGTGTTGGAACTTTTACAACACATTTGCAAAAAGAACCTTTTTTAAACACGCAAAAGGGGAAATGTGAATTTTAATAAAAAAATTATTGGTCTGGAGAAAATAAGTAAACTCTTGTAATAACTGTTAAATAAGCTAAATTATGCTAAAATAAGTTAAAAACGAATAAAAATAATAAAATAAGAAAATTTTAAAGTGTACTTACATGGAAAGATCACAAATTTTGCTCAAATTGCTTTCCCGCGTTACGAATGCAAGCACGAAGCCTGCAACGGACTTCACTCAAAGTTACTCGCGATGAAAGCCCATCTTTTTTCTGTTGGGCAGCTGCTACAATCCTCTCTCTAAACTCTTCTCAACCCTGAGTATCTAAAAAAAAAATTGTGGACCGATGAATCTAATTTCGAACGTGACGAAATTACAAATTTTCACAATCTGCATTTTTAGGCCCCTAAAGGTCAAAATCCAAAGAAGGTGCTTACCAGCACAGATTTTCACTAAATGTGTGAATGGGGATCGTACACAATAATTTAATTGGACCATTCTTCCTGCCAGCACGCCTATGATTTTTTTCTAAGAGCTATCTTCCCTGTTAGAGGATGTGCCGCTTACCACAAGAATGGGTATAATTTACCAACACGATGGATGTCAAGCCCACTATTACCAGGGCGTGCGACAGTGGATGGATGACAACCATCCACTGAGATGGATTTGTCGCGGTGGCCCGATTCCTTGGCCGGCAAGAAGTCCTGATTTAACACCATGTGACTTTTTTATTTGGGGTCATATGAAGGCATTAGTCTATCGCACACCGATTTCATCTCAAGAAGAGTTGAGAGAGAGGATTGTAGCAGCTGCCCAACAGATAAAAGATGGGCTTTCAACGCAAGTAACTTTAAGTGAAGTCCGTTGCAGGCTTCGTGCTTGCATTCGTAACGCGGGAAAGCAATTTGAGCAAAATTTGTGATTTTTTCATGTAAGTACACTTTGAAATTTTCTTATTTTATTATTTTAACTTATTTTTAACTTATTTGAGCTTATTTTAGCTTATTTAACATCAATTATAAGAGTTTACTTATTTCCTCCAGACCAATATTTTTTTTGATTAAAATTCATATTTCCCCTTTTGCGTGTTTAAAAAAGTTTTTTTTTGCAAATTTGTCGTAAAAGTTCCAACACTTGCACTATTTTTGAAAGCTTATGAATTGAGGAAGTTATTCCTGTAGTTTGTACGCCAAGTGTGTTATCATTTTTTTGAGTTATCCTCTTTGGATTGAAAAAAAAATAAAAAAACAAAAATAAAAATTGGGGTTGAAAACCTTTTATTTTGGAGGTTTTGGGGTTTTTTCCCATGAATTTTAGTTTTCAGTAGTTGCTCATTTATCAGCTATAAGAAAAACACTTATTTGTTGCAAAAAATTAAGAATTTTTTCACAATCATGAGTTTTAGTTCGAAAAATGGTCAATTTTCAAAAAAACCTAAAAATTGAAATAACTCGAAGATGAGTGATTTTCGACCCCTAGTTAACAGGGTCAAAAATGTTGCAAATAGACCCTAGTATAACCCCTTTCAAGGAATAGGTCGAATTACCAGTCACCCTGTATATGTATATATACATATTTGGTCTGCTAGTACATATATATAAATATATGTATGAAGAAGGAGGGATAAAGAAGTATACATACTAAGTTAATGACGCATACTATATAAAGTTTGTTAAATGTCTACAATTGATTGCGCTTTAAAGGCCACGAGGATTGCTCGCTTGAAAGTAGTGACCGGATCAGAAAAAATATCAACATTAGGTACGACTTTCGATACATTGTTATACGATCTCATCAGGCGTCCAATCGGGCAGAAATGTCCTACATTGGTGTTATATTTTTTTAGGCGAAATACTTGCCCACTTCTTAGTTTAGAGTTAGCGTAAAAGCACAGTAGTTCCAAGTCCGAGGTGTCCAAGTTACCCTGGACTAACTTACGAAGGTACATCAATTCGGCGACGCATTCGGGCATGCATTTGATACGAGTTTTGATTGTTAATTTAGCTTTGCAACTTCGATTATAGATTATTACAGACTGTAACTGTAACTCTGTCACCATTCCGCTAGGGGTGGCCAGAGCCTCTGCAGAGTTGCCTCATTTTCAATATCGACGGACTTTGGTCGTTTTCAATATAGCTTATTCGATCTTTGTTACAAAGATGTATTGACATTCAAGGCTTATTCATATTTAATGCACGCCTATAATATGCAGGCACATCTAAATTCACGCTTACACATGTTGCATGTGTACCTACATACATTTTTTTTTTACTTTCTCTGAAATAGCGGTGACATTGGCAAGTAAAAACATTTTTTACAGCATGGGTGGTCAGCCACATGCCAACCTACAAGTGAAGGAACACAAATATATGATCAACTCAACTTAACTAAGCTACACATATAGTGAAGCTTCTTGCCGCGTTATTTTCTAGCCAGACAAATATGGTTGGTGAAGACAATTTTAATTCACAAAACTATTTATAAAAAATAATGATTCAACTTCAAAACCATCGATATATTTTTTTCAATCAAGAAAAAAACCCATTAAGTTTTTAGATTGCGACCCCTGGTGCGTGAGCCAGTGGATTCACACACACGTCAAAATCAGGTGTTGTATGCGTAAGCTTGCGCGCTGGAAATTTCTTAGACAATGGGACGTGCTCTCAGCTCTGCATCTCAAGCTCGAATGACGGTGAAACGAAATAAACAGCCGCTTTTATTCTGTAGCTTTTCGCCTAACAAAATTGTATGGAATTTTCGAAGCTGTTTTTTTCTTGTTTTTTGTTAAATTAACATGCATTATCACGAAAAAAAAATGCGGTCAATTTTGAGTTTGATTAATAAACTTACTATTCATATATATTTTTTGTATACTTTCATTCAACAAATTCAAGTTATTCATTGAACCCAGATAGCATTATTTCGTAATATTTCATAAGTTTGTGTTCATTTTGACAGAATTCAAATAACTTTTATCATTTTTGGAAACGGTCAATCTGTAAATTATACATTTCTTTATTTTATTCTGACAGTAACAGATTTAAAAAAAAAAGTAAACATAATGGACATTTAAAACCCAGCACACCGTTTTGGACGTATTCGCTCTATGGGGTCTTAAATATACTATGGAAAAAATAAAATAAATAAAAACTTGGATTTACTATTTTTTTTTGTTTTCCAACAGGAAAAATCCTTAAAACTGGGAAATTGTAGGTTTCTATATCGGGGGTTGGGAGATTTGCTTCTCAGGATTAGTTGCCGTGGTCTATTGGAGCTGGAGTTTCCAGATGTTATTCCCATATCTGCCATGGGCTTCTTCATTTTGTGATCATATGATTAAATGTATTCTCATAAGCAGACACGTATAAGTACGCGCATACACATACTGCATGTGATATTACAACATAAAAACCCAATCTCAAATGAACTTTAGCCCTGCAACTCTTACCGACCTTCCCTGAAACAGGGGGAGACTATTTTATCAACAACAACAGTTTCAATAAAATCGCATCACATCATTATCACACTGAAGAAGCCCATCGCAGATATGAGCAAAACATTGGGAAGCTCCAGCTCTTATAGACGACGACAACAAATCCCGGAAAGCAGTTCTCCAGAATCATGAATACTTATTTTTAGGTAAAGCGGCCAGGAGATAAGAATGTCCGCTGCACCATCTTGCTCCTGCTGGACTACCAGCCTCTGCAGTTCAAGCTGGATCAGCGCCTCGCTCGCTTACTGGGAGTGCACACCCAGACCCGGCCCGTCATCATATCCGCGCTGTGGCAGTACATCAAGACACACAAGTACGTGAAACAACATGTACTCTATGTAGTTAGAAACTTGCTTGTAAAGCAAAATAAGCTGCACAGATATTGCAACTTCTTACCGCATGGTCCCCAAAGGAGTTACGTGTGGTGTGTGGAACCCATTTATTTTTACAGGTAAGGGGATCACTGTGGGGGTTTTCCCTGCTCCCGAGGGGGCTGGTTCTCACTTCTTGTGAAGGCTGTGTAAACCGTGCTGGTCTTTTATTTTGGATTTTGAAATAAACACCAAAATGGGAAATCATTTCTGACACTCTCACTGAGAATCAAACCCTAGCTCTCGGCGTGGCATGGAAGCATTCGACCAAATGAGTTATCGTTGGGACGTTTTCGGAGCTTGGTGGTCGCTACAAGACCCAATTTCTGTAATACTGTATGGACCTTTTGTGAACGATTTTTTATTTTGATTATAGATAAATAGTCAAGTCTAGTAAAGTAAAGTACAGTTAAGTCTTTGAAAAAGACATCCTGCATAATTGTATTTCTCATTTCAGGTTGCAGGACGCCCACGAGCGGGAGTTCATTGTCTGTGATAAGTACCTGGAGCAGATATTTGGCTGCCAGAGGATGAAGTTCGCCGAGATCCCGCAGAGACTGAACCCGCTGCTGCACCCGCCAGACCCCATCGTCATCAACCACGTCATCTCAGTGGAGGGCGGGGCGGAGGCCAAGCAGACAGCCTGCTACGACATTGATGTGGAGGTGAGGCATGCACTTCCTCTCCTTGTAGACCGTGGAGGGCGGGGCGGAGGCCAAGCAGACAGCCTGCTACGACATCGATGTGGAGGTGAGACATGCTCTTCCTCTCCATGTAGATCAGGCATGTCCAACTCACATGGTGTTGCGGGCCACATGATCTATATTACACTAAATTGGGGGCCCCAAGTCCCAAGGCTAAATATTTTCATCATATAAAATGTTTGATGGGAAGGGGGTAGAAATACTCTTAGTGCATTTTCTCACCAAACAAATTCTATACAACGGTCAGAATTTGTTTAGTGGGAAAAAGGTGTTAATTTTAAGAATGACCGTCAGTTGATTTGTTTTGTAAAAGTCCCAGCGGCCGCGTGTTTGCCATGCTTGTTGTTATGTTTTTGATTTATTGCTTCCAAGTCGTCCGCTCTAGTGATGCTGAGGACCAGGTATCTTTTTGGTGTTCCTTGTGGACCCTTCTGGAGAGATTGAACAGAATGGCTGTACTGTTTGCCGTGTAGATGAAATATAAATGTTTAATTATTTTATGATAAATTTCAGGTTGACGACACTCTGAAAGCTCAGATGAATAGTTTCTTAATGAGCACAGCAAGTCAACAAGAGATACAAGGACTTGATACGAAGATTCACGAAACGGTAAAACATGAGTTTTATTTTCATATTTCAAATTAAGTAAATCAAGATTTTGGCTGTGTCGCCATTAAGGAGTGTTTTTGTTCTTGTTTTCTGTCTCTAAATAAAATGTTGTATTCTGTTGCAGGTGGATACAATAAATCAGCTGAAAACCAATAGAGAGTTCTTCTTGAGCTTTGCCAAGGACCCACAGCAGTTCATACAGAAATGGGTCGTCAGTCAGACGAGGGACCTGAAGGTGAAAACATTTTTTGCAAATTTAAGTCTTGTACGTTAAAGGTATAGCTGTTAATGGGCTCTGCACTAATTCCATAGACAAAAAAATGTGACATCCCACGGCTGGGTTGTTAGAAAAAATGCAATAAATATTTTGTTGTTGGTTGGTTGGTTGGTTGGTTGTAGGACCGTGTAGTCACATATGAGTGTCACATTACCCGTTGAGAAAAATATTTGTGCCGAGTCCGAGTTCTTCAATATCAATGGTTCACTTTGCCAATGTCACCCCTGTTTCAGGGAATGTCGGCAAGAGTTGCAGGGCTTATGTTCATTTCAGGTTTGGGTTTTATTTGTAAGTACACAATCAGCATTTGTAAGCGCGAACTACACGTGTTTGTTTGTGGGCATACATCTGAGAGCGTTGAATGAATATATCCTTGCAACTTAGATTATAGATTATAGATCCCTCTTTTAGGGAAGGTTGGGAAAAGGTGCAGAGCTTATGTCTATTTATTATTTGGTTCTTTGTTTTGTAAGCGCATTTGTAGCATGTGTAAGTGCAATTTTACATGTGTCTGCTTGCGGATATGCATTTTAATATGAATCTGAATGTTATCTTTGTAACTTAGATTTTATATTATAGCACAGTTGTAGTTGACTTTTTCATTCCATTATATATAAAGCCAGCCGTGTAACTCACATTATGTTTTTTGTTTGTAGACCATGACGGACGTAGTTGGGAATCCAGAGGAGGAACGTCGCGCTGCGTTCTACCAACAACCTTGGGCACCGGAAGGCGTCGCTAGATACTTCCACTCCAAGCTTCAGCAACGCCGCACAGAACTGGATTCTGCTCTCACCAACAGGAATCCTTAAGCCATCAAATAAACACCGCATCCTACAGTATCCTGGTACTTGTGGGACCTTTCAAAACTTGGAGATGTCTGAGGAATGTAATACCGATCGATTTACAAAGAATATAAAGCACAAATGATAAAATATTTAGTTTTATTTATGTAAATATGTTACATATAGTGCTACATGGATATTACCAACTTGGTGGAAATCAAAACTACCGCCGCAATCTTGTTAAATGTCTGTTTTGATAGTCCACCATGATGTCTGGGTTGTTTCGCTCGTGATTCTTGAATTATGTTTTTGTTAAAAAAAAAGCCAATTGATGTGCTTTAAGTTATAATAAATTGTGTCAGGGATTAAATATTAAGGAATATTTAGTTCAAGTGAAAGAAAATGATGATTATTAATTATGACAGTTGGTAGCTCTGAACATCACAGCAGGGCCCTCACTCAACTGTCACCTACATCCAGTGTGGACCCAGAACATTTTTTAATTTGCTACTCTTTCTTCGGGAGCAAACATCAGTTTTGTACTGTCCTTAGCACCCAATAACAAAATATTTGCTTGTTTCCTAGCACCCCCGGCAAGTGACTTCACAATATTGTCTGGCAGTTCATGTGCTGACCTCATTACCTGTGTAGCACTATAAGTTATCATGTGTTGAAGTTGGGCATCCTTTTGAAAATTAATGCCCAAAAGGAAATATCTTTCAACATTTGCATCCACAAATTCATTATTATCCCCTTGTTTTAGATTTTTGTAAAGAAAAAAAGAATGTAGCCCCACAGTTCAACATTTTTCTGAAAGTGACTTATTTTTGTAAAAAAATTATACATTAAAATATGTTTTCATTGGGGATTTCGTATGTAATTAATATTGAAAGAGTAGTAGCTATTAATCATATCCATGTAATATTTTTATTCTGGTTTTTAATATTAATATTTTTTAAGAAAGATTCTGTAGTATTACTTAATTAGAAGATAAATAAAATTGATAAAACAAATTTATATCTTTTCTATACCTATTAATTAAGGCATTGGACGAGCAGCGCTGGCAGCAGTTGATGAAGGAGGCCAAAACCCAGCCCAGAGTGTGCCGATAACAGCAAGGAGTATTTTTTTTCTTATTTTACTGCAGAGGGAATGAATGATGTAAGAAAAGGACTCCAATATTCCAAAGACAGAAAATATGTAATGTCACACCTGGGTTTCAAAGTAATATTTTATTTTAGTTGCAAAAGTCCCTACTCCCTTAGACCTGTGAAGTTAGCACCCTGAGAAAAATAGTGATTACAAATTTTGTGCACAAGCCACAAGTTTTTTTATTTACTTCATAAAATCAGTTTATTCAAATCACAAATATTCAAATGCTGTTTTTTTATTTTTTTTTAATATAATCTTTCTTCATGTTGGAAACGTTTTTAATCTATCAATACTGAACAAAAAGTTGAGAATCCGTGCCAGATTTTTTTTTAGTTTTAGTATGAGGCTACCTTTTGGCTGAGTTTAGACACACGAAAGTTTTTTGAAAAAGTTTCGATAGTGACGTCAAGCAAGATGGCCGCTCCGCAGTGACAGTTGCTGGCAATTTTGATATTATGATGATTTTTAAAAAATGCCGCATGACCCGTTTATTTCGTAATGTTGGGTCAGACTGAGTTGTCAGACATTTCCACCACAGAGTATATAGGTACTTAGAGAAGCTACTCTATGGCTTAGGGGTAGGTACGTACTTCGAAACCCCCCTTCCTCGCCTTCTTACTTCCCTTCCATACATTCTGCGTGTTGGACTATGATCTTGTATGCATGTGTGTATTATACACGCGGCACGCGGGTACACTCACACCACTATAATCATATATTATTATCTGCCATGATATTATTTATTAATATTATTATTATTGCTTTAAGCTGTCAAAATAAAACGCTTATATTTTGCACAATATTTATTTATTCTAGAAAGATTAGTCATACAATCACAAAAATACACACTGTAAAGAAAAAAATTAATTAAAAAAACCTCAATGTAAAAAACACAAATGATATGGCAAAAATAAACGTAAGTAAACAATCAAATAGGCACCTGTCTATTGTCAAGGACACTGGCATTCTGTATCTGTATTTCTTGCAAAAGTTTTGGATCCCTGATGATTGTCCCCTGATGATGGCCTGAGGACCGGAAATGTTTATAATATGAAATCTATACACTTTAATTTCACTTTCTTCGGCTCATCAGCCGACAGCCTTCAAGGCTCAGGGACACCTGCACCACTCTGCCTTGTGCTGCTTCCCTCCATAGTCGCCTCACTCCCAAAACTTCGGCGTTGGCTTCGACGTTCTCTGCCCACCGCATCCTACGTCCCGGGGGTCTAACGCCTGAGGGGGCACCATCCAAGACAGTTCTGATGATCCTGGAGTCTTCTGCACGTGCTACGTGTCCGGCCACTGGAGTCTTCTTGATTTCATTAATCTCTACACTCTTCAATAATAGTGAAAATACAACAGTTAATTTCAAATACGCTTGACGTTTGTGGCGCCCATTGAGTAGGGTGGCGCCCCGGGCCAAAATCCTACACACAGTTCAACCATCATTATAAAATATTTTTTCATCAGTTTTTTTTTAATAAAAAATGAGCAATTTAATAAATACTAAACAAAATAAAGTTTATTGGCGCTTAAACTCTTTTTTTACATGAATAACAGTAAATATAAATTATTAATTCAAATTTATTTACGCTCATTCTGATTTCAGTTTAAAAAACGACCTCTTCCCCTTCCTCCTTCCTCATAACCATACATTCCGCGTACCATAGATCGATTACAATATGGCTTCCGAATTATAAAACAGGGTAACCAGTAGCAAAATACTTGTGAACGGGGTCTGATTTCCACTTCGGAGTTAAAATGTCTGAAAAGTCAAAGACAATAATGCTATGGACTCGACATGGACTCGACAATTTTGGTAGGTATTTTAAATTTTTTTGTTAATTTAAAACTCGTAAACCTTTATTTTCTGTGAAAACTAAGAACAATTTGGAAAATATAAAATAATTGTTAACCCCTTGAAAAGAAAAAGGAAGTAGGTAATAATTAAATTGAGTTTGTTCTTACTTTTGGATAAAAAACAATTTTATTTAACGACGGTGTTTTTTTCCATTGCAACGTTTTAATTATATAATGATTCCGTGAAACTTTTCACGGAAGAAACATGTTAATCAACAATTTTTATAAGTCGTAAATAATTTCAGTCGTACTTAAGGGAAGTTTAAAGTTTAATGTTGGTCTCGGCAAATAAGCGCCAAAAACAATGACACAATATAATGTGAACACAATATAAAATACCAATGCAATATTAATGACACAATTGCAATATTGCATTCTGTTTCATAAAAATATTTTTGAGGTTAAGAACCCGTAATATATTTTCACAACTAACATTGGAGTATTCAGCCAGTTTGTACTTACAACACCACGATGAATTTTAAATTATCTGTATGATTCTTTTTTTTACCGACGCATAGTAAAACTTAACACGTATTAAAATAATTTAATTCCTACATTATTTTAATCCCATTCGATGTTTAAAAAAAACCGCAACAGCTAAATGCCATTAGAAGAAAAAGATTCCGTTTTGTTCAAAAAATATTTTGTTCAAATGTGTGTGGAGACGGAAAACCCGATAGTTGCCGCTAAAAATCGCTGTCTGACGTCACTATCGAAACTTTTTCAAAAAATTTTCATGTGTCTAAACTGAGCCTTATTCAGCCTTTACATGGCCTTTACAAAAATAAGATTCTAGTGCTTTGGATGCATTTTTTTACGCACCGCTAGCTATTGTATAAAAATTAGCAACATGCTATTAAAGGTAAAATTGATTAAAAAGAACCGTTCGTTTTATAAAACTTTAAACCATCGTGCCTTCTACTGTCTCTATTTGCGTTCAAGTTTCAGCCATTTTGTATACCTACCTACCAACGGAATGGTGCGGACAGCCCTGGTGCGGAATCGGCGGAATACGAATGTTGTCACTCCTGTCAAATTAAGAAAAATCTATAAACCGTGAGAACTGTGAAAAATACTATCGAATAATCTTTGAAAAAGATTACAAACAAGAAGACTCAGCAGTTATGGAAAAGGTTGAATCTCCAAAGGAACTTTACAAGTTGTATCCTTTTTAACATAACCTCAAATTTCGTTAATATTTCTTTTTTGAAGGAACCCTGTGCGGTAGACTCCCTAGATTTAAGAGACTCTAGGGGTCTATGACACTTGTTTTAGTGCCGCAGAGGTGTTGGTGATGTGGCAGTTTATGTCCTGATCAGGTTGGGCCGTTAGCTGCGCAGTGCTGTGGTGTGTTGCGTTGTGTTTTGAGACACTGGAGAAAATGTCGATTGATATTGGATTTGAATAGGGCAAGGTTAAATTGGGATGGAAACACAGATACCGGTAACTCACTCCATAAACGGGCAGTTTGGCAAAGGAATGAGTTGTGAAAACACCAAGTTCTCATAGTTTTGATATCGACTGCAAATGGGTGAATGTGAGCTGTTCTACGAGTTGCCCTTGTTGTGACGAGAGGAGGAGGTATAAGTGAGGATATTTCATCAGAACAGACACCATTATTTTCAATACAAGATAGATAATACTTTCTTTAACTGATTTTAACATAAAAGATTGGTTGAGATACCGTTCCCGACGCCCCGCTATGCTCAGATAGCGTATGATGTTTTACGGGTGGATGCAGAGCCGAAGAGAAGCAAGATCACCAAAGAAATGAGTGTTGAAGAGAACATATTAAAAGTGTGAGTAACATTGACTTTCAACGTTAGCTTATATGATTTTCATTAAAAAAAATCTGATGAGTTTGTGGTGTATTCATTCCGTATAAAGTCACTTATCTTAGTTTGAAACGCCTGTGTCTTACCACTGTAGAGATTCCAGTCATTTGTAATCCTGCTTATTTTATTGATCTGGTCTTTCCTTGGTATTCCGCTTCCACGATCACATTTGTACATTTATTTAAAAGTAGCTTACTATCCATTGTTTCGAGATGCCTAAGCATCTCATTGTACTATTTTGTAACTTTATTCTCACGTTCTTGTTGATACCGCACTCATTCATAACCCAGTCATTACGCATCATATCGTTCTATTAGTTGTATAGAGTAAGTCATTGTTGTTGTGTATTCTTTACTCGGTTCACCTCTATACCCCGTCCACGTCTCACTTCCATACATCAGAGTCTGTAGCAATACCATTGTGCCTACTTATAAATACTTAATAATTTTCAGGAATTTCGCCGGCACTGAAGTGAAAAATCTGCGTGTAGGAGTGAACTCTTTCTTTGAACATGTTATTCTTGCTTCAGAGACCGTGGAGTCGTTTGGCCCTCCTGTTAGCGATGAATATTCTCATTATTAATTAATAATCATTAATCAACGGTTAATTGAGAGTTTAGGAGAAATGCCTGAACACACTCCAGCGCCCACCCCAGCACGCTCTATCTATGGCTTCGCTTTGTTTATAGCGTTTAAAACATTGTTTGTGCTGTACTTATGTTGGGCCATCATTCCAGACGAGTGGTTGAACGTAATGAATATTTACTACTACCCACAAAAGTATTGGGCTGTAGCTGTTCCCATACAAATGCTTACAGCTTTAACATTGTTTGCGTTCTTTGTCTATCCCGGATTAAACCTTTTAATGACGCCGCATATCGACGACTTATCAACGATAACAGACAACTTTGCGCTGAAGAAAAGGTCAGCTTGCGTAGACAATACGGAAGGAACTGTGTGCGACTGCAAGACAGAACAATGTCTTTTGAAGAGATGCGAGCAGACTTGCGAGAATTTTAATGAGTCTCGAGTACCCCCTGCTGAAGATTTAGAGATAAGTGATGTATGTAGACTGTTGTATTATAGATGTAAATAGATAAGTTTGTAGAGGCATTCACTTTGTAAAATAAATAAACTTTGTTTTTGAATATGGCAAGTATATTCAGTTCCACCACCGGTTACGCAAACAACCTGTCTGCATCCTCAGGTGGCTAAATAATTACTTATTTACTTACTGAGCCACCTGAGGATGCAAACGGATTGTTTGCCAAACCGGTCGTGGAACTGAATATACTCGCCGTAATAAAAAAAAGTTATTTTATTTATTTTTATCATTTAGGTTATTTTAAATTTATTCTGTAATTATGGTCATTTGAGATGATTACAACTTGAAATGAATTTAAAAATTGTTTATTAGATCAACGTTTACTGGAGGAATTACTTTCTTCTAGACATTTTGTTGGCACCATAACCAACATCCTCAGGAGACACCTTTGTTATGTGGTTGGTTACGATATAAATTTTGAAGTTTGTGAACAGTTATGTTTTAATCATTCCTCTTGTGCTATGCTGTGCACTCAGCGCCCTTGGAGTGTAAATTTTCACAAGCAAAGCTTTGGAGAAATCATCATCATGATGTTGTTATAAGTGAGGTTTCCCTGCTCCCGAGGGGGAAGATTATTATTTATTGTGAAGGACTGAATGAACCTTGCCAGTAATGATTTTGGGCTTGAGAATGACTGAAAACATCCTTGGTGAGAATTGAACCCTAGACCTTGAACGCAAGTGCTTACTAACTGAGCTATCGACCTGACAATGTTCTTTATAGACACTCTGTTGCCTATTGTACTAAATCACACTTGACTTACTTTCTTGGGCTCACGAGCCTTGAAGGCTCAGGGCCTCCCGCACCACACTCCTCCAGGACTCTGTCTTGTGCTGCTTCCCTCCACGGTCCCCTCACTCCCAGGACTTCAAGGTTGGCCTCGACATTGTACTATATCACAGGATGTGCTGATATTCAGGTCTTTACTTTAAATGTCCATTAATTTTTGCCTTAGGTAATTGTAAAAATAGGCGTTGCATTACTCATAGAAGCTGACTGATATTGGAGCACAAAAAATGGCCAGTTAGTTTAACGACAAAAAATATGATTTCAAAAGAAAGACAGCAACTTGCTGTGTAAGTTTTTTTTTCTCATGTCAAAGTTTTTTTTTTTTGAAAATGCATAAAATTTACATGCTGTATTGGATTTTTTAAGCACTAATTGTTAATTATTTAGATGTTATTCAAGTATTGACGATAGTTACAAATTGTTAATTAAGAAATTTGTTAGAATGATGAATATTTAATAAAAGTTATGTATGTCTTAAACAAGTTGGAAAAATTCTCACCGTGTTTTCTTTTATACCAATATCCATAATATTTATGTTCATTAATGAAATTAATACAAGATGTATTAACAAACCCTTATTTGCAACATATATTTTCCTCAGTGTTTCTTCATTATAAACAATTGTTATTTCCACTGGCTGCTGTGTAAATGTGTTCCTCTTGGATCTCAAATGAGCCTCTGCCATTGGTTTGAAGTTATTGGAGAAGTATCTCTATAGTGCCCTTGTAGTGATTTATCACAAAACGGCACTTTAAATATTGTTTTATTATTATTCCTATTACTCTCTGATACTTCGGGCCTCTGGTAATTACCAATCTCACAGTGTGACCCAAACAAATAAATAATGGACTCCACACAAATTACATAGATAACAAAATTGTGACACAAGGTTGTTGACACAAAATTGTGAAAAAAGAATGTGATGATATGGAAAAAGAGGTAAGGGACGACCGAGAAAAGTATGTAGTGGTCAGATTGAGGAGATTGTGAAAGAATGGGATATACAAATAGAGCGTAAAAGAGGAAAATGCATGAAAAAGGTGATGGATATGAATGAATTGACAGAGGTATGTAAGGATATGAAGAAATGGAGGCAGCTATGCACTGTGACTGAGTTACAGTTATAGGATGGGAATGAGAAAAGAATATTGATAATATCTAAAAGAAAATACTAGAATATCAAAATATTAATAATTCAAAGCAATATCAATGTTTCTTGTGCTGACTATCCACTCTCTAGCAGCCTTTTGCGAGTAAAAATAAAACACGCCTTTTAAAAATGCTAGAAAATATCTTATTATAACAAGCATTAAAAATACATGGATTTTGTTTAAAAACTGGCCACCCGAGAGGAAGACGAAGAGTAGGACGGCCCAGGGGTGAAGTGCAGAGGGATGCAGCGCAGCTGATGCAGGTTGCGACTTGGAGGACAGGTACAGTTGGAGGCAGAAGTTAAGAGGCCAAGGCTCGAGTTCGGCGGTGCATTGAATAAGATGGATCTTGTTTCAGTTAGTACTGCATTTAATTTTATTATCATTTTGGATTTATGCACCAAACACAATTTGTCATTCAAGGATTTCAAGTTAATAATTGTGATACAACATTCAAGTAAGTTACAAGACATAGTCCAGTTCGTATCTAGCGTAATGGTTGTGTGGGTCGTTCTGTATCCTCGGGTATCCAGCAACGAGGGCGTCTTGACCTCCTATGTACAGGGTGTTGTAGATCTTCCAGTAAACATCGCGAACTTTCCTAGCAGGGTGGAATAGGCCCTGAAAACAAAAACAAAATTATTAGTATTTGATTATGAAGAAACACATAATGAGAGACAGTTCATCTACTTCATTTAACCTTTTCCTGAACTTTCTTCTTTAGCTGAAGAATAAAAATAATAGGATGATATATTTGGTGAGCACTATTATTGTGTGAATCACACCTCAACAGCCCTCTCTGGGCTTGGTCGTTGTTATAGAAAACACAAATTCTCAAGCAAGACCCAATTGCTGTAAGGCGGTAGGACCCTAGGTGACCGGTTTTTGGAAAAGGCAAATGAAGAATCAACCCAGTGAAGAGCATGTTTGAAAATAAAAATATATTTCTTTGTGCTCCGCCAGGAAATGCACTTAAGACCTTCTGATAATGAGCCCATATCATTAACCACTAGACTATGGACTAGTCAAACAAGTGAAGTTCATGAAGTCTGTTGAATGTGACAGCCAGAGAAAAATCCTGCAGTTCTGTAGTCACAGATTACCTAAAGAGACTTGTGTTAATAAAAGTACAATTCCTCATGATGGTCACTAACTTTCACAAGAAGAAGACTATTAAAATGTATACCCCACAGTTTCACATGCAAAATAAACAGATGTCCCTGCTCCATAACACAACTCGTATACACAGTTCATTTCATCGTCATCATCATCCCCATCGAAGCCCATCGTAGTCATGGGCAAAACGTCCGGAAGCTCAAACTCCCATAGACCACAGCAACAGATCCCGGAAAATATCACTCCAGCATCATCAGCCGGCCGTGTAAGCCTCAAACTCTAATTAAATTTTTGTTGAAATTACCTGCAACGCATACTGCAGTATTTTTATAGGGCCAAGAGCGACGCGGAGCCCCTCGATGGCATCCATAAACGCCTGGACGAGATGCGGCGAGGTCTCGAAGATGTTAGGCCACACATGGTTGAGGAGGTGGACCAGGGCATCCTCACAGCCAAAACCATACACACCCAGAGCCATGTGCTTGATGGCCGCACATGCTGTCTGCCGGTGGACCAGGTCCCTGGAAATAAATCAAGAGTATGATGAAGAAAGTTATGACTCTGGATAAAATGAAAGAAGTATGAAAGGACAGAATGAAATGGCGGTTGATGTGTAATGTTGACGGCTAGGGCTAGAGTTTTTCAAATTTTTTAAATATTAAATTAGAATTTTGTATTTGTTTTTAATGTTTATTAGTACATGTTATTATTTAATTATTTTTAAAATGTAATTTGTTTTGTATGTTCCTTGACTTAAAGGGTTGTGCCGTCCTTCCCTGAAGCAGGGGTGACATTGGCAAAGTGAACCATTTTAACCGCATACCAACCATACAACGCTGTGTATGTTCCTTGACTTATAATGTTGACTATTGTGTTAGGTTGACTATTTATATTCACCTGTCCATGAGTGCATCTTCCAGCAGTGGGCTGACAGCGTAGATGTAATCTTTCCCCATCTCTCCGATGTATTCAAACAGGAAGGAGAGCGACTTTAGAACACCATTCTGAACATTCAGCTCAGGGACTCGGTATTCATTCATCAGAGCGGGCAGGACTGTGAACGGTGAGCAGGTCTCAGCAACGATGGCAATCGCAACAGTTGTGCACACCCTGAAAGTATAACAGGATTAATCTCATATATATAATTGTCGTGTCACAGTGTTTGTGGTCACACTCCTCCGAAACGGCTTGACGGATTCTTACGAATTTTGTACACATTTTTGTTAGGTATGAGGATCGGCCAACAAGTATATTTCATACAGCTATATGATTAAGAAGAGCGTACACAGTTTTTTTTTTTTTTGTATTTTTTTATTATTTGTCATCAAAACATACATACGATTTGGAATTTTCATATTCCTAATCTCACTTTTAAAGTTTTAATTGCGAATTTAGTATTTACATAGGAATAACACTTCTTTCATCATTCAGGCTTCACACTCTTCCGAAATGGCTTGACCGTTTTTGAATGCAATTTAGCATTTTAGAAAGCCCTTAACCCCTTCGGGGATAACGCAGCAAGAAGTTACACTATATGTGTAGCTTAGTTGTGTTGCATTACCTTAGTTTTAAATTTAAATAAATCAATGGAAGAACCGCACTCGATGTTTCCTATGCCTGGCTTTGCCGCACAACAGTTTTAGACCATTTTCAGAAAACGTGAAAATTAACCTAGAGATGAATAGTGTGAAGTTTGGTTCCAATAGGATTTTTGTTTTGGCTGTTTTTGCGTAAAGGCGGCTTCTTTTATGCATGGAAATAATTTATTCCATGTACCTAAATGACGGGTACAGCTAGTAACCGGACGGAAATCTTAGGAACTTGGACAGAATATGATGACAATATAATTGAAGCAACTCTGCAGAGGCTCTGGTATTATATAAATATTTTAGTGTTTACCTATTTTGTCGCTCTTGCACTTTGAGGTTATTCAACAGGGTAGCTAAGACATCATGCGGCCCAATGGCCTTGGCTATGTAACCAAATGTGTTGACCGTGGCGCGACGGATCGCCTTTTTGTGCGCCTTGAGCAATTCCAACAGCTCAAAGCAGATTCGCATCCACTCTCGCGCTGACACATATTCGGGTCCTCGATCAGCTATGCGCCCGACTAAATCAATGCAGTTTTCTTGTACTTTTTCATGCCTAAAACAAATAAAAAAATCAAGTATAGTTTACAACAAAAATTAGTACAAATATTGTTACGAATAAGCAGGACATTGTGTAGTTGTGTTTGGTTTGTCTGTGTTAGTGTAATAACAAGCTCTCTAAAAATAAATAGATGGTACTAATAAGAGTAGGGACCTGATAAAAAAATGTATTTGTTTGAGATTAATTAAGTATTGAATTGAATGTTCTGGTGAAGTCCAGCTAGATGGTATGTAACGATTTTCCATTTTTCGAGAATGATCTTTATTTTTAGTATAAATTAATGACCGAAATTCCCTGCAGCTTGAGAAATCAATCAACTGTCAAACAAACTATACTGGACAAATATGACTCTAAACCCAAAGTGATAAAATAAATAAGCCACAGTTTTAATTTCATCAAACCCGCTTAAAAACATAACATTAATAAGAAAGAAAAGTTTTACAATATGTTACCTGTTTTTCAAGATGGGAGTGAGTCGAGGCAGCAGATCTTTGATTGGGGGAGTCATTTTCGTCATGCCGATAACGTTGACGATTGCCTTGAGAGCTCCTAGAATGGAACCCAGCACCTCAGGATATTCCTCACCGAGGTATTCATACAGCACAACACCTAAGTGACCCATCAGCTTCTCCTGAAATCACAAATAACAGTGTTTATATTAATGACTTTTATACTTGGAGCAATAAAACAGGCAATCTATAATCCAAGTAGCAAATATATATTCACATTTGAGATTCAAATTAATAGTATGCCAACAAGACACAAATAAAACGCAACAAAGCTACACATGTAGAGCCACTTCTTGCCGCGTTATCCCTGACTGGTTCCGCATGTGGTAAGTCGAACCTATTTTTTTTTACAGGTAAGGGGGCCAACCACTTCAGTTTGAAGTGAGGGTTTTCCAGCTCCCGAGGAGGCTGGTACTCATTTCTTGTGAAGGTTGAGTACACCTTGCCGGTATTTATTTTGGGTTTGAAGTGGACGCCGAAACGGGAAATCATTTCTGACACCCTTGGTGGGGATCAAACCCCTGCTCTCAGCATGGAATGCAAGCATTCCACCAAATGAGCTATCAACCGGACTTTTTACGAGCTTGATCGTCGCTAAAAAGCGCCAATTCTCAAGCAAGACTCAGTTGCTGTAAGGCTGGATGCACCTTTTGATGACCAGTCTTTGGTAAAGGTTTATGAATTTTTCAACCCAGCAAAGAGAAAATTTGAAAATGTAAATGGTATTTTTTCGTGCGCCGCCAGCGAACCCACAACCTTCCATTTACGAGTCAGAAGTGTTAATCACTAGACTACGGACCGGTCTAGTGTGAAATGTTACCTCTTGGCAAGTCTTCATGACGACGGCGATGCGAGCTATGAGATCAGCCGCCTGCTGCCGCACCTTGGCTGACTTGTTATTGAGCCTCCACAGGATGGTGCCGCAGATCTGGGGCAGGTAGGGCTTCACTCTCTTGCCCAGCTGGTTGACTATGGTGCCAAACCCACTCAGCATCACCACATCCTGCATATCAAACAATAATAATAAATTATTAGATCAACACTAAAAAATATAATTATAAATTATTTGTATTATTAAAATTTTAACTATACCAAAACATTTAGGTGGTCTGGTCAATAAAGATCAATAGACTGTAATTGGCTGGATCATAACATCAGAGTCTGGAAATTTTGAGCGGGAGACTCCAGATTTGAGAGAATCTAGAGGTCTTTAACACTTGTTGAAGTGCCACAGAGTGTGGGTGTTGGTGATGTGGCAGTTGATGTCCTGATCCTCTAATCTAATCTAATCTAATCTAAGCTGCAAAGATATATATCATTTAAGATTTATACTAAATGCATTCCCACAAGCAGATATGTATAATTTCGCGCTAACACATGCCGCATGTGGACCTACAATATAAAAACCCAATCTCAAATGAACATAAGCCTTGCAACTCTTGCCGCCCTTCCCTGAAACAGGGGTGACATTGGCAAAGTGAACCAATTTTTATATTATGGGTGGTCAGCCGCATAACAACCTATAAGTCAAGGAACATACATGACAAATTACATTTTTTTAAAATCAAAGAATAAAAATAACAATATATACATGGACATAAAAAACTAAATCATAAAAACCAAATTCACTTTAACAAACCCTAGCCGCCAACATCACAGATCACAGATCAACCGCCATTTCTTTCTATCCTTGCATACTTCTTTCATTTCCTCCAGAGTCATAACCTTCTTCATACAAGCTCTTCTTTTATTATGACTCTGGATATTCCATTCATTCGCAATTTCGGATATTTGGTCCATCCATACCTTTCTCGGTCTTCCTCTACCACGACATCCATCTATTCTACCAACATATACTTTCTTCGTCAGTCTTTCCTCATTCATTCTCTCCATATGCCCAAACCATCTTAACAAACTTCTTTTAATCTTCACTTTCACACTTTCTTTTGCACCACATTCTTTTCTTACAAAATCATTCCTCACCCTGTCACTCCGTTTTTTCCCAATCATACTTTAGTCCGGTTGATAGCTCAGTTGGTAGAGTGCTTGCATTCTACCCCGTAAGCTCGGGTTCGAATCCCACCGAGGAGGGTGTCAGAAATGATTTCCTATTTCGGTGTGTATTTCAAACCCCATAATATAAATACCGGCGAGGTTTACTCAGCCTTCACAAGAAATGAGTACCAGCCCCCTCGGGAGCTGGGAAATTCCCACTTCAACTGAAGTGGTTGGCGTAAGGCCGGCCCCCTTACCTGTAAAAATAAATAGGTTCAACTCGACACATGCGACCCCTTCGGGGATAACGCGGCAAGAAGTTACACTATATGTGTAGCTTAGTTGCGTTTTTTTTTTTTTTATACTTCTTAGAAAGTCCATTTCAACAGTATGGACTTTACTAATTTCACTTTCATTCACCGTCCAGGCCTCGCTTCCATACATCAAGGTGGGTAAAAGTATGCCACTGCGTACCGCCAATCGAGCATTTTTAGAAATGTTTTGATTTTTGGCGATACAAGCTGTGGCACCCAGTACACACCTGCCCTTCATTACTCTTCTTTCAAGTTCACCTGTCATTCTTCCATCTTTCTCAAACTTACTTCCCAAGTATACAAACTCATTTACCACATCAACATTCATTCCGTTTATTTTAAATTCGTAGTTCGTATTTTCTTCATTTCTTTCAAAAATCAAAACTTTCGTCTTACTTGCATTCAATTTCAAATAATTACCTAGCAGAGCTTCGTTCAATCTAGAGAGCATCGTTTGCAATTCTACTGCTGAGTCCGATACAAGAACAGCATCATCCGCATACAGTAGAACACTCACTTTGCTCTCTCCTATCATTAATCCACAATCATCAAGTCTAGCATCTCGAACACACTTGTCCATGACTATGTTAAATAGCCATGGGCTCATCACACATCCTTGCCTTACACCCTTAAAAACTTCAAACCATTCACTATACTCATCATCAATACGAACACATGCTGTACTATTTTCATAGTTTGCATGCACCGCACCTAGGAGAGCCCCATTCACTCCGTATGCTTTCAAAACATCCCATAACATACCTCTGTCTACTGAGTCAAAAGCCTTTTCCAGATCTACAAAGGCCGTGAACAGCTTCCGCCTCACCGACAATTGTTTTTCGACAAGTTGTCGTAGAGTAAAAATCTGATCAACACAGCCTCTACCGGCCATAAAGCCGGACTGTATATCGGAAATCCTTTCACTAGTAGTCAGAATCACATTTTTTATTATCACCTTACAGAAGACTTTTCCTGGTATACTGAGTAGACTGATTGGTCTGAAGTTCTGACAGTCTTTTTTGTCCCCTTTACCTTTGTAAATGGGAACAATGACTGCCTTCCTCCAATCCATCGGTACTACTCCTGCATTCACACAAAGCTTACATAATTCGTACATCCAATCTATCACGCATTCACCTCCTGCTTTCAACATTTCACCATTTATTCCATCAAACCCAGCAGACTTTCCATTCTTCAAACATTCAATAGATACTTTTATTTCTTCTTTCAAAATCCTAAATTCATTCTCTTCTGTCATTTTTCTAAACAAAATTCTTTCGCCCCGACCAAAAATCCCTTCAAAATATTCTTTCCATCTCTTACATACTTCATCCTTCTCCCATACCATCTCACCAACAGCACTCTTGATTCCTGGGGTGGTCAATGCAGAATCTTTATTCCTATTGGCACCGACCCATCTCCAGAATTCCTTCCTACTGTCGGTGAAACTCCTGTTCATTTTTTCATCAATCTTTCTCTGTTCATTCGCTTTGCTTTCATAAACTACATTCTTCGCCATTTGCTTGGCTATCTTATATTCATCTTCTAGCTTTCTATCATTCCTGTCGTTCAGCCACTTTTTGTAACATTCCTTCTTCACTTTCACAGCCTCTTTTACTTTAGCATTCCACCAGGCATCCCCTTTCAATCTTCCACCTTTCGTTTCTCCACATACTTTTCGAGCACATTCAATCATTCCTTCTTTCATAAACTTCCACATGCTTTCAATATCTTTTTCATTCACATTCTTTTCAAGTTCATTCACACTTAACTTTTTTTGTATTTCTGATTTATACTTCACTTTCACATTTTCATCACTCAGACTTTCTACTTTTATTCTTGGCTTTCTTACTTTCTTCTTACGTTTCTTCTTTCTTACTTCTCCAATCATTATTTTAGCGCATAAGAGATAGTGGTCACTGCCTATTTCAGGCCCACGATAGACACGGCTATCTCTTACGGCTCCTCTCAGTCTTTCATCCACACAGATGTAGTCAATGATTGTGCGACTTCCCACAATCTGCCTTGTGTACAGATGCACATCCTTATGTCGAAACCATGTGTTTGATGCAAAAAGGCTGTGCTCTACACACAAAGCTATCAGGTGTCGCCCATTATCATTGACTACACCTCGTCCACTAGGACCAACAATTTTCACACACTCATCTCTTTGCGTACCTACCCATCCATTCATATCTCCCAAAATTATAATGTATTCATTCTTCTTGCTTTCGCGCACAACTGCATTCAACTCATTCCAGAATCTCATTTTCACGTCCATACACTCTGAATCTACAGGTGCATAACAGGCCACCAAGAAAATTTTCATCCTGTTTGTTTTGAGTTTAACAGTCAAAACTCTTGGAGAGATTCTTTGGTAGCCCGTTATGCATCCTTTTACATTCTCACTTATAACCACACCCACACCCTGTCTTTCATTCCCATCTTCCACACCTGACCAGATATACAGTTCACCATTCATTAATACTTTTTCACCATTCCCTTTCATTTTTGTCTCTGTCACACCCATCACTTGTATTCTTTTTTCATTCATCACATTCACAATTTCCTTTTCCTTACACTCATTCATTCTTCTGACATTCCAAGTTCCAATCCTCGATAGCGAAATAATAATAATAGCATTAGGATTTATTTGGTGAGCGCTGTTTTTGTGTGTTTCACACCTCAAGAGCCCTCTGCGAGCTTGATTGTCGCTATAGAAAGCACCAATTCTCAAGTAAGACCCAGTTGCTGTAAGGCTGGATGGACCTTTAGTGACCGGTCTTTGGTTAAGGAATATGAATTTTTCAACCCAGCAAAGAGCGTATTTGAAAATATAAATGGTATATTTTTTATGCTCTGCCGGGATTCGAACCCACATCTTTCCATTCACAATACAATTACATTTCTTAATTTATATGGCGCCTTCTCATGATTTTAAATCATTCCAAAGGGGCTTGTTCGAAAGAGAGTGCGAAGAGGTGGGTCTTTAATCCCCTTCTAAACCCAGCTTCCAGATCCATCTCACGCAGGTTATCTGGAAGGATGTTCCATGCAGCTGGAGCAGCCACCTTGAAGGCTTGTTCTCCAAACAGTCTTGATTCCTAGATCTTGACACTCCAGACGACTGCTGCGTGACGCAGCTAACCACAGTGTTGCCGTCCTATCGACAGTCGCTGGAGCTATTAGGTCCCTCAAATACTGCGGCGCGGTTCCATGCAGGGCCTTGAAAACCAGCAAGCTGATCTTGTATTGGACTCTCTCCGGCATCTTCAGCCAGTGAAGGGACTGCAGGTGTGGTGTAATGTGGCAAAATTTTGAGGCGCCATGGATAATTCTTGCCGCTGCGTTTAGCACAGACTGGAGTCTCTTGGAATTGTGGTTTTCCGACGTAGATTGCGTTACAGTAATCGATTTTTGACACGACAAAAGCATTGACAACAGCTTTTAAAGCGTTTACTGACAGGTTTCTTCTTATATCTCTAATTTGCCGAAGAGCGAAGAAGCCTGCTCTGGTTGTCTTAGATATTTGTTTATCTAGAGTCAAATGCTGGTCAATTTCAATGCCGAGAACACGAACACTAGTTGCTGAAGTAACGAAGCTTCCGCAAATCTCAACTGGTGATAGATTTAGGAAGTGTTTTCGCTTTTTAGTCACCATGTAAAGAAGTTCCGTTTTATCCGGGTTCAGGATGAGCTTGTGAGACACCATCCAATGCCCAATGTCTTGATTCCTTTGGTTATAGTGTTAATTGCTTCACACATGTCATTTGGCTTGCAGCCAGTCAAGAGCCCTTCCTCTAACTCCAAGGGTGACATCCAGTTTCTTCAGTAGGATCTCGTGGTCAACTGTATCAAATGCTGCGCTCATATCCAACAGAGCCAGAATCGCGGCATTCCCTTTTTCTACGCTAAGGGTCAAGTCAGAGAGCAGTCCAACTATTCCGGTTTCCGTGGAGTGGTGTTTCCGATAGGCTGATTGTTTAACTGAGTGTAGTTGGTTCTCATGCAAATATTTTGATAAGCGAGTGGCTACAACTCTCTCAAATATTTTGGCAATAAAAGGCAGGTTTGAAATCGGTCGAAAATTGCTGAGGTTATTTGAATCAAGCTGTGTTTTTTTCAGAACTGGGGTGATGTAAGCTGTCTTCAAAGCATTTGGAAACTGTCCGTTTTCAAAGGAAGAGTATTCACGAGTCCGAAGTGTTACTAATGGACTACGGACCGGTCAAGTGATAATAATAATAATAATATCAGGCTAATTTATTTTAAATTACAAATGATAAGAGAGCGCCGTTTTTGTGTGTCACACCTCAAGGGCCCTTTCCGATCATGGATAAGACTTTCTAAAAAGGTGTGTCTTGAGTGCTCTGCGTACACACCCACAGATTTGGAGTTCTTCACCCCGGGTGGCAGTCTGTTCTACCGGACCCGCAACACGGATAGCGCGGTCTCCGAAATTTGTACGAATCTGACGGCTTGGCTGAACCAAATTGACTGCTTCATCGCCCGCGGATCTGAGTGTGCCTCCTTACACCCATCCCAACAGGCAACATCATGTCAGTCAGATAAGGTGGAGCTAAGCCATTGATGGCTTTATATACCATCACACAAACATGGTAGACCACCCTCTCCGGGAAACGAAGCCAAGAGTGATGTGAGCGAATTTGGGTATCCCGAATATGAGTCTTGCTGCCGAATTCAACACGCATTTGAAAGCGATTGGACTGCTTCTTTGGCTGACCACTATAAAGCGTTGAACAATAGTCAATCCGAGACATCACAAACGCGCTCACTAGGGTTTGACTGTATCTGACGGTAAACACTTTCTAATAGCCTTTAATTGGCGAAGTGAAAAAAAAGAAGAAGCTATTGTGGCATCTATTTGCCTTTCCAGTGTCAGAATCCGATCCAGTAAGGGGCCGTCCATAAATTACGTCATCGATTTTGGCCAATTTTCGACCCCACCCCCCCCTTACAATCATCCTATAGTCATTATCTAATGACCCCCCCCCCTCTTGCTGGAATAATGGATGAGCTTTATAATTAATAATGTTATATTACTTACATAATATGTTGTATATTTTGTAGAAATTGGTATTTACTAGAACGACGTCACTTTTGGTACTCTTACATCATTTGCCATCATCCGCAGATCAGACCCCCCCCCCTTAATGCGAATGACGTAATATATTGACAGCCCCTAAGAATCCTAGAAGTCTCACTGAATCAGAAGGCTGGATTAGCTTACCTCCTGATGCTAGAGTTAAGTGGATCTCCAACAATTTAATAGATTACTTTATCATAATATAATGTGTTTACCTCAGTGATCTGCTCTTGGAAGGCGTACAAGATCCCGTCAATAAGCTGCTCCTCAAGTCTGGAGTCAATGTCGGCGGCTCCCAGGTTGCCCATTATCTTCTCTATGGACTCCATCACCATCTTCCTGTACTGCTCGTTCTCATCCTTCAGGTCGTCCACCACACGGTTAATGATCTCTGAAGCTCCAACCTTAACAAAACAATTCATTATATGAAGATTTCAATTACGATTATGTTGATTACTGATAATAATTCTAATCTAATCTAAGCTGCAAAGATATCTATCATTTAAGATTTATATTAAATGCGTTCCCACAAGCAGGCATGTATAATTTCGCGCTAACACATGCCGCATGTGGGCCTACAATATAAAAACCCAATCTCAAATGAACATAAGCCCTGCAACTCTTGCCGTCCTTCCCTGAAACAGGGGTGACATTGGCAAAGTGAACCATTTTTTACAGTATGGGTGGTCAGCCGCATACCAACCTATAAGTCAAGGAAGGATAATAATTGATGTTCTATAGTCTGTAATCTAAGCTGCAAAGATATATTAACATTTAAGGCTCATATTAAATGCATGCCCACAGACAGGCACATGTAGGTCGCACCTACACATTCTGCATGTGTGTATATAAATAAACAACAAACTATTTATTTGCCTAGCAACCCGGCCCTATAACATCAAATTTTTGTTGTCCATGGAATTTGTGCCGAGTCCATTCATTGATAATTGTTTGATTCCATATTTTTGGTTCATTTTGACAATTTCACCGGCCTCAAGAAAGGGCGGAAAGAGTTGCAGGATTTATGTTCTTTTGAGATTTTGTTTTTTATTTTGTAAGCGCACTTGCTGTATGTGTAAGCACAACCTTACACATGTCTGTTTGTGAGCATGCATTGCAACTTAGATTATGATAGAACTTTTACATCCCAGACAGGACTACAACATAAAGAGCATCTTAGATCATAAAACTCTGCTAAATTACATTTGCAATAGAAAAACAAATCAAGTATATAACATTCGATAGACTTCTTCTTCGTCGGGTCAGACGCTACATTATTTTTGCCTAGATCCAAAGATGATCTATGGACTGTTGGGCTCCGCATTCGCACTCAACAAGCTCTGCCAACAACCGTTCTCAGCCTGTTTAGATTAGATGGACTGATGCTTCACCTTGTTAGCGATTTCAACAGTTGTGTCGACCAGCTGCCTGTAGTTCCTCCTGTCCAGAGCCATGCGGTGGTTCCAGAAGTGCTTGAAGAAATGTGGCAAGATCTCATCCATGATGTACTGGGACTCCACACCGTCTGTGGCGCAGCACTGCTTCACTACCTGAAATCAAATAGGTTACAATAATGTTTAAAATAAAATTTCATGCAAATTTAGTACATTATCAAGACAAGCTCTGTTGGATAAGGAATCAGATTGTAATCCTACCTGAAGATGACCATATAGGTCGAAAACGTTTGTAAAATTATAATTCAAATATATCAAAATCGATAGGTTGGTATGAGGCTGACCACCCATACTGTAAAAAATGGTTCACTTTGCCAATGTCACCCCTGTTTTAGGGGAGGTCGGCAAAAGTTGTGGGGCTTATGTTCATTTGAGGTTTGGATTTTATTTGTAAGTACGCATTCAGCATTTGTAAGCGCGAACTACACGTGTTGGTTTGTGGGCATACATCTGAGAGCTTTAAATGAATATATCCTTGCAACTTAGATTATAGATTATAGTGTGTGAATTAAACAATGTTTTAATAAAAAAATTGTGTTTTTTTTTAATTTAAAAAACATAAATCAATTAACATGAATTTTCAGTGTTAATACACAAACCATAAAAAATATTCTTACTGGTGTTGTCCCAACTCAAATACCTCATTAGGTTGTAGGTTTCTCTCATTCTGAGGCAGTATTTTATGTGCGTAGGGTGTCGCCTTCATCGATTCCATTTATCCTTAGGATCCTGAGGTACTATTTCATTAAATGTCTTTAAGATTTTATCACGAGGAAAAGGCGCAGATATATTGAAAGTTAATAAGTACAAGATGGACAGATAACAAAATGAGAAAGCATAAACAGTTTCACATTTGCAAATTAAATGAAAGTAAAAACTATGGTCACAGCTTTTACAAGTTGCGAACTTGAAGACAGACGGAGTTTAAGCTCGAGGTTGAAGAAGGGCAAGGCTCGAATAAGGCTGTAGCGCCATTCAAGAATGAGTAAACATATTCTATCTAAGGCAGAGGTTCCCAAACTTTTTCAAGTCACGGCACCCTTTGAAATTTGCAGTTTTCTCACGGCACCCTAGTCATGTAATATCGATCTGTGGTAGGTATATTTCATATTTGTACGGCTGAATTCCATTAAATGTTTGTATTAATGTATGCACACAAGCTTCTGCTTTCGCATGAAGACATCTGGCCAGGCAAAATAGGTTGGTGAATTGCAATCCTCTTCACAATTTTTTTTTTTTAAAGACTTCAGGGGCGCCTCGCGGCACCCCTGATCTCTCTCCGCAGCACCCCAAGGTGCCGCGGCACCCACTTTGGGAACCTCTGATCTAAGGAAAACAAATACAAAGATGAGGTGCATGCGTTTATATTCAATAACTAGAGAATAACAAGAGTTATTCACACACAGCTAATCTATGGCTATTGAAGAAGAAAAACTAGTGTTGTTTGTTAGTTGGACTTACCTTAAGCACAATCTTCTTCATTTCCTCATCAGGAGACTGGAACTCCCTAATGAGGATGAGCATCACTTCCCTGGTGTAGTAGTTGGCGTACTCGGCATCCATGAGCGGGATGAGGTTGCCGATGGCTTTGAGGAAGGCGGCCAGGCCCTTGCCGCGGTGCGTGCGGATGCCCTTCCACAGGGGCTTCAGCACGGAGTCAAACGACTCAATGCCGTAGGGAGTTGCGGCTTCAGCGAGCGCTGCGCTGGCCAAGGCCGTGATGGTGCGGACCTTCTGCTGCTCGTCAACTAAGCCTGTAATCAAAATTGTATTACTTTCCAAATATTGTGGATATTCATCTTTACCCCGAATACAATATTACATAAGCTCCCCTCAATTGTGTAAATAAAATGAAATTAAATCACTCACTAGGAGTGTTGCTATATCGTCCATAAGTTTTTATATTTATTTATGTTGAAAGTTATTCTATCTGGGCCACATTTTGCGGGGGCTAAAGTATCAACTGCTGTATTCGATAATGAACTTAGTACAAATTTTAGAATAGATTTTTCTCTGTGGACAAACTACTGATGTGGCTAGGACCTTAGCAACAAAACACAATATATCAACAATTCAAGCAACACCTCTGCGGCACCCTTACACGGTGACATAGAACCCCAAGACTTAAAAAAATTACGGAGCCTCCCGCACAGGATTCCTTAAAAAAATATACATATATTTTTGCCTTCTCCCTCGCAGCTGTGACTTCACAATTTTTTTGTCTCTGAATTTGGTGCTGAGTCTAATTGTGAGTAAAAATACTGGCGTTTTAGGTGGAATGGAGCAGGAATGAAAAAAAAATATACTGTGAAATTTCATACCGTGCTCAATGATCTCCACCAGGTTCTTGAGATGAGGCAGGATGGCACAGCCCATGAGGATGGCGATCTGCTGAACAATCTTGATGCCGGTGTGGCGCGCCTGCCACGACTTCTTGGAGCGGCACACGGCTTTCAAGAAGGGAAGCAGCGAGGGGATACCTGAACATAATAACGCAGTTATGGTACAATCATCATCACCATCATCTTAGCCTTGGCTTGTCCATTGCTGGACACATACCTAATCATTCATCACCACAATATTCAGCTTCAAGCTGTTTGTATCTAGCTGCATCCTGCAACGCTAACCAGGGGTGGAAGTCTCGATGGTCGTCAGTAGATCGCACTGTACCTATTTGAAGATAGGCAAAATAAAACATGTCGGTGCCTGAACAGCTGTTCGTTGTTCCATATAAAATGGATCAGCTGTTGATAAACCACCATGTTTTATTCCATCCTATCTTCAAAAAGGTACAGTGAGATCTACCGACAGTCATTGAGACTTCCACTCAAGAGCCTGCAAGGAGAACAAGCCTTGGTAGATCTTCCCATATCTTTTTAAAGATAAAATGCAATAAAACATGGCGGTGAGTAAACAGCTGATCGTTGCAGCATACAAAATGTATCAGTTGTTTACATGCCGCCATGTTTTATTGAGTTCTGGCTTCCAATATGAAAGTCCGATCTACTGCCTTGCATGCTTAGAGGAATTCTTGCCCTGAGAAGCGCTATTCTGCTAAATTTCTTATGATTTTAACCCATTTAGACCGGAGGTTTTTTTTTGCGATTTTTTTCCTGAAATTCATAATTGTTACATGAAATGGTGTAAAAAAACTTTTTTTCAAGTAACTTTTTTTTTAATGTTTCTAGTTTTTGAGATATGAGGTGTTCCGAAATCGGATCACTAGGCCCCACGGACTACATTTTTACACTATATGGGCGACGAAATTCCAGAACATCTAATGGGTTTTATTCAAATGTTTTGTGTAATTGCCAAGCTTTTTGTAAACTTAATTCGAAACAGAAGAACAAGGGGCTTGAATACCATTTCTTTCCCGTATGAAGATCAATACTAAGCAATATTTTCATCAGCTCTAGCCACATCTTCCATTTTTTTTTTTTTTTTTTTTAAGAAAATCCTGTGCGGGAGACTCCCAAGATTCTGAAGACTCTAGGGGTCTATGACACTTGTTGTAGTGCCGCAGAGGTGTCCGCACAGGAGGTCCATATATTGGTTGTATAATTTTATCATGTATGGCTGTTGAACCTGTATTTTTTTTTTGAGAATAACATTTTACTAGACCGATAGGATTAATTCCAGCTCCTGAAGAGGCAACAGTGACGATAATATTGCCATGCCACCGACAGACAATATTTCCCTGATTATCTGTAGAAGTTGCGTAACCCTTCCTTTTGGAGATTGTGGATACAAATCAATGTTTTTCCATTGGTGTGCAACTTTAGTGAGTTTTATTTTATTTTTTTGAGGAAGTTTTTGCTCAATAGAAGCAGGGGTAACTTCATTATCGAAGTAGAAATTAGAATCACCATTATGGACTAAATGTGCAGGTGCTCGGAGTAAGAAACCTTGTAGATTATTTTTGTTCCACCCTTTTCATCTCCAGAATCTTTATCCAAAATTGGCGTTATTTGCATTTTCAGGGGGGTTGATGATTATAGCCCTTGCTCTAATATTACTTTCTGTTTCTAGCATAACCAGAATGTCATTTAACGATAAGCCCTTCGACATCTTGAGAAAGGCCTGTTGTAACTAAAAATAATTAAAAAATATTAGAGCTCTTTGACGTCTGAATGTTTTAAATTTAGTAGTTTACTATGTTTATTATTTTATTTGATATTATAGATAAGTTTTGTTTTGATAAATAAAATAAAAGTATACCTGGGAAAGTCTTATGCAAAATTGTCATAAAAAAAGTGAGAATGGCCACCGATCACAGGGTCTCTGATATTCAATCTGGTTTTATGCCAGGACGAGGTTGTGTGGACCAAATCTTTACTCTCAGACAGATTGTTGAAAAACATCTGGCTGTGGGGAGGGTGGTCTACGCAGCCTTCGTGGATCTCGAGAGGGCCTTTGACTCGGTGGACAGATGTATGTTGTGGAATGTTCTCAGGAAGTACGGTGTGAATGACAACCTTCTGAATGTGATACGTGCCATCTATGAAAATAGTTCGGCATGTGTAAGAGTGGATGGGAGATATAGTGACTGGTTTGATGTATATAAGGGAGTGAGGCAAGGCTGCGTGATGAGTCCATGGTTGTTTAATATAATCATGGACAGTTGCATAAAAGAAGCTGGAATATCAGAGAGCGGAGTGAAAGTGGGTGAAACAAGAGTTGGAGTACTTCTTTATGCTGATGATGCTATAGTTTTAGCTGACTCGGCGGAGGAACTCCAAGCGATGTTAACCAAACTGAATGATGCATTTTGTAAAAATAGCTTGAAAGTGAATGCGAATAAGACAAAAATATTAGTTTTTGACAGGAATGAAGTATGTGAGGAACTTACAGTTAATTTGAATGGAAAAAAAGTTGAAGTAGTGAATGAGTTTGACTATTTAGGAAGCAAGTTTGAGGCGAATGGTAAGATGACGAAGGAATTAGAGAAGCGTGCCAGCAAAGGAAGATGCGTGATAGGAGCGTTTGGTAGAATAGCGAAGAATAAAAGGATACCAAAGAAAATGAAAATGGCGGTACACAATTGTATATTGTTGCCGACCCTGATGTATGGAAGCGAGTCATGGACGGTGAATGAAAGAGAAGTAAATAAGGTATGCACCGTAGAAATGGCTCATTTAAGAAGTATGACAGGAAAAACACTGAAAGATAGAGTGAGAAACGAATGGGTTCTGAATGAATGCGGAGTAAAAGAAAGCGTGAAAGTGAAAGTTCAAAGAAGTGTGATGCGATGGTTTGGACATATTGAAAGGATGAATGAAGACCGACTGACAAAAAGAGTGTATAAAGGGAATGTAATAGGTAAGCGTGGAAGGGGAAGACCTAGAAAAGAATGGATTGATCAGATAATTGAGATTGCGAATGAATGGAATTTACAGAGTGGAAACAAGAGAAGAGCATGCATGAAAAGAGTGATGAAATTAGATGAGATGAAAGAAGTATGCAGGGACAGAGTCAAGTGGAGGCACTTATGTGGAGGTACTGGCCACCCCTAGAGGAATGGCGGCAGGATACGAGACAAGACAAGACAAGTAGCTAAATAAACAACAAAAAAACAATTTAAACTTTCTCCACTACCATACTGCATTGAATGTGATTTGTACTCGTATGAGCCTAGTGTTCCAAAATCGGAACACCCGACTTTACCAACCCCTATAATCTATAATCTAAGTTGCAAGGATATATTCATTCAAAGCTCTCAGATGTATGCCCACAAACAAACACGTGTAGTTCGCGCTTACAAATGCTGATTGTGTACTTACAAATAAAATCCAAACCTCAAATGAACATAAGCCCTGCAACTCTTGCCGACATTCCCTGAAACAGGGGTGACATTGGCAAAGTGAACCATTTTTTACAGTATGGGTGGTCAGCCTCATACCAACCTAATAACGACAATAACAATAATTTCTGTATATTGTGACTAAAACACGGTAGTGTATGTCAAGTAGATTAGTAATATCAAAAAATATTTTCATGGGACCAAAAATGCAAAAGTAATAATTACCTATGTTAAAAAAACCGTTGCTGAAATCGTCCAATATTGTATGTCAATGTTTCTAAATATATCACGACGTCGTTACAGGTCTATGAACGTTCAAATACTTCCCACAAGCAAGCTACACTAGCCCTATCCCCCACTTGATACTCCTAACGCCATTTTTTGTTGATATTAAAAAGTAAAAAAAAAAAAAAACTGCAACGAGTCTAGTGTTCCGAAATCGGATCACTAGGCTTAAATGGGTTAAGGCGATGAGCTGGCGATTCGTGCCCAAAAATAAGATGTAAGTACTATGATTTTTTTATCTATGGAGTTCTTTTGCAAGCGCTAGCACTCCCGACTTGTATGGATATCCGAAGTGTAAGAAATTTAGCAGAATAGCGCTTCAGATTTTCGTAACCAAACCAAGAGTGGAATAATGTACACAGAGTGTTAATTATAAAATGTACAATGTTATTAATTTACCCAAAGCTGACGCAACAACGGCAAACGCCCTGGCCGTGGTGTTCCTGACGTACTCATCGATGTTGTCAATGTCCGGCCTCATGGTGGAGATCATGGTGGCCAGCCCCGCGGCCTTGGCCAGGTTGCTGATGATCTCTCTGCCCTCCACACGGGCGTGGTAGTCCTCGTCAATGAGCAGGGGCTCAATCACCACAAGGATCTGAAATTACATGAGAAAGGAATCACTAAACTTTAATTCTATAACTTTTCAAATGGTTTTGCACCCCAATTTAACCTTCCCTATTCAAATCCAATATCAATCGCCATTTCATATCAGTGTCTCAAAATAAAGCAACGCAGCACACACTTCAGCACTGCGCAGCTAACGGCCCTGCAACCGGTTAAGGACACCAACTGCCACATCACCAACACCTCTGCGGCACTACAACAAGTGACATAAACCCCTAGAGTCTCTTGAATCTAGGGAGTCTCGCACAGGCTTCCTTGACAAAAAAGATAAACAGTGTGATGATTACCTTGTGTACATACGGACGAACCAGGTCATCCAGCTTGTATAGAATTCTGTCGATGACCTTGACGAGCAGATGGCGCTCCTGGTCCTCCAGGGTGGGGCTCATGAGGAGTGGCAGGATCTGGTTGAACAGTGGACCTGCTCCAAACTCTCGGGCCTTGTCGGTGATCTGTCTGAGGGCGGCCTTGCACATGGGCGGCGTACCATTCTACAACATAACACAAAACATTACAATCGATGATGATGATGATGATGAGTTGATGATTTCTTTATAGCACCGTTTCGTGATGTAATCACTCCAAGGGCGCTTGTGCAAACGATGCCAGAAATTTGCTTGGCTTCAGTGCATTCGGGAACTTTCCATGGTCCTCTAGCTCTCACATGATGTGGCAGGTCGTTCCAGGCCAGAGGACCAGCAACTGCAAATGCACGCTCTCCAAACATTGTGTTAACTCTTCTTATAGGTTCTTCAATCCTTGATTTGGCTCCAGTTTCAACCGAGCGCAGTGTTGGGCTTTTTTTGCCGAGGGTGACTGGTTTGATCAAATCAGCGAGATATTTGGGTGTTTTCAATCCATTCTTATGTTATAGGGGGATACATAAAAGGAGAGCTTGTATGAAGAAGGTTATGACTCTGGGTGAAAGGAAAGAAGTATGTAAGGACACAGAGAAATGGCGGTTGATCTGTAATGTTGGCGGCTAGGATTAGGGTTTTTAAAAAAAAATAAATAAAAAAAAAACGCAACTTTTAAAATAATAATTTAGTTAATTGTATTTTTGTTTTTAATGTTTATACATATTATTTGTTTATTTCAAAAATGTAATAAGTTATGTATGTTCCTTGACTAATAGGTTGGTATGCGGCTGACCACCCATGCTCCAAGGGGGATAAATAAGTCCATCCAGCCTTACAGCAACTGGGTCTTGCTTGGGAATTGGCACTTTTTACAGCGACGACCAAGCTCGCAGAGGGCTCTTGAGGTGTGACACATACAAAAACAGCACTCACCAAATAAATCATCCTAATTATATTATTATCATTATTATAACTTCGGCCCTGGTGCAACAGATGCCATTGCATGCACACAAGCTCCTGCTTTCACAACAGACAACAGAATTTCCAAGACAACTAGCCAGGCAAAAGATGTAAAATATACTTCAGGCTCACCTTTATTTTAAGCAACAGCTTCATGATCTTCCTCTCCTTCTGCTCCTCCGGTGGCAGCGTGTCCTCGTCCACGTCTGACAGCAGCTTGTCGAAGTACTGCGCGTCCTCCGGCTTCATGAAGGGCAGGTTGGGCTGCTTGGGCTGCGCGTCCAGCAGTCTGTTGGCCGCCCCGGGCTCCTCTTGCTGCATGAAGAAGCCCAGCGGGGTGCCCATGCCGGTGCTGGGGGTGGGGGTGGCTGTTAGCTTGCGAGCAGGTGTCCTTATGGGAACATAGCCTGTAAAAGTCAATCAATTTACTTTCAAAATTGCATGTGAAGGTACATAGCTTTTTTAAGTCACAAGAGAATGAAAACAGTATCCGTTAAATACAAAAAAAATACCATTATTAAAACAAAATACACTATTAAAGCTCACATATTATTAAAATTCCCGTGCAGTGGTTGGCTGAGCAGGAGTCAGCATTTTGAAACAATGACTGAGTGACGCAGTCAATGGCAAAATGAATTTATCAATTCTCAACTGTCAACGGGCACAAATGTTTCCGATTGTTTTGCTTGTGAGAAATCATCGCTAAGTAATCTTTACAATTTTCCTTCAAAGTGGTGTCACTTTGACATGGCGGTTGTTGTGTCAATTTGTCAGCATTTTTCTTCAACACTGCTGCTAGCCCTCACTGTTGATGCAATCTGTCATCCATTATTCTCCTTTTCTTCAAACCTATTACTCACGCAAACAATAAAACATTTGTGAAAGTTTATCCATCTCCTTCACATATGCTTAACTTCCAATGTGTTCATCTTCCTTGCTCGCGATAATTGCAAACTGACAGTCAATGAAATCTCAGCCCTAGATTTGAGAGTCTGTCCGTGGGTTGTACTTTTGGTTCATGATAATGATGATGATGAAGTACAACATTTATATAGCGCCTTTTATGACAGTGTGTCATTGCAAAGGCGCTTGTCGATATGATTGGACGAAGAGGTGAGTCTTGAGACGTCTTTTGAACAGTCTCTCCAAATCCAGTTCCCTCAGTGAGGCGGGAATAGCATTCCAAGTCATCAGAGCGGCCGCCTTAAATGCCCTGTCTCCAAAAACAGTGTGAGCCTTCTTGCAGGGATGTCCAGGCAGCTGCTTCTTGATGCAGCTGACCTCAGTGCTTGTCCGCGCGAGCACTGCTTTAAAGGTGAGCAAGTCGACTTTAAAGGTGATCCTCTCAGGGATTTTCAGCCAATGGAGAGCTTGAAGGTGAGGAGTGATGTGGCAAGACTTTGCAGCCCCAACATGAATATGGATTAGTGTTTACCTGCAGGAGGAGGCAGGATCTTGTACCCTGGGGGGAACATGGCTTCCAGCTCATCATCAGTGTAGGGGCGGTTGCGCTCGTCTATTTCCTTCTCCCAGCGATAAGCCTGGAGCTGCTCAGGTGTCATGGCTGACATGTGACCAGGCGTGGGCGTCGCCATGGCCATGGCTTTCAATCCCATAGGCGTAGACTGAAAATTATACATTTCTATGAAAAATATGTAGTATTATAGAATAAGTCAGGATTCTATCATTCATCTGCGTTTTTAAAAATGACATAAATGGCATAGTTTTTAAATTATTGTTTTTTAACTCTTTAGCTGCGGGTGATACCATAGGCGTCATCCAACTTTCCACTTCTCCCTGACATCTGTGTTCAGCAATTCAAAAGTCTTCAAGTGAAATATGCTACACCTTTGTGATTTTTGTTCTTGAATAACTAATACATGTGACTGTGCATAAAGTTTGTTCACAAGTGTCGTCAATCAATTAAGGTAGGAAACAATAAATGTTTTAAAAATGTGCTAGAAAAAGTATTCCCTCCTGGGGGTATTCATATAGCCCGAATATTCAGAAGCAAAGGGGTTAAAATTAAAATATTTTTAATTTTCGGTAGAAAAGTTGTTTTTATTTTAACATCAATGGCTCCATAACGGCTAATATTTCGCAGTGCTGCATTTAGCCAAAGGTGGGTCCTGAGAAGTCATAGCCAGCCAAGCCGGTTGTCCTACTAAGATATGCACTCAAAATATATATTTCACTGCCTTTTGAGATAAAAAAATCACATAGGAGATATGTTTTGTATCATTGGAGATATTTTTTATCAACAGCATGAGTTGCACAGCTGCACAACGGCTGAAAATCATTGTCATTTTTAACCAACTCTAAATTTTCTGCATTTTATTCTAAAAAAGAAGCAAAAACATAACAATACTTACGCCGCCTGGTGTGAACATGGGCGTGTGGTGTGGGGTGGGGGTAGCGTGTGAGGGGGTGTGTCCCGGGGTGGAGTGGGTGGGCGTGGCATGGGAGGGCGTGGCGTGAGAAGGCGTGGCCTGGGAGGGAGTGGCTGAGGGCGTGGCTCCGCCCCCTCCAGCCGAGGGTGTCTCGTCCCATCTGGAGCGTCGCTTGGAAGCCCCCGGAGTGGGGGTTTCCTGGATCAGGTCGCCGCCCCGGTCCGTGCGAGGGGTCTCGGCCCAGCCGCTGTTGTGTCCGGGGGTTTCTGTGGAAGAATGTTTATCAGTTAATACGACTGAGGCTTAAACATCACAATTTTGAAAATACATTTATTTTCTCAGCTTTTACAAGTCATGAAATGGACAGTGGTGTTGGAGGACAAGTTGGAGGCAGAGGTTGAAAGAGAACAAGGCGCGAAATGAACTGTAGTGCCATTTAAGAAAAAAAAATATTTGGAGTGCAAACGTCACAATAGGGTATTTGCAATAGTGAGAAATATGATAAAAAGTATATTATTTTGATAGATTTCGAAAAATCCAATATTAATATTATGTTGATTTGAAACTGAAAATATTTTTTTTCGATTTTATATTTAAAAAAGAAAATATAGAAATTTGGACAAGTTTTTAAACGGATATGAGATCTGCTTCTTCTATTTCCGGTGCTGTGACGTCATATGTTGACGTCACATTCTTTTATTGACATTCCATACTCAATCGTTAACATGTGTTGTTGACAACATAAACAAATGAAAACAACAGACAAAAATGAAATGTCCTTAAAGAAACACACAAACTTCTTGAAGAAACAACAGCCGCAACAGTTTTAACATGAACAAACAATGGTTGACCGACATAAATGTGAGGGCTGTCAGTTGATACGGCGATGTTTACAAGACCGTGACGTCACTCGAGAAAATTTCAGGAGCGTTTTGGCGCCAAAATTTAAAAATCGATTTTAAAATGCTTATAACCTTGCTAAAAATACAACTAAAATTAAAATTCAAGAAGTTTTGGGCTAATAAAGCATAAAGGAATTTAAATCACAAAAAAAAGAAAAATATAAAAATACCCTATTAAGACTAATGGCCTTAGCAACCGAAGGGGTCGCATGTGGCGCTTCGGGACCTATTTATTTTAACAGGTAAGGGGGCCGGCCTCACCACCAACAACTTTTAGTTGAAGTGGGGGTTTCCCAGCTCCCGGGGGGGCTGGTTCTCATTTCTTGTGAAGGCTGAGTAAGCCTTGAGATCGAACCCTTGCTCTCATCGACCTTTTTACGAGCTTGATTGTCGTCGCTACAGAGCGCCAATTCTCAAGCAAGACCCAGTTGCTGTAAGGCTGGATGGACCTTTGGTGACCGGTCATTGGTAAAGGTTTTATGAATTTTTCAACCCAGCGAAGAGCAAATTTGAAAATATAAATGGTATATTTTTTGTGCTCCGCCGGGAATCGAACCCACAAACTTCCTATTCAGAGTCCGCAGTGTTACCACTGAGCTACGGACCGGTCAACCAATAACAAAATACTTGTTTGCTTCTCCCTAGCAATCCCGATGTGTGACAGCACAATTTTGTAGTCAATGGAATTTATGCCTTCATACTGTCCATCATCGAGTGGTTAACGCTACGGACTCGTAATCAGAATTTTGTGAATTTGTTTCCCGGCGGAGCACAAAAATTTAACATTTAATTATCAGAATATGCTGTTTGCTAGGTTGAAAAATTAATATATCATTATCAAAGACTGGTCAACATAGGTACATCCAGCCTTATGCCAACTGGGTCTTGCTTGAGAATTGGTAATTTTTCCAGTAATAACCAAGCCCCCAGAGGCCTCTTGAGGTGTGATTCACACAGAAAGAGCATAAATCCTTCTAATATTGTTATTATTACAGTTAATTAAGTATTGCATGAGTCGTACCCCTCTCCGTCTTGGGGGTCTCGTCCCAGCGGTTCCTCCTGCTGGCGGGCTGTGCAGGAGTCTCCCTGCCGGGGGTGGCGTGGCCCGGGGTGGCGTCCCAGGCGCGCGTGCTCTGCCCCGGGGTGGCGCCCGGAGTCTCCCCGCCCTTCCCGTGCCCCGGAGTCTCGTCCCAGCGCTGATCGGCGGGTGTGCGCTGCAATGAGTTTACAAATATTTCAGACATGCACTTATTCAAGGGGTTTAATAGCATTAACCTCCAGGGTGTCGGAACACGGATCTGCGCTCTATGTACTTATCGCATTTTTGTTGTTGTTTTTCTTCAGTATTTACACATAAATAAGATAAAAAATATTGCTTAAAATTTCCTTATAGGGTAGAACTACCCACCAATAAATTCAAATCATTAATTTTCGTTGGTGTTTATTTATAAAATACTAGGGGCGTTGCCCCTGGCTGCTATGCAGCCCAACCCCTTAACATTTGGGGAATGTGTATATTGCACATAGTTTCCTGGCGTTAAAATTCGGAAAACATGTAAAATAAAAACATGCAGTCTTTGTAAAAGATAAATCGACCACCCATACTTTAAGAAATGGTTCACATTGCAGATTTCAGGTGTGTTTCAGGGAAGGTTGGTAAAAATTGCAGGGCTTATGTTCATTTGGAATGGGTTTTTAAGTTGTAAGTACACATGCAGCATGTGTAAGCGCGAACTCATAAATGTCTGCTTGTAGAAATGCATGTAATATGAATCTCAAATGTAATATACATACTTTGCAACTTAGATTATAGAACTAAAAAAAAAAATCCTTGACTTATAGGTTAGTATGTGGCTGACCACTCATACTGTAAGAAATGGTTCACCATGCAAATTTCATCTCTTTTTGCGGATAAGTCGGCAAGAGTTGCAAGGCTGATGTTCATTTGAGATAAGGTTTTTTTGTTGTTAGTCCACATGGGGTATTTGTAAGCCCGAACTTATACCTGTCTGCTTGTGGGAATGCATTTAATATGAATCTCAAATGGTATGTATCGTTGCAACTTAGATTATAGAACTAAAGAAAAAAAAATCCTTGACTAATAGGTTAGTATGTGGCTGACCACCCATACTGTAAGCAATGGTTCACCATGCAAATTTTATCTCTGTTTGAGGAAAAGTCGGCAAGAGTTGCAGGGCTTATGTTCATTTGAGATTAGGTTTTTATGTTGTAAGTCAACATGCATTATGTGTAAGCGCGAACATATAAATGTGTATGAACAAATAAAGTGAATTAAAACAATGTCTTACCATTTATATTTTTAAATATTTATATAAATGTCTGCTTTTGCGAATGCATTTAATATGAATCTCAAACGGTATGTATCTGTGCAACTTAGATTATAGAACTAAACAAAATAATTTCCTTGACTAATAGGTTAATATGTGGCTGTCCACCCATACTGTAAGAAATGGTTCACCATTCAAATTTCATCTCTGTTTGAGGAAAAGTTGGCAAGAGTTGCAGGGCTTATGTTCATTTGAGATTAAGTTATGATGTTGAAAGTCCACATGGGGCATTTGTAAGCGCCAACTTATACCTGTGTACTTGTGGGAATGTATTTAATATGAATCTCAAATGGTATGTATCTTTGCAACTTAGATTATAGAACTAAACAAAATAATTTTCTTGACTTATAGGTTAGTATGTGGCTGACCACCCATACTGTAAGAAATGGTTCACCATGCAAATTTCATCTCTGTTTGAGGAAAAGTCGGCAAGAGTTGCAGGGCTTGTGTTCATTTGAGATTAGGTTTTTATGTTGTCAGTCCACATGGGGTATTTGTAAGCCCAAACATATACCTGTCTGCTTGTGGGAATGCATTTAATATGAATCTCAAATGGTATGTATCTTTGCAACTTAGATTATAGAACTAAACAAAATAATTTCCTCGACTAAAAGGTTAGTATGTGGCTGACCACCCATACTGTAAGCAATGGTTCACCATGCAAATTTCATCTCTGTTTGAGGAAAAGTCGGCAAGAGTTGCAGGGCTTATGTTCATTTGAGATTAGGTTTTTATGTTGTTAGTCCACATGGGGTATTTGTAAGCCCGAACATATATTTGTATGCTTGTGGTAATGCATTTAATATGAATCTCAAATGGTATGTATCTTTGCAACTTAGATTATAGAACTAAACAAAATAATTTCCTCGACTAAAAGGTTAGTATGTGGCTGACCACCCATACTGTAAGCAATGGTTCACCATGCAATTTTTATCTCTGTTTGAGGAAAAGTCGGCAAGAGTTGCAGGGCGTATGTTCATTTGAGATTGGGTTTTGATGTTGAAAGTCCACATGGGGCATTTGTAAGCGCGAACTTATACCTGTGTACTTGTGGGAATGTATTTAATATGAATCTCAAATGGTATGTATCTTTGCAACTTAGATTATAGAACTAAACAAAATAATTTCCTTGACTTATAGGTTGGTATGAGGCTGACCACCCATACTTTAAAAATTGTTCACTTTGCAAATTTCACCTTTGTTTCAGGGAAGGTTGGCAAGAGTTGCAGGGCTTATGTTCATTTGAGATTGAGTTTTTATGTTGTCAACATGCATTATGTGTAAGCGCGAACTTACTCAAATGTAATATATCTTTGCAACTTAGATTACAGATTTAAATCCATTTTTATTTTGTTTGTTTTTTATTTTTAATTTGCATGAAATAAAAGAAAATATAAGAAAAACTTTCCAATTTTGCCGCTAGATGTCAATTTATTTTCATACGTTTTTCGATACAAACACAAAAGGGTCTATAATGGTTTATGAGTGTATTTTAGTAGGCGATCAAACACATGCGCGAAAGCTCGCAGCATTGCAGCATATATACAAAATTTGATTTTCCATACGTCGAGAATGTATTTCATCTGCTGTAATGGCATTAATTTTGAAAATCGAATTCCAAGCGATGGACGACCACGAAGGGTAATATAATAAAGGATATTTTTATTTCAAAAATCTGTAAAAATAGTTGATCTTCTAAATCCCTTCACAATGCACTCACACTCACACAATGAAATGTTTTGTTAACATACCAAGGGATCATTAATCTCTCACATGTCTAATTTAATCTAATCTAAGTTGCAATGACATGCTACATTGGGGATTCACATTATATGCATTCTCACAAGCAGACACGTACAAGTTCGCGCTTGCATATGCCGCATGTGAACCTACAACATAAAAACCCAAATCTCAAATGGACATACACCCTGCAACTCTTGCCGTCCTTCCCTGAAACAGGGGTGACATCGGCAAAGTGAACCATTTTTACAGCATGGGTGGTCAGCCGCATACCAACCTATAAGTCCATGCCGAAAATGCCTACATGACTTTCAGCAAAGAGATTATAAACTATTTTAAGAAGGAAATGTTTTTTTTTTGTAATAATACTATTTCTGTTCACTTTGTTGTTAAGTACTCCTATATTTTCGTTCTTCTCTTTATATCATAACTAGCAGACAGACCGTGCTGCGCACGGCTGTCTGCTAGGCCCTTCGGGCAGTGTTATGCCCGCTTTCCACTGCGAGCGGAGCTGACTCCGTACGGACTCCGCTCGACTAGCAACAGTAAATTTCATAGAAGTGCTTCCACCGACAGCGAGTCAGCGGAGCGGACTGAGCGAGTACAAAGAGTTACGAAAGTGGTCGCAGAGTTGAGCGAGTTTCCAGCGGACTCCGTACGGACTCCGCTCGACTAGCAACAGTAAATTTCATAGAAGTGCTTCCACCGACAGCGGAGTGAGCGGAGCAGGCTGAGCGAGTAAAAATGACTCCGCTGTGTCATGGTCTCGGCCGCTAGTTTTCAACTGACTTCGCTCCCCCGTGCCCCCCGCGCCAACCCGCGTAGTTGCGTGACAGCGATAAAACACATCATACATGATTTACAAAAACACATCATACATTATTTTATTAATTTGAAAATATTAAAATGTATGTTTTATTTCAAACATCTACATTTTATGTTTAAAGCAAAATAATACATTACTTTTTATGTTTCGAAACAAAAAAAAAATCTTTTATTAATAATTGAAACGTTTGATCTGGGCGTAGGCTGCAACGAGCTGTCACACACTGCACATCATACATTATTTTATAAATTTGAAAATATTAAAATGTATGTTTTATTTCAAACATCTACTTTTTATGTATTAAAGCAAAATAATATATTACTTTTTATTTTTCGAAACAAAAAAAAAAACTTTTTTTACTAATAATTAAAACGTTTGATCTGGGCGTAGGCTGCAACGAGCTGTCACACACTAGTTGGCTCCGCTAAGCCAGCTGTAGATGGAAGGCAAACAACTCTTTCATCTGACTCATCTCATTTCTCGCCTAGCTCACTCCGCCGAGCTCGTTAGCTGTGGAAGGCAAATACCATTATTTTTTAAAACTCTTTCGCAATGGAAGGCCAAAACTATTTCACTACGCTCCGCTCAGCTATTTCCCGCTCCCGCTCAGCTATTTCCCGCTCGCAGTGGAAAGCGGGCATAAGTCTGGCTTCGCAATAATTTTTCCTCACACCTCCTTCATAGTAATTAACCCTTAACTTGGCAACGTATCTTATTAGATACATCGTTTTTATTTAAATCCGTGACCAAGACTACAAATATTAAATATTTAAAAATATTTGGATCTTCTTCTTTAGGTTGTATTGTTTATGGTAAAAAATAATGAACCATCTGTAAAAAGCCTTTGTGTGTTTTTTTCAAACGAGATGGCAACGAGGTCAAAGGGTGGCGCGGGCGCTCCAGTAACTTTTACTTATTTTTTTTAAATGTTGTATTAAATTTAAATTAAAAAATATTTTTATAGTCTCAAATAATTAATGTTTCAACATGTATAGTAAAATTTATTTTTTATTGGTCCAATAATCTGTTATTCCAATGTTTATTCCGCTGTATCCAATAGGATACATTGCTAAGGGACTAGAGAAGTAGTGTTGCCGGGCGATGTATATTATTAGATACGCTGCCAAGCGCTGGGAGAAGGACTGTTTGTATGCATTTCATACAAAAGCAAAAACTGACCAGTTCTGAGAAAACAAGTTTTTGCATTATTTCCAGAAAAAATGGAATTTTAGTGCTTTGTAATAATACTGAATGGTTTGTCTTATCTTGATCGTTTATTTGCTTAGTGTTGTACTTCTTATTTTTATGAATACTTAATTTATTATTCCCCTTTTCCTAGTAAATTTTGGGGTAATGCTCTATAGAACTAGTCTTTATTATTATTTTTTTTTTTTTGTTTCTTTGTTGACACAATGGAATGCTTTCTTTCTTGGAAAGTAAACCCCATACACAAATAGAAAAAATATAGAGCTTAGTTCCTCACATGCAAGCATCATCAGATATGAGTGATGAATCCACAGACGAAGATGAGCTTCGTTCTCTATCACCGTCTACAAGCTCAGCTCCTTCCTTGGATTCCTCCTTGGAAACAATGAATATTTGAAATTCTGACACTGATGAAAAAATCAATGATACCTACTGCAACAATCAATTAACTCCCATCATCACACGGGTTTATCCGAGCCCAAGTGCTGCAATTAGCAGTTACAGTGCCTTGGGGTCCTTATCATCATTTACATCTGTATCGGCTTCCATTTCTCAAAATTTAATGACACCCGTATCAACTCATTCAAAATTATAAAAACGGAGTATCAGGTCTTATCCTTGACTTTTTAGTTTATGGTGGTCAAGATACTTTTCGGTCAATTGATTTTTTGTAACTTTGATTTTTTTGTATAAAAATAAACTTAAAAAATGTTTTATTTCTTTCATATCATTTGTAATATTATATTTATCATTGATTTATAATAAATTAAGTCGTAATAAATGAACCCTTTTATAATATTTACATAAAATTTATTTGAACTAAATCTCCAGTCGCCTGGCAGTGTATCCTATTGTATACATAAAACAGCGCGAGTGGTTCTCCAGGAGCTTGGCAATGTATCCTATTAGATACATGCGATTTCCAGAAAAGTGAAAATCTAGGATTTTAAAAAATATTTTTCCCGAAATCTTTGATTTTTTTTATAGACAAATTTTATAAAAAAAACTAAAAAAATAAGAATTTTTGCCTCTGCCAAGTTAAGGGTTAAATGCTTTAAGAAGTAATTTGAAAAAAAATTGCGGTAAAAGGGTTATTTAGTTCTTTCATGTTCTGAGTATCTTGTATGAAGCATGAGGTATGAGTGACCTCCCATAGGTACCTTAAAAAAATGTTCACTGAACGAATGTTTCTCTGTTTCTGAAAAGGTCGGCAAAAGTTGTAGGGCTTATGGTCAAGAGAGGCTGAAATTTTTATTTGTAATTACACATGCAGCGTTTGTAAGCGCAAACTCACTCATGTCTGCTTGGGGGCATGCATTCAATATGAATTATAAAATGTATGTATGCAACTTAGATTTATATTCTAAAATTAAAAACATCAAGTGCTACAATTATATGTTAGCGTGAAAAAACATTTGCCAGCCTGAGCGTGTGAATTATATTTGAATTGATTTGCATTGAATATGAATTATAAAATGTATCTATGCAACTTAGATTAATATTCTAATATTCAAAACATCAAGTGCCACAATTATATGTTAGCGTGAAAAAACATTTGCCAGCTTGTGGGTGTGCATTGTATTTGAATCATCAAATCTCTTTTGTGCAACTTTAGATTATAAATTAAGATAACCGTTGTTTAAGGAATTTTCAAACTCAAATTCCTTGACTTAAGGGTTAGTATGAGGCTCACCACCCATATCGCATAAATGGGTTCACTTAACTAATGTTCCCCCTGTTTCTGAAAAGGTCGGCAAAAGTTGCAGAGCTTATGTGCATGAGAGGCCTTAATTTTAATTTGTAAGTTCACATGCAGCATTTCTAAGCGGGAACTCACTCGTGTCTCCATGGAAGCATGCATTGAATATGAATTATAAAATGTATCTATTCAACTTAGATTTATATTCTAATATTAAAAACATCAAGTGCCACAATTATATGTTAGCGTGAAATGACATTTGCCAGCTTATGGGTGTGCATTTAATTTTAATCATCAAATAAGTTTTTTTGCAACTTTAGATTATAAATTAAGATTAACGTTGTTTAAGGATTTTTCAAACTCAAATCCTTGACTGATAGGTGGTATGCGGCTGACCACCCATACTGTGAAAAATGGTTCACTTTGTTAATGTCACCCCTGTTTCAGGAAAGGATGGCAAGAGTTGCAGGGCTTATGTTCATTTGAGATTGGGTTTTATAATGTAGGTCCACATGCGGCATGTGCCAGCGCGAAATCATACATGTCTGCTTGTGGGAATGCATTGAATATAAATCTTAAATGATATATATCCTTGCAGCTTAGATTAGATTAGAAATTCCTTGAATTATGGGTTAGTATGAGCCTGAATACCCATATCGCAAAAAATGGTTCATTTGAAAAATGTTTCCCCTGTTTTTGAAAAGGGTGGCAAAAGTTGCAGGGCTCATGTTCATTACAGGCCTTAATTTGAATTTGTAAGTTCACATACAGCATTTATAAGCGCGAATCCACTCGTGTCTCCAGGGGGGCATGCATTGAATATTCATAATTCATAATTCATAAGGTCTTTATTGTTTTTTATCAATATGTACAAAGTATTACAATAAAAATAAATTTTAAAAATCTAATTACAATAAATACTCCCCAAAGTAAGCATAGCTTGTGTTTTGGGGAGGATTCCAACTTATCTTAACTTAAAATTAATCACTTAATAGATAAAAATCATAAAAAACAAAAGTAATATATACACCATTTAGTCATTTACTCAGCAAAAACAGAAAGACAAAAAATAAAATAAAATAACATAAAGAGGTAACATGTTTAAATAGAAAATACAGAAATAGGGATTATACATATATACACACATGTAGATATATGAAAAAAATAACAAAAATAATAATGATAAGAATAATATACAAAAAACCAATCAAATATAAACACTCAACTATTTACACCTCTTTCAAATATTTGCTGATCATGTACTTAATGGCCCTAGGATCTGCGTGCTTATCATGCTTATACCTGGAAAAAAGTGCATTGTACCACCTTACACCCAAATAATCGTAGTGATGTTGGCCGGTTGCTGTATTCTTTCTAGGAACTTTGATTAGAAGCGACTCTCTACGCGATCTACCACTCGGGATTACAATATCCCCCGGATTATATCCGTGGATAAAGTAATCCTTATGAACTTGGTAGAGAGCCGCTCTCTTATACAATTGGTCAATTGTTAGCACCGGAAAGTCATGATATAATTGCAATGTGGAATAGTCGAAAGGCTTCTTTAACATTATTTTGATAACCATTCTCTGCACCACCCTAAGAGGCTCGAGTGTTGTTTTAAATGTGCCGCCCCATCCGACCATTCCATACTGCATCAATGACTGTCCAAGCGCAAAATAGGTAGACTTCAAAGTTTTTACCTCTAGAATATCTCTAATTTTGCGGAATACATAGTAAATTTTCCTTAGTCTTTCAATAGTTGTTTCTACATGCTCCTTCCATCTAATTCTGGAATCTATTTTAATACCTAGATATTTAACACTTTCCGCTTGAGAAATTAGGGGGCATGAGCAGGAGCACGCAGTTCCACTGACCAAGAAGTTAGTACAGCTATGTATTGCTATACTAAGTGAAAAAGGAAGACCCCTATTGTAAAGAGAGAATGGAATAAAATTTGTTTTTTCGGTATTCAGAGACAGGAAATTTTTGTCGAACCAATTTTTAAGTATGGTTAATTCCACGTTCGTTCTGCGAACCACCTCTACCCATGACCCTCCCCTCACAATCATAGCCGTATCATCAGCAAAGGACAGGATTGAGGATGTGATCGGCAGAGAGAATATCTCATTGACATAAATAATAAACAATATTGGTCCAAGGACGGTGCCTTGCGGAATTCCGAATCGCGTTATTTTTCTAGAGCTTACTATCTTATTAATGCGTACCTGCTGAGTTCTATACTGCATGAAACTGCAAATCCATTTCCTCACACTGCCACATATTCCAATCCTGTTTAATTTGTTCAATAGGCCAGTATGGCTAACGCTATCAAATGCCTTCCTTAGGTCGATAAATACACCCAGACATTTCTCTCCGGCATCTAGTGCCCCGTACACTATGGAAGTCAACCTTGATATGGCGTCGTCCGTGCCAACACCCGTTCTAAAACCGAACTGATTTTTATTAAGTAAACCCTCTCTATTAATAAAATCTATGAGCTGTTTTTTCACTATTTTTTCGAAGATTTTCGAGATATTGGACGTGAGAGTTATAGGTCTATAATTCGATATATTACATGCATCCCCCGACTTGAAAATTGGTGTCACCACACCAACTTTGTACACCTCAGGAAATACACCATTATTCAGGCTGACATTTACTATGTGCGTGATGGGCCCCGACAGAGATGTTGAATTCTGCTTCAAAATATCCACAGATATTCTATCATAGCCAGGAGAGGATCCTCCTTTCATATCCTTTATAATATTTAATACCGTCTCGGAATTTATTGGCTGAAATATGTTGAACCCTGGATCGATGAGAGAATCGGGTTCTATTTCCCCGTAAGTGAAATTTGGATCATAAAATGTGAATATGAATTATAAAAGTTATTGTATCTGTGCAACTTAGATTATATATTCTAATATTTAAAAAAAAATCAAGCGCCACAACTATATGTTAGCGTGAAATGACATTTGCCAGTTTGTGGGCGTGCATTCAATTTGAATCATCAAATAACTTTTTTTGCAACTTTAGATTATAAATTAAATTTAACGTTGTTGAAGGATTTTTCAAACTCAAATCCTTGACTTATAGGTAAGTATGAGCCTGAATACCCATATCGCAAAAAATGGTTCACTTGACAAATGTTTCCCCTGTTTTTGAAAAGGTTGGCAAAAGTTGCAGGGCTTATATCATTAGAGGCCTTAATTTTAATTTGTAAGTTCACATGCAGCATTTATAAGTGCGAACCCACTCGTGTCTCCAGGGGGGCATGCATTGAATATGAATTATAAAAGTTATTGTATCTGTGCAACTTAGATTATATATTCTAATATTTAAAAAAAATCAAGCGCCACAACTATATGTTAGCGTGAAATGACATTTGCCAGTTTGTGGGCGTGCATTCAATTTGAATCATCAAATAACTTTTTTTGCAACTTTAGATTATAAATTAAGATTACCGTTGTTTAAGGATTTTTCAAACTCAAATTCCTTGACTTAAGGGTTAGTATGAGGCTTACCACCCATATCGCATAAATGGGTTCACTTAACAAATGTGTCCCCTGTTTCTGAAAAGGTCAGCAAAAGTTGCAGGGCTTATGGTCATGAGAGGCTGAAATTTTTATTTGTAAATACACATGCAGCATTTGTAAGCGCAAACTCACTCGTGTCTCCGTGCAGGAGTGCATTGAATATGAATTATAAATGTTAATGCGTCTATGCAACTTAGATTGTATATTGTAATAATACTTAAAAAAAATTAAATGCCGCAATAAGTATGGTTTCATATAAAAAGTTGACCTAATCGATCGTCATTATTTCTAAAAAATACATGTTATAACTGGTTGAAGTATAATTTTGAAATGAATAAAAAATATAGGTAGGTAGGTACTCAACGGAATTCAACCGAAAAAGAATCGACTTGGCAATGGCAACGATGGCAACTTTGAAGCCTATGTTGAAGTGCTGGCAATTTATTTGAAATTCGAATGTCAAAATGAGTTTTGTTTCTCGCATAGGTTTTACATAAAAAGGTGTTGTGATTGATCATGTTTATTTATTTAAAAAACAACAATTAAAAATCTATTAATGATGAGGAAGCACATCCCAAGTCCTGAACAATATTTGTTGTGAATATGACGTGCATCTGTTCAGGAGTTCTTCAGTTTGAATGCCATTAACGCACAATTATTTTGTATGGGGAGGCCGTTGAATTTTATATTATAGGGGATTACACAAGGCCATACTAGAGATACAGGCCGGGAAGCGTTTGAAATTTTGGATGATCACGTCACCATCTTAGTGCGGCGCAACGCCAACGGCCGACTGCGGTAGTACAATTTAGTCGCCATTTTTGACATTTCGGGAGTGAAGTTGTAATCTTAAAAAATAGGTTTAAAATATAAAAACTATATTATTGTCTAAAAACTTTACTGCGTCTGACAGTTTATCATTTTTTCTAAGTATTGAGTACAATATTTTGCTAAGAAAGTACTAAATTCACACAATAACTCAATAATTCAAATTACAATCACACGTCTTGTCATATTTTTGTGGTGTTTTTTGCAATAAGTTGAATTTTTCATGGAACATTACTGTTTTATTATAGTAAACGGGTCACGGAACTTTTGCGTATGGATTTGTGTACAATTAGATGTGTTTTTGTAAGTTGTAAGTCTTTGTCAGGCAATATATAGGTTATTATTATTGTTTTACATTTGCGCTACATTATTTTTTTATTAACCCTCTAACTGCCGAGGATTTTTCCATTATTTTTTTCTTTTATATGGCAACTCCCTAAACCGAGATTATGATGAAGAAATGATTATAATTATTAGATAGCACTATTATATAAATGGATTCACCAAAAAATTAAGAAAAATCGTCGGAGCCGTTTTTGAGAAAATCGCATTTTAAATTTTCAGCTCTTGGGAAGCCATCTTGAATTTTCAAAAAAGTAAAAAAAAAATGATTATGAATTAAAGTGATAAGCTTGTTCTTTCTATCAAATCTAAAACAAATTTAAATATCTTGCATTTTAATAGGTTTTTGTAATATTTTTGATTTAAAATTTCAGGTCGTGTAAACGGTGCTTTATATTTATTTTTTCAAAAAAATTTTTTTGTAAATTTGTAGAAATTTATGTTGTCCATAATATTGTAGAACATTATATTTTTGTTGACCCCTTAACTTTCGAGAAAATCACAATCGTTTGTTTTTTTCATATGGCAGCCCATAGACACAGATTAGTAAGAGTGTTGCTATAACTAATTTATTAAGTTAAAAATTAATTAGTGGCAACTCTGAAAATTTAAGAAAAATTCTTGGATCCGTTTTTGAGAAAAGTGCAATTTTATGTTTTTTTTGTATGGCAGCCATCTTGAATTTTCAAGTTGGTGAAATGCCATGTTATTCATACTTAATACATGTCCAAAAAAGTTGATGTAGCCAAAATTTGGTATCTCTAGGTCTTATACTTTGGAAAGTGACACACACACATACATACATACATACAGACGGACGTTTTTGAAAGATAGTGTTTTTTGGCATGTCCTGCACCAGGACAACTCATTTCCGTGAAAACCTCGAAATTTTTTTTTCACACCAAATCATAACTTTCTTTTATAGCCTTCGGCTATAGCAAGAAAGTAAAAATGGATAGGAGAAATGTTTTGTATCTTTGGAGATATTTCAAATCACAACCAAGAGATCGGTTTCTGGATAATGGTTAAAAATTGCCGGCACATCCTCTTCTGCAGAAGCTAAACGGGCTGCGTGTCCCAGACTGGGTCGAGTTTAAAGTGCTCTTTTCAAATTTCCAAATCAAATACTTGCTGATCTAATCAAGCCCGCCCCCTCAGCGAAAACAAACCTAACACAACGCTCGACAGAAACCAGAGCCAAAACATGGATTAAAGAACTGGTAAGAAGGGTAAAAACTATGTTTGGAGAGCAATCCCGGCGGAGCACAAAAAATATAGCATTTATATCTTCAAATATGCTCTTCGCTGGGTTGAAAAAATCATAAACCTTTACCAAAAACCGGTCACTAAAGGTCCATCCAGCCTTAGAGCAACTGGGTCTTGCTTAAGTATTGGCGCTTTGTAGCGACAACCAAGCTTGTAAACAACACCTCTGCGGCACCACAACAAGTTTAATATACCCCTAGAGTCTTTGAAATCTAGGGAGTCTCCCGCACAGGACTTCTTAAAAAAAATGCATTGATAGTTGCTGGTCCTCTGGCCTGGAATCACCTGCCTCATCACGTGAGAGAGATAGAGGTCCATGGGAAGATATGAAATGCACTAAAGACAAGAAAATTTCTAGTATCATTTGCACTTTTGGTATAAGTCTGTTAGATTTCCGTAGAGCTTTACTTTGTTGATGAAAATGTACACTTTTAATGCTTGTTTTGATTCTGTTTTGCCTTTATTATACCAAATATTCCTTTGCACACATTTTTTCAATTTCATTTACATTAAGATTCTTTATTAAGAGGGGATCTGCCAAAAAATATTTTGAGTTGAGAAGAAGAAGTGCTTGAGTCGATAAAATGTCTCGTAAAAGTAAAATGAAAGTATGACACGAACTTGTGCAGGAATATAATAAAGATTCTGCATAAAACTTCTAACTCTTGTGATACAAATAAAAAAAGAAAACAAATTTCTAAGGAAAGCACTTCTTGTGAACAGTTCTTTTCCTTCATATCTGACATATTTTGTATACCGATTTCTTTCAAGAAAATATTTTGTGTCTCTTTCACACAATTCTGTTGAACAGGGTTGCTTCTAAATCAGAAAAAAATAAAAACAAAAGGATGTTTATTTTTCTTATTAATTTTATTAGAAATACCAATTAATTAAAGTTTTTAAATTGTAATATATATTGGAAACCAAAAGTTTTAAAATTGTCATCTAAATTGTAAACCAAAACTGTTCGGACTTCATAAGCAGGTCCGAATTTTTTTGAATTTGGAACTTTCTTCTACTGCTATCCTTAGCAACCAATAAAAAATATTTGTTTGCCAAGACTTGAACTATAAGAATACGTTTACTTGCCGAATAAAAAATTCCAAATTCAAAAATGTTCGAACCTTATTTGCGTTATTGAAACATCCCAAGTTCGAATCCTGTCATGTCTAAACTCCTATCGATGATAGCTTTGACCCTGGTATAACAGACGCTATTAGGTAGTTGTAAGTATCTAATTCATTCTAATCTAATGTTATATACATTGCAGGTATATAGTACATTTGGAATTCATATTATGTGTATGCCCACATACAGACGCGTAGAAGTTCCCGCTTACACTTGCCGCATGTGAATATAAAAAAAACGCAACTAAGCTACAAATATAGTGTAACTTCTTGCCGCGTTATCTCCGAAGGGGTCGCATGTGGCGGGTTGGACCTATTTATTTTTACAGGTAAGGGGGCCGGCCTTAAGCCAACCACTTCACTTGAAATGGGGGTTTCCAGCTCTCAAGGGGGCTGGTACTCATTTCTTGTGAAGGCTGAGTAAACCTTGCCGGTATTTTATTTTGGGGTTTGAAATAAACACCGAAATAGGAAATCATTTCTGACACCCTCCTCGGTGGGATTCGAACCCGAGCTCACGGGGTAGAATGCGAGCACTCTACCAACTGAGCTATCGACCGGACTAATATACAACATAAATACAACATAAAAACTCATAATCTCAAATGAACATGTGCCCTGCAACTCTTGTCGGCTTTATTTGAAATAGGGGTGACATTGGCAAAATAAAAACCTATTTTACAGCATGGGTGGTCAGCCACATGCCAACCTATAAGTTGTGAAAGAGAAACATATAATCAACTCAACTAAGCTACACTGAGAGAAATTTTTCAATTGGATAAGTCTATTGAAAAATATCCTATTGTAGGAATTGTCGGTCTATTCTAAGAATGGAATGTGGTCGATTGTAGGAACCGTCAAAATCCTATTAGAGGGATTTCCGATTGTGACAATAGGCAGTCTATTGTGTCAATTGGTTATCGGTGGGCTTTCGGCAGTTCTCGGCCATTATCGGCTATTTCACCCGAGCCGATATAATATAGTCCAATTGTGAGAATTGCTTGAAGTCTATTAAAATTGTTCAAACAATTTTAACTAGAGGTGCTTTTCAAGTTCACATATATTTTTCTCGAATACTCAATACTAGAGTATTATGAAAAAATTCATACTAGGTGTACAGTTCACATTGCAAAAGCTGCAGCGTCGCCACCTAATTGGTGGAATTGCCTTGACGGTTTGGGGAGGGGGGGGGGGGGTCCGCCGCGTACGCAGCGCCTTGCGCCCTCCGTCTATGGATGGGCACATGAAAAAAATATCGATATTTATGGAATCGATATTTTTAAACACTATCGAAATATATCAAGGAAAAAATAATGATATTTTGAAATATCGATACAAAAATGATCTGTCCACGAGGAGGGGGAGGGGGGGGATAAAATTATTAATAATTATACTTATAACTAAATAGTTTTAATTAAATTAATCATTATTCAAATATTAATTGTAACTTGTATTGTAATTGTATTTGTATTATTTGTATTAATAACAAATACTAATTATGAGTATAATTATTAATAATTTTATAATTTATAAAATAATTTACAATGTTGAAATGCGTTTAAAAAAATACCAAAATTTTCCAAAAAAATATCGTTCGCTGGCGGGTTACGTCTCAAAATGTTTTGGTGCATAGCATCTGTCAACAAGAAAGGGGGGAGGGGGGTTTGAGACACGAACATTTAATTCCTAAAGAACAATAATTAGAAGAAGACTTACGATTTGTTATGTAAAAATTTTAGCTTCAAAACACAACCCCCCCCCCCCCCGCAGAGGGGTTTGTCAGATTTAAGATTTTGAAAATGTTCCTGTTTCAACCCCCCCCCCCCCCCTCTGTCAGCATATAGATTTTTTTAGACAAAAATTTCGAAATTTTGAGACGCTATCCGCCAGCGACCGATATATTTATAATATCGATTTATCGAAAATCGATATTTTTTCCTCGATATATTTCGATAGTGTTTGAAAATATCGATTCAATAAATATCGTTTTTTTTTATTTGCTCATCTCTAATCCCTAGTGCGCGGGCGTTGCAGCTGCGCCGTCAGTGTGTTTCCTTCTGCCTTTCGCCCTGTGCTGTCACTAACGCGGTGAACGAAATTACCTATACTCTGTGAACACGGCTAATAATTTATAAAGTAGTGAGTTTCGCCATTAAGTCCGCGCATTTTCAACATACACAATGTAGTGAAGGAGATCTACAAGAGTTTTTAACTCCTGATGCTCATCTTGAGTCTGCTTGAAGGGGTAAGTTCCGTTATCAAATTAAGTATTTTGTTATCTGCCTGCATGCATTGCCTTGAATGCTTGTAAAGCTTTCTCTACTTTCACGTCTCAGGTACAAGAGAGTTAATATAATAAGAATGTAATATAATAATCATATATTTAAATCGCTATTTTACTGTTATTTGGCATATTAACGCATCTGTTTGGAATTGTGGTGGAATTATAGCCGCATATGGACGCAATACTTACACGTTCTTTTCTTTTTTGTCCTCAGAGAACATGGAAACTTCTGACAACCCACTACCACTACCCTGGACGACCCACTACCGCCGCCGCTGCCCCTGGACTCCTGTGTGCTGTTTCTATTTTTAATGCTGATCATTATGTATTGTTTGTCTAATTATATGGCTTTTCTGATCAATAAAATGCACGTCGTGCGATAACTACATAACTCTGTATTTTTGTTGTCTTTTTTTCCGCAGGCCGCGCTCGGGTGATCTCCAGCTAGATGCTTCCAGTGGACCGCTATTATACTCATGTATGGGCCAGGACAACCATGACCCCATATCCTCCACGTATCTTCAGTGGCATGCATAGTGCGTGCTGCTATGTGCTACTTAAGGTACGTGTAGGATTTGGGGAAGTGGTTGTCCAGGCCCTAAATACCCCTGGAAGGGGTAGGGTATACAGGTCTATTGGGGCAACTAGCTGGAGGGCACCCGAACGGCCGTAGGCCGAAAAAGAAATATATATTAGAAGAAGAGAAGGAAGGCTATTAGGGGAATAGGACGAGCCTATTAGGAGAATAGGTTTCACTCTATTCTCAGAATAGATTTATCCAATTGTCAGAATAGATTTATCCAATTGTCACACTTTTCCTATTCTTACAATAGACCAAAAAATCCTATTGTCACAATAGACTATCTCAATTGGATCTCAATTGGATTTCGTCTATTGTAGGAATAGCTCGTTATCCAATTGTCCCACTTTTCCAATTCTCACAATAGGATATTTTTCTCAGTGTATACATACATATAGTGTAATTTGGTGCCGCGTTATCCCCGGAGGGGTCGTGTAATATAATAATCTATAATCTAAGTTGCAAGGATATATTCATTTAAAGCTCTCAGATGTATGCCCACAAACAAACAAGTGTAGTTCGCGCTTACAAATGCTGAATGTGTACTTACAAATAAAATCCAAACCTCAAATGAACATAAGCCCCACAACTTTTGCCGACCTTCCCTGAAACAGGGGTGACATTGGCAAAGTAAACCATTTTTTACAGTATGGGTGGTCAGCCTCATACCAACCTATAAGTCAAGGAATATGAATAATAAATTACATTTAAATATAAAAAAGAACAAAACCTTACAAAGAAATCTATACAAAAAAAGTCAAAAATTTCCTATGCAAAAAATGTAGCAAATGAATACACCAACATTAGAAATCAACATTGCAGATTAGCCGCCACTTCTTCCTGTCCTTGCATACTTCTTTCATTTCATCCAGAGTCATAACCTTTTTCATACAAGTCCTCCTTTTATTATGACTCTGGATATCCCATTCATTCGCTATTTCAGAGATTTGATCCTTCCATACTTTTCTCGGTCTTCCTCTACCACGACATCCATCTATTCTAGCAACATATACTTTCTTCGTCAATCTTTCATCACTCATTCTCTCCAAGTGCCCGAACCATCTTAACATACTTCTTTTAATCTTCACTTTCACACTTTCCCTTACACCACATTCTTCTCTTACAAAATCATTCCTCACCCTGTCACTTCGTTTTTTCCCAATCATACTTCTTAGATAGTCCATTTCTACTGTATGGACTTTACTAATTTCCCTTTCACTCACCGTCCAGGCTTCACTTCCATACATCAAGGTTGGCACTAGTATACCACCGTGCACCGCCAATCTAACATTTTTTGAGAGATTTTGGTTCCTGGCGATGCAAGCGGTCGCACCCAGTACACACCTGCCTTTCATTATTCTTCTTTCAAATTCACCGGCCATTCTTCCATCTTTTTCAAACTTACTTCCCAAATATACAAACTCATTTACAACATCAACATTCATTCCATTAATTTTAAATTCATAATTCATATTTTCATCATCTCTTTCAAAAATCAAAACTTTCGTCTTTCTTGCATTCAACTTCAAATTATTACCTTTCAAAGCTTCGTTCAATCTAGAGAGCATCATTTGCAATTCCACTGCTGAATCAGATACAAGGACTGCATCATCCGCATACAGTAGAACGCTTACTTTGCTCTCTCCTATCATTAATCCACAATCATCAAGTCTAGCATCTCGAACACACTTGTCCATGACTATGTTAAATAGCCATGGGCTCATCACACATCCTTGCCTTACACCCTTAAAAACTTCAAACCATTCACTATACTCACCATCAATACGAATGCAGGCCATACTATTCTCATAGTTCGCATGCACCGCATTAAGTAGAGCTCCATTCACTCCGTATGCTTTCAAAACATCCCACAACATACCTCTGTCCACTGAGTCAAAAGCCTTTTCCAGATCCACAAAGGCCGTGAATAGTTTCCCCCTCACCAACAATTGTTTTTCAACAAGTTGTCGTAGAGTGAAAATCTGATCAACACAGCCTCTACCGGCCATAAAGCCGGACTGTATATCGGAAACCCTTTTGCTAGTAGTCAGAATCACATTTTTTATAATCACCTTACAGAAGACTTTTCCTGGTATACTGAGTAGACTGATTGGTCTGAAGTTCTGACAGTCTTTTTTGTCCCCTTTACCTTTGTAAATGGGAACAATGACTGCCTTCCTCCAATCCATCGGTACTACTCCTGCATTCACACAAAGCTTACATAATTCAAACATCCAATCTATCACACATTCACCTCCTGCTTTCAACATTTCACCATTTATACCATCAAACCCAGCAGACTTCCCATTCTTCAGACGTGAAATAGACACTTTCATTTCTTCTTTCAAAATCTTCAATTCATTCTCTTCATCTGTCTGTTCATAAATTCTTCTTTCACCCTGGCCAAAAATTTCTTGAAAATAGTTTTTCCATCTCTTGCATACTTCTTCATTCTCCCATACCATCTCACCGGCAGCACTTTTGACTCCCGGAGTGGTCAATGCAGAAGATTTATTTATATCCGCATTGATCCACCTCCAAAATTCCTTCTTACTGTCGGTGAAACTTTTGTTAATCCTTTCATCAATCTTTCTTTGTTCATTCATCTTATTATATTGTGTGGCGAGTAAAATAATGATATTTTAATTGATGATTTTCAAAACTGTTTCTAGCCAGGCAAAATAGGTTAGTGAAATGCATTTCTCTTCAGAAATCTGATATAAAAAAAGATGCTCTAACTTCAAAACGATTGATATATATTTTTTTAAATAAAGAGAAAAAAACATTCCTATGAGTGGTGACCCTGTAAAAGTGCCCGCGCGGATTTACACACATACATACAAAGTCCGAATTGCGTGTTATTAAACATTTACGGTTAAAAGGAAATAGGGGCGTAAGTGACGTTTTGGTCAAAAATTAGTTATGAATGCTATCTCACTTAAAAACTTCCACTCTTTTTAATGCGCTCACTTCCATAGATCTACGATGACCTTTTTGTTGTTGTTTCTGCCCAAACAAAAAAACGCGTTTCGAAGTATGGTTTTGGTGTAACCGACAAGATTTTGGCCTTTTTTTGTCCTAAAGGCGTTTGTGACATAAAAAATCGTACAACTACTTGAATGGAAATGCCAATAAATGCCTTTATTTTTTTTTATTTAAGAGCGGTTTTGATTTTTATGATATCATACAAAATAAAAAAGTTATGCCCGTTTTTCTGCAATCTCAAACTTTAAACTGCTCCCCTGAACAATTCAGTTTTTTAACTTTTAAGAGTTGTGAGTATTCACACAGTGAAAAATGATTTTTATAAGCAATTTTAATTTTTTTAAATAATTACACCTCGAGTACTTTCGACTTGCTTATGTCATTAGAATGTCCTCTTGAAAATGACGTAAGCGAGTAGAAAGTACTTTTTCAATTTTTATAATTCCTCATAATTTAGTTTTTGTCGCGTTCGCAGCCAAGTCAATTTTTTTTTTTTGTAAATCGGAGCGTCCTTCTGCTTCCGCATTTCAAACTCTACTGACCACCTACTGACAAAATATACGAATAAAAAGCGGCTTAATATTGCCGTACGGAATTTGTATTGAACTTTTCAAGCTGTTTTTTTTATATTTTATTTTGTAAAATTTACATGCATTATTACGAAAAAAAATGTGATCAATTTTGAGTTTGATAAACTAACTTACTATTTATATATTATATTTGTTGTATACTTTCGTTGAACAAATTCAAGTTATTAAGAGGGTGCTAGGAAATTTCTCGAAAACACAGTTTTTGACGTGGTTTTTTTTCAATAAATATGGACAAATATAAATTTTTGATAACTTTAAGTGTTAGTTAAACATTTCATTTGCAATATGCATCAAATAATATATGTCTATAAACGCTTTTATTACTTGAAAAAATAAAAATTACGAACACCTTCTTGCGGTAAGTGGAAAACATACAATTTTTGAACCAGTTTTTCTGTAAATTGGTGGTGTTTTGAAATCTAAAAAAAAATTACAATTATACTTTATATCCTGTTTTAGTTCGTGGTGTGATTTAAAATGTGATTCAGATGAAGAAAACTGAATTAAAAAAAAAAATCTAGAAGCAAAAACGGACAAAAAAGTGTACATTGTATCTTCGAATAAAATCTCAAAAAATGGTTATTTGTGCCCAATTATTTTCAAATATTGAACAATATAATCTTGAGCTTAGTTGTATTTTTTTTCAAATTTTTTATTTCACAAGATGTATTTTTTATTATTATTTTACAAATGGCTTTTAAATGCGAGATTCGCAGGGTAAACCTTAGTCGAGCGCCAACGCTCACAGAAGGCGGGACCTGCGGCACTTTTTTTTTTTCGCTAAAACTATCTCATAAAAAACCTTTGTTTCGTCGGCAAGTGATATGCAACATTTTCGAAGCGAGAACATTTTACGATTTTCCATGTTACATTTTTACAAAAATATTATTTTTTGCAATCAACAATTTCTTAATAATACATTCCTTGACTTATAGGTTGGTATGAAGCTGACCACCCATACTGTACAAAGATGGTTAACTTTGCTAATGTCACCCCTGTTTCTGGGAAGGTCGGCAAAAGTTGCAGGGCTTATGTTCAACTTCTATGTGTGTGCTTGTGGGAATGTATTTAATATGAATCTGAAATGATATATATCTTTGCAACTTTAATTTAGATTAAGACTTTGATACTCAACTTAGAAATTTATTATTACTATTTTAGAAATAATCGGTCGACATTCTACTTCCTACGGATTTTACGCTAAAAAATAATTTTAGTCATCAAGAAAGCGAAATTGCAAGAAAGGAAACGCAATTTTACAGTATGTAAAAACTAAATATTTACTAAGAAATTCTGCGTGTATGCACTATATTGACCACTTTTTTCATAAAATTCCTTGGAACCTTCACATATCCATAACATCTGTAGTTACGCTTACGAGTAACTAAAAACTTGTTTTTTTTTTATTTAATGTTTTTCAAAGTTCTAATGAATTAATAAAGTGGAAATACACAAACCATTACCAAGACCCGTCACCAAAGTTCATCCAGCCCTACAGCAACTTGGTCTTGATTGAGAATCGACGCTTTCTTTAGCGACGACCAAGCTCGCTGGGGGCTCTTGGGGTGTGATTTACATAAAAACAGCGCTCGCAAAAATCATCCTGATATTATTATTACTAAAAATATAATTTGCGAAACTATTGATTTATTGTTGAACATTTTTAGTTTTGATGTTGAAGGATGGAAAAGGTTGAGTCTATCTGACCGGCATAAAAAAATGGCTGCCAAAAAGTGTACTGCAAGCTACTATGAGTAATAACATAGAGGAGCGGAAACTAACGTGCTGATTTGATACATACTGCAGTTGTCATAAGAATAAAATTCTTCACAATCTGAGCTAAGAATAAGCGTAAAATTCGTAATGTGAGAGTTGTTTTAAATATTTTTGAAATCAATTTCCTGTTTTCATAAGACACATTGGTCCAGTACACATGCAAAAATTGCTCATGTAAAATTAGCTTAATGGTCTCTACGGCAAACAAGAACAAAGGCAGCGACATGCTACCACTTGCGTTACTCTCCTGTCACACGTTGCAGTGGTTATAATGAAATGAGTGATAAAGTTAAAATATGAAATATGAAATATTGCCACGACTTTGGCGATCACAATATTTATAACGTGTGTTATCTGTCAACTCTAGTTATTTCCGGTCTAGTCGGCAGCCGTTATTTGAAATGGCACCAACATTCAAGATTTTTTTTTCGTTGTGCCGAGTTTTTTGTACACATGGAAATGCAACTGTGAAGTTCTTTGTTATTTTTATTACTAATGAAATGCAACTGTGAAGTTCTTTGTTACTTTTATTACTAATGACCATTTTCGTAAGTAAGTTGAGACATATATATATATATGTCTTTTTTGGTTAAAATAATTTCTAGTCCACAGATATTATAAGTTAATATACGTACCTTTCAAAAACTACAAAATAAGAGCTCCGAGCGCGCGGCTGTGGCATAGATAGGTATTAAGCGAACGCAGATTTTAAAATTAAAAATATTCGAGAGCGCTCTTAATTGAACCCAGATAGCATTATTTCGTAATATTTCATATGTTTGTGTTCATTTTGACAGAATTCAAATAACTTATATCATTTTTGGAAACCTTCAATCTGTAAATTATACATTTCTTTATTTTATTCTAACAGTAAAAGATTTAAAAAAAAAAGTAAACATAATGGACATTTAAAACCCAGAACACCGTTTTGGACGTATTCGCTCTATGGGGTTTAAATGTTTGTACATAGACATGTGTTTGTTAATCAAATAAAAACTAGTAAGCGAAATAGTGGCTCACATCAGCATGTTCCCAGGACGTGGGTGTGGCAGGCACGGCTTGCTTCTTGGCCGGCACAAAGTGCTCCTCCACAGTCTGGTCCCAGCGGCCGCGCTTCTTCCCTGCTGCGGAAGCACCGCCGCTTTTGGCTTCTCCGTTGCTGGAGGACACCACGCGCAGGGTCCCGTCTTTGGCTTTCTCAACCAACTTCTTCCTGAGCTAAATGATGAACAAAGAAACAAGACAAGTGTAAGATACACCTTCACAATCCTACAAATCTATGAGATAATTCTGAAAAATAAACATACATCCTTTTGACATTAAAATTTTAAAATAGATACAGCTGGTATTAATTAACAACTCCTATAGTAAGCATTAAAAAAATGCAAAAAACATTTTCCCCCCGCATGTCGTTGGCATTTATTTGACCAGTCCGTAGTCCAGTGGCAACACTTCGGACTCGTAAATGGAAGGTTGTGGATTCGGATCCCGGCGGAGCACAAAAAAATACCATTTATATTATCAAATATGCTCTTCGCTGGGTTGAAAAATTCATACAACCTTTACCAGAGACCGGTCACTAAAGGTCCATCCAGACTTACATCAACTGGGTCTTGCTTGCGTATTGGCGCTTTGTAATAATTAACTAGATTTATATGCGCCTTTTTGTGATTTACATCACTAAAAAGGCGCATGTGGGCTCTAGCGGGAAAACAAGAATGCTTTCAACATCTTCCTGATGGCTGTCTCATCTTCCTGGACTCTCAGCCTCTCTGGGAGAGCATTCCATGCCGCTGGCCCGGCAACACAGAAATAATAGCGACGACCTAGCTTGTAAACAACACCTCTGCGACACTACAAGTGCCATAGACCCCCAGAGTCTCCGAAATCAAGGGAGTCTCCCGCACAGAATTTCTTTGAAAAAAAATCAATCCAAGTCTCAATAAGTGTTTTTGTTTCTATAAATGTTTCACTTACTTCAGTCTCTTCTCCCTTGAGCAGCTGCTCTTTCATGATTTCCGTGTAGGTCCTGGACCCAACGTCGGGGGTCTTGCCACCTGGAATCATTTTTCACACCAGTTAACACGGGGAAGACACACGTCACCTTCAATTTAAATGCCAAATGATTTAATATCCATTTATTTAGGTGTCTCTATGAAAACTTGAAAATAAAATGGATTTCATCAAATTGAGTATTGAATGACAAACATAAAATTGAAAGAACACGCCATTGTGGCTTACACTCTTTTCATGTGTTATTTATGAAAGTTTAAACAAGTGGAGACACATGAAAGTACTAGTGCTGTACAGCCTACAGGCACACTGAGATTCAGCCAAGAAAAAAATATCCTAACCCCTGTATTCACCAATCCTACTAACATTTACCTTAGATTTTATTACTTTACTTTTCCTTTCCTTGGCTTCAAAGCCTTGAAGGTTCAGAGCCCTCTACACCACAATCCCTTAGGACTCTCTGTCTTGTGCTGCTTCCCTCCATAAACCCCTTCCTCCCAGAACTTTGGTGTCGGCCTCGACATTGCCTACCCACCACATCCTAGGTCGTCGGAGTGGTCTAACACTGGAGCACCATCCAAGACATTTCTGATTATTCCGGAGACCTCTGCATGTAAGGCTTCACTACTAAGAATGATTTTTATTTACGCGATATGACATTTCAAAAGCTAGTGCCGCCTAAGGAAAGTGTTTGTAGGATTGGTGAGTCCGGGAGTAAGTATACAACTTTTAGCTTTAAACTCAACCAAAGCATTTTATCAAACAATGTACGGCAAGAACGTTCACTAGAAGTGTGGTTTTGGTTTATATTCATCTTCTGGTAAAAGCTGTGGTTGAATTAAAATATAAAGTTATATCCTTGGAGTACTGAGAAATCAAATCATTTAATAGGAGTTTCACAACCAGCTGTCGATACTGGGGAGTTACTTTCCAGGATCTATTGCTGTGGCATGTAGGACCTGGAGCTTACGGACGCTTCCATCGCAAACATCTGGAAGCTCCAGCCCCTACAGACCAGGGCAACAGATCCTGGAATGCAACTCTCTAATCATGTAATGTTATATTACACACAGAAACTTTAAAATTGTTAAGTTCTAGAATGATAGGAAAGAAATGAATTGAGATATATTATGTGCGGAGTGGCTGATATCTAAGTGGTCCTGTCAGCGTGGGGCCTATAGATCATACGTACATTCTCAGCAGCGGCGACATCTTGTCAAGAGCGTATTTCTTCCTAAATACGCATGATACATGTCACAAGAGAGGAACCTAGAAAAGATCTGGGGCAATTAATAATTTTCTGTTCATTTCGCACATACTTTCATACGGGAATATTAACTATGAATCAATTATTTCAGTGACTTTAAGATCTCTGGCACAGATGTGACTGGGGCGCGTTGCCTTAATGTAAATGTGGAATTGATGCTAGCATTACCAGGCAGCCATTTGTTGTGTATCATAAGTGTCGCCAAGCCTTGCTGAACCCTCGGGAAGGAAAAACAAATTGTTTACATTAGTAATCAACAAAAATATTGCATTTATCTCCCACTGTTGGTATACTTGCTCTTACACATATTCAAATAAAAAATTATTGCGTTCCGAAGATGGAACAATAAATTATTTGATTGGAAAGTTTATTTTGATTATTGAATACAACAAAATGTATTATTATATCTATGATTACTTTTATATAAAATGATACAATCTCAAAAACTTATTCCCAAAACATCATTCTTTCAGACTATCCATTCATTCATTCCAAACCCCAAGTAACGAATATGCATAAAAATATCAGACTAACGAAAACTTCTTTTCAAGTAAAAAGAAAGATATGTAAGGAATGATAATAAAAGATGGCTTCAAAAATATATACTAATTGTTAACTCAGTGAGAATAAAGAAGTTTTCGCTAAGGATTTGTAATTAAAATGAAAAACAAAATGATTAAAAAGTGAAGAGAAGATGTTGCAATGAAATGACATAGTTTCCATTGTGTACTTGGATGCAGAGTCCATTCTAATCTAATCTAAGTTGCAAAGATATGTAACATTGGAGATTCACATTACATGCATTCTCACAAGCAGACAAATACAACTTTGCGCTTGCGCATGGCGCATGTGAACCTACAACATAAAAACCAAATCTCAAATGGACATACACCCTGGAACTCCTGCCGACCTTCCCTGAAACAGGGGTGACATTGGCTGGTATTTTATTTTGGGTTTGAAATAAACACCAAAATGGGAAATCATTTCAGACACCCTCTGTGGGGACTGAACCCTAGCCCTGGTAGACATGGTATACAAGCATTCTACCAGCTGAGCTTTAGACCAGGCCTGGCCAACCCAAATTGCACCCCGGGCCGCATTGATGGCCTAAAATTTCCCCAAGGGCCACACAAACCTGTCGCTACCCCCCCCCCCTCCACGACCATGTTTTTGCGGGAAAAATTCGATATTTTTTCAAAATTGCACCCCCATATTACGCATTAACGCTTAAATGTGTTGCCGCTGCCACTCAAATCGCTGAAAAATATCTCTAGTCCAGTCAAATAGTGTTTTTACTAGGAAAGTTCTGGGGTAGTTTTGATTTCGAAATTGTACAAATTTAACGGCAATAAAGTTCTTAAATAAAAATACATACAAATCCATAATTAAAAAAAATCATCACACATGACCGCGGGCCGCACGTAAAGGCGTCGCGGGCCGCATGGGGCCCGCGGGCCGCGGGTTGGCCAGGCCTGCTTTAGACCAAGTTAATTTGAGTAGAAGCCTAAATCGAAGGCGAAAGGTTTTTCATTTTAAATACAATACAATTGAATTTAAAGAAATGACAGATAGTAAGAGTAGCACACGAGTGTAGGGCATCGACATGAACTGACCTTGGGCAAAGGGATCAGACCGCTCGGGAGAGATGATCATGCGGCGCCTCTTTTGTCGGTACTCGTCCTCTCTCTCGGCGATGGTTGGTCTGCGTCGCTCCGCAAAAGGATCATAGTCCTTTTCACTCTGGAATAAAAAAAAGACACTTCAACTTTTGAGACACAGAATTAATCCCATTAACCAAAGGTCCACCCAACCTCACAACAACTGGGTCTTGCGTGTATAATCGGTGCTTTCTATGGTGACGACAAAACTCACAGAGGGCTCTAGAGATGTGATTCACACAAACAGCGCTCACCACATAAATCATCCTAATATTATAAATTAATTTACTTATTCTACAAACTATGTATGCACGGAAGCAATAACTATTTTGGGAATATTTTTTGTTATCTGTATCTCTTGCACTTTCAGGGCGACTAATACAGCCTACTTTGTGCAATTGATGTCAGAAACTTGCAGGACTTCAGGACTTGGGAAATTCAAATGGCCCTAAGAAATCCCAAGCCAGATATACATGGGTTCCAATGTCAGTCTCAAGTAAGCCCACAACAAATCAAAACACATTCAAATAAAAGAAGGAAAAAAAGAAGAAGCAAAATGGTTACCTACCTGAGCGACATCATTGAGAAGAGCTGCAGGCGCCGTGTACCCAGGCCGCTTATTCTGATTGAAAGACACCGTGTCAACATCTTCATCTTCCACCTCATCATTGGCAGCGATGGAAGTCACGTAGCCTTCATAACGGGACTTTCCACCGGCTGAACCATCGTAGATGTCCCTGTCAAAGTAGCCACTCTCTCCCAGGCCGACACCTTTGTCCGGATCCACATTCTCAATGTCTTTCTTCTTCGACTGGATCTCTTTGATTTGTGCCTCAATATCTAAAACACAAAAAAATGGGAAATCAAATTTGACACTGGCAATTATGTAGTGATGGCCGACCATGGTTTTGACGAAGGGAAATATAATATAAGGAAAAGAACAATGATCACAATGTTGGTTTATTAGTTTGCTACATTTTTTGCATAGGAAATTTTTGACTTTTTTTGTAAAGATTTCTTTTTAAGGTTTTGTTGTTTTTTTTATACTTAAATGTTATTTATTACTCGTTTTCCTTGACTTATAGGTTGGTATGAGGCTGACCACCCATACTGTAAAAAATGGTTCACTTTGCCAATGTCACCCCTGTATCAGGGAATGTCGGCAAGAGTTGCAGGGCTTATGTTCATTTGAGGTTTGGATTTTATTTGTAAGTACACAATAAGCATTTGTAAGCGCGAACTACACGTGTTTGTTTGTGGGCATACATCTGAGAGCTTTGAATGGATATATTCTTGCAACTTAGATTATAGATTATAGATCACAAAACCTAATACAAAGTTTTGGACAACTTCTGGAATTGGAAACATGAGATATGGACTTGCTGCAGGTGCGAAGTTGAAGGACGGAGGCCGAGGACAATAGCGGATGAAGGCTCAAGATAACACAGGCCAAGGAGAGATATAGGCGTAGGGTTATTGAAGAAGAAATGTAATATAAGGTAAGTATGTAAACTGAAGGTTTGTTTAATTGCCCGCCTGTTCCTCTGCTAAAAGCCACTAGTGTGGTCAACAAGGCTATATTCCAACAAGCTTAAATCTAATTCTGACAAAAAACATCCTCTCTGCACGACGACTGAGGATGAACTCATGAACTCATCCTCAGTCGTCGTGCAGAGAGGATGTTCTCCTGAAGACGTTGGCTACGTCGCCAACGAAACGTCGAGAATGATGTAAGTTCTCTCTAAACGGTTCGTAAAGTATCCGAGATAAATTAAGTTTTAAAATTTGTTTAGTTTAAAAAATTAATATAATTGTCAAAATGTCAAACGACCGTAATTCTAACTTACTTAAACCTAACAATCAACAATCGCCATCATGCTTTATACAAGATTTCACACCTATACCTAATCGCCTTGGTTTTGAGTTTTGACTGTTTAATTCTTGTATAATTATTATTTCTAAGCTGTACATACAGTGCAACATACATCCTCTGCTCCCGTGTGAGTTATTATCATTTCTTGATAAGGCTGCATAGCCTAGCGGCTTCTATGATTTTGTTTGAAGATTTGTTCTGAACGCAAGCGTTGTACCAACTGAGCTACATCAGATTGGACTGTTGAAGATGAAACGCAAACTCAAGAATACAAAATATTTTAATCATGCAGGGATGTTTGATACAATGTAACTAGGTACATTCTTGTATTAATACTTAAGTCGTAATTTTAGAGAAACGGGAATGATTGCATGGAAACAAAATGGTTTAATGTTTAACAATACATAAAACATACAATAAGATTACATGTAAGAGACGACATTCAAGTAAATAAACAAAATATCTCATTATTTTGTCCCGCACTTCAATATAACCAAAATGGCCACGGAAATTGACAGCTACGCAAGACAACGTACAACTCTTCATAAAATCGTAAAGCAAAACCATTACAGTGATGAAAACAAATTTTAAAACTTACCTTCATGCGTTCGAGGAATATTATCCATTTTGATTTACGTTAATTAACGCATAAGACAAATATAAATCTTTAAAACATTGAGCGCTGGCACACCGCTTCTTTGATAACTTCCTATGCTGTAAACGAAAACAAATCCCAAATCCCTAGATGTAGGGAAAAATAAACCCATAGTTCCAGTACAAGTAAAGAAGCGTGTGAACGAGCCACACTACGTGTTGGCCCTTGGTGTTGGCAGACCCCGTTAACTAGTATTTTGCTACTGGTAGCCCTGTTTCGGTAGCCATATTGGAATCCATCTTGGATGTGGACATACTTGGGTACACCGGGGAGGAGTAAGGAGGAAGGAGAAGAGGTGGTTTTTTAATTGAAATCAGAATGAACGTAAATAAAATTTAAATAATGATTTATATTAACCTACTGTTATTCATTTAAAAAAGAGGTGTAAATAAACTTTGTTTTGTTTATTATTTATTAAATTACTGTTTTTGTTATAAAAAAACTGATTAATAAATATATAATATTTAATGATGGTTGAACTGTGCAGTGTGCTTAGCACCGGCCTACTTAGCGCCTGTCGACCGCCTAAAACGTCAAGCGTATTTGAAGAGAGTGTAGATGAGTGTAGAGAATGAAATCAAAAAGACTTCAGCAGTGTTGCCACCTTAGCCCTTTTGGGGCTAGATCTAGCACTTTTTACTGTAGGTGAACTCGTTGTTTAATGATTTAGCCCGAAAAGGGCTATCTAGCCCTTTTCATTAACTTAAAAATATTGTACGAAAATCTGAAATTTGCGCCATGCTAGCATCGCCATAACATCGAACTTTCGCGATTTATGTCATATATAAGCGTTCCTAACTTCACACCAATGGTTCCTACCATAGATAAGTATACTATAATACTACGTATTATAGATGTGCCACTGAGCCCTGTTTCAGTGCATTATGTAGGAAAAACAAGGTATATGGAAATAGTAAAAAGAGTCATCTATACTACTGAATTGTTTTTGTGTTTTTTCGGGTTAGACCATGGTCTATATGCAGCTTTTTTATAAGCGGCTTATAAAAAAGCTGCATATAGACCATGGTCTAACCCGAAAAAACACAAAAACAATTCAGTAGTTAATACCGACCATGAAAGTGTTAGCGAAAGTTTAAAACTTTATTTAGAGTCATCTATACTTCGGGGCGTAAGGTTTTTGTACAACCCCCCCTGTGGACTTCTTCTTCTTCTTACAAAATATATTTTTTGTTTCTGCCATACTTATTTCACAAGAAAAACAACGTTTTATTACATAGATATATTTTTTATTAACATTTTAAGTAGTGAATTATAAAACAAATTTACTATGAAATAAAGCTTGTACATTCTAAAATCTAAATCTAAGCTGCAAAGATATGTACCATTTAAGATTCATATCAAACGAATTCCCACAAGCAGACATGTACCATTTCGCGCTAACACATGCCGCATGTGGACCTACAATCTAAAAACCCAATCTCAAGTGAACATAAGCCCTGCAACTCTTGCCGACCTTCCCTGAAACAGAGGTGACATTGGCAAAGTGAACCATTTTTTACACTATGGGTGATACATTATTGTTATTGATACGTGATTACATTAATGCATAATATTTTAGATAGCTCAGTTGGTAGAGTGCTTGCATTCCATGCCGTGAGCTGGGGTTCGAATCCCACCGAGGCAGGGTGTCAGAAATGATTATCCGTTTCGGTGTTTATTTCAAACCTCAAATCAAAATACCGGCAAGGTTTACTCAGCCTTAACCAGAAATAAGAACCAGCCTCTCGGGAGCTGGGAAACCCCCACTTCAACTGAAGAGGTTGGCGTAAGGCCGACCCCCTTACCTGTAAAAATAAATAGGTTCCACTCGCCACATGCGACCCCTTCGGGGATAACGCGGCAAGATGTTACACTATATGTGTAGCTTAGTTGCGTTTTTTTTTATGCCTATGAAGAATAAATTGAATAAAATATTATGGTATAAACTTGAAACAATTAATTTTATGTCTTTTGGAGAAAATAGTTCAATGTTTTCTCATTATAATAATCAAACTATTTAATTTACATAGTTCAATTTCTAACCTATTTATGGTTTTACCCACAGTTTCCATTTAACCTAATAACTCGTCGTAAAACCAAACAGTTTTTAAATAAAATTTTACACTTTCACATTCACTTTCATGATCTGTTTTATCTGATGTATTCCTTTTGTGTTATTGCAGGTCAGACCATGGTCCATTTGCAACTTTTTTATCTGCCGACGTTTCGCTTTCACGGCGTGGTGGTATTTTTATGGGGTTGGTCGTTTTTAGTGACTGACTGGTAGTATGATGAAAATTGTGGGAATCGGAAGAATCGATTTCTGAAGCATAAATAAAAAAAAAAAGAATTAGTTTATGGGTTCAAAATTTGCAAGAAAGAAGGAAGGTCTAAGATAATATTGTTTTTGCTAATCTCATCGATGTGAAATTTAATGAAAGTTTCCTTGCTCCCATAAAAACGTTTCACATTTCTTATGAAGGCTAATAAACTTGCTGGTACTAAGATTTAAATAAGACAAAAATACTAAAACGGAAAATACTATCTGACACCGTCCATGACAATTGAATCCAAGCAATGGTGTTAAATACAAGCGTTTTTCAAAATTAAGTGTCGACCAAACGTTATTTCTTAAACATTTTACAAAATCGATGACAGATTACATGCACATTAAAAAATATAAAATAAACTGCAACTTACTTGGATTTCCAATACCGCTTACGGTAGACTCAGTTCTTGTAAAAATGAAACACTTCATAAAACTGTCCAATCACTGAATGAAAAAGCGCATTTTTTCCGTAATTGTTTGAAGAACAAAAGGTTACTTTTGTCATTTGTTTCAGCAGACGCCATTAAACACAGACAACAAATTTCTACTGTCACATGTTTTGATTGGAACAAAATTTAAATTTCAAAAAAAACTACCTACCCTCACTTTAATGATTACTTGCCATCTAGCGTATTTTTTTGAAAGTGTGCATGTAAAAGAAGCTTACAAAATATATCTTTCTCATTTGGGATCAGGGCGTGAATTTGAAGCATATGTGTCAGACAGAGACAACTGTCAAGGCAATATCTCTATGAGTTTCTGCTTGAAATCATATTTCATTTTAGAATGCTGGTTCATTTGTTCCCAGTGACAGGAGCCTGGTTCCTACCGTTCCACCACACTGACAGGATTCGAGATTTATATCAAAAGCTCTTCAATAATTCAAAATTCCGCTGGAAATATTAGAATCATGGCTCAATAATGCGTTTTAAGATAAATCTGCATCCGTTCTGCCGAGCTTTGACAGCTGCTGTTTGGTTGACATATGAAATTCGCTTTTTATCGTTCGGGGAGGTATTGCGATCGAGCTACCCCCACCACGATTTTGACTGAGCGTTCGTGCTCAAGCTAGCTCGTGGCTGCTCGTGGCAGTGTTGCCACCTAGCTAAAAAGAGCTAGATCGGGCTAAAAGGAGCACAAAAACGAGTTGGTGTAAAAAAGGCTAAAAAAACACCTGGACTAATGATTTCAATTATGTATTTATTTTTTAGTTTAGGTCACAATAACTTTTTTCAAAATTATGTTCAAAAATTAGAATATTAGTTATTTTACAAACTAAAATTAACAAATTTTCCGTTTAGAATTATTTAATTGCCATAGATATGTTGCCATAATCGAACAAATGGTATTTACCAAAAAAAAAAACAATACATATACAGTGTTATTCATTAGATTCCGCCCATACCTGTTTAGTGCGAGATTTTGAGAAACCAATTTAAATTTTTACCAGCCCGCTAAACCAAAATAAATAAAAAGGTGATTCATTAGCGAAATACGTGCATTATTTTTTTTGGTTTACCGAATCCTGCTTAAACAGACTTCCGGTAGCTTTTTCTGTATGAAAAAATACGAAATGCTCGACATTTCTGTAGGTATTTAGGTGTCTATGAATTTTTTTGAGGTTTTTGTGGGTTTTTGCATGATTTTTGATAACTTTCGGAGACGCTCGGAAGCATTCGGGTAAACGCCCCCTCCCGAACGTTTCTCGACACTCCAGCTGTCAAACTCATGTCGACTGCGACTTCGAATGAACCAAAAATGGAAATAAGTATTTTCAAAGCATGACTTCATTGTGACTTCAGGTTTTGGCTGTAGGCATCACGAAGAAACTACAAGAAAAGTGTCAGTTTTACAAAATTGGCGACTTGAAAAATAACACGACGCGGCATCTGTCACTTTTTTTCTTGTCACAGTTTTTATATTTGTTTCGTTGCTGCATACCGTAGATTTGTTGTTATAGTATAAAATTCTAATGTCTTAAAGTTACTGTAATTGCTGAAACTCTTATTTGATTCATAAATCTTTTATTCTGAAAGTTATCTCGTTCATTACGATCAGCTGGGGAATGAGGAAGATCGCCATTTTGCGTATGTCGATCTAGTTTAGAACGAAATAAACCTAGTCGGAGGTGGTTTACAAATGTGATCATGTTTTGAAACACGTTTAGTGTTAAACTGAATTATAAAGTTTTTATGAATCACCATTTTTGTAAATTGAGATTAAATCGAAAAATTAAACCAGATCTCTAAAGAAATCTGGTTTAAAAATTCTAATGAATAACACTGATAATATATGACAAAAATCGCAAAAGTTTGATGTTATCGCGATGTTGGCATGGCGCAAATTTCAGATTTTCGTACAATATTTTTAAGTAAATGAAAAGGGCTAGATAGCCCTTTTCGGGCTAAATCATTACAAGGAGTTCACCTACAGTAAAAAGTGCTAGATCTAGCCCCAAAAGGGCTAAGGTGGCAGCACTGGCTAGCTCCACGCAGTGTTGCCACCTTAGCCCTTTTGGGGCTAGATCTAGCACTTTTTACTGTGGGTGAACTCGTTGTTTTTTATTTAGCCCGAAAAGGGCTATCTAGCCCTTTTCATTTACTTAAAAATATTGTATGAAAATCTGAAATTTGCGCTATGCTAACATCGCGATAACATCAAACTTTCGCAATTTTTGTCATATATATTGTTTTTTTTTTTGGTAGATACCATTTGTTCGATTATGGCAACTAAATGATTCTAAACGGAAAAATTTGTTAATTTTAGTTTGTAAAATAACTAATATTTTTAATTTTTGAACATAATTTTGAAAAAATTTATTGTGATTCAAACTAAAAACTAAATACATAAGTAATTGAAATCATTAGTCCAGGTGTTTTTTTAGCCTTTTTTTACACCAACTCTTTTTGTGCTCCTTTTAGCCCGATCTAGCCCTTTTTAGCTTCTTCAATTGCCCCATTACTAAAACTAAGGTGGCAACACTGGCTCCACGCTAGCTCTATGTTGGCCAGACCCCGTTAACTAGTATTTTGCTACTGGTAACCTTGTTTTATAATATCGGTAGCCATATTGGAATCCATCTTGGGTGTGGACATACTTGGGCACAATGGGAAGGAGTAAGGAGGAAGGAGAAGAGGTGGTTTTTTTTAACTGAAATCAGAATGAGCGTAAATAAAATTGAAATAATGATTTATATTTACCTACTGTTATTCATTTAAAAAAAGAGTTTAAGTGTTAATTAACTTTGGATTGTTTATTATTTATTAAATTACTGGTTTTTTTTTATAAAAAACTGATTAATAAATATATATTTAATGATGGTTGAACTGTGCTTAGCACCGGCCTGTTAGACGCCGTCGATCGTCTCAAACGTCAACTCACGTCAACTCTGTGAACGTCAATGCGTCAAGCGTATTTGAAATTAACTGTTATATTTTCACTGCAATTGAAGAGAGTGTAGAGATTAATGAAATCAAGAAGACTCCAGTGTCCGGAAATGTAGCACGTGCAGAAGACTCCAGGATCATCAGAACTGTCTTGGATGGTGCCCCCTCAGGTGTTAACCACGTAGATGAGGATGCGGTGGGCAGAGAACTTCGAAGCTCACGCCGAAGTTTTGGGAGTGAGGGGACCATCTGTGGGGACCATGGAGGGAAGCAGCACAAGGCAGAGTCCTGGAGGATTGTGGTGCAGGAGTCCCTGGATCCTTTAAGGCTGATGAGCCGAAGGAAGTGAAAGTAAAGTGTATAGATTTCATATTATAAACATTTCCAGTCCTCAGACCATCATCAGGACAATCATCAGGGATCCAAAACTTTTGCAAGAAATACAGATACAGAATGCCAGTGTCCTTGACAATATTATCTTCTCTGGCAGGTGCCTATTTGATTGTTTATCTACCTACTTAGTTTATTTTTGCCATATCATTTGTTTTTTATTATTTTTTTTCTTTGCACAGTGTACCTATATTTTTGTGATTGTATGACTAATCTTTTTTGAATAAATAAATATTGTGCAAAATCTAATCGTTTTATTTTGACAGCTTTAGCAATAATAATAATATTTATTAATAATATCAGGGCAGATAATAATATATGAATATAGTGGTGTGGGTGTACCCGCCTGTCGCGTGTTAATACACACATGCATACAAGATCAAAGTCCGAATAGGTACTTGTTGAGGCAGCGAAGCAAGAAAGACGGAGAAGGGGGTTTCGAAGTACGTACCTACCTCAAAGCTATAGAGTGGCTTCTCTAAGTACCTATATACTCTGTGATGTTGGCTAACCTGACAAATAATATGATTTTGACGTTTTGCCTTGTTGACTATTTACTCAATTTTGATATTTAAAATCAAAGAAAGACTTGTATCAACACGAATCACCACTTTTGTGTAATCAATTAGATTTCAAAAACGAAAATGCCTGTGCCTTGTTCAAAGCTTTGTGACAGAAATGCAATTTTGAAGGTTAGGTTTTTTCTTACTAATATAATAAATTATTTCCCTTAAATTTATGTTGTTTCATCATACAAATCAAAACCCAAATTTAGTGAACCTACAACATAAAAACCAAATCTCAAATGGACATACACCCTGCAACTCTTGCCGTCCTTCCCTGAGACAGGGGTAACATTGGCAAAGTGAACCATTTTTACAGCATGGGTGGTCAGCCGCATACCAACCTATAAGTCAAGGAACCTTTAACCAAGGAACTTTGGAACGGGTAACCCTTGTGTTATTACCATTAACAAAATACTTATTTGCCTTTTTCCTAGTAACCTGACTATGTAATTATAGTTCATGTGCTGAGTCCATTTATAACTCGCTTATTTTTTTCCCGTTTGTTTACAGAGACCGAAAACTGGGGACGCCCTTTGCAAGCAGTGTTTTTTTGATGGATTTGAGAGTGAAATTCATCACACAATTACTAAAGGCGATCTATTCAAAAAGGGGGACCTTGTTGCCATAGCAGCTTCGGGCGGAAAAGACTCCACAGTCCTAGCATACGTCCTTAAACACCTAAACGAGAAGTACAACTACGGATTAAAATTAGTTTTGCTCTCCATAGATGAAGGCATTACGGGTTACAGAGACGACAGTCTTGAGACCGTCAATCAGAACAGTAACGATTATTCCATGTCCCTCAAAACCCTGTCTTACAAAGAGTTGTACGGATGGACCATGGACGAGATTGTTAAACAGATAGGCAGGAAGAATAACTGCACGTTCTGTGGCGTGTTTAGACGGCAAGCTCTGGACCGCGGGGCCTCCTTGCTGAAGGTGGACTGTGTTGCTACTGGACATAATGCTGACGATATCGCTGAGACAGTTTTAATGAATGTCTTGAGGGGAGATATAGCAAGACTTCAAAGGTGCACATCAATAGTTACGGTAATATTTTTTACTTTTTGTGCAGCATTTATGAAGAACTTGGAATGGATCTTTTGTTTCTTAACGGACAAACACAAAAGGTCATTAGCAACCTAATCTACTCTATTTGAAGTTGCAAGGATAAATGAACATTTAAGATTCATAAGATACTTTAAAATGTATACCCACAAGTAGACTTTAACAGTTAGCATGTGTAAGTTCATGCTGTATGTGTATTGTGTATTCACCAAATGAAAAACCGTATTTCAAATGAACATACACTCTACAATTCTTGCTGCTCTGAAACAGGAGCGACATTGGCAATAACAAAATATAAATTAACCGTGTCCCCAATAACACAGTCATGTGACATAGCAACTTTTTTGGCTGTGAAATGGACATAAAACATAAATGCTTACAAATTAAAATTAATCAAAGTTTCTGGATATTTGAAGAATTTTTGTGGACTTAACCAGGAAAACTTACATTATACACAAAAAATGTGATGTCATACAGCCAGGCAAATATTGTGGACTAAGGATCTAAGGACCCCAGTCACAAAGACTGTTATATTTGCCTGCTGAGACAAAAATCTGATTTGAATTTTGTGTGCTCCATTTGTTTTGCCGTTACCATATTTTTTTTATGTAAAGATTCGGCTTACCATTGTACCACTGTTTTACAAATATCCTTGATATGAATACATATTATAAAACACTTTTCAGGGAGGCAATGATGGGATCCCGAGGGTCAAGCCCTTGAAATACACATACGAGAAAGAAATTGTCATGTACGCGTATTTCAAGAAATTAGTCTACTTCTCTACAGAGTGTGTTTATGCACCTAATGCATACAGAGGTCACGCAAGGGCACTGTTGAAAGATTTTGAGAAAATTAGACCGTCGGCGATAATGGATATCTTACATTCAGGTGAGTTGTCACGGTGTCAACAAAATGGAATCCTTTTAATGCTCATGATTATGCAACATTCATGGAATTTCTTAATGTTGAAAAATGGACTTGGCACAATCAAAACATCCCTCGGCTATGTGGCATCTTCATAGTACCGATCCGTAGTCTACTAGTTAATTTAGCTAAGCTGCACATGTATTACAACTTCTTACCGTGTGGTTTCCAAAGGGTTACATGTGGCGTTTGCAACCTATTTATTTTTACAAGTAAGGGGGCCGGCCTTATGTCGACCATTACAGTTAAAGTGAGAGTTTTCCTAGCTCCCTTCTGGTTCTCATTCCTTGTGAAGACTGAGTAAGCCTTTCCGGTATTTTTAAGGCCTCAAACTCGTAATCTGAAGGCCCTAAGTTTGATTTCCGGCGGAGAATAATTATTATTTCATTTTCAAATATGCTCTTCGCTGGGTTGTAAAGTCCATATGCCTTTGCTGTTTGTGGTCTACATAGACGTTTATGTTGCACAAAATGTTTGTGTGCACACCTCTGCGGCACTACAACAAGTGTAATAGACCCCTAGAGTCCCTAGAATCTAGGGAGTCTCCCGCACAGGATTTCTTAAAAAAATATATATATATATATTGGTTAATATCTCATGATTATATTTTTTTTAGGTGAAAAATTATCCCTGAAAGAGAGTATAAAGTTACCCGAGAGGGGGAGATGTCGGGTGTGTAATTTTGTTTCTTCCCAAGAAGTTTGCAAGGCCTGCATCCTGCTGGAGGGATTGAATAAGGGACTGCCAAGGCTCGGTGTTGGTAAAAGCTCAAAAACTAAAAAAATCTTAGCAGAGAATGCCCTTCTAACACAATGAATAAAATATTTTATTTCTGTAACATATTTTTGTATTTGAATTTAAAACATTACCTAAAATAAATAATTACAAATTTATAACACAAAATATTTTGTCTATTGTCAAAATATAAATACAGCTGTCCCTCGAAACTTTGAAATCCGACGCACTAGGTAGTCTGATGGTAATCCAACATACTCGGTGTTCCGACAGGAGGCTTGTCAGCGGAAATAAACCAAATACGCAGCGGCATGATTCACTGTGACATGTCTCGTGCATAAATTAGATTAAGTTAACTTCATTGTGTGTGTTTTGTATTGCGCCAACTATTTAATGGTTATTAACCTCCAGGGTGCAGGAATGCGGATCTCCGCTCAGATAAATGTTTGTGATTTTTTTTATGTTTTTCTGTAGTTTTTAAAAATCGTGTAACATACTCCTATTGGATAAAACTACCAACCAATAAACTCAAAGCATTTATTTTCATTCTTGAATACTTAAAAAAAAATATTTGAAGTTGACCTTGTAAACTAAGGAGTTTAAAGACAAAATTCTCAATTTTTTCACATGACACAAACACAACAAAGAAATGATTTTGTTTACATTACAAAGGGTCACTGCTCCCTAATATTTATGTACCTACCTGGCTTACGTGTGCATTCATGATAATATTAAATATGTCTACTTTTAGAACACAATTTTTTTCATAATCATAATATTGTGAGCAGTGACGTTTTTAGCCCTACCAGCGCCCTGGGCGAGATTTGTCTTTCTGGGCGAGGCGCCCTCTATCCACTATTCAAATCCATACGAAAAGCATACAAAGGGGCGCCTGTAGCGCCCTATTCTACCTGGCGCCCTGGGCGGTCGCCCAACCGCGCTCTACCCTAGCGTCGGCCCTGATTGTGAGGCAGTACAGTAAATACGTCACTCATGTTTTACTAAATTATGCACTAAAAACCTTTATTTCACTGGCTTTTGAGATAAAACAACGCATAAGACATATGCTTTGTATCTTTGGAGATATTTAATATAAGTTCGGTAGATGGATGATGAGTAAAAACTGCTGGCACACTAGAGGTTAATATAGGGCAGTACTGTAGAAAGAATGATGGGTTGTAGCTATCTGAATCCCATACATCATAGAAAATAAACTTTTGATACTGCAATATTTTTTGTAATCCGGCATCGCCTCGGTCCTGCACCCGTCAGATTATCGAAAGACAGCTGTAATGTTTATTTTATTATTGAAGTAATATTTATACCTACCCTCATTCATTAACCAACTGTTGAAAAAATATATTTATCGAGATGTTGTTCTTTACAATAAATCTCATTCTTTATCGAAGAGGCCCTTTAAGGTGTGACACATTTAAAACAGCACACTATTTTATGTGTAACTGAAATAAAATATTGGTACTTTCAGCAAGCAAAAGCAGTCATTTTTTGTGTCAATATATTCTGTTAATTCCGTCAAGGAAAGGAACATGTGTCGTATGAAAGCAAAGGTGATAATCGGGGCGTTTTGCTGAAAATGAGATCAATAAATGGAAACACAGAAAATGACAATCTGTGTTTTCATACATTTACCTCTTGGTAAAAAAAGCTGGATTGCCACCTTTGGTTTTATATGAATCATTACTATTTTGTATTTCCTGAGATAGAAAATGATGATTAGTACTAATTTAATTTATGTTATAAATGCCGGAGCCTTAGATTCAATGATGGATCTGCAGACAGGACAGTTGCTCTTTATATTATCTGAACAATCTTCACACAGGCAGACGTGGCCACAGGGTAAGAGGATGATCTGAAATCAAACAATTAATTTCATTAGTTCACATCAGGCAATCAGAAATGATAAATTGGTAAAGAACTAAACGGAGCTAAAAGGGAGTACATTTTTCTGAAGCTGTTTTGGCTGCAAGGGTGTTATTTCTTATCCGAAGTAATGAAGCTAGATAAGAGTATTTAGATTTTTTCCCAGAATTGAAAATATTGATAATATGCATACCTCTTTTGGATTTTCCGAGCATACTACACACAGCTGCGCTTCCAGCAGATTTTTGTCCCGCGCCAATGCTCTCCTTTCTCTCCTCGACAGAGCCAGTTGCTTCTTTAACTTCTCATCAGCGGCAAGCTTCTTTTTTCTACGTAAATACTTCAATAGCATTCTACCTGATATTAATACAGCCACTGATCCAAAAATTGTCACAAATAATCTGAAAACAAAAAACAGAATGAATTGAATGGATAGCAAAAAGAGACCTTGAGTTAATAAGAAGTATTTATATTAGGATTATTAATTAGGCGAGCTCAAGAACCTCAAGAACCCTCTGTGAGCTAGGTTGTTCATATTATTACACAAGACCCAGTTGCTGTATGGCTGGATGGACCTTTGATAACCGGTCTTTGGTAAAGGTACATGAATTTTTCTACCTAGCAAAGAGCATATTGAAAACTATTTTTTTTTTTTAAATTGCTCTTTTGGGATGTATACAATATCAAACATTTGAATCCGGCCATGAAAGGCTAAAAATATGGTTTTTTTCTTCGCCAGGAATCTAATCTACCACCTTCCGATTACGAGCCCTTGGCGTTAAACACTAGACTGCGTTCCTGTCAAAAGTAAATTTATGTAATAAGTTTATACACATTAATGCTAAAAGCTCGTATTCACCTTAGAATATCTCGAGATTCAGTTATTTTCTTCAGCAGGCTGTTCTTGCTACTCGTAATGAGATACAGCGGTAGCCCGTCTCTAGGCGGCTGCAGCTTTAATATTCCCCCTCCCGTCAAACTCAACTCTCCGATGGCCGTGATGAGAGTGTCGCATCGCAGCATTTCCTCCGTCGTCTGCAAACCTCGCTGTCTAACTCCGGAGAAATATCCCCAAACGTGATCCAACAGACTGGATGTGAGCGGCTCAAAACGATCAGAAATCACGTCCATATCCAGGATATTTGCTTCTAGTGGATCTAAAATCTCAATGTTTACTTTATTGTCTGTTATAACAAATGGCATTGTGTTGAAGACTTCGTGGACGGTTCTGGATTGGTCCGACCAGAAACCGGCGGATGTTCTTGCGACAACGTGTTCCTTGATGGTGAGCTTTTGGATAACTCCATTGATGGAATCGTTGGAGCTGCTTTTGATTGGGTTTCCTAGGGGCTTGATGAGGCCGCGCAGGGCCACGTATGAAATGGTCTTGTTTGGATATTTGTTGAGTTCCTTGTCCAGATCGCGGTTTACTTCTAAATTCGGGGCATTCTGAAAAATAAAGCAAACAGTGTATTGGAGTTGCTTTAATTATTATTTTTATAAAACGTAACTTAGCTACACATATTGTGCGTTATCTTCGAATGGGTCACTTGTAACGAGTGGAATCTATTTATTTTTACAGGTAAGGTGGCTAGCCAACTACTACGCTTGAAATGGGGGACAGGTTCTCATTTCTTGTGAAGCCTTGCCTTTTTTTGCTTTTGAAATAACACAGAAACTGGAAATCATTTCTGACGCCCATGGTGGGGATCAACCCCAGCACTCTGGCATTGAAGCAAGCGCTCGACCGGACAGGTTTATATTCATAATGGACCCAGGGGAAACTAGATTTTCTTTTTCTCGGCCAGCAAGCATCATACCTGTATCATTGGGACAACAATGCTTAGTAACCAATAATAAATAATTCGTTAGTTTTTTATCTAGCAACCAGGCCGAGTTTCGACACAATTTTGTTTATCTCAATTCATGTGCTGAGACCATTCAGAGTGGGGGTTTTCTTGCTTCCGAAAGATCAGGTTCCCATTTCTTGCGAAGAATGAATTGACCTTGCCGGTTCTAGGATTTGGGTTACAGGAAAATAATGAAACGGAAAATCAAGGTGATGTTATGAAATAAAATTGTGAGACCAAAATACCTACGTTCAAAGAGTGAATAATATCTCGACATTTTAATAACTGCTTGACACATATTCCCAAAATAAGCGAGTCCACTCCTAAAACAATGGCTTCACCTAGCACATCATGGAAAAAATCCATATTTCAGCGATACTTGAAACTATTATAAATAAACAGTATATTGATACAAAATAACTAAAATTTTGGAAAAGGTTATTCATAGAGTAAAACAATATTTGACGTTTGAAAAATTGAAGCTAAAGAAAGAGCGTACGTAATAAATAACAACTCTGTGTTTTTCCTGAAGAAGTTACGCTTATAAAAATGTAAATAATATGAATATTTATGTATGGTTTCTTTTATTTATTTCTTGTTCCTTTTTATCCATGTGAAATCACGAAGAACATCAAGACAGATACATCAAGGTATAAAATTTTATAGCCAGATTCATGAAACCGGTAGACATTTCGTGAAAAAGAAGAAGTTTGATATATGTGGACCACCCCGTTAACTAGTATTTTGCTACTGGTAACCCTGTTTTATAATATCGGTAGCCATATTGGAATTGATCTATGGTATTCTCACAAGACGAAAGGAGTTAGGAGGAAGGGGAAGAGGTGGGCTTTTTTTAACTGTAATCAGAATGAGCGTGAATAAAATTGAATTAATGATTTATATTTACTGTTATTCATTTAAAAAAAGAGTTTAAGTGTAAATAAACTTTTAATTGTTCAGTTTTTATTAAATTGCTCATTTTTTATAAAAAAACTGATGAAAAAATATTTTTTTATGATGGTTGAACTGTGTGTAGGATTTGCGCAGCGATAACAGCCATTAACAGCCTGCTTGGAGCCAGTCGGCCTCAAACGTCAAGCGCATGCCTAAGAATCTTCCATACAAACGATATTGACCACAAGCTTCCTTACATTACCAGTAGATAATGCTTTATTGGTTCTTGTCCACAATAATAGTAGGAAACTACTGTTTGGTATTACCGATATTCCCTTGACAGCCAAAATGGCGCCCACAGATAACGCTTGCTTGGCGTGGGGTCGTAAGTTTTTAACCGTTGAATGCTGTTTTTGGCTGTTTTCACAGGCGTTAAATTGTGCAAAAAGTTATTTGAAAAGAATATAATACTTTGTGCGTGAAAATGGTGTATTGGTGGCCTGGTGCCGGACAACGTATTTCCGTCGTAACCTCAAAAAAAATTCGTTCACAAATATAAGACAGCTATAAAGTACAAAAAACCTTCATGTTTTTGTTACGTTCCAGCTAAAAAATACTAGTGCCTCTAAATAAACTTTAATTGACATCAAACTTTCAAAATGATTTACATTATTTTAACCTAATTTTCCAAAACCTTAATTACCTTAATTTAGCTTAAAACCAAAATGTAGTTCGGTGTATTATTTAAGAATGTATATTTGTGTAAACTTGTATATTTTATTTTAAAAGATATAAATTTTTAGAACAAAAAAAAAACTTTTATTTGACATGACCTCACCATTAGTTTCCTATAATATCAAAAATATTGGAAATAAATTTTAGGTATAAGTGATATTATACATTCCATAATATTATCAAAAGCTTCCATATAAAACTCATAGGTGGCTAAGATTCGGGCATTCCCCTTTTTTTTATTCAGTGGGATCTCTATAAACTTATAATACTCTGTGGTCAAGCGTATTTGAAACGAACTGTTTTATTTTCACTATTATTGAAGAGAGTGTAGAGATTAATGAAATCAAGAAGACTCCAGTGGCCGGACGTGCAGAATACTCCAGGATCATCAGAACTGTCTTGGATGGTGCCCGTTCAGGTGTTCTACAACTCGAACGTCTCAGGATGCGATGGGCAGAGAACATCGAAGCCAACGCCGAAGTTTTGGGAGTGAGGCGACCATGGAGGGAAGCAGCACAAGGCAGAGTCCTGGAAAATTGTGGTGCAGGTGTCCCTGAGCTTTTAGGCTGTCGGCTGATGAGCCGAAGAAAAGAAAAAAAAAGTGTATAGATTTCATATTATAAACATTTCCGGTCCTCAGGCTATCATCAGGGATCCAAAACTTTTGCAAGAAATACAGATACAGAATGCCAGTGCCCTTACAATATCTTCTCTGACAGATGCTTATTTGATTGTTTTCCTACTAGGTTTTTTTTGCCATATTATCATTTGTGTTTTTTACATTAAGGTTTTTTTTATTATTTTTTTTCTTTACAAAGTGTGTATTTTTGTGATTGTATGACTAATCTTTCTTGAGTAAATAAATATTGCGCAAAATATAAGCCTTTTATTTTGACAGCTATAATAATAATATTCATCAATAATATCATGGCAGATAATAATATAAGAATATAGTAGTGTGGGTGTACCCGCGTGCCGCGTGTTTATACACACATGCATACAAGATCAAAGTCCGAAAAAGGGGCTTGTTGAGGCAGCGAAGCAAGAAAGACGGGGAGGGAGGTTTCGAAGTACGGACCTACCCCAATGCCATAGAGTGGCTTCTCTAAGTACCTATATACTCTGTGATGTGGACTATAAAAATATATTTTTCAGGTCTATTTGTTGCGGATTGCTTGGCCTGACTGAAGTGTTAATAGTCTTAATTTTAAAAAATGCATTGTCTCCGTTTTATTAAAATTTTAAGACATTCAAAAGTTTTGACTGAAAACTTGAGTTTACACTGCATGAGGGCTACTTCCAATATCAGCCCCAATTTTATAGTCCCGAGATGTACTAGTTATTCCTATTCAACAACGACAGCTTCTATGGATGAAACAGGTATGTTTAATTGTTTTTGTGTTTTTTCGGGTTAGACCATGGTCTATATGCAGCTTTTTTATAAGCCGACGTTTCGCCTTCATGAGTAGAAGGCATTTTCGCTAATACCGACCATGAAAGTGTTAGTGAAAGTTTAAAACTTTATTTAGGTATGTTTAATGTTCCCTAAAATAAAAAAAAATGGTATTACAATGCTCCTTCTGTATCCTTAGTACGAGTTGAAAAACTTGAGTAATGTAAAGTTTAGGGCAATTATTAAAGAGTGATTTCCCCCAAAATCTGCCGTTTTTGTTTGTTTGAACTTGATTTTCTTAATCACTGTTGATCACGGTTGTTAGGTTGGTATGCGGCTGACCACCCATACTGTAAAAATGGTTCACTTTGCCAATGTCACCCCTGTTTAAGGGAAGGACGGCAAGAGTTGCAGGGCTTATGTTCATTTGAGATTGGGTTTTTATATTGTAGGTCCACATGCGGCATGTGTTAGCGCGAAATTATACATGTCTGCTTGTGGGAATGCATTTAATGTAAATCTTAAATGATAGGTATATATATCTTTGCAGCTTAGATTAGATTAGATTAGACTGTAACTCTTTTGCTTAGACCATAAAGTGTAAGAAACAAAAACGGCAGATTTTGGGTGAAATCAGTCTTTAATATTTTCCGTAACCTTTACTTTTCTCAAGTTTTGCAACTCGTACTAAGGGTACTGATGACATATCTCTACTTATTCCTCCTGCTCTCGTTACTACAAGGGTAACTCGTAGAACGATGCTTATGCACCCCATTGCAGTCAACGTGAATGTTTCAGAGCTTTCACATCTCGTTCCCTACCCAATTTTAATCCTGCTCTGTTAAAAACCAATATCAAATGTCACTTCCTAGTGTGTCAAGGCAACACAAAACAACACCACACAGAAAACAGCCCTGCTGTAAAGGATCAGGGCATTAACTACCACCTCACAAACACCCACACCTCTGCCGGCACTCCAACAAGTGTAATAGACCTCCTTCTTCTGCAGTCTTCTGCACAGGATTGCTTAAAAAAATGCTAATGGAAAATGTGAGCTCTATTTCGGTCTGAATCACACCTCAAGAGCTCATGCTTGGTTGTTGCAAGTCAGCACAAATTTTCCAGGCAAGACCCAGTTGGTGTAAGGCTAGATGGACCTTTGTGACTGGTCTTTGATACAGGTAGATTTTTTTTTCAACCTAGTAAAGCACTTTTGAATCAAATGATATTTTGGTTGTGCTCCAAAATGATGAACGACTAACGAAGAAAGTGTACAAAGGAAATGTCAGAGGAAAGCGCGGAAGGGGAAGGCCGAGGAAAGAATGGTTAGACCAAATAGGTGAGATTGCGAAAGAATGGAACCTGCAGAGTGAAAATAAGAGAAGAGTATGTATGAAAAAGGTGATGAATATTGAGGAAATGAAAGTGGTTTGTAAGGACAGAAAAAAGTGGAGGCGCATCTGCGGAGGTACCGGCCACCCCTAGTGGAACGGCGGCAGGATACAGCTCCGCTGGAAATCAAACCCATTACAAGCGCCAACCACTAGACCAGATGAATAATTTTTATAAAATTCTGTTTACTTTTATTCTCACATTTTGTTTTTTTTGTACATCTATCATCTATCACCATATTACACCGGTCAATAGCTCAGTTGGTAGACTGCTTGTATTCCATGCCGAGAGCTCAGGTTCGAGTCCCACCGAGGGTGTCAGGAATGATTGCCCGTTTCGGTGTTTATTTTAAAATCCAAAATAAAATACCGGCAAGGCTTACTCAGCCTTCACAAGTACCAGCCCCCTCGGGAGCTCGGAAACCCTGCTTCAATTGAAGTGGTTGGTGTAAGGCCGGCACCCTAAATCTTAATCTAAGTTGCAAAGATATATATCATTTAAGATTCACACATTCCCACAAGCAGATTTGTATAAGTTCGCGCTAACACATGCCGCATGTGGACATACAATATAAAAACCCAATCTCAAATGAACATAGGCCCTGCAACTCTTGCCGACCTTTTCTGAAACAGGGGTGACATTGGCAACCTAGTTAACTTGACCTAACCTTAACTTAACCTAGTTAGCAACCCGTACTTGTAAAAATAAATAGGTTCCACTTGCCACATGCAAAACCCTTCGGGGATAACGGGGCAAGAAGTAACACTATATATAATAACTAGCAGACCGACCGTGCTGCGCACGGTTGTCTGCTAGGCCCTTCGGGCAGTTTAAGTCTGGCTTCGCAATAATTATTCCTCACACCTCCTTCATTGTAATTAAATGCTTAAAGAAGTAATTTGCAAAAAAATGACGGTAAAAGGGTAATTTAGTTCTTTCATGTTCTGAGTATCTTGTGTGCATGTGCATGAGGTAGGAGGCTGACCTCCCATACCGTAAAAAATGTTCACTGAACGAATGTTTCTCTGTTTCTGAAAAGGTCGGCAAAAGTTGCAGGACTTATGGTCATGAGAGGCTAAAATATTTATTTGTAATTACATATGCAGCATTTGTAAGTGTGAACTCACTCGTGTCTCCATGGGGGCATGCATTGAATATGAATTATAAATGTTAATGGATCTATGCAACTTAGATTTATATTCTAATATAAAAAACATCAAATGCCACAATTAAATGTTAGCGTGAAATGACATTTGCCAGCTTGTGGGTATGCATTGCATTTGAATCAATAAAGATTTTTGTTGCAACTTTTGATAATACATTAAAATGAATGTTACTGAAGGATTTTTCAAACTCAAATTCCTTGACTTATAGGTAGGGACTGGAAAATTTCGCGATCGCGATAAAACGAATTTATTCGCGAATTTTGATGTTTTTACGCGAATAACGCGAAATTTGAGGTTTTATGCAAATATCGCGAATTTTCGTACTTTTGGTAGAAATTGTGCGAAAAAGTTGTTATGTGTCGCTTCTGCAACGCAACTATTTTGTGGAAAAGAAAAGATTCCTGTGAAAACCCTTTGCAAGGTGAAAAGCACAGAAAAAATGGTCGGTGTTATAGCCGAGGGGGCCAAGTGGGCTGATCTTTCAACGTTGTAACACGCTAGAACGCTAGACGCGGGGTTCGATCCCCGCCTGGGTCATTTGACCATAAATTTGATCCTGGTTCAACAAATGTAATTGGGTAATTATAAATGAATTATTAATTAAAATGAACAATACTCGTAATGAATTTTTCATTAAAGATATTAATACCTGTTTCTGGCCAGGCAGAGTAGGTTGGTGAATTGCATTCCTATTCACAAATCTATTTTATTAAAAAAATAAATGATAAGCAGAACTGTCCTGGACATCCAAACAGACTTGAATCGTGACATCAATGACGTCAATTATGTCGGGGTTATAGCCGCGTGGGCCAAGAGGGCTGATCTTTCTAGCGTGTTTCGAATGGAACAACGTTGGTTCGATCCCCGCTTGGGTCACTTGACTTTAACTTTGACCCTGGTTCAACAGATGTAATTGGGTAATTATTATTTAATAATTCATTAATAATTAACAATAATGAATTATTAAATGATGATATTAATACCTGTTTCTGGCCAGGTAGAATAGGTTGGTGAATTGCATTCCTCTTCACAAATCTATTTTTTTAAAAAAAAAAAAAAAAAAAAAAAAAAAAAAAAAAGGAAATACATCAAGGAGTGAAGCTGCTGCTGGATTAGCCAAGAGCACAACTTGAGGCTTTCATAAAAGCCAACATCCCTCGAAAAAATTAGATAACCCTCATCTAGAGAGACTAAATTTAATATTTTAAAAGGATATTGCAGGGTATTCGCGGAGTGTCATTCAAATATTAATACTTTTTTCAATCAATGGTTTTTTGTAAGTTGTAACTCGTATTGATTCAGATGTTGTTTATTCATTGTTTTTGAAGGTACATATTGTTGTTTATATGATAAATTGTAAATATTAGTAAAATGTAGAGTTTTGCAATTACATAAACCTTTATTTCGATCAAATCAACCCTAAAAATTACACCGAATCTCCCCGTTTATCATAAAAAATAACGCGAATTTCCCTGTTTTTGATCAAAAATAACGCGAATTTCCCAAAAAAATAACGCGAATTTCGCAAAAAATAACACCACTTTTTTCCAGTCCCTACTTATAGGTAAGTATGAGCCTGAACATTCATATCGTAAAAAATGGCTCACTTACAAATGTTCCCCCTGTTTCTGAAAAGGTTGCCAAAAGTTGCAGAGCTTATGTGCATTAGAGGCCTTAATTTTAATTTGTAAGTTCACATGCAGCATTTCTAAGCGGGAACTCACTCATGTCTCCATGGGGGCATGCATTGAATATGAATTATAAAAGTTATTGTATCTGTGCAACTTAGATTATATATTCTAATATTAAAAACATCAAGTGCCACAATTATATGTTAGCGTGAAATGACATTTGCCAGCTTGTGGGTGTGCATTGTATTTTAATCATCAAAACTCTTTTTTGCAACTTTAGATTATAAATTAAGATAACCGTTGTTTAAGGATGTTTCAAACTCAAATTCCTTGACTTATAGGTTAGTATGAGGCTTACCACCCATATCGCTTAAATGGGTTCACTTAACAAATGTTCCCCCTGTTTCTGTAAAGGTCGGCAAAAGTTGCAGGGCTTATGGTTATGAGAGGCTGAAATTTTTATTTGTTATTACACATGCAGCATTGATAAGCGCGAACTCACTCGTGTCTCCATGGGGGCGTGCATTGAATATGAATTATAAATGTTAATGCATCTATGCAACTTAGATTATATATTGTAATATAATATATTAAAAAGATTAAATGCCGCAAAAAGTATGGTTCCATATAAAAAGTTGACCTAATCGATCGTAATTATTTCTAAAAAATACATGTAATAACTGGTTGAAGTATAATTTTGAAATAAATAAAGAATATAGGTAGGTACTCAACGGAATTTAACCAAAAAAGAATCGTCTTGGATGGCAACTTTGAAGCCTATGTTGAAGTGTTGGCAATTTATTTGAAATTCGAATGTCAAAATGAGTTTTGTTTCTCGCATAGGTTTTACATAAAAAGGTGTTGTGATCGATCATGTTTATTTATTTAAAAAACAACAATTTAAAATCTTTTAATGATGAGGATGCACATCCCAAGTTCTGAACAATATTTGTTGTGAATATGACGTGCATCTGTTCAGGAGTTCTTCAGATTGTCATCCATTAACGCACATTTATTTTGTATGGGGAGGCCGTTGATTTTTATAAAGTAGTAGATAGATAGATAGATAGATAGATAGATAGATAGATAGATAGATAGATAGATAGATAGATAGATAGATAGATAGATAGATAGATAGATAGATAGATAGATAGATAGATAGATAGATAATAATATTAGGATGATTTATTTGGTGAGCGCTGTTTTTGTGTGTATCACACCTCAAGAGCCCTCTGCGAGCTTGGTCGTCGCTGTAGAAAGCGCCAATTCTCAAGCAAGACCCAGTTGTTGTAAGGTTGGATGGACCTTTTTCAGTGACCGGTCTTTGGTAAAGGTTTATGAATTTTTCAACTCAGCGAAGAGCACATTCAAAATATAAATGGTATATTTTTGTGCTCCGCCGGGATCCGAATGCACAACCTTCCATTTACAAGTCCGAAGTGTTGCCACTGGACTACGGACCGGTCCAAGATGCCAACGACACGCGGTGTACCTGAGCGATAACCCATCCAAGTACTATCCGCGCCCAATGTTGCTTAACTTCGGTGATCTATGGGAACCGGTGCTTTCAACATGGTAAAGTCGTTGACAGGATGTGTATGTATATGTGCAGCTTAATTATGTTGAATTTACCAGCTGTATTATCTTTGCAAAAGGCTTGCGAGTCGTTAATAAATAAATAAGTTGAATCTATGAATATTTATTTCAGAACAATTGGTCAAAGAGTTGTCAAAGAATGATCCAGATTTGGAGAACAAGTTGAAGCTTCTGATGCTGGAAGTCTCCATGATGAGGGAGGAAGGACGGGCCATCCCAGACCTGGAGTCTCTCAAGAAGCACCATTGGGAGCAGCTGATTACGCTGCCATCCAAAAGTGGCCGCTTCAAATACCTGCAATTCCTGTGGAAGAATGAGAAGAAGAAAGAAAATTTGCGGGTAAATGGTATATTTTTTGTGGTCCGCCGGGATTCAAACCCACAACCTTCCATTTACGAGTCCAAAGCCACTGGACTATGGACCGGTCAAATGAAACGGGAGAATGTTTCAATGTGGAATTAATCTTGATGGGAATGTGTCACTATCAATCCAAGAGTCCTTAGCAACCAATAACAAAATATTTGACACTTTTAGAACCTTTTCTGACACTAAAAATTCTGCTTGGTTTGTCTATGGATTACCGGACAAACTGTATGAAAGCTTTCATACATCTCCATACACTACTAGAGGTCTTACCTGACGCTGGATAGAAAAAACCATAGACAAACCGGTCAGAATGGGCAACTAAGTTAATCTGAAGATAGCCAAGAGGCTGAAACAATATTTGTTTGTTTTTTAACAAATAACATAAAAAATAAGTACAATCAAACAGTGTTTGTTTTAATTTAAAAAAAATTAAATGTAGTTCTAAAAAGTTTCCCCTTAAACATTTCATAACCTCTTACGTTATTTAAAATAAGCCAAAATCTTCGATCAAATGTAGCAAATGCCATTTGAATTAATGTTTTTAGTAATCACAATGATTTTTGACGTTTCAGGCCAAAAAAGATGCAGCTACTCAAGTATTTTTGGAATACAAGAAGCAAAAGGAAAACGAGCCCCAACTATCTCAAGAAATAGGATCCAAGCTTGTGTACTCCTTGAGCGGAAATTCCCTTTTCCTCAGGATATACGAGAGATCAGTTAACCATTACCACAATTTAAAGTGCGGTAAAACAGCTAAATAATATTATTTCAACAGATTTATTTGCTTACTATTTCAGTCTTATAGTTTCTTTTTTTGTAGGTTAATGCAAACCATGATGTTTGGCCAAAAACTCATTGTGGATTGTTCGTACGACAAGTATATGACTATGAAAGAGGCTCACAATGCAGGGAAACAGTTGTCGATACTGTTTGCGGAAAACAGAGTGCACGACGAACCGTTTGATTTGAATTTTGTCAACTGCAACATGGAGCTGCCGACGATGAAACAGTTTTGCCGCATTATTCCCACGGCAGAAGATGAAACGTTCCCTCTGCACATGCATAAGCAAAGCTATCTGGACTTGTTTCCCAAAGAAAAGCTCGTCTATTTGACTCCACATTGCAGAGAAGAAATGACGCATTATGACCACGATGCAATTTATATTATTGGATGTATGGTTGACAAAGTGAGTATTTATGTTAAAACCCAAGAGTTTTTGAATGCCCAATTAAAAAAAAAGTCAAACTAAGAAAAAGAGGAAAAGATAAGAGAAGGCTAGGGCATCAGATTGTTGAACAAAATCATTAGGGCAACGTTTTTAAAGCAGCTACACAATCTTCACCATACGTTGTGTTAAAAATGGATTATACAAGCAAAATTTTCATCTGATTTGATACTAATAATACTTAAAAAGCTATAATTTGTCATAATAACTGTCACCATTCCACTAGTGGTGGCTAGAGACTGTGCAGAGTTACCTCCATTTCTTTCTTTGTCCAGACATTTGATTCCGTTACATTAATTACTCTTTTGATACTTACAGACATAGGGATTCTCCACACTGAGATTAAAGGTCCTGCATTGTTTAAGATCCAAAGTCTCCATCCACTTCATTGCTCTTGATGTGGCTTCAAGGAGGTCTTTCAGGACAGGCTTCTGGTGGGGCATTCCTATTCAAAAACTCTATTACAACAATATTGTTCAGATTTTAGTTGAGTTCTTTTAATGAAACTGCAATTTATTTTACACGATGTACTGATTTTTATCTCTTGCTTATCGACTTCATGGCTCAATGTTTTAATCGAATCAGGTCTCTCACACAATTGCGGTCCAAATAAATAGCGTCTAAACGGATGCCTCTCGCATATTCCGGACACTTCAATGGTGAACCACACACTTCTGTATTGTTCCATATTATTCTATAAAGTTATGCATACCAACATCTACGTGCCTGGGCACATGCACACATTCAAACTCACAGTAGACTATACTAGAGGCGGACACACACTCGTAAGCAAGCCACGCAATTTATTTAATTTATAATTATTATTATTACAGGTCAGGACAGAGCCCCTTTCTCTCGCAAAAGCCAAAGAACACGGTTTGAAAATGGCAAAGTTCCCTCTCGATCGTTACTTGCAGTGGGGCGTCGGCTCAACAAAGAGCCTGACGATAAACCAAGTTGTCAAGATTCTGCTGGATCTCAAAGCCACGGGAGACTGGGAGCATGCTTTGAAGAACGTACCCAGGAGAAAAGTCCAGTACAGTTTGACGCATCCAAAAAAATATGGAAGAAGTGATTTTACTAGAGGAACAAAGTTTGACAAATCGTATACGAGTAGTGGAAATTTTTCAGTGAATAAAAACTCATCCACGGAAAGTAGAAGCTCATTCACAGGGAATAAAAAGTCATTCACAGAAAATAAAAGCTCATTCACAGAAAATAAAAGCTCGTTCAGTGTGAATAAAAGCCCATTCGCTAAGAGAAAGCAATACACCAGCAGTATATTGAGTGACAAGGAAATCTAATGTTAAGGTTAATTTGAATTTAGTTGATTAATAAATAAGATGAAATTTAATGGCTTGTTTTATTGGCTCTATATTTTTATGCTTGCAATAATCTTGAATTTAAAATTTATGAAAAGATGAGCAACGTGTAATTAAGTATTTTTAATTAAGTTAATTAATTTGTAAATAAGTCCCAAGATGACAGCTGTTTCATAATTTAATTATTTTCTACAGATCACTATTTATAAAGGAACTTAGCTGATATGGTCGAACTGATAAGGCGTTTTTTATTTTTAAGAAAACCTGTGCGGGAGACTCCCAAGATTCTAGAGACTCTAGGGGTCTATGACACTTGTTGTAGTGCCGCAGAGGTGTCTATGATGAGCTTGGTCATCGCTACAAAGCGCCAATACTCAAGCAAGACCCAGTTGCTGTAAGGCTGGATGGACCTTTTTAGTGACCGGTCTTTGGTAGAGGCTTTATGATTTTTTCAACCCAGCGAAGAGCATATTTGGAAATATAAATGTTATATTTTTGTGCTCCGCCGGGATCCGAATCCACAACCTTTCATTACGAGTCCGAAGTGTTGCCACTGGACTACGGACCGGTCCAAGAGGCACCAAGTTGGCACTCAAATGAGGGTTATTGAAACAAGTGCAAGTTTGAATCCCGTTGTGTCCTATCGACTATAACTCTCACCCTGGTTCAACAGATGTCATTGAGTCATGAATCGACATAGATAATATTGTGTCGTCGCCCGGCCCAGATGCTAAGGAAAATTCATACAAATATTTTGTTATCGGTTGCTAAGGACGGCAGTTCCATACAAGACTGACATTGGCTCGCCGAGAAATAAGTTTCTGGCCAGTCAAAAAATAGGTTTTGGAATTGCATTCCTCTCCACAAATCTATTTAAAAAAAAACACGTAGGTTGAGAAAAAAAACTTGGCAACTAGGTTGTAATTGTTAATTTAATCATGGAGCTCAAAAAATATTTACATAACTTCAATACATTTTTATTTCATGTTTAGTTTCTACGTCTGCGGACTCTTGATATTCTCCACGCGTTGGGTTCTTCGTACTTGTTGTAGAGGGGTTCAAGACGCTGATTCTTCTTGAATTTGGACAGCTTGGTGGGATCAGAGAATTTGAAGAAGGCGGGAGCAAACTCGACGAGCCATTTTGGATCTATGGTCGTGACTTCCCTCATGTACTCTTTTGTAGTTTGCACCAGTTCGTGATAGATAACCCTGGAATTTTAAACAGAATCAGCCAACTTGTATAATATACCAGAAAAAGGGAGTTGGAATGTTCAATAGGCTTTTCATTGTAAGTAGATGAAATGATTTCCCATTTCAGTGTTCATTTCAAACCCAAAACCAAAATTATGGCAATGTTTACTCAGACTATGTAAGAAATGAGAACCTGCCCCCTCAGGGGCTGGGACACCCCTTCTTCAAGTGAAGTGGTTGGCATAAAGCAGAATCCTTAGCTGTGAAAATAAATAGTTTCCACACACCACATTTAACTGCTTTCAGGGACAATACATGGTAAGAAGATAATCTATTTTAGTAGCTTAGAGGCATTGCGTTAACATGGAAAAAAAAGCGTTGGATGGATAACATTGGCAGCAGTTGATGAAGGAGGGCAAAAGACATCCCAGATTGTGGTACCAATGACAATATGACCGGTCCGTAGTCCAGTGGTAACACTTCCGACTCGTAAATGGAAGGTTGTGGGTTCGAATCTCGGCGGAGCACAAAAAATATACCACTTATATTTTCAAATTTGCTCTTCGCTGGGTTGAAAAATTCATAAACCTTTACCATAGACAGGTCATCAAAAGGTCCATCCAGCCTTACAGCAACTGGGTCTTGCTTGAGAATTGACGCTTTCTACAGTGACGACCAAGCTCGCACAGGGCTCTTAAGGTGTGATCACACAAAAACAGCGCTCACCAAATAAATCAGCCAAATTTTTTTTTAGTGTATAGCAAGTTATATTGCCGCTTTATCCACAAAGAGGTCACATGTGACAAGTGAAACCTATTTATTTTCATAGGTAAAGTGGGCAGCCTTATGTCAAACGCTTAACTTTGATGTCGGGGTTTTCCTATTTCAGAGAGAGCACGTTGAGTCGGTTCTCTTATTTGTATTTGAATAAAAGAAACACATCCGTGGCAGCATTGGGAAGCAGCAATTGTAGGCCTTACAGCTTTGAACACAAGTGAGCTATTGATTCATCAATTTATCTATTGATGTAGTCAAATATAAAGAAAGTCTTATTAAAATATTAAAAAAAAAAACAATTTGTATAAGGCGAGTAAAATTTTGAAAAACGACCGGTTTCGGAATAGTTATTTATGCCACTGCCTAGTAATGATCTTTGTAACACGAGTGCTAGCTTGTGCCATGAGGCGCAGCCGAATGGCACAATAGACAGCAAGAGTGTTACAAAGACTAATTACGTGCAGTGGCATACAATACTTTTTCTATGACCATGAAATAAATAACAAAATATGAAATAATAGTCATTTTAATGTACTCGTCCATTTGAAGTAATTAATACCCCACCTTTGTCAAACCATGTAATTTATCCTTCCCCTCGATTATCTTATCTAATCTGCAAAGATAAATTACATTTGGGATTCATTTTAAATTTATGCCCACAAGCAGACACATAAATAAGGTTGCGCTTATACATGCCGCATATAAGGGTTAATATTCAAACCCAAAACTCAAATAAACATACATAAGCCCTGCAACCACTGAAGCAGGGGTGTCATTGGCAAAGTGAACCAAGTTTTTACAGCATAGATGGTCAACCTCATACCGACCTATTAGCCAAGTAACCGTTTAAGTTTGTTTTTTTTTTGCGGTGCAAATATTTTGCATTATTTACTTTCAAGCCTTCTGTTTTCCTTCGAAAAAAGGAAAGCTACAATTTGGAGTATTTTGATAAATAACATTGATGAATTATTACACTTTTAAATTTTTATTTGACTCTACGCATAAAATATATTCATTTTCATTTGAACAAAGATTGAACATAGTGGGGAGGAACTATCAATAAATTAAAAATATTCATGTAATGGCTGACGTTTAAACGTGGTTGCTATGGAAACGGCCAATAATAGTTTGTTATCGGTCGCTTAGAAGGATAGCCTCATACAAGATTGATACTCGAAATTCAAAAATGGTTCCATTTCTGACAATGCACATGCGCACATTTTCATTTCAACACCGTTATCAGTTGCGTAATGTAACATTACGCAACGGGTGTGGAAATGTATAGCATTGTGATTGCGTTAGCCGTTTTGTAATTAGTAAATTACCAAATGGGAGTAGAAAAACAATGTTTCCATCATCAGGTACAAAATATTACTGACAAAATAAAATATAAAATTAGTGCACATTCTTTTTAAAGTATTATTGTTTAAAGAAAGGATAATATTTTTTTACCATTCAGGTTGTCTGTTAAACAGGGCACTTGAAGGATGTATATATACAACTTGGCTGTCCACAAGTGTCCTGTAACCTTCCTGAGGATCTTTCTTCGCAGCATTCCGGAAAAAACCGGAGCAAACTGTTTTCTGGACTCTTACGGTATTCTTTCCGGCAGATACGACATCTAGTTTATGTCTGAAATAAAAATAATCAGAATTAGCATTATTATTATTATATATTGTAGTATTTGTTAATATCTCGCTGATTTAGGGCCGTTCTTATAAACGTTGGACTAAATATCCGTAAGTAAATACTCATTTAACTAACGGATGGACGTTAACGGACTGATCTTACCGATGGTCGTCTTATAAAGCTTTTTTAACCGTCCGTTAGTTCTCAATAATGCACTCGTATTTTTGATGATTTTTTGCGTGCATTCATGAACATATGTCATCCGTTTGCTGCCAGAGAAGAAACATAACCTAAAGTTGCGTATGACAAACACGAAAACGACTGATACAGCCCTATTTTAATGAATTCTCTATCACTATCTGAAGAAATTATCTTCAACAGGATAGAGCGGAGAAGTCCAAAGACGCGCAAAACTCACCGCAAAAAAATAATGCTTTGACAGCTGACCTAACCTCAAACCTTAACAAACCGACCGGTATCTACCTGGAAACCGGGGGTCGGCTGTCGGTTAGATCCGCCGGTAAAATTAAACCAAAAATGTACGAACGAATTGTTATAATACAGAAAAACGAAATCTGTACCAAACTTCGGTTTATTAGATTTTATATTTAACAAACGGATGTTTATAAGATCGGCCCTTAATCAAGCCCGTCGCCCTCGACAAAAAAAGCCTCACACTACGCTCGTCAGAAACCGGAGTCAAGTCACATATTGAAGAGCATATTGGAAGAGTAAACACAGTGTTTAGATAGTGTGCATTTGTAGTTGCTGGTCCTCTGGCCTGGAACCGCCTGTCTCATCATCTTAGGGCCGTTCTTATAAACGTTGGACTAAATATCCGTAAGTAAATACTCATTTAACTAACGGATGGACGTTAACGGACTGATCTTACCGATGGTCGTCTTATAAAGCTTTTTTAACCGTCCGTTAGTTCTCAATAATGCACTCGTATTTTTGATGATTTTTTGCGTGCATTCATGAACACATAATAATAATAATAATAACAGGCTGATTTATTTTAAATTACACATGATAAGAGAGCGCCGTTTTTGTGTGTGTCACACCTCAAGGGCCCTCTCCGATCATGGATAAGACTTTCTAAACAAGTGTGCCTTGAGTGCTCCTCGAAATACACCCACAGATTTGGAGTTCTTCACTCCGGGTGGCAGTCTGTTCCACTCCACCGGCCCCGCAACACGGAAAGCGCGGTCTCCGAAGTTTGTACGAATCTGACGGCGCGGCTGAACCAAATTGACTACTCCATCACCCGCAGATCTGAGTGTCTGCCTCCTAACACCCATTTCAACAGGTGAAATCATATCAGCCAGATAAGGTGGGGCCAAGCCATTGATGGCTTTATATACCATTAAACAAACACGGAAGACCACCCTCTCCGGGAAACGAAGCCAATGAAGTTTTTTTAACAGCGGGGTGATGTGAGCGAATTTGGGAATCCCGAATATGAGTCTTGCTGCCGAATTCAACACAGATTGAAAGCGATTAAACTGTTTCTTCGGCTGACCACTATAAAGCGTCGAGCAATAGTCAATCCGAGACATCACAAACGCACTCACCAGGGTCTTAACCGCATCTGACGGCAGACATTTTCTTATTGCCTTTATTTGGCGAAGCGAAAAAAAAGAAGAAGCTATTGTGGCATCTATTTGCCTATCCAGTGTCAGGTTACGATCCAGTAAGACTCCTAGAAGTCTTACCGAATCAGAAGGCTGGATTAGCTTACCTCCTATGGAGAGTGGTACTCTATTCACCAGAAGGTGGTCACGCCTCGATGTGGCTGCCCAGAGTATCTCCGTCTTATCCATGTTTAAGATTAGGCCATTGTTCCTCATCCACCCACCGACCTCCGCGATACACCCAGAGACCCTGCAACTGAGGTCCTCAGCCATGTCTGGCCGAGAATGAGAGTATATTTGCCAGTCATCTGCATATGAGTGTGCGATGAGGCCCCATTTTTCAACAATACTCTCAATCTCAGCAGTATACAATATGAAAAGGATCGGACCCAGCACAGAGCCCTGTGGGACCCCGGAAGACAGCGAGTAGGTAGGTGAAACACTATCACAAATACGCACCGCCTGTCTGCGCTCCACCAGATAGGAAGAAAACCACGCCAAAGCCCCTCCGGTCAAACCAAATGACACCTCCAATCTCTCAATAAGAATTGGGTGACTTACTGTGTCAAAGGCCGCACTCATATCAAGAAGCGCCAGTAAGGCTAGATTACCACACTCCACAGCTGATATCATATCCGATACAAGCATGAGCATACCGGTTTCTGTTGAGTGATATTTCCGGTATGCAGACTGCCTCTTAGGCATTAAGCCGCTTGCATCCAGATAGGATACCAACCGCCGCGAGACAATCCGCTCCAGCACCTTCGACAAGAATGGCAGATTTGACACAGGTCTATAATTTGTCATCCGTTTGCTGTCAGAGAAGAAACATAACCTAAAGTTGCGTATGACAAACACGAAAACGACTGATACAGCCCTATTTTAATGAATTCTCTATCTCTGTCGGAAGAAATTATCTTCAACAGGATAGAGCAGAGAAGTCCAAAGACGCGCAAAACTCACCGCAAAAAAATAATGCTTTGACAGCTGACCTAACCTTAAACCTTAACAAACCGACCGGTATCTACCTGGAAACTGGGGGTCGGCTGTCGGTTAGATCCGCCGGTAAAATTAAACCGAAAATTTACGAACGAATTGTTATAATACAGAAAAACGAAATTTGTACCAAGTTTCGGTTTATTAGATTTGACATTTAACAAACGGATGTTTATAAGAACGGCCCTTAGAGAGCTAAAGAACCATGGAAAGTTCTGAAATGCACTGAAGACAAGCAAATTTCTGGCATCACATGCCCTTGGAGTGACTACATCACGAAACGACGCTTTAAAGAAATCATCATCATATTTAAAAAAATAAAATACAGATTATGGTTTACCTGTCCATGATACCAAGGAGCTGCTTCCTAACATCCTGAGCCCGTTTCAACGTCCTGATTTGTACAAAGTTTTCATAGCACCAAGCGTCGGAAAACTTGTTATTTCTCCAGCTGTTGTAGACAGCTAACAGAGTGAGGTGGTCGCCTTCCGCCTGGTTGAACTTGGCCTTCTTCTGATCGGCCAGAGCCTGCTTGTCTTTGGGCCGGTAGAAAACATTCTGGACGTTGAGCATAGAGACCACAGTGAGGATTTCATCCGAGCACTGCAGAGCCACAGACATGATGAGAATCTTGGAGAGGTTTGGCTCCAGGGGGAACTCAGCCATCTAAAACAAACAATTGAAATTATATAGGTTGAGCACAACTATAATATGTACTCAGAATATAACATATTGTGAAACCTCCGCTTGCTTATGTGAATAGAAAAAATATGTGAAAGCAAATCCTCCATACATTTTTCTATTTACACAATTGAGAAGAGTTTATGCAATATTTTATACTAGGGTTATGATCAAGGCCGTACTAGAACTAACAGGCCGTGGCGCGCCCTATCCCCGTTACGAACTTAGTGCTACCACACAATAATACAGGGACTTGCCATTCAACTCTGTAACGAGATGGATTTGTTTGTTAGGTAAAATGGAACATGAGATTTGAATTTGAATGAAAAGGAAAACAAAGGAAGGCAGAAAGAAAAGAAAAAGCTTGCCTGGCGGGATAGCCACAAGCCTGTGTAATTAAGAATAAAGAATATTATTGTGCTGTGGTTAATTGTGTATACATTGTGAAAGAAATAAAAGTAAACATATTAAAGTGGCTGTTAATTATTAATTGTGTCAATCAGCAGGACAGAAGAAAAACCCTCACATTTTGGCGCCCAACGTAAAAGAAAAATCTGTAAATGAAATTCCTATGAAGAAAATTTTCTCAAACAAAAACAAATGACATTCGATTCCAATAAATGACATTGAAAACAATACAATATATGAAATAATTAAAATTGAACAGATTATGGTTGTGAAAGCATAATGGAAAGCATCAACACGTTTAAAAGCTAGTGAAGACATCAACTTATACAATTTAAAACAAGAAATTGCAAGTTTTAAAAGGCGGTTTTGAAAATATTGAACGGCTGTTTTGAAAATATTGAAGGCAAGAGAATTCAAACTACCTACATTACGTTCAGAAGAATGGAAATTCAAAAATCGAACGTCGCGGGAGAATGAAGAATAGATATGAACCAGTTTGTTTCAAATCAGTTTAGATAAATATATATAGATGGTGTTATATTTCATTTGTATGAAAAAATTTTTCAATGAAATGATTTTTAATTGCATTATAATTTGCATCATAATTGATTTTTTTTAATTGCATAAATTAAAAATATACAGCAAATGACGAAATCTAAAAAAATAAATAATAAAAAGGATTTAGAAAGTAACACAATGGAGTCCATAAATTTTGATCCTCTCAAATTAAAATATCTTTTAATGGTGAAAGTGAACCAAATGAATTTATAATAAGATTAGAAGAATTAGCCAAAGTCTACAAATTAAAATTAGATTATTTGGTAGAGTGTATGCCTATATTTTTAACAGATTTTCCGTTAACTTGGTAAAATAAATTTAGAGGTAAAATGTGACAATCAAATAAAACATGTAGATTTTTATGTTTTACAAGGTTTACAACAAGACTTAATTTTTGGAATAGATTTTTGGATAAAATTTGAATTAGAACCGAGTTTAATAAGTAAAATTACATATTCAAATAGCAAAAATATTAGTGAATTAGGTAAAATTACAAATAGAACTAAATTAACAGATAACCAATTACAGCAATTAAAAACAATAGAAAATGATTTCAAGGACATCTCTTATGAAAAAATAGGCTTAGGATGCACAAACCTCATTGAACACAGAATTCAGACAGAAGGTCCTCCAATAAAACAAAAGTATTATCCACTCAGTCCAGCAAGACAGAGACAGGTTAACACAGAGTTAGATAAAATGTTAAAAGAAGGTATAGTTGAACAATCCAAATCTTCGTGGTCCAGTCCTGTTGTGATTGTAATTAAAAAGGATGGAACGCCTAGATTTTGTTTGGACTCTAGAAGACTCAATGAAGTAACAAAACGAGATAACTATCCTATTCCAAATTTAAATCAAGTTTTAGCAAATTTACGAAATGCCAAATATATCTCTTCAATAGATTTAAGCAAGGCGTTTTGGCAAATTCCACTAGAAGAATCGTCCAAAGAAAAAACTGCCTTCGTCGTACCAAATAGAGGGTTGTTTCAATTCACAAAAATGCCGTTCGGTTTAAAAAATTCAAGTTCTGAAACACAGCGTTTATTAGACAAATTATTTGGACCTAAATTTGATACTAACATATTTTGTTATATCGATGACTTAATTATTATTAACGAAGATTTCAATTCACATTTAAATTTATTAAAACAAGTTAAAAATATATTACAAGAAGCAGGGTTAACGGTAAAATTTTCAAAATGTGAATTTTGCAAAGATAGTTTAAAATATTTGGGATACATTATTGATGAAAATGGATTAAGGCCAGATTTAAATAAAGTCAAGATTATAGAGGAATATCCTTCACCGAAAAATTTAAAACAACTACGAATGTTTTTAGGTTTGGTAGGATTTTATAGAAAAGTTATACGAAACTGCAGTGAGATATCATATCCACTAAATAAATTATTGAGAGGTAAAAAAGGTCAGAACAATTTTAATTGGTCAAAAGAATCTGAGGATGCATTTAATAATTTAAAATTAGCCTTAAGCACAGCCCCTGTATTAATATGTCCGGATTTCACAAAAGATTTTTTTTTACACACTGATGCCAGTAAAAATCAAGTAGCTTCAGTATTAAACCAAAATATCAATGGGTCCGAAAAGCCAATAGCATATTTTTCAAGAAGTTTGACAGTTAGAGAACAAAACTATTCGACATCAGAACGTGAGCTTCTTGCCATTGTAGAGTCAATTGAACATTTTCGATCTTATCTAGATGGGATGAAATTCAAGGTAATAACTGATCATATGGCATTAAAATTCTTGAATAAAATATCAAATCCAACAGGTAGATTAGCAAGATGGGCCATGAGACTTTCACAGTATGAATTTGAGATTGAGCATAGAAAAGGGAAAGAACATACAGTGCCAGATGTATTATCTAGGATTCCTGGTACTAAAGAAATGGAAGTAATAAATTCAAATATTGCAGATCCTTGGTATAATAATATCGCAGAAGGATGTACAAAAACACCACACAAATACAAAAAATTCAAAATGGTAGATAATAAATTATTTAAACTAATAAATGATGATAATCCTTTCACAGAGGAATATAATTGGAAAGAGATACCTATTATAGACAATAGATTAACTATAATAAAGAATCATCATGATAATGGACATGTAGGTATTTTTAAAACTTATAAATACATATCAAGATGTTACTATTGGAAAAATATGTATGCAGATATAAAAAGTTTTATAAATAAATGTCAAAAATGTAAAATGTATAAGCCGAATAATTTACCTCCAGCAGGAAAAATGGAAAATAGAAAAAGAGTGGATAGACCGTTAAAAATGCTGAGTATTGATTTGATAGGACCATTACCAAAATCAAGTACGGGCTATATACATATATTATCAATAATAGATGTTTTTACCAAATATTGTTGGTTATTTCCTTTAAGAAGAGCTACTACAGAAGAAATAGTAAAATTAATAGAAAATAAAATATTTTTAACAGAAGGAGTACCGCAAACGATAATAACAGATAATGGAAAGAATTTAAAGTCTAATGCATTTAAAGATTTTATGTACTCATATGGAGTACAGAAAATATTTTATACAACTTTATATACTCCCATGTGCAATAATGTAGAGACATATAATAGAACAATAGGATACACATTAGCTATTTTTGTTGAAAATGAACAAAGAAAATGGGATACTTTCTTAGATTCAGTACAAAGCATAATAAATAATACAGTCAATTTAGCAACAGGATACACACCTAATGTATTAGCAAGAGGTAGGGAGATTGTACTAAATGGTGAAATTCATGGTGAAATAGTAAATGATGAAATAGAATCAAAGGAAGATTTAGATAAATATAGAGATATGCATAAAGATAAAATGAAGGAATTAAACACATTATACAAAATTGTAACAGAAAATTTATGGGATGCATATAATAAAAATGCAAATTATTATAATAAAGGTAGATCAAATCGTGTCTATGATCAAGGGGATATTGTATGGCGTAAAAATTTCATACAATCAAATGCAGGGAAATACTTCTGTACAAAGTTGGCTCCAAAATTTGTCAAAGCCAGAATAGAAAAGAAAGTTAGCAAGATAGTCTATGTATTAAAAGATATAGACACAAATGTTATAAATAAATATCACATCAAGGACATAATCAAATTAGATTAACAAAAAAAAAAAAAAAAAACATATTTTCATGTGTATGAAAATTTGAGGTGATGCATGATACGGTGAAAGTTGATATAAAAGTGATCAGTGAAAGAATGAATTATGAAACATTGCATGAATGAAGGTATGAAACATAAATTAAACAAAGTATTACATATGAAGGTAAAGTTTTTAAAAAAATTGATGGACTGATAAATTTATTAATGAAAAATAAATTTGAAATAAATTTAAATATTGGGAAAGATGTGATACATGTTTAAAAAAAAAAAAAAAAAGTTATTTTAATGAATTGATTAATTAACTGGTGAATGTTTATTATGTATTGTTATTTGATTATTTTGAATTGTTGAATTAAGTATTTAAAAAAAAAAAAAACAAATATTTGTTTATAATATTGAATATGAAATTTGTGTTAAAAAAAAATTATATTAATTTTAGTATGAAAATAATTGGCATTGTTAAAAAAAAATGTATTAATGACTGAATAATGTATCAGAAACAGGTTTTTTTTTATTTTCATATTTTTGAAATTTATCCTTAAAATAAAACAAAATATGTGGCGCCGGCTGAGCATTATGATACATTATTTACTCATTGTAAAAGAAAAAAAAAAAATTGGGAATGTTTTTTTTTATGAGAGGAAGGAGGTGTATTGTAACGAGATGGATTTGTTTGTTAGGTAAAATGGAACATGAGATTTGAATTTGAATGAAAAGGAAAACAAAGGAAGGCAGAAAGAAAAGAAAAAGCTTGCCTGGCGGGATAGCCACAAGCCTGTGTAATTAAGAATAAAGAATATTATTGTGCTGTGGTTAATTGTGTATACATTGTGAAAGAAATAAAAGTAAACATATTAAAGTGGCTGTTAATTATTAATTGTGTCAATCAGCAGGACAGAAGAAAAACCCTCACAACTCATACAAGAAATACTTACTTGTAACTGATGATTTCTTAAATATTAACTAGTAATTATTTATCTCAAGCAGTCAGACCTCCAAATACGCCTATATTTACACAGTAATACTGAAAAGAAGTCAATTTTGCCCACATATACTCATAGTAGAAAACGATAAGAACAACGATAGAGGTTTCAAATTTTTAATTTAGTTTCTTAAACAAGGAGAAATATTTTTGTAGATATTTTAATTGAGAACAATGCTGATATAAATAAATAACATAAATGTGTACAGGACTCTTGAATTAATTACACGAAGTGGTACAACATTTAGGGATTTTTAAGTATTCCGTAAAGTTGCTTGAAACAATTTGATGTTTAGATTAGGGTATATTATATTACACAATATTTTATTTTAAACAAGGTATTTGGTGAAATGAACCGATTTTTACTGTATGGGTGGTCAACCTCATACCAAACTATAATATGTCAAAGAACAAGGCAAATGCAAAAAAAAACAAAATTTAAGTAAACATTAATGAATAGTTCCCACTTAACTATTTTATACTTATTTAATATATCTTATGCTAACTATATATTATCATCTATAATCTAAGTTGCAGAGATATGTTCACACTCAAAGCTCATTTGAAATGCATGCCCACAAACATACATTGGCAAAGTGAACCATTTTTTACAGTACGGGTGGTCAGCCTCATACCGACCAATAAGTCAAGGAACTACATTAATAATAACTCTACAATATGACAAAAAGTAAATAAACCATTGAAATAAACACAAATTAAGTCACTACACAAAAGACATCCGAAAACTTCAAAACTAATTTATCGACAGATTTAATTTTTTTCTTTAATGATTAGTTAGTTGAAAAAAAACTTATTTTTTTTACACTTTACTAAGTTTTTCAAACGCATTTCACATTTTTGAAACACTTATTGATAAAGGTATTTTTTCACAGCAGGAATTTGCACCAAAACATAACACCATTCAACAATATAGCTTTTCGGCATTTGTGTGACGTTCGGACAATTTTAGGTTATGAACAAATTGAAAGAAGTTTTTAAGAAAAAACTTACAAAAACACATCTAATTGTACACAAATCCATACGCAAAAGTTCCGTGACCCGTTTACTATAATAAAACAGTAATGTTCCATGAAACATTAAACTTATTGCAAAAAACACCACAAAAATATGACAAGACGTGTGATTGTAATTTGAATTATTGTGTGAATTTAGTACTTTCTTAGCAAAATATTGTACTCAACACTTCGAAAAAATGATAAACTTTCAGACACAGTAAAGTTTTTAGACAATAATATAGTTTTTATATTTTAAACTTATTTTTTAAGATTACAACTTCACTCCCGAAATGTCAAAAATGGCGACTAAATTGTACTACCGCAGTCGACCGTTGGCGTTGCGCCGCACTAAGATGGTCACGTGATCATCCAAAATTTCAAACGCTTCCCGGCCTGTATCTCTAGTATGGCCTTGGTTATGATCTAGTGAAAGCTAGAGTGGATACTAAGAGACAAGTTACTTTTAGTGGTTTACACTTCTGACTCGTAAATGGAAGGTTGTGGGTTCGAATCCCGGCGGATTGCAAAAAAAAAACATTTATATCTTCAAATACGCTCTTCGCTGGGTGAAAAATTCATAAACCTGTACCAAAGACTAGTCATTAAAGGTCCATCCAGCCTTACAGCAAAACCTCAATCAGGAGGCACCCTCTCTGCATGACGATCTAGGATAAACTTAATATCACAATTTATGTACCCAAAGGTTATAATTATGATTGGGAAGGCAAGAATAACTATCACTTTTGCTTTTTGCTCTGAGCCAATCTCAATAAATGGCACTATGTTACCCATGCGTACGGGCCTGATTGTACACATCTTTATTTTTAAAACGAGTTAATAAATAATTTTAAAAATACTCACTCTTCTCCCCAAACGAGTAAGGAGTCCCTCAGAATCCAAGGCTGACAGGGAGTGCAGCTGTTCCAAGGCCATGATGAGGGACTCTACTGGAGGGGCGTCCATAAAGTCAAAGTGGAGCAGATCATTGATGCCCATAGTTTTCAATTGCAGAACCTACAAATATATAAACCCTTTAAAACGTTGATATCAAACCATGGAAGGGGAAGACCGAAGAAAGAATGGATTCAGGACGATGAAATGCTTCAAACACCTAGATAGAATGGACAATGGAATACTTACAAAAATAGTGTACAAAGGGAATGTTAAAGAGAAGCATTGAAGTGAGGACCAATTAAAGAATAGATTGATATTGCAAATGACCGGAACCTGCAGAGTGAGAAAAAGAGAAGAGCATGCATGAAGAGAAAGATGAATGTCGAGGGGATGAAAGAAGTGTGTGGATGGAACAAAGTTGAGACATATCTGTGAAGGTTTTGGTCACTCATAGCAGAATGGCGGTTGGATGTAAGCACAAACACTTCAATACGTCACAATAAAAACTAATATATTGGTTTTTAATCTTAGTGAAAAATCAAACAGTGTTATTCTTACATAGCAAATCTATGGCTCAACCGGCCCCTAAAGTTAATTTTCCATCCAAAAAAACAATGATCCATGGATCAGCTATGAATCAAATGTGTTATGAAAAACCCCTGAAAGTAGATAGTGAAAAAGAGGCCTTGTCATGATAAAAGAAGTAGAGGAAAGCCTCTACCACTACGGTCAGAAGACATCAAAAGGATTGCTGGTGACTGGATGCAGAAGGCCCTGGATAGCGATGCCTAGAGATATGGAGCCTGTGTTCAGCAGTGAACGAGAATGTCTGATTAAGTTAATTAAGTAAGTTTAATCTTACGGTAGTTGCAAGGTTTGTGCGTTGAATTTCTGGTACTGGAGTGGGTAACATTTCATCTCGATACGCTCGTTCTGTGTATAATCGGTAAGTCTTGCCAGGTCCAGTCCGGCCAGCTCTCCCAGCCCTTTGTTTAGCTGCCGCCTGTTGGGATAAAATAGATTTTTGGATCAACATATTTCACATCATGTAATACAGAATTGAATTTTGTCATCAAGTAAGGACTGACAGTCTTGCTGATAAAAATCAACCAAATTAGAGAAATTCTTATGCGCAAAACTCGCGCGCTAGGCAGCACTGGAAATAAATTTTGAGTGCAATCATAAGCATGTTAATTTATCAATGTTTCTTTTGTTCCAAAATAGTATTTTTTTAACCTGTGAATACCTATGCTGAATACTATAATATACTTTTCAATTTCTCTCTCTTTTGAACACAAATTCCATATTTTTCTTTCTTTTAATTTTTAAATCAATGTTGACGAGAACTGTGTCAAATATATGAAACATTCAGAATAAATCTGACAAGCAGACTCATCCTTAATTATATTGTCCTTCGTAGTCGTCTATTGCTCGGAGATTCGATTTTCAAAATCAATGCCTCCATAGCAGATGACACACACTCCTAAAGTATGAAGAATAAATTTTTGTATATATGCTGCAATGCTGCGAGCTTTCGCGCATGTGTTTGATCGCTTACTAAAATGCTCTCATAAACCATTATAGACCCTTTTGTGTTTGTATCGAAAAACGTATGAAAATAAATTGACATCTAGCGGCAAAATTGGAAAGTTTTTCTTATATTTTCTTTTATTTCATGCAAATTAAAAATAAAAAACAAACAAAATAAAAATGGATTTATATCTGTAATCTAAGTTGCAAAGATATATTACATTTGAGATTCATATTACATGCATTCCCACAAGCAGACATTTGTAAGTTCGCGCTTACACATAATGCATGTTGACTTACAACATAAAAACTCAATCTCAAATGAACATAAGCCCTGCAACTCTTGCCAACCTTCCCTGAAACAAAGGTGAAATTTGCAAAGTGAACAATTTTTAAAGTATGGGTGGTCAGCCTCATACCAACCTATAAGTCAAGGAAATTATTTTGTGTATTTCTTTACATAATCTAAGTTGCAAAGATACATACCATTTGAGATTCATATTAAATGCATTCCCACAAGCAGACAGGTATAAGTTCGGGCTTACAAATACCCCATGTGGACTAACAACATAAAAACCTATTCTACAATGAACATAAGCCCTGCAACTCTTGCCGACTTTTCCTCAAACAGAGATAAAATTTGCATGCTGAACCATTGCTTACAGTATGGGTGGTCAGCCACATACTAACCTTTTAGTCGAGGAAATTATTTTGTTTAGTTCTATAATCTAAGTTGCAAAGATACATACCATTTGAGATTCATATTAAATGCATTCCCACAAGCAGACATTTATAAGTTCGCGCTTACACATAATGCATGTTGACTTACAACATAAAAACCCAATCTCAAATTTATATAAGCCCTGCAACTCTTGCCAACCTTCCCTGAAACACAGCTGAAATCTGCAAAGTAAACCATTTTTAAAGTATGGGTGGTCGATTTTCTTTTACAAAGGCTGCATGTTTTTATTTTACATGTTTTCTGAATTTTAACGCGAGGAAACTATGCGCAATATACACATTCACCAAATGTTAAGGGGTTGGGCTGCGTAGCAGCCAGGGGAAACGCCCCTAGTAATTATATACTTTGAATAAAATGTAGATAATATTCACCTGTGAGATGGGTGTAACAACTAGGGAGTCCATTCCAGTTTTAGAATTGTAGACTTTCTGTTTTACAAAACCCGGGTCCACAACATAATAAATTCCATCTATCGTCAATGATGTTTCGGCAATGTTGGTGGCTATCACCACTTTCCGACTGCCTGGAGGCGCTGGCTCAAATATCCTCGTCTGCATTTCAGACGGAAGGGCAGAGTATACCGGTAGAATAATCAGTTCTGGTACATCAGGTCCTAGAGATTTCATACGTTCGTAGAGGATCTCACAAGCTGTGTCGATTTCCTCTTGACCCGTCAAGAAAAGCAGGATATCTCCCGGAGGTTCCCTCAGGTGAATCTGCATGACTGTGATGAGCGAAGCATCCAAATAGTCTGTTTCCGGTTCTTTTGTGTATAAAACTTCAACGGGGAATGTTCGACCTGGGATGGTGAAGATGGGAGCTTCAAAAAAGTATTGAGAGAACTTGACAGCGTCTAAGGTAGCGGATGTGACAATGAGCTTCAGTTCAGGTCGCCGCTGCACAGCTTGCTTTAACAAACCGAACAGGACATCGGTGTGGATGGTCCTCTCGTGAGCTTCGTCCAACATAATGACGGAGTAACTCTTCAAATCCAAGTCCATGAGGCACTCCCTCAATAACATACCGTCTGTCATGTACCTGAAATGATGTAATAACAATTTTATGACCACGTTACATACAGAACAATGGCATCTGTATTCAGCCGCTAATCCACCAGAGTTTCTTTCATCACTCTTTTCTCTTTTTCTCACTCTGTAGATTCCAGTCATGAGAAATTTCAGTCTATTATTTCTCTATCTGACTATACCTAATGACATTTTTTGTAAAACCTTTATTGTAATCCTACCTGATGATGACCTATAGGGTTGAAAACGTTAGTAACTTATAATTGAAATAAAATGATATATTGTGTGATTTTAGTAATTTGTTTTTAAGAAAACATAAATAATCAATATTATTTCTTCAATCCTCTTGACATTCCACGCCTTTCATCGTCCATTCTTTCTAAATGCTCAAAGCATCTCATTGCGTTCTTTTGTATATTTATTCAAAAATATTCTCATTCATTCATCAATCCATATTTACTCATTTAAATAAAGCATCCAGAGTATAAAACATTGCATAAACTCCCCCAAATCACGTAAATAGAAAAATGTATGGCAGGTACAACAACACCTTCTCTCAGGGTCAGTCTCCCCTCCACTGACCCACGCCCTGTATATCCATCCCATCCGGGGATGTGTCACAGGACTCACATGCAAAAGTTATGTGAGATACGAGTGGCAGAAGGCCCTCCTGAGAAGCTACACTTTCCCAAGTGTTTGCCCAAAGCAAAGGAGGCTCAAAAATCACTGAAAGATTATAGCCGTGAGGGTTTGGGGCTCGAGGATTTTAAATTTACAAAGAAAAATGCAAAGTGATTCTGAGCGTCTTAACATGTGACTTAAGGCCTAAATTTGAGATGTTACTACTGAGACTGTTCGGGAGGTGCTCTCCTGACTAAGTGGCCAACCACCATAGAGGTGGGAAAGGCAGGTATAACAGCATCGCTAGAGAGTGCTTTAGTTTTCATAGATTATTCTCTATTTACACATCGAGGGGAGTTTATACTCGGGATAAATACAATCCACCACTTTTCATACTTCACTCACATCACTTTCATTCACTTTCTTCATCACCTAAAGAATAAATGTTTTCTTACTTGATAACAGTTTCAGGGCTGGTGCAATCTTCGAAACGGATTGTGTATCCAACCTCTTGTCCAAGGCGACAACCAAATTCTTCTGCCACTCGTTTTGCCACTGACATGGCGGCAACTCGCCGAGGTTGTGTGCAGCCTATTTTGCCTCGGGCCGTGAATCCAAACTCCGCTAAATACTGTGTGATCTGTGTGGTTTTACCCGACCCTGTCTCTCCAATCACAATCAGAATCTGGTTATCGGACACGGCCTAAAATGTAAAGTTTACATGAGCGCAAAATGCTTTTAAGGAAATCAGTATGTATCAGAGAAAGGTATGGATGGACCAAATATCCGAAATTGGGAATGAATGGAATATCCAGAGTCATAATAAAAGAAGAGCCAGTATGAAGAAGGTTATGACTCTGGAGGAAATGAAAGAAGTATGTAAGGACAGAAAGAAATGGCGGTTGATCTGTAATGTTGGCGGCTAGGGTTTATTAAAGTGAATTTTGTTTTATGTTTTAGTTTTTGATGTCCATATAGGTATATTATTATTTATTGATTTACAAAAATGTAATTTGTCGTGTATGTTCCTTGACTTATAGGTTGGTATGCGGCTGACCACCCATGCTGTAAAAATAGTTCACTTTGCCAATGTCACCCCTGTTTCAGAGAAGGACGGCAAGAGTTGCAGGGTGTATGTCCATTTGAGATTTGGTTTTTAGATTTTGTAGGGTTTGTGTATTCGCAAAGTGAAAATTCATTTTATTTAAAATAAAATAGTTTTTTTCTAAAACATGTTTTTTTTACATTATTGTGAAAATTAAACTACGTTTTAGAAAAAAATAATTTTATTTGAAATTTGGTTTTTATGTTGTAGGTTCACATGAGGCATGTGCAAGCGCGAACTTGTACATGTCTGGTTGTGAGAATGCATGTAATGTGAATCTCCAATGTAACATTTCTTTGCAACTTAGATAAGATTAGTATGTTGCGTTGCTGTATGAATAATTTGAGAAAAGATTTGGGAAATTGAATAATGCAGAATTTCGGGGCAGCAATTTTGTTATTCTAAGGACAGATATTCTTTTAACCGCTCTAAGCATATGAACGTACGCGATACACAAACTTTGAGTGTACCATTTTGCTACATCCCGTATCGCATACGCGCTTGAGAAAAAATATTTGAAAACTACAAACCGCCTAGCGTTCGCCTGGGTTCCAAAGTCACGTCATTACAAGTCTAGACAAGTTAGTTCCTCAAGGGCAGACTAAGCGGTCGGTTGTTTGTTTGATGTTTTGTAATTTTTCATACATACTCTTCAAAAGTTAGGAGTACATACATTGTGGTTTTGATTTCTGATTATTTTTTGCCTGTTTCTCGGAAAATAACCAGAAGGTAGCCGGGGGCTAATTATGCTAATATATACTGATGTAAGAAAAGAAGAGAAAACGGATTTCCAGTGTTGTTGAATTACAGTCATTGCTTTATGCCTTATGCCTTGCTAAGCCGATAATCAGATTTTGATCAAATTTTCAGGAAACGAGTTGATTTCTCTCAAAAAAGATGTTTGAACTTGATGTCAATTGGATTACAAACAATTTTGTTTTTGCGTAAGGTTGCTTCCCATACCGTGGAAAAAAAAAACCAGTATTGTAAAACGTGAAGGGTACTACTATATAAATGTAAGAGAAAAACATGTGATGTTAGCCATCATACCTTTGTTAGTTCATCTCTCAACTTGTAAATGGGCAGCGACTGCCTCTGCTCCAGGATGGTGAGGTTTGTCTTCTTTCCAAAGGAAGATTTCTTGCCACCGATGACGTGCTTCTTCCATTCGGGTAAATCTTGAGCAGACATCCCAAGTCTCCTCATGTTTGCAGCGAGAGTTCTGCCATCGGCCTCTGGAAGAGGATCAATCCAATTCTTGTTCAAGCCCGTTGGTATAGCTTCCATTTCTTGTTCTCTCTGCAGCATTTTGACTTCCCTTCTCTCCTTTGCGAGGGCAGATTGCATCATCGCTGCTTGGGCCAAAGATCCATCAGGATTTTTGACAATTCTCACTGGAGATAAGTCGTGCAAAGCTCTGCCGTGTCCTTGTAAGAATGGTGGTTCGTCTTCCACTATTTCTATTTCTATATCTGCCTCACCGTCCTCATCTTTAGGTAGTAGTCCCGTCTCTTCATCAAACTCAGGCAAGTCACTTCTATCAATGACACCTGATGACATCATCTAAAAAATTAAAATGCTTGACATTGTTTTATGTTCAATGTAATCATAAATAAGCTGCACATGGAATGGTTATTAATCCTTTAGAGCAGAAGTCTCCAAACTATAGCCCCCGGTCCAATTTCGGCATACCAGTTTCATCAATCCGGCCAACGGAAACTAATGGCTTATAATTGATATCTTGACTCTTGTAACTTACTGCAGTAATCAGAAAACTTGAGTCTAGATATGGAAAAGGCCTGGTAAATCTATCTAATGTTTTTTTATGGCTGTACATATAAATAAATAAATAATATTAGGATGATTAAAAATGGTTCACTTTGCCAATGTCACCCCTGTCTCAGGGAAGGACGGCAAGAGTTGCAGGGTGTATGTCCATTTGAGATTTGGTTTTTATGTTGTAGGTTCACATGAGGCATGTGCAAGCGCGAACTTGTACGTGTCTGGTTGTGAGAATGCATGTAATGTGAATCTCCAATGTAACATATCTTTGCAACTTAGATTAGATTAGATTAGATGATTTATTTGGTGAGCGCTGTTTTTGTGTGTATCACACCTCAAGAGCCCTCTACTTGGCCGTCGCTGTAAAAAGCGCCGATTCTCAAGCAAGACCCAGTTGCTGTAAGGCTGGATGGACCTTAGAGCATATTTGAAAATATAAATGGTATATTTTTGTGCTCCGCCGGGATTCAAACCCACAGCCTTCCATTTACGAGTCAGAAGTGTTAGCCACTAGACTACGGACCGGTCTAAGTCTAGTGTAACTTCTAACCGCATTATCCCCAAATTGGTCAAATGTTTTACAGTTAAGGGGGCCAGTCTTACGCCAACCACTTCAGTTGAAGTGGCAGATAATTAGCTCTTCAGGGGGCTGCTTCTCATTATTTTTTTACATTCTACCAACTGAGCTATCGGCTGGAAAATTTACTAACCAGTTTGATTATACACAATCCTTTTACCAATATTAAGACTATTATTATCTATGAGATTCCTAGCTCTTTTGGGAGCTTGGTACTAAAGAGACAGTAATGATTCAACATATGCACATACTTGCTTGATCTCCCATCTCTCCGGGCTGGATATCCTGGTGACCCGTTTCCGACTAGAGTCATCATCTGCGTCCACTGCCGTGTGCAGACCTTGGAGAACGGAAGGACCAGTGGGGCGATCAGGGTTTCTTCCATCTTGCTCCGTCTTCAAGAAAAAATACAGTTTTACAAATGGATTAAATAAAATCACCAATGGCGCTATTTACATAAAGCTAATTCATAGTTTATCCGCCGCTTACAATTAATATTTAGATGATCTGTGGATAATCTATGGACTAAATGTTGGTGAATAACACAGCAAGAATTTCAAGTGATATTAGGAGATAGAAAAAGAGGTCATAAAGAGAAGATACAACTTTACATACATACCCTTTTCACACACAACGCATTCTACATGGATTGTCTATGGATCACCCGACAAACCGTGTGAAAGCTTTCATACAGCCCCATACGCTATCAGGCTTCCAGCCCGGCATTGTATAGAGAAAAGCATAAGACAAACCGGACAGAATGGTGGCAGAATGCATCAAGCGCAAAAGGGCTGTTAATGATAGAAAGTCCAGCGTCCTACTCGCGGGACTTTACGTCCTACCGGTAGGACGCGCGTTTTCTGTTTATTTGAGGACTTCTAGGCCTAGTAGCAGGACGTAATTTTTTTTGATACGTAGTGCATCTCATTGGCTCCTAGCGAGTTTTTAAATCATGCCGATACAATCAGTTGGGCCTAAATGGCTGCCAGTATAAGACGTGGGGTGCGCTTTCGCGCTAAAGCGACATTCTTCTATGAACACAAGAGTATAAAGGTGCGAATGGCCTGCAGAGCGGGCCAGTATCATAGCGACTAACAAACACATCGAAGCCATCTGATCAGTGAACCGAAACCAATGGAATAATCGAGAAAGTAGTGTGAAAATAAATTTTGTAACTGTGTAAAATAAATAACAATTGAAGAAGACCTGTGTATTTTTAATTTGAAGACAATTGAACCCTAATTACGTAACAATTGGTGACGACAAGTGAACACTTTATACAAAATGTCGTGAACATTTTGGGGACGACTACGATGGTAGTTATTGTTACAAAATACATTTTTGTATTTGTAACAAAAATACATATCATTGTTCGGACACAGTAAGAAAAGTAAAAAACAACTTTGTATGGGTGTTTTGGGACAATATAGATTGAAAAGTTTCAACCGTTCATAAAGAAATTTTGTTTGGAGATTCCGACAACGCAGTATTTACTATAACGCAGTTTATTACTAAATCTTATTTGTTTAGGAATAAATAAATAGCAAAATAAATATAAGCAGTTCTTTTATTATTCACCTTATTTTATACACCCATTTTTTTCTGAAATATTCAAAACACCCATACACATATCTCACACTCACTTTTAAGTACTCCAATACAATTCTCAACCTCCAATTACATGTTACTATACTTTTGTTAGAATTATACCAAAACGTATTGTTATAATTATAAGCATAACTAGAATGTCATCAAAAGGTTGTCTACTTCTACCCGCATTCGTTACGCACGGCAAGTCGGGCCTGCCGGCAGGACCAGTGAGGAAAGTCCACACAAATTTCAAGATAAAATGAGTACTACTGGCAGGACCCGATACCACCAGCACGTCCTTCCGGAAGCACCTTCCGGCAGGACAGACCACTGGACGTTCTATCATTAACCTTTTCGCTTCTGAATATTTTGGCCCTACGATTACCCTTACATTTTTTACTATACTTTTTCAAGCACATTTTTAAAATTATTTATTGATTTTCTACCTAAATTGATTGATGACATTTCAAACTATGTGAACAGTCACGTCATGTATTAGTTATTCAAGAACAAAATCACAAAGGTTAGCACATATTCTCACTTGCAGTCTTTTGAATTCTTGAACACAGCCCAACTAGCAAAAAAAGGTCGTATAAAAGTTGAGAAAACGTTTTACTGCAACTTCTGGTCCGATAAGATTGGTCATATAAACGTTACGAAAACGTTTATAAAATGCGAAAGTGGCGCAAATTATACGACCTATTGGTCGTATAATGGTTAAATAAAGGTTTTATGATAACAACAAATAGTTGAGTAAAGATAGTATAAAGGTTACAGAAATCCCAAAACGTTGTATAAGAGTACAGAGAAAACATTTACATGACCAAAGAGTCATATAAAGGTTTTAAAATGACCAATATGTTTTAGTGTCAAAAATTGGACAAAGTAGACAATAAGGTAAGTTAAAATGGTTTATTATTAGTATTAATATTGAATATGTGTTGAGTATATGGTAAAGATTGGATTACGTCTGGATTTCTATGGGAATGTCATTTCATTGGTATTATATATCATGATACTAAGTTATTTACTGTCGCCCTCTAAGGATAATCTAATTTTTGACAATTTTTAAAAACATTTTTAAAACATTTTATATCTTTATGGTCAGCCATTTTAGTGCAAGTCATCGATACACCATTATACGACTGTTATATAACCTTTGGTCGAATAAACGTTTTTGAAAGACTGCGTGATCGAGCGCCATATTGTTTTTTGTTTTAGAATTTCTAAAAACTTTATAATGGTCATATAAGAGTTTTTGTAAAACGTTTATAAAACCAACAAGTTGTATAGATGTTATCCAAATGCTCTTATACGACAAAATTGTCTTTAAAAAAACCTTTATACGACTGAAATGTTTATACGACTTAGGTTTGTGTTGAGTAAACGTTTTAATAAAACCATTATGTGATAGTTTTATAATTATGTTGTTAAAACGTTTATTAAACGATGTAATACGACTATTTAGTCAGACGACTTAACAGTCGGATGTACAACGTCTATACGACGAACAGGTCATTTAATAACTGCTATACAACTCTTATATGACTTAAAGTCGTATAACGGTTTTTTTATATGACTAGTTTGCTTGTTGGGAGATGTCAGGGATAAGTTCAAAGTTAAATAACGTCTATGATTGACAGACGCACTGTATGCAAGTTTATGTGTGTCTTCCCCCATTGAAGGGTTAAGGTACTTAGAGATGAGAAAGAGGAACGAGGCTGTACCTGTAAATGTGCATGTGATGTGGGGTTCAAGTCCCTCCCAGTCTCCTGGCAGACGTCCTTCATGGATAGCGACACCTTCTGACCAGCCACCGATATCACTTTTATCTGTTGGAAAATATAAATATTTGGAATCAATTATTCTATCAATAATAGAACTGAATTGATGCAGTGTTTTCTGGTTTATTTGACACAAAAAAATCATCTAACATCAGATTATGGTGTATTTACTAAGCAGTTGTGTTCTTATTTTCTTTTTCATTGCTACAAACAAGAGAAATCTCTCCAGGTCTTAAAAAACAAAATGCTTCATTGCATTCTCTGACCTGTATCCAACAGTGACAGGTGGTGTATCTGTACCAACGCGGAGCTGAGGTACGTGTTTCAAGACCCAAACATAGTGTCGGTAATGAAATCAGGAAGACTCCAGTGGGTCGGACATGTAGCACGTGCAGAGGACTCCAGGATCATCAGAACTGTCTTCGGTGTAAGACCATTCATACATCCCAGGATGCGGTGGGCAGACAATGCTGAAGCTTCAGGTAAACTCACATTTACTGTAAAGAGGGTGGATGGCAAATTTTCTCAGCCAATAGAGTTGATTGCTGAGAAGTTGTATGAGGTGGGAATGAGTTTTAAACTTACAGGATCAAAGTTTCTATAAATAATGCTTGAGTTTGGTTAACTTTTTTCTGTGTCTTTCAAAGAAAAATTACATTCAATTTTATATTATGAAAGGAAAATGGTTTAAAATAAGGGGACCAAAAATGAATTTGATTATACCTTGACTCTCTCTCCTCTGTTCACAACGTCAGAGACATTTGTGACTCTGCCTTCGGACCTCAATTGAGAAATGTGCACCAGCCCTTCCCATCTTTTCTTGACACCCTCGATTTGAACAAAACATCCAAACGGCACAATGTTTGCAACCTTTCCCGAGTAAATCTGTAAGCAAAAATGTGAATATAATTAAGTACTGCATAACGCCACCATTTTATGTTATCAAAACAATGGACTCGCACAGTATAAACATTGCTTGGCAATGCGATGTTGCAAAAAAAAAACGCAACGCAACTAAGCTACACATATAGTGTAACATCTTGCTGTGCTATGCCCGAAGGGGTCACATGTGGCGAGTTGAACCTGTTTACTTTTACAGGTAAGGGGGCTGGCCTTACGCCAACCACTTCAGTTGAAGTGGGGGTTTCCCAGCTGCCGAGAGGGCTGGAACTCATTTCTTGTGAAGGCTGAGTAAACCTTGCCGGTATTTTATTTTGGGGTTTGAAATAAAATTTCTGCCATCCTCGGTGGGATTCGAACCCGAGCTCACGGCATGGAATGCAAGCACTCACCAACTGAGCTATCAACTGGAACCCACAGTAAAAAAAAATGAGTTCCCAATAATTAGAGAATTTCCTCATTTTACAGTACAGTGAAATGTGCGCCTTTAACAGTTATGCTAAATGCAGTACACAGGGCTTTATGGTGTTATTCATAAAACATTTGATCCATGATTGTTTTTTTTTATAGAAAATCCAGCAGTTGAGCCATGGATTTGTTTTAAGTAAATAACACGCAACTAAAACGCAACTAAAGTACACATATAGTGTAACTTCTTGCCGCGTTATCCCCGAAGGGGTCGCATGTGGCGAGTTGAACCTATTTATTTTTACAGGTAACGGGGCCGGCCTTACGCCAACCACTTCAGTTGAAGTGGAGGTTTCCCAGCTCCCGAGAGTGCTGGTACTCATTTCTTGTGAAGGCTGAGTAAGCCTTGCCGGTATTTTATTTTGGGGTTTGAAATAAACACCGAAACGGGAAATCATTTCTGACACCCTCGGTGGGATTCGAACCCGAGCTTTCGGCATGGAATGCAAGCACTCTACCACCTGAGCTATCGACCGGACACCGTTAGTGTTTTGTAGTTAGAAAACTACTAACATAACATTTTATTGAAGTTATGTCTTTCTATCCTGTCTCTATAGAATTATTTAAAATGATAAATACTTTTCCAGGTTCCGGATCATCTTTGATGTTATCTGCAGGATGGGCATTCTTGCTCGATCTCTTTGGTGAGTGATCGTTGTTCAATCTCCCTTTATAACCTTCATCTCGGGATAACTTTCTATCGCGAGATTTTGATCTTGAGCGAAGTCTTTTCCGGTCCCTGGATCTTGACCTGGACCTATCTCTACTAGACTTCCGCTTCCTATCTCTGGATCTAGACTTTCTCCGATCCCTTGATCTGGATCTCTTCGGGGATCTAGATCGCCTCCGTCCACCTGACCTGGATCTCTTCCTTTCTTTAACTGATGATTTTTTGTATTCATCTTTGGATGAGTATCTTTCCTTTGAACGATGCTTTCTATCACGGTTTTTACTTTTACTTCTTCTGTGTCTATCCTCTTTACTTCTGCTCCTACTTTTTCTTCCTTTAATCGAATCGGATTTATCTTTTTCTAAACATTCTTTTACGTTGTTGTTTGAAATAGATTTTCCCGAACTTGTAGATGGAGCCAGAGCTTCAAGCTCCGCCATTGCATCACTAATAACTTGATCACTTCCTTTTCCGGAAGCAGATGTGTTCTTTTCATTTTTGAAAACATTTGCACTGGTAGTCCTGCCAGGTTTTGATTCCACAATATCCTTTTCATCATCGCTAACTTCGTCCTCTGAAAGTGGTCTTTGTTTATCATTTGGAATGGCTAACCCGGGAAATTTCATTGCCAACTTATCTTCACTTTTTAAGACATTAGATTCTTCACTTTTAGACGCGTTCTTCACAGGTCGCATGTGTTGAATGATACGAAGTAAGTTGGCAATGAAGGAGTCGGAAAAGTTAGCGCCATTTTCGTTCAATACTTTCTTGAATGAGTCTAAAGTGTTGTTTTGTTCTGATAGATCTATGATGAATTCAGCTGAAAATAAATAAAAAATGTGAACGAATGAACATACTTTTGAAATTATGGAAAAACATTAGACAAAAGATTAAAAAACTAACCTAAATCTTTGTCATTTATCCCATGATGATTATCCAACTCTGTGCAAATTTTAGACACAAGAGACAAATGCTCAAGCCTTAAAACTTCATCCATGTTGAAAGATTTCAGGATAAATGGAGATTTTACATCAATGAGAGCATTTTATTACAAAATGTCAAAAATCTGTTTTCATCACTACTCAAACGACGTCAAACGTCATATTCGGATATTTTCGCAACGGTTCGGCTGTCATCGGCAGGTTTATAGTTTTTATACAGTTGCTTACTTGATAATCATTGCCAACCTATACAGTAAAGATGGCAATGAAAAGTATAAGCGTGTTACTAGAAGGAAAAAGTATATTTCATATTGAAAACCAGATTAAAAAAGTAAAATGACTGATGACGTAAATCTTTCGTCAAAAATATAATGCGTCTGTGCTTTCAAAAACAGATTTATGTAACTTAATTTCGGATTTATAAATCTCTTTCTTTGTGCAGTTCCATATCAGTAGGCTGTACCAGGATGTACCTGCTGATTATTAGTGTTGTTTACTTCGTACGTCATCTTGACGTCAATAGCAAATATTATGAAAAGAAAGACAATACACGAGTCCATTTGTCAGAGAGAGATGGCATTCAACAACAGTTTATTTGCAAGTGAAAGCTGGGTGGTTGGTTATGTGGCAGGCCAAAGTTGCGAAAGTATTATTTAATAAATTCAAATGAACTCGAATCAAATTTGATAACCGTACAAGAAGGGTTTGACTTATTTTATTTTATTCAATCCTAGTTTGGACGTGTGTACTTTTTTAAAATTCTAATGTTATTAAAAGACCGGTTTGACTAGGAAGTGGCATCGTTGAGGTTTGACGTGAGAATGTATTTAATCTACAAGTGTTTGAGTTAAAATGTGTGACTTTGGGAGTTTGCTTATTGTTTTATTTATTTATGAGAAGTAAAGGATCCTTCAACATGCACGAATTATTCACGCAAGTTCTGGGGAACCGCGACCTGTCCCGCGCTGGGGACATGTTTTCCGTCGCGGATTCCTCTATCGTAAATGACCTAACGGAAGTGGTGAGTTTTTTCTATTATAACAGTTGTCCAGCTTAATTTTCTGCGGTCTGGCTTCCACTGGAATGCAATCGGCACAAATGACTTGGATACAAAAAACTATGTATTCGTATTTTGGTGGAATGCTTGCTCTTGCGGGAAACACTGGTTTATTTAACAGAAAATATATACAAAGTTTTGTACTGTACGGATATTTGACTGGTCTGTAGTCTAGTGGTTAGCACTTTGGACTCGTAACTGGAAGATTGTGGGTTCAAATCCCGGCAGTGCACAAAAAATGTACTGTTTGTATTTTCAAATATGCTCTTCGCTGAGTTGAAAAATTCATACACTTGTACAAAAGACTGCTTACGAAAGGTCCAGCCTTATGGGCGTGCATTGAATATAATTATTGAATGTCAAGATATCTTTGCAACTTAGATCATAGATAGCTAGTTTAGGTTTATAGCTTACTAGCGAGGGCTAGAGATTCTCACTAAGGTGTCAGAAATTATTGCCCGTTTCAGTGATTATTTACTGGCATGCTATATTGCTATATAATACTGGCATGGCTAACTCAGCCTTCACAAGAAATGAGGGCTAACCCCTGGGGTGATGGGAAACCTCCACTAAAACTGAAGTGGTAGGCGGGAGACTGGCTCCCTTATCTGTAAAAATAAGTATTTGACACATTCAACCTCTTCGGGGACTAGGGGGTAAAAAGTTTAATTATTTAGTTGTAAGTAGATTTATGAAATGTTTTTTTTTGCAGATTACCCAAATAACGGAAATAGCTTCTCAATCTGGGTATTGCCAGAATGATAACGATCAGTCTGTCGTGGAGATATGTGTTACCAGGGTGACGTCTTGCATCCGGGAGACCGGGAGCGTGGAAAAGCATTGCACGGCTCTGGTGGCTCTCTTGGAGTCTTGCTTGCACCACAATCTGCAGCCGGAACATAAAGATGAGGATCCACCGCATGCCAAAATTGCAGCAGACGTCATTTCATGCATATTTTTAGTAAGTAACATGGATTTAAGATGTCTTTTAGGATTCACTGGATAGTGAATGTTTATTTTATGAATACTATAAGTTGAATTTAAAAAATATAATATATTTAAAGGCAGTCCAAATTCAGTGTAAATATTTATTTTTGTTTAAAAAAATAACTGTTAGCCCATCACCTTTCTCATTCAGTCCTATACTCCAACATACAACAATTCATTGCCCATCTCATTCTGAATTGGAGTTTTAGGCTTACATGGTCAACGGATGATGCCTGAGAGTTGCTTTCCGGGATCTTTGGGAGCTGGAGCTAGCTGAGCGATGATGGGTTTCTTCAGCATGAGAATGAAATGATGAAGATGATTTTAATGAAAGTGTGGGTGCACTGGGGATTTAAGTATAAAAGATGATGACACTCTTCATGTGTTGTGTTGTGGAGCAGCGACATCTGTTTACTGTGTATGTGAAACTGTTGGGTATTTCCTCACCTGTCTTGCTTCTTCATGTGTCTGTTTGTCAGTTAACCTTAAGTTTATCTTTCATAGCAACTCTCCAGTATCATTTTACTCTAAAAATGTATCTTGTTTTATACTTTCCTTGACTTATAGGTTGGTATGTGGCTGACCACCCACTGCTGTAGAAAATGGTTCACTTTGCCAATGTCACCCCTGTTTCAGGGAAGGTCGGCAAGAGTTGTAGGGTGTATGCTCATTTGAGGTTTGGGTTGTTATGTTGTAGGTTCACATGCGGCATCTACAAGCGCGAACTTATACGTGTTTGCTTGTGAAAATGCATGTAATGTGAATCCCCAATGTTACATATCTTTGCAACTTAGATTAGATTAGATCTCACTCTGGGTCTTTCCGCTGTCCATTTACTTTTAAATTTATTGTGTTAGTATTAAATGTTAAAAATATAAATATTTTAGGCGTCGGATAATCAGAATTACAGTAAGAAAGCTGTTATGGAAGCGGCTCTTCCGGTGGCAGTGAAGTTTCTGCACAAGGGAAACAAAGAACTGTCCAGGAATATGGCGCGCTACCTGTCTCTAGCGGCTATTCACCACGCTTCTCTCCTGCAACCTCACGTACAGCAAATAATGGACTCAATCATATCAGGTGACAAGGACCGATAAGACATTATAGGCCGTGTTCGGGGAGCTAGCTTGAGCACTTTGAACGCTTACAGTAAAAATCGTGGTGGGGGTAGCTCGATCGCAAACCTCCCCGAACGATAAAAAGCGAATTTCATATGTCAACCACACAGCAGCTGTCAAAGCTCGGCAGAACGGATGCAGATTTATCTTGAAACGCATTATTGAGCCATGATTCTAATATTTCCAGCAGAATTTTCAATTATTGAAGAGCTTTTGATATCTCGAATCCATTATTTAACATTAATAATTGTGTCTAATATTCGTGTTGTTGAGGTTAGCTGTCAACTGTCAGTGGAACTGTATGAACCATTGGTGTGAAGTTGGAACGCTTCAGCCGACCCACCTTCGCAAAAAAGCGAAAATAGCGAACGGTCGAGGCGTCGTGCGTGACGTCATAGCTCATAATATTTGCTTACGATGAGCTCCCCGAACGGTGTGTGAGTGCTTGAAGCGCTTGAAGCGCGCTCCCCGAACACGGCCATAGTCATCCGTTGAGTTAATAAAACCATAATGTTCAGGATTTTTAAGGTCGCCAGTCTTTTCACCTGTTTCTTCTCCGATGCTTCCTTAGAATGTTGATGAATTCTGGATTGGTGTTTTAAAAAATCTCCTATGTTTTGAGGTTATCTCAAATTGTATGAAGAACACTTCTTGTGTTGTTTGTAGAAGATTTATTTCAGGTAGAATTTTACAACAGTAGACTGAGTGAAGTAACTATAGTTTTCAACAGAATATAAAACAAGAAACGCTTTGACAAACTAATGATGCATTTGTATGCAAACCTGTCAATCCAAGGTGGCTGCAAGTGAACAGCTGATTAGTCTTCATACAAATATTACCAAAATTTGGTAGGTAAAAATGACCGTGGTGATGAGACTTCCAATCCAGGCATCATTAATTTGTCAAAGCGTGGGCTCAACCGACGACTAAAATGTCTAAGAATAGCCCCGTTACAGTTTTAAGTATTCTTTGTAGCAAATTTGAAGGAGCATTTTGAGCAAGTTTCAAGAGTCAAATAAAAAATCATTCGGTGCAATTCACACACACCAAATCCATGGCTTAGCCGCCACCTGACGTGAATTCGCCATACAATAAAAATGATGATCCACTGATAAGCTACGGATCAAACGTGCTGTGAATAATCCTGCATGTCTTTAAGTATTTTATGTGGAGCTGTAAATTAAGATCTATGTATTTTTGTCTTTAGAAAGTGGATGTTATTTATTTTCTACTTAGGAACATGACTGGTCCAGAGTCCAGTGCTTAAAGCTACAGATTCGAAATCGGAAGGTCATGGGTTCGATTTCCGGCGGAATACAACAAATTTTTCACATTTTTTCAAATTGTGCTCTTTGTTAGGTTGAAAAATTAATGTGCCTTTACCGAAAACCGGTCACCAAAGGTCCATTCGAGCGTTGCAGCGATTAGGTCTTGCTTGTGTAATTGTCTCTATAGCAACAATCAAGATCGCAGAGGGCTCTTGAGAAATGACTCACACAAAAACAGCGTTTATCATATAAATCTTTATTTATAACATTTAATTTTATCGCATATTTAAGCGCGAACTTATACATGTCTGCTTGTGGGAATACATTTGATATAAATCTTACATGTAATATATCTTTGCAACTCAGATTATAGATTATATTTCAAAATGAGAGCTGTTGTTAATATCAGGCATATTAAAGTGGTTTTATTTCCAGGAATTTTAATAATAATTATGCGGTTTTTATTTTTAGGAAATTACCCGCTTTGCAGGGTATTATCTCAGTTGTACGAAGTGTCGCCAGGACCTCTAAACGGACACTCCATGGCTTTGGTTTCCCTCCTTCCCGACACCGACCAACAAGAAAAGTTGGCGCTCCTCAATTTGTTTGAACTGATGGCCAAGAATGATCCGTCTGTGCTGGAAGCGAGCATATCCCAGCTGCTGGGATACCTGTGTCCCAATACTACAAATAATGCTTCAGGCTGTGTCTGCGTGGGGGTGCTGAAGGTGCTTCTGTGTGCGGCGCAGAGGAGGCCATCCTTGCTGGTAGAACACCTGGCGACATTGCATCGGGCTGCCATTCCTCCTCACGCTACTCCTCATCACATCATATTGATTGCGCAGATTCTAGCGCAAGTCGGGAAGTTAAATAAAGTAAGGGAAATATTTTATTACATCTTATCTAATCTAAGTTTCAAAGATATGTAACATTGGGGATTCACATTATATGCTTTCTCACAAGCCCACAGGTACAAGTTTGTGCTTGAACATGCCGCATGTGAACCTGCAACATAAAAATCCAAATCTCAAATGGACATACACCCTGCAACTGTTGCCGACCTTCCCTGAAACAGGGGTGACATTGGCAAAGTGAACCATATTTTTACAGTATGGGTGGTCAGCCTCATACCAACCTATAAGTCAAGGAATACAATCAATTAATTACATCCAGTTATAAAAAACAAACAAGCACAAAAAAATCTACAAGACAATGTTTTTTTTTTTTTTAAATAGATTTGTGGAAAGGAATGCAATCCATCAAACTATTTTGCCTGGCCAGTTGTCTTCATGCGAAAACAGAAGCTTGTGTGCATGCAACGGCATCTGTTGAACCAGGGTCGAAGTTATCTTCGCGGGATTTGAACCAACGTTATCCCGTTCCAAATAACCCGACTTGAATGGGGCTCTCCTAGGTGCGGTGCATGCCAACTATGAAAATAGTAAGGCATGTGTTCGTATTGATGGTGAGTATAGCGAGTGGTTTGAAGTTTATAAGGGTGTGAGGCAAGGATGTGTGATGAGTCCATGGCTATTTAACATAGTCATGGACAAGTGTGTCAGAGATGCTAGACTTAATGATTGTGGATTGATGATAGGAGAGAGCAAAGTGAGTGTTCTACTGTATGCAGATGATGCAGTTCTTGTATCTGATTCAGCAGTAGAATTGCAAACAATGCTCTCTAGATTGAATGAAGCTTTGTTAGGTAACCATCTGAAGTTGAATGCAAGTAAGACGAAAGTATTGATTTTTGAAAGAGATGATGAAAGTATGAATTATGAATTTAAAATTAATGGAATGAATGTTGATGTCGTAAATGAGTTTGTATACCTGGGAAGTAAGTTTGAAAAAGATGGAAGAATGACCGGTGAATTTGAAAGAAGAGTAATGAAGGGCAGGTGTGTACTGGGTGCCACAGCTTGTATCGCCAAAAATCAAAACATATCAAAAAATGCTCGATTGGCGGTACGCAGTGGCATACTTTTACCCACCTTGATGTATGGAAGCGAGGCCTGGACAGTGAATGAAAGTGAAATTAGTAAAGTCCATACTGTTGAAATGGACTTTCTAAGAAGTATGATTGGGAAAAAACGGAGTGACAGGGTGAGGAATGATTTTGTAAGAGAAGAATGTGGTGCAAGAGAAAGTGTGAAAGTGAAGATTAAAAGAAGTTTGTTAAGATGGTTTGGGCATATGGAGAGAATGAATGAGGAAAGACTGACGAAGAAAGTATATGTTGGTAGAATAGATGGATGTCGTGGTAGAGGAAGACCGAGAAAGGTATGGATGGACCAAATATCCGAAATTGCGAATGAATGGAATATCCAGAGTCATAATAAAAGAAGAGCTTGTATGAAGAAGGTTATGACTCTGGAGGAAATGAAAGAAGTATGTAAGGACAGAAAGAAATGGCGGTTGATCTGTAATGTTGGCGGCTAGGGTTTATTAAATTGGAATTTGTTTTTGTTTGTAAATGGATATTTTGTATTTGGATATTATTATTTAATGATGTATAAAATGTAATTTGTCGTGTGTGTGTGTTCCTTGACTTATAGGTTGGTATGCGGCTGACCACCCATGCTGTAAAAATGGTTCACTTTGCCAATGTCACCCCTGTCTCAGGGAAGGACGGCAAGAGTTGCAGGGTGTATGTCCATTTGAGATTTGGTTTTAATTTGTTTTTGTTTGTAAATGGATATTTTGTATTTGGATATTATTATTTAATGATGTATAAAATGTAATTTGTCGTGTGTGTGTGTTCCTTGACTTATAGGTTGGTATGCGGCTGACCACCCATGCTGTAAAAATGGTTCACTTTGCGAATGTCACCCCTGTCTCAGGGAAGGACGGCAAGAGTTGCAGGGTGTATGTCCATTTGAGATTTGGTTTTTATGTTGTAGGTTCACATGAGGCATGTGCAAGCGCGAACTTGTACGTGTCTGGTTGTGAGAATGCATGTAATGTGAATCTCCAATGTAACATACCCTTGCAACTTAGATTAGATTAGATTAGATCCCCGCGGCCATAACACTGATGTTAATTTCTCAAAATCGTTTGCTTGCGGAGATAGTGCATTTTGGAAACAGACGAAAACAAATTTAACGAAACGCATGACTCATATAAATCCTGTTTAATCTATACTTCAATTAGAGTTGGGGCTTCCGGAAGTTTGGCTTGTGTTTTCAACGAAAGTGAAATTGGGAAATTAACAGTTACCCCAATGTCATGTTGCTATGAAAGCCCATTGAAGACATGGACATAATATGTCCAGAAACTCCAGCCTCGTTAGACTACTGGAACAGATCCTGGAAAATAATCTTCAAGTGTTAACTGCCAGATGTAAAAGTCTAAAGGTACAATTCAATCAATACCCGGAATAAAGGGCCCTTGAGACTAAATTTTAGTGAAAACGGCGCTTTTTAAAAAATAAATCAACCAAATATATATTGTCAACTGAAGTGATTGCCTTAAACGGCTGTTAGATGTCTGTTAGACTTAGGAAGAGGTTCTTTTTCTTAACCAGAATTGTTGTCATTTAATGAATACTTAAGTAAGTATGTGTTACATGACTGATTGTATGTAGAGATAAGTATTATGTGTGGATGATGAGATGAGATAGTTCATAAATGAACATTGCCTTCAGTATTTGTATCTTGCTTCCAAGTTTGATAAGATAAGACACAAGTATGGTTAGCGTTAACTCTTATCAGTTGGTAGAAAAAGATTTCAAGGTTTCCAAATATTAATATTGTAATTTATTATCCAAAGAAAACTTATTAACATTACATATTATGAAAATAATAATCCAAATATAACTGTAACCTGTCGCTGTTTGGCTAGATTTGGCCAATACTTCTGCGGATGATTTTCCACTTTATTCTGTCCTTGTTTACTTCTTTCATCTCCTCTACTTACGTCTCTCTCTTCTTTATGTTATTTAATATTTTATAATAGTTTATAGGAACTGATTATATAGTTTTATATTCACAAAATAAAAAATTTCAACGGAAATTAGTTGTCCTATACTAGGACATGTAAAAATTCCCAACGTTGCCAATCCCCAAATTAAAGAGAACTTGACACTGGCGCCCTTGCTCTCCGCGGGAATTCGCCACAAAGAAGAAGGACATGTAAAAAACACAATTTGTCAAAACAGTTATTCCGTCCGTATGGATGTATGTATGTCCCAGCTGAAACTACTGATCATAGAGACACTTAATTTTATATTTAGGAAATTAATAACCATAGATTTTGATGGTCAGACGAAAAAAAAACTTGTTGATTCTTAGCATTTCTGGTCCGGTCTAGTGGTAACGTTTTGGACTGTTAAATTGAAGGTCGTGGGCTTGAATCCTGGTGGAGGACATAATATGTACCATTTATATTTTCAAATATGCTCTTCGCTGGGTTGAAAAATTCATATACTGGTCACCAAAGGTCCATCCAGCCTTACAGCAACTTTCAACCCTCAGCTCTTAAGGTGTGATGCACGCAAAAAAGTGCTCAGCAAATAAATCATCCTAATATGATTATTATTATTTGTGTCACTTACTACGCAGGATCGTGCACAAGAAGCCCTCAACTTTGTCTTGGATCAGCTGGCTGGCTCGGAGCGCTCTTGTCACGCAGCCTTGCTGAAGGAAGCCACGGCCTTGTGCAGCGCTTACCCTGCTCTCTTCACTGACAAAGTGCTTCACGGAGTTCGCCATCGGAACAACAAGTAAGTAAACCACCACGCAGATCAGTCGGCCGTGTAAGCCTAAAACTCCTAGATATAAAAGTATGTTTTTGTTCAATTTAGATTCAGATTTTTATATTTTGTATTGTTTGTGTATTAACACTGTGAAAATTCATTTTGTTTCAATTTATAATTTTTGGATGAAATTTTTCAAGCAAAACACTGTTTATTTTCACTATAGACTTTATTTAAAAGATTAAAATCTTTAAAACAAAATTACGAACGTTTTCGACCTAGAAGGTCATCATCAGGTATGATTTGATTACAGAAATTAATTTTATTTTATGAAATTTTGTCAATAGGCACAAATGATGTCAGGTAGGTAAAACACATACAGTAAGATTTTTCAGATTTTTATTTTGTAAGTGCACATAAAGCATGTGTTAGTGCAAACATACACGTGTCTGCTTGGGGGCATGCATTTGATATGAATCCTAAATGTTACTACATCTTTGTAAGTAAGATTTTAGATGTAAGTGGACAAGGCAAGGACAATTAAACATCCCGCAAGACACACTACTTCACCGCGATAGCACAGCAAGTGACAATCTTCACGAAGCGGCGCTTTGTATTATTATATTCATCATCATCAAGGCATATTTCTCTAGAATATGACGTTGCTTACTTTCAGAAAATAAGCATTTGAATATGTTTCAGTAATATTCAGCAGACCACAAACAGCTCAAACCAAATAAACCAGACATCGGGAGGTGTGACAATCGTGAAACTAGGCGGGGCCACGACCACGACTGCCAGTTCTACCGCGGCCGCATGGAGTCCTCCTCACAGTCAGCCACCGTCTGCCAACACTGCGTCACAAACTAGTCCCTCCGCGGGGCCCATAGTCGGCTACACCAGGCGGGCCAAGCTGGGAGACTCTAGGAGCACTGGCCGGCTGCATACATCCTCAAACACGCATCGCAGCATGACACGGTTAAATATAGCAGGTATTGTGCAAGACTGTTATTGTATCCTGCCGCCGTTCCACTGGGGGTGGTCTCCACTTTTTTCTGTCCTTGCATATTTCTTTCATTCCTTCAACATGGCTTAAAATTAGAGAAAGGATCGAGTATAAAATCTGTTTAACTGTCTTTAAATCGACACAGTGCGTTGCCCCGCAGTATATTGCAGAGCTTTGTGGGAGGGACTCAGTGGATGGTAAGCGGCTGGCATTAAGATCTGCAAGTAGTACTGCTGCGAATAAATTGATAGTTACAAAACGATCTAATAAAGCAAAATACTTGGATCGTGCCTTTTGCATAGCCGGCCCTGTGCTGTGGAATGCCCTACCCCATGAGCTAAGAGCCGTAGAGAGTGCAAGTGCATTTAAGTCGGGATTGAGGACATGTTTGTTTCAGAGATGTTGCAGTTAAACAGTGCCCTTGCAGTGATTTATCACAAAACGGCACTATAAATATTGTCTTATTATTATTACATAATCTTCTCTTATTCTAACTCTGCAGGTTCCATTCTTTCGCAATCTCACCTGCTTGATCTATCCATTCCTTCATCGGTCTTCACCTTCCACACTTTCCTCTGCATACTTTTTTTATAAGTCGTTCGTCATCAAGATATCTGAACCATCCCATCATTATTTTTTGTACTTCCAATCTCATATTCTCTTTTATCCCACACTTGTTCATCACCCAATCATTGGGGACTCTTATCATTCAGTGTCTTTCCAGTCATCGCCCTCAGTTAAGCCATTTCAACCCCATTTCAAATGTAAGAACATATACAATATGAAGATTTTCCCTGTGATTTTATTTTGTGAAAAAATTATCAGTTTTCAAGTAAATTTGCATCTTCAATGCAATGTAATCTTCAAACTTTAGATGATTTTGTATATTTAATTTACTTTTGTATGTTGCAGGTGGTTCAGTAGGAGGCTTACACAAAAGCATGACTCGTCTCTCGTCATCCCAGCAGATAAATCAGCAATCGGCTCAACAGAACAATGCAATGACAAACTCAGGCTCGAGCGCTACGACGTCAAATACAAACCAAAGCAAGTGGAGCGCGGGATACTCAACAGCGGCTGCAGCGGCCCCGGCCAGGTCAGGAGTATCAAGCGGAGGTGTGACGGTCACAACAATATCACCGCCCAGAATTCTACGGCATGGCAATTCCAGATCTCATCCCATCCAGCATTCTGGACAGATTATTATCAGCCAAGGATCTAATAATGTCAGTACAGGATCTGGGGTAAGCTGATCCCTCAAAAACATTAATGGTGCTATACTTAGACATTTTCGTCGCCTGTTGAGCCCACGTTTTGCTTAATTTTGATTCTTGAACATTTCTGAAGGAGTTAGGCTCGTGTCCTGAGCTCAAGGCCCACCCAAATTAACCTCCAAATGTATGCGGACTTAGTCGGACACAAATCCGGCTCAGAGACGATTTAAATGGCAGTCGATTTTGACAACTCGCTCCCCAAGTTCTTGTTTATCGTATACG